>MU269985.1:3517500-4117500 GCA_021432705.1 Caranx ignobilis
CAGAGAGAAGGTATGCAGCATGAGAGAATATATCAAAAGTAAGTGGGAGATTCATGGGAGCTCAGTGTTTGAGGGATTGATCTTCAATTCCCTGTTCTCTCTCATTATAACCACAATCATGCATTGGCTATTTAAAAAAAGGAGCCTTTTGCTGACTAATACCACTACCTCTTATCAGTATTGATTCTGCCACTGCTGCGGGGGATTAGAATAAAGCTGAAAGCTTGGCAAGGGAGCAAAGTGAGGCCTGTGTAGAAAAGAGACACACCTGGAAACAGGACTTCTTCTGCTTGTCTCCTTCTGGGTGGCGATGGCCGATGATGTGCTGAAACTGCGACGGATTGTCCCTGCGCAGCAATCACAGGAGTCAAGTAGCCTCATACAGATGTTTGCATAAAAATGACTTCTCAGTCACTCGCAGAATAATAAATGCAAATGCACACAGTTGAATGAAGGCAGAAGTCTCACCACTGAAAGGATGACTGAGGCGTGAGGAGGAGAGCTCTGAAAGGCAATCCACTGATCCATGGATCCTGTGGGTAAAAAGAAAACATCCCAGCTGCATAATGGAACACTATGAACATATAGTAACACTTAGATATCTTCTCTCAGTCTTCACTAGAGACATCCCACTGTGCAGAACCTCCACTGACTGTGACCCCAAGTTCATCTCTGTCATATAATCCACAGAGAATGAATGTGGAGCAAAACCTTATTAGAATAAATTGAAAATTCATTCAAATGTGTCTGGAACATTTTCGAGTTCAGATGAATGAGAGTAAACCAGGCTGCATCTGATGACGGCTGCCTCTAAACAGCAACAAGGGGAAAAAAAAGATATCGTCTGTGGGTTGCACAAAAGCATCTGTCCCGCTTATTGATGCGTCTGTAAGTCACTAAGTGACTGTAATAACGTTACAGCTCTGGAAGCCATTAGGAGGGTGAGTGCCAATGTTGAGAAATGAGCAGTAGAGGAAAAAAGTGTTGCCTTGTTTTCTAAGAGATGCCAGCGGAGGAGTAGAAAAACAAAAACGCAAGTGTGTGTGTGTGGGTGTGCGCGCACATTTGTGTGTGTGTGGTGGGGGGCTGTTTGTTTTCCTAATGGGTTGTGATAGCTGCTGACAGGAGAAGAACAGAGAAGGAGAAACAAGTTGCTGTGCTGGATGGACAGAATGTGAAATTCTCCATTACAGAGGAAAAACCCCGAGCACATGGGTGTTTCTTCTTTCAAGAAACAAAGAAAAACAAAGAAATGGGGGGCGGCCAAAAAAAAAAAAAAAAAAAAGCTAGCAAAAACCATTATGATTACTTTGCTAAAAGCAGGCAGCTTTTGCCTCAATCACCATGTAAATAGTTGGTTAATGACAGCAATGGCAGGAAAAGTGAGAGCACAATGAAGAGATAGGAAGAGAAAAGTTCCCATGAACAGTGGCTCTGCATTGAGATGAAGTGTTAGTGTAAAGAGAGGTGAAGAGACATTCATAGCCCAGTACAACAGTAGGATGTGTTAATTCAACCAACAACTGCTTATATCTGGACAACCTCATTCTCATTTAAATAACAGCATTTAGTACAAGAGATGGCAACTGCCTTTAAACTGTAATGACTCTTATTCAGTTACATCACTCTTGACACACTGTGGTGTTAATGTATCATCCAATAAATTGTGTTACAGAAAATATCAAGTCAAATTAAAACAATGTCTGGCAGAGAATAACTCGTCAATTTAAACATCAGGCAAAGTTTTCTATATCCCAGTGTTACCAGATTGGCACTTGATAGACTGTTGAGTCAACACTTTGTCTGTGTAATGGGTAAGCCTAGTGTGATGTGCTGACATAATGAGGCTTCAAGTGGAATTTGCCTTTTGTGTACACCGTTTGGACCGGCCACTGTGGGATGGAACGGCTTCTACATATTTATTATATAAGTGAGAACAAGGTTAAGAGATGTAAATCACGCTTCATTCATGTATTTATTCAGCAGCCACACAGCTGTGTCTTTATAGGGCTTTAGGAGCTGTGGCCAGTCCCAGCTCACACCCTCTGGACAGGTCAGCTGTCTATCACAGGGTTGACAACTACACACTCTACAACAACTGACACTCACACCTATGGGCAGTTAAGAGTCGCTGGTAGATGTATCTTGCCCAGTGAAACATACCATATGTTGTTTATATGCATCACTATACAGGACATCTTAGATGTACAGGTGCATCTCAGTAAATGAGAATGTGGAGGTCAGCAGCCTCCCCCTGACAGTGGATCTACTGAACCAGACCTAGAGACAGTGTTTTGAGTTTATTAGCTGATTAGAGTGTGACATCATTAGGTTATAAAAGTGAACTTTTTCACAATATTATATTTTTTGGATTTGCTGAATGTGGGGGTTTTCATTAACTGTAAGCCATAATCATTACAATTAAAAGAGACATGAAATATTTCAGTCTGTGTGTAATGAATCTATAAGGTTCACTTTCTGAATTGATCTAACTGAAATAAGTTAACTATCAAATGATTTCTGATTTGTTTTAACCAAGAGCTCAGGTTGGTCTTCCTCATGAAAGAAATTCTAGATTAAGTGGGATGGAGAAATAGGGATCAGTGAGTAGTTGACAACTATGAAAATGGATCATATAATATGAACATCCAGACCTAAATCCAGCAGGAATAGAGGATGCAATACCCAGCGCTCTCTTCTACCATCATCAAAACAGCAACAGAAGGAATGTCTTGAGGAGAATGGTGTTCATGACAAGGTCTGGACATGTGGACAGTGTAGCAGCAGTGAAGCTGTTGACTTTACCTCCACAGTTATATACTGTAGTTAGATTTTGCTCTAAACTGTCACCCATCTGTATGGACACAGGAGCAGTGTAGCAGACTGCAGCTAATGGAGGGCCATGTCTTTGCAAGTGTGATAAACAGAAGGGAAGGATTAAAAGGAAACTTGGCAAGCCACCAACTGGAAATGTATTTAATTGGCTGTTTTCCTTTTCGATTATAGGGCTTCTATATTGCACTGCTGCGCAGTTTTTTATGAATCAACAATACAATATGCACATACACTGAAGAAGGAATCGATTCAGAAAAACAAAAAATTATAGCTTTGTGAACAAAGAAACATCCAGTTTTCCCATTCATGCTACTTCCTTGTTTTGTGTTTCAACAGAGTTTGATTATAGCAACAAATAAAAACATGTTTTCATACTGCTCTGAACTATCATATTATCATTACAAGAAATCATGGTTGCTTTTAAAAAAGGCACCCAATCAAAATCTGTATGCTTCAACGTTTTCTGCTTTTTTCCCTCCATATGCCAATATGTTTACTGTAATTACCTGTCTACTTAAACTCAAGCTTGAATACATGACCAGACCAGATTACACTTACCACAGAGCTCTCCGAGAGGCTGATTTGATGTCTCAAGAGACAAGAGTACTTTGGCTGAGAGCATTTTTAGATTGGAGCACCCATCAGTAAAAAGGATCAGAGGCATGTAAAGCATCCAACAAATACTGCAAATGCTCTGCTTCAGTGTTACTTTCTCACTGTTGTGAAGAAGGGTATTTCAGAGAATTGGCTTAAGTTGCACTGGTTCTAGCGAGGACAATACTCAGTGGCACCAGTAAGCCTACTTCTGCATATATGCAATCTAGACGATGAAAATCTATCTATCTGGGGCGCTGTATGGGGGCGCACTGGGTTGAGCAGTTACCCCATATGCAGAGGCAACAGTCTTGCTGCAGCCAGCCCTGGTTCGAGTCCCCCAGTGGCCCCTTGCTGCATGTCACTTCCCCTCTCTCTGCCCCCAAAAATACTGAATACTGAAAACCTATCTATCGATCTATCTATCAAATAAGCCACATTATCACATAAATGGGTTCATATGTAAGTCACTAACATAGCCTGGTCTATTGGTCTAAGTGTTAAAACAATGTAAATAATAAAACCCATGGAAAGTTACAGAGGTATGAGTGATTGATTGTAATGGTTCGTGATAGAGTATTTACTTCTGATTTGTGCTTTTACTTTGCTCCATACTTTAGAATCTCTATAAAAGATCAAACTAATCCACTCCACAGGCTATTAGAATAATAAGATCAAACCTGTCACTAAACCCCAAGTGGAGATCAAATCTAGCAAATTCACAAACAATGTCATCTTAATTTGTCTAAAAGTGACAATGTGACAGAGAAATTAAAAATCCATTTCATCCTCATCATCATTTGACTATAAAGAAATTCCTCTGGTGGCAGCAACAGCAACAATGAAATGGTCAAAACACCAACAATGCATTCATGGCCTTTATCTCATCACATCTTGAATATTGCTGCTCCCTAAGTACATGTCTCTCCCAAAAATATTTGCTGCAGCAACCGATACACATTCAACTCATATGCTGCTAGACTCTGAACTGGTTCAAAAAAAAAAAAAAAAAAAAAAAAGAAACTGGTCATGTGAACATCTTTTTAGATCAATTTCGAAATACTTTTGATCACTTCTAGTGTCTGTCCACTGTAGCACCTTCTTATGTCTCAGAACTGCTCCTCACTTATGACCAATTGCCTTGGATCCTCTGACAAAACTCTGCTATCTGCTCTAAAAGTCTCAGCTAAAAACCAAAGGTGACTGTGCATCTGCTATAATGCCCTCAGACATGGAAATGCCCTGTATGAGGAAATCAGCCGTGACAATTTTTGATTTCAGTGCTTTTATCTTTGGATCCAATTTTGATTACTATTTTTGGATTTTTTTTTTTTTTTTTTTTGAGCTGTAAGCCATAATCACTGAAATGAAACATGAAAAGGGGCTTGAAATATTTCACACTACATGTCATGAGTCTAGAATAAATGCAAGTTTCACCCTTTGAATTAGAATTACAAAAGATGAACTTTTCCACAACGGCCTGATTATATGAGCAATGCCTGTACAGTGAAAGCAGCATGTTAGAGAGGCAGCAGCTTCAGTTCTGAGTACAACTACACTGGATGCACTCAGCAGCTCAGAGCTCACCACACTGTGTTCTGTCAGACTCAGTTGTGACTCAGTTCATTCACTATTTCAGGAAACAGACCTCCTGTCTAGAAAAAAGTCATCAAAGTTTTATAACAGTATAATATTAATCATATGCATATCACACAGTGAGACATATCAGTAAATTCATATCAATGAAAAAACATGACAATGCACTTCAGTGGCAAATGCAGGCAGACATTGAAGGCATTCATGCACACTCCATGCCTAACCTCTTCCAGCCTAAACAAATGATATATTCATTATCATTTATTATCCAAAATCCATATTTAAGTGCTTGGAGGATGATGCATGAATCATCACTAGGTGACACATTAAACTGAGAAGTCATGGGGGCGAAGGCCACAGGCTTCACATCTGACTCTGAGTCTCGTTAATTACCAGTGCAGAGGAGAGCTGTTTGATACACAGAGGGCAAAATCAAACATGTCAACACTCACACAGACGACACTGTCAAAGGAGCTCATTAGCACCATCACTTGTATTGATGAGGGCAATGAAATGCAACCTCAGGGTTGGTTTTAGGACATTTTGTCAAATTCTTCAAGAATTCGCTCTATACTTTAAAGAATTTATTAACCATACTTGTTTGACAAATCTGTTTTTGCTTCTGTGATGACCATCGGCAAAAATCAAACAGGAACATTTATCATTGGAACATACATGCTTCCTGACAGAGCCTGCAGTGCAGGCCCTGCACTCACCTCTGAACACGTGATGGAGGAGCAAAGACGCCATGTTTTGGTGGGCAGCTGAAGTACCTCACCCCCCCCACTGATCCATCGTTCTTACCACTTGGCTTGTCCAGCTCAATGCCCAACCACAGCCCTGTACAGACAAGAAGGCAGAACAGTCAGACATGACAAACAATCATATGAAATGACAGAGAGGGGATGCACCTTCAAAAAAGGATTAGGTAAGTCATGAATAAGGAAAATAGCATATTATTTATTTCATGCCAACAACTGTACATATCAGAAAGGACGATCTATTCAAACGGTGCACAAGCACAATGAGCTGTTAATATGGCCAAACAAGAGACAAACTTAAACTTCTGATTTCTCAAACTAAAATGAACATACCACCCAGACTGGTTTACTTATTCCAGACTCTGCTGATAGTCTCCAACCAAAACCAATTTAATGGATGGCACATAATTTTATCAAGGTATACCTGGCAAGACCTAGGGTCCGATTCGAAACTTTTCAAAGAGAGAAAAGGTGGGTTGGAGAGTAACTTCTCTCTGAGATGATTATTTAGCAGCACAGATGAGAGCAGTGAGGTGCTGCTGCAACTCATCACATGCTAAAGATTTCACAGCACAGAAGTTATAAACCAGCCTTCCAGGACCAGACAGCTAAGGCATGAACTGTTTTTATGCAATATAATTAAAATGGAAAAATGGAATACTTTGAAAACTTAATGGTTTTAATGACATCTTGAGATGTGATCAGATTTGATATTAAGTTGACAGATATAAACATTCAACTGTATATTTAGAAAAATATGGTTCACATAATGGTGGTAGATCTATGCCAAGCACATATAAAAGTCTGTCAGATCTTGAATCACATTCGACTTCATACATTAAATCAACATGTGAGAAGAATAGAACAGGGAGGTACTGATGAATGTGTACCAGCTCATGGAGGAGAAATGGAGGAGGTCTGTTTGGAAGAAACTGATACAGTATTTATTACACCCTCAGAAATCCCAGCATGCTAATAACTTTTCCCTATTGCTGGAGAAACTAAATGCAAACCACTACCATATATTTCTGGTGCTGGGCTGTCAGTGCACACTATAGGGGAATGATTTACAATGGCCCAGGAGGATTTTTAAATGTGAAATCTAAAAATCAGGACAATGTATTCTGCATATATCCCACAAGGAAGGCTGGAAAGACATACATATTTAATAATTACACTGCTGATTACTGGTAGAAACAATCTTATCAGGTAATGGTTCACACGAGAGCCCAACTTTAAATACAAGGATGATCAATACAGTGGACATTTATAAAACTGGATTAAAATGCTTAAGTTAAATATAGGTCTGAGTTTTAAGAATCACTTGTTATGTTGTAGAGAAAAGATCACTCCCTACCTGTTGCTGGTTCTTTTTCGTTGCCATGTTAGTTTTCTACATTTTACCTAAGAAGTATTGAGATTTCTGATGAAATGGACGTAGGCCAGACATTCAAATTACATTCATTCTGGATCTATTTAATGGAAGTATCTGACTGATGCTGACTGTCAATAAAGTCTGATTTCACTGTGTATTAACTAATTCAACAATTAGATCCAAGTGAAGTGTTTCGGTACAGTTTCCTATGTCAGTTGGTTTTTCAGCTGTACAGCTCTGACTATTAGGCAGCTGTTATGCACGTCCTTGTTTATATTCCTTTGCGCATCCTCACTTCCTCTCCCTCTTGGCTCTCTCCTCCCACTGGATGCACACCTGAGCAGAGGTTCCGCTCAGGTAGAGGGGAGTGAGTGTTTAGAGGGGTGGAGGAGTGGGTGTTTAGAGGGGTGGAGAGAGGTGTGTCTCTCTCTCTCTCGGGCACACACACACCCACACACACTCTCTCCCGATCACGGCGGGAGGAGGTTGTTTTTTTCTTTTCTCTGTTTCTCCCATTTCGTTTCGTCCAAGCGTTATGGGTTTCGTTTCGTCTATGTTACCCAGGCGCTTTTAGACTGCTGGGCTTTGTTGTTTTAGTTTGGGGTGTAGGTGGCCAGGGGTCCTCTTTTCAGTTTTGGTTCTCCTGGCGGAGAGGGATCCTACACTCCACTGCTGGGTCGGTCCCTGTCCTCCGTCCCCCTTTTGTTTCATTTAGCCAGTACCTACATTCCTTTTTGAGTTCTTTGATTTCTAGTTAAATATTTCTTCTGCTTGAGTTAGTGTCAATAAAGCTTGGATCTTTGTTTTTCAACGTTTGAACCTTTGTTGGCGTCCTTTATTTATGTTATTGGCCTCCTTGTGTTTTAAGCCATTGTTCCTTCAGCTTCGAGGCCGTAACGGTGGCTAAATAACAGCTGTTTGGTTCTGTATTTGTCAGTCACTCTTCTGTAAAGTGAAGTGACTTCTCAATGCAAGGCAGACAGTTAGCCTAAGGAGTGTTCCTCAGGTGACACAGCTCAGACAAAACGTTAAAAAGAGGTATTTACTGTGTGTGCTGCTTTTCTTACAGAGACGCAGCATTCAGTGCACTGAGGCTCAGATAACAGAACACTGCGAGCACTGATTTAAGAGTATCAAAGGAAACTTAAGACTGAAATCCCTTTTAACACGATCCTTGGTGGTGTGAGATACGTTAGTACTGACTCACACTGGGCAGAACTACTGCCTAACTCTAAATAAATACACTGAGCTGTTTTATGTTTGGATTTCAACCTCTTTTGCTCAGCAGGAGTTTCTCCTATCTTATTTCCCCAAGTATCTTGTGTCCAATTTGAGCTTTGCCACTGCTCCAACTTGTGACCGAGAATGAAATGCAAGTTGAAAGAGAAGAGCTTAACAAAACTTCTTTCACTTTCACCACATGTGTCATTGTGCAATAATGATATTGTAAGTAGAGTGAAGTAAGTATTAAGATTTATGCAAAAATTTTGACATTTCCTGCAGCAAAAAGAACAGAGGGAGAATGAACTCACACGTTTTCTTGGTGTACCGACTACAATCAGCCACAGGCAACTTTTGCATTTAGACGCAGAGCTGCCTTCATCCATCCTTGTCAGTTTTCGGGATTGAGCGGTTTCAGCGTTTATGAGAAAGAAAGGCTCAACCTTGAATATTCACAACATGTCCACAGTCTTTTTTAGATGCTTCTGAGTTGACAGGCAACCATATTAACCTTCTTGTTGTTACTGGATGGACTTGTATCAAGAGAATCAGGAACCTTTTTTTTTTTTTTACCTTGTACAGTAGTAACAATAAATTTACCAAACTGTGCAGTCCCCTCTTTGTTCATTTATCTGGTTTCAAAGCACCAGCTCAACAGTTTCATGTTCAAAACACTAAAGAACTCTGCAGTAATTATGATTCTTTATCTGTGTCCTGAAACCAGAGGAGTAAGGACAGATGGGATTTATCAGAGATATTAATGAATATTTTAGATACACTAAAAACTGTTTTCTGCCAAACTCAAGGTGGCGTACAGCCAACACTGATGTGGCTGAACCTCTTCCAGAGAGTACAGTTTGATCATCCTCAAGTTCCAAATGCTATTGAAATGCCATTCAAATTAAACTGTTTAAATGCAAGATAGGTTGAGTACGTCAACGCTAAAGTCTTTACAAATTAAAAAAAAAACTGACCTGGAGCAAAACTGGTCTTTCCATAAAACTGGACAACACCAGTCCTCTGGCCTACCACCAGCACTCTCTCCCCCAGGCGAACCTCAGGGCCCTCGCACACAGAGCTGCTAGCTGAGGGGGTTCTGCTTCGAATACCTGAGAGAGATAAATTAAATGTTTCACAGCTGTAATAATTATTTCCCTCAGCTGAATCCTAATAATACTGAAACATCCATAATTGTCCACAAAGATGGTGTCTAGTTTAAACACACCTGCAGTGGTAAGCACAGTGGTGCCAGAATAAGAGTGGAGGGCTGGTGAGGGCGCAGTCCTGGGACTCAGAGAAGCACGCTCTCTCTTCTGCCTGGCAGGAAGCCGTTGCCTGGGCAGCGGGCGAGGTCGGGCACCTGGCCCGTGCCGGGAGTCCAGCGAAGAAGATGAAGAGGAGAGGGAGCGGGAGAGAACACCTGTGGTGAGAATGACAGAGGAACAAGTTACATGAGACACAGGGGAGAGGTAACCTTTCAACACAAAACAGTGCACACAGTCACTTTCCAAACTTCACACTACAGTATATGATTCAACAAGGTGGATAAGCTGTTGCATGTAGGCTCCGCTACAATGGGGGCTGTGAATGTGGTCCATTCTGCTGTCTAATGTCACACGGCACAGAATGTGCCTCCCCTCTTAATACTGAACCCACCATCCATCCATTCAGGTACAGTACTTTTAGACTTCCTCTGAAATAAATGAGCTCAGCCAATTATTCATTCTCCCATTTCAGTCTTGTGAATGTGGCCGTGCCTATAGCACTCAGATCCACACAATAACCACTGTGCTTTTGGAGAAATCCAAGCAGCTGTGTCACATCATTCTACAGCTAGACAAATCAAGTGAGTACAGTCTTTTACAGTTGCTTGTCCCATTACTGTGGTCCAACAGAGGGCCAACATGCTAATCCCCTCCCTACATGAGGGATGAGATCGAAAGGGGGGTGCCCAGTTTCACTCTTTAAAAACCATTTGGACGCAAAACCTCATTAAGCTTTTAACTTTCGCAGACCTTCACAGGCCATAAGTTCATTAAGTGCTCAACTCTTATAGGCTAATTGATTAAATCTGTGCCAAAGTGGTTTAAGAAGAGAAGATTCAGCTACAGTCAAATTAGAAACTCGACAGAGATGGGCAGATAACATTTCAGCCTTTGCCAAAAATTGTTTTCAATAGTATGTCTTAGCTAATGGGCCCAGGAGAGTAGATGGAAACACACAGGAATAATAGCTGAAGCTGCTGATTCTATCGTCTCCTTTTGAACTGATCAATCCTTCATGGCCTTAACTGATCACTGGGCTGCTGTGGTTTTGGCTTCATGCAAAATGAACATAACTTGGGGCATATTGAATTTTTTAGGTTGAGGAATATATCTGAAATTCAGGTTATGCTCAGTATTCACTTGCTACTGACACATATCTCTGTTTCCATCTAAATGCAGATGGAAACTCAAATCTACCATTTAAATTATGCTTGACTTGCAAATGCATCTGTACTGCTGGATACCCAGTGGTATATCAAAGTTTGAGATAGAGCAAAACAGCTCATCTCTGTAAGAGAAGACATTGATGCCTACCTACAGATGGATTATGATGAAGGATTCAAATATTAAGGTGCACTAATTATCAGAGATGGGTGGTGATTAGGAGTGTGTGGAGCTAGGATCTGACAATTACAGGAGATTATGTTAAATAGTGAAAAGCCATTCCACACAACACTCTCTGATACATAGTGCAGTACAGCACACACAGCTGTAACTACAGTACCTGTCTTTGTCAGTGAGGCATCTCCCTCTGTGCCCTGACTGGCACCAGGTGGACTTTTTTGATTATCAATGGGTTTTTTGACAGATGAAGATAAACCTTTACTCCCACACACATACACACACATATAGATACACACACATAAACACACAGACAAAAGAGAGACAGTGACTTCTTAGAACACACAGATCACTAATCATCTTAGTCAGATCAGATTATCAATAATGCATCTCTGCAGTTCTGTGATGTTTGCATAGTTTGAAAGTCACTTTGGAAACTCTATTCAGACTAAGTACTTTGACAAGTGGAATTAGCAGAACTGTATGTACTAATGTATAAATCTGTCTCTCATTCTGTATCTGTATCTGTTGAAGGATTTCTTGACTGTTACAATGAGAGCACTTGCACTACATATATAACCTAAGTGGAAACATAATGATCATAGGTATATATGTAGGAATAATGTTTCAAGAGATCATTAGGTGTGCAAAAATGGAAGAAGTTAGATGTGTAGCTCTCCACGAGTGGTAGAATTAGAGGCAGAGTCTGAGAGGCGACAAAACAATAAGCAATAAATCAGGAGAGCAGGAGAGTGAAGAAATGCAAAGAAAATGACAGCATGGCATTGTTGAGGAGCAGTGAAACAAGAATTACTGAAAGGCTTTTTTTTTTTGATTGAATTAAGATTGTATTTCACTCCATCACACAATGAAAACGCTTGAATATGCTGAAACAAGCAGTTATACCCACACAAAAGGCCCAATTACAGTAAATTCAAAAGCCAAAAGACGTCAAAAGAAATCTCAGCACACAATGAGAATGTACATTTCTTGCAGAAGTAAACATAATGTTCTTTAAGTCATTTAATATATTGTTTGTTGACTTAAATTAAATTGACTATAAAACTGACAAAAGCCTTTTAGAGTCAGCTCTTTAATTGGCTATAAAATCAACACCCGTGTATTTAAACTGATTTAAGGCTAAAGTCATGAGGATTCAAATTCAAACACAAATCTGCTACATAAACTGTCTCACATTACGTTCAACTCATAAATATGTCACCCTGGGTTAAATTTTATACCGTGCTTTGTAAAGGCAGTAGGAAAATCTCAAATCAGCTTGTTATTTATTGATTGCCATTTCAGCTCACATTTAGAGGCAGCTGGTAAACGCTCCCCTCAGAGGCTGACTCGGGTGTCTCCTTTGAACTCCAAACAGGAGACTACATTCCAACTCAGAATACCAAACATTGCTTGTCACTTGACCTTTAGCTTGCAGGGACCTCCTGGCTCTATCTATCCCTTCCACATACTGACGCTCACCTCAAGTGACGCACTGCAGCACAGGCTGAGGCTTTATGAATCAAGCAGTGTTTTGTAAGCGTTGTCTACATTTCCTCCGCCCTTTGAGGACTGAGCTACAGTTGACAGTTTCTAATAGGGTCCAGCCTGGCATTCTGCTGTGTCTGTCTCTCCTGGTTAACCAGAGAGTCCCACAATGACCCATCCAATCTATAGATACACACAAGTGTGCTGTCTGCCCTGCTGATCCCAGGGGACGCCAACATGCAGGTGGCTCCTGGAGTTTGGGCAGTAAATGGTATTTAGTCATAAATTAGCCTCTTAGTCATATGGAGGTGCTAACACACACACACACACACACACACACCTCACATGCATTGCACACCACACATACACCCTCATACACACCTTGTGATGAATGGATGCCAGACTATTCAGCCTGTCTATGCCCTAGTTATTAAACCCTGCTTAATTGGACTATCAATCACTGGATTCCATAGGCCACTATGAGGTCCGCTATTCCAGTCACGTCCAGATCAATTGGAGTTCAATACCTATTACATCACAAAAAAATAGCTATAAACCCTTGAGGGTGGAGGAGCTACCAAAACAGACCAAGGTATTTTGAGGTAACTGGACTATATTATGAGACAACATTAGTTGGAAGTTGAGGATGTGGGCATCCAAGGACTGTCAGAGCAAGGTCTTGTCAGCGGTTTAATTTATGCATTGTGCTTTGGCACTGGTTCAGAATCCACTTCTCAAAGCATTCGAAGAAGATTAATATGAAAGCCGAGATGCAATAAATCCTGCCATGGCTCATGTGGGCTGAGAATGTTGAGAAAGCTTCTTTTTGGCTCATAAGAGGCCATCAGCTGGAGCCGTGACTCAGCTGATAACCTCATCTGGACACTGTGGACTGACTCACTCGCTCCACAGGAGACTAAAAGCCCACTGTGTCATCATGAAGATTTTCAGCATGGGCATCCATTCAGTGTCTAGAATTAGTGTGGTCCAAGAGCAAGTGCAATGAATACAGCATCTCCTTTTTTATAGGTCAGTGACAAATAAGGGTGGGCAAGATGAGTAATTCAGAAATATCATAAAGAACAGTTTTAAACGCATCAGATGTGTTAAAATGCACACTCTGTATTCATGTTGGTTTTATGTCATTTGAAATGACATTTGAAAGCCCCTGAAAATGTAAATATTACATATTACATTTGATCCACCTACACTGGATTTAAGTGTACAGACTTGAAACTCCTATTAATAGTTTTACAGTCCATGCAGTTAGGGAAAAATAACAACTGTACCAATTCATACTGAATACATGGTATTAATTCATCCTCTCTCCTCCAATTACTTTCTGCAGGTGACTCTGTCTCTAGATCTGCAGAGTCTGGATCAACTGTGGACTGTGGACAATCTGTTGCACTCATGATCCTATTCAACATCCACTTACAATTATTATTATTATTATTATTTGTCTCTGGGTTATTATCACAGGTTCTATTTCATCTGTTTTATTATTATCATTATTATTATTATTATTATTATTAGTCGTAGTAGTAGTAGTATTATTGATCCTACTGTTCCATTATTGTTTTTTTAATAATCATTATCATCATCATTATTATTCTCATTTTTATTACCACTGGTATTTATTGGTCTCTCTGCTCTATATGAAATGAGATAAGCTCTGTTATGACTCAGCACCAAAAAAAGTGAATTCATTTATTTGAATTACCTCAAACATAAACACTAGACATACTTTTCTTGATGAGGACACTCCCTCAGTTTCCATGCATATTACTGAACATCACTGTTGTAATCTAAATTATTAGAATAAATTCAATTAGTATCATTATGTATGGATTGCCTTTAAAACAAAAGCCACATCTTTGCCTAAGTGAGGTAATGGAGCAGCTGATGCTGCACTTGTCTGGTTTCATGAGCAGGAAATAAAAATATACTACGTCTGAGTAATAATGATGTACAGAGTACAAATTATATTTGGAGGGAGACATTTAGAGCACTGGATTGCAATTTTTGAGACTTAGCTGCAACTGCTTTCTTGGATTGTTTTCAGGTTTGTCTCCCTTGGATGCTGCACACTCCAAACCGTGAAGTACTTCAAGTAAATGTTTAAATTGACTCTAAGGTATATTCTGCCGACAGTGCATGTAGACAAAGCAGCACCTATACCTTTGAAAAGTTAAACAGTCTTGTACGCATGTAAAGTCTTTAGTGTATTTTATTGTATAACATGATGACAGTTAGAAAGTCAAGAGAGAGGATGAACTAACACAGACAGAAAGTCCTACAAGGAAGGGTGAACTGCTGTAATGCAGTTAGTAGACAATGGGGGGGCTACTCCCACCAATACCTAGTTTTAATCACATCATTCCTCAAGTAATGAGATGACAGATGAACGGAAGTCACCGTTTTCCTGCTACTACTCCCAGCTTATGGCCCACAGCCCCTGAAAGCCAGTGCACTTGAATTATTTGTTGAATTAACAGGCAGACTCCAGATCTGTGTAGTCCTCCAAAGGACTATACATGAGATCATCCATGACACTGACCCCCCCGGGGCATCTTTTTTAGATGTGCTTTTTAGTCTCACTGCTTTTGTAGTTCCTCCTGTTATGACCGGATCATTTTACCTCTGCTGCTCCAAATTTTCTAACCTCAGTCACATGATGGTGATGTGGCATGACCTCAACAGAACTGACAATATTGCTCCAATCAGTAGCGCTCTCTCTCAACAAATATTTATACCAATTTCTGTGTATCAGATGTACTGACCAATATCAAACACATCGAGCAGTAATATTCAGAAATGTTATGACCTGTTTGTCATTTGATCTTTACCTGTGTTTATCTTCGAGGTGATGCGGGACAAATCTATGCGACGAGGGGGACGTATGGGTGTAGACATCTTTGTAGCACTAATCTTATGTCTTTCCAGGGGTTTGCTTATCTTGGAAAGGGGAGCAAATATTCCTGTGACAAAAAAAGAATTAAAAAAAATCACAATTAAAAAGGTTGTGTTATTCAACATATACTGTGCAGGGTTACAGTTTATAGTATGACCTACCATGTTTGCTTCTGCAGGTGAAATACTGAACGCCTGCAACCGAGCCATCATTCTTGCCCTCTGGTTTGTCCAGCTCCACTCCAGCCCAGAGGCCTCCAGAGAACTCAGTGCTGCCGCAGAATCGCAGGGTTCCGACCTGAGTACACACAAATATGTACAAAGTCAAAACTAATATAAACAGTCTGCAGAGCAAAGTAGCGCAAAAATCAACACATGATGTCAGTCTCATCATGTCAGGGGCAGAAACTCATCAACGGACTGAAATGTCTACATTCAATAACATAGCAGACAAGATAAACAATTAAAGAGGATCTCTGCAGGATTTTCCCGTGGCTATGCTACATTTATACCTTAAAGAAACAGCTTCAGAGTAATTGTGATGGTCACATACATGACTTGTAATGTGTTACAAGGGAGAATGGAGGCTCTCTGTCTTCCACCTGGCGTCTCTTAGCTGAAAACCAGCCTTGCAATATCAGCGCAGTGTCCCAGCTCTGGTCTCTGCAGCATCGTCACACAAACACTCTCCATAACCCATAGTGTTTAATTTCTGACAGTTAAGACCACAAAAATATACATGTCGTATCATCGTATATGTTATATAACCTTATCCACTGCTCCATGGATTGCTTTTTTCGCCAGATTCGTTAAAAACAAATGTGCATGGCCCGGAGGAGGGTTATCAAAACAGCAGAAAAGCAAACAGACTTGCATAGTTCCCCTTTAAAGGGAAGAGACAGATCAAATCATTACACTGTGCCAGACAGCACAGGGAAGATAATAATAACAATTTTGATTAGCCAATCTCTACCACTTGGCAGACTGCAGTTCTGTTCTCTGTGTATCATGAAAATCTATTAATGGCTCTTTCTTTCGGCGCAAATGCTCAACTGTGCCAGAATTCATGTTTTCTTATCTATGTGTCTCTATCTCTGCGTCTACTAAACATGTGTATGTGTGTGCAGCTGATCAGACATCACAGAGTACAGCCATATCAAACCAAACAATTACAGGGGTGTAGGAGGATTATGTGGGCTCTGATTACATGGGAAGAACAGGGACTATTAATGGTGGCCCGTGGTTTCCAGTTGAACAGTTGAACTTAATGTGTGATCAATCAAACATACTCTGAACAAAAACTGATGATGTATCAGTTATGGCTGTAAAAATGTCTAGAACAAGAACTCCTCCCAAGGATGGCTTAGCAGTTAGTAAAATTAACCAGATGAAGTTAAGTGGAGGGTAAAAAACTGATTCCTTTAGTGCAGATTAATGTGCCAGACACAATATTATTGTGAACTTATAAATGTTGCTCTTCCAAGGGCAAGCTGGTTAAGATAGAAGTTATGGGTCAATCAGACACATAACAAATCAATAATACAATAAATAGAATGTGAATAAAATACTACAGTTTTCATATTTACCAGATCTCAGCTAAACTGAACACCATCATCCTCCAGCAGAGTGTAGAGACACACATACACAGACTCAATGCCAAAGAGCAAAATTAGAGCCTAGAGTTTGCTATATGACTGGCACAGATCACCCTGTCAGCACTTAAATCAATATGTAGTAAGCCTGTGTTTCCCTTTCCTTTAGTACGAACACCCGATCTTATTTTATTTTGTTCTGTTGTGTCCAAAGAATGTCTGTTTTCTTTTAAAGGGACTAGGGGCAGGTTTTGTGAAAAGTTAAACATGCATTTTAAGTTTTTTAATGCTAATGGGTGAAGTGTTCAAAACCAAAAAGAATGAGCCCACCCATGTATCTCTCCATTGCCCTGAACAGGCTGTGTGCTGCATAATGTACTGCAATTCGAAGCCCGAATTTCCCGCGTAGTTCTGCGGACGTGACGTCGGATGACACTGAATGCGCGTTCTCAATGGCTTTCAACTTGGATACTGGAAAAAGAAAAAGCGTGATAGTAATGGACTCTGCTATGGGAAACAAACGACCCACCACCACACAAAGTCCACTGAAAAGTCCCACAAAGAAGAAAACCAAAGTTTTATCAGCGGCATCTCGTCAATCGAATACTGCCGTTGTGTCAGTATTGAGTCTTATTTCTTAATCCTGCCCCAAGTCCCTTTAATGTGTTCTGAGCCATGCCAAAGATGATTTTCTGTGACAGACAGACAATAAAGTTTTTCTAATCTAATGTAATCTAATCTAATGTTTGAATATTCTGTAACTGATGCTGTGATACTCAGTGCTTCAATTTTTTCCTGAACCATTTCCACCAGGTTGAGTCAACTTCATGCCTAAAGCACCAAATCATTGGAGAAGCAATCACAGCAATGCTTCCAAGATCTGCAATGCACTTCTTTGCAGTTTGGATGATATGAAACTAATGACAAGCAACAGGCCACCTCTACTACTGTGCAATAACACCAGCCACATGATTTGTTTAGAAACAGTTCTTCCAACTTCACTAACTGCAATTGATTTGTCTGCAAGCAACACACTGAGCTCTTGCATGGTAAATCTGAAAAGCCTTAAAGCCACCCAAGTTCACCTTGACAGACATGTGGAGCGAATATTAGAGATCGCGGGAAAACTCCCTGGATCAGTTGCTTTCAAATTCTTTCACTACTCACATTTCCCTAAAAGCATAAAATGATGGATAAAATCAACCTTTTAAAGACACTGGGTTTTTGTTTAGTTTTTTGAGTGAGAGCTTGCACACCAAAAAAACGCAGAGAGGTTACTTCACCAAGATCTGACCTTGAGACTCAGGGGACTCAGGGTGTAGGAGCTACTTATTGTTAGTAATTAATTGTGGTTTGATTATTCTGAACTGATTTGTTTGACTTCAATATGATTAGATTTTGCTATTCTGATTCTGATGATATTTTTTTCAGATTAGCTGTTTTCTTGTTTATTATTTGTGTGTTTAGTTCATTTGGACACACTGTGGGCACCAGAGGCCATATGTAGGGTGCTGGTAAGGGACCAGAATACACCTGGGTGGGCTTATGATTTTTTATCAGAGAGGCATGAAGGAATTTCTTTTGTTCATTTGTTGCTTGATCTTTTTGGTTGAATAAACTCCCTTTGTTGTTGGAAACGAAATATGGAATGGACATTGAGTTTCTTTTTTTTTTTTTTTTAATTTTACAGGTTTTATTTGGACCTTTTGGACAATGTGATTTGAAACTGTGTGTGGCTATGAAGATTTGCTGAAGCCAGATTTTGGACCAGTAGCACAAGCAGTGATTTCTTGATGGAAATCAGGTGGAGTGGGGCCATGTTGCCTGACTGATGACTACAGGCATACATCAGTCATTACAGATAGGCTGCTGTTGGCAAATTTAAGTAGCAAGTAGAGAGAAAGCGCAAAGGTCACAGATTTTCATTGAATTGTAGAGCAGGGGCAGTGAGGCTGAACTATGCCACTGACACAGTCATAGAACTATGAATTTTATTTGAACTATGGTGCCAAAGCTTCACCTCTGTCAAAGCCTGCTTCATGTCAAAATGATTACACAGGGCTTACAACCACTACACTGAAGTTGAGTGGTTAGGTCAAGCAGTTACAGTATTTCATGAAGCCATTAGAGTACACTGTATGCTCCAAAGTACATTTCTAAATCATATGTAACTGCACTGTGACAGGTCAAGAACTTCTGAGTGAATGCTTATAACGACAGTGTTGGATGTGACTATGTACCAAGGCACCATTCCCTTAGACGTGACTTTTTAAATCTGCCATTACTTGAGGTCACATTTTCACTGCTACAATGAATAAACCAAAATAGGTAGAGAGTAAGTATTTTAAACATAATATATTTTTGGAGTTGGGTGAACTTAAAGCTATAGTGCGTAACTTATGGCGACCCCTAGAGGAATTCTGCATAATTACAATAATACTGCTGGTGCTTCCATATGACGTGTGCCTAGGTAACCCCCCCCCCCCACACACACACACACACACACACACACTTTCGATGTTTAGATATGCTCATGATATGCCAGAACATGCGCTTCAACTGGGAGCAGCAAAGTCTGGTAGCTCTGAGTTTTTACTCAACCTTTGCTTTATTTTGTTGTGTTTTTGTGTGTTTTTCTCGTATTTTGTCAACTACTGATGGACACTTCTGTGGGGAGAGGAGATTCTTCAGGAGAGGAGCTTCTGTCATTGAAAATGGAGCAAGTCTGGAGGATGCCGCCCTGTCCCAGCTGGGACGAGGAGCTGCTGTAGTGGTTGCTGTGCTGGTGGTGCAGAGGTTAAAGGCTTGGAAGTGGAGATGTACTGTAGGTCCTTTCTGCCATCAGTCATCATGCAAAATATCAACTCTCTGCCCAACAAGAGTGACGAGGAGCTGGAGATATAGATGAAGACTCAGGAAGTAGACATTTTTTCAAATCAAAACAATACTTGTCTACATCCCACCAGTGGCTACTGCTGAAGTTCCATGTGAAGGTCTCCATGAAGTCGTTGCTAGGATACAGACTAAACATCCTGAGGCACTTGACTTCAGTCATGTCTCCCTGATGGACTCACTGAGGATGTGGTGGAGAGATACGTGCTGGTGGAGGCCATTCTGAACAACTCAGATCATCCTCTTCATAACACCTTGATGGACCCAGAAAAGAGTGTGGTGGACGGCTCCTCTCTCTTCACTGCAGGACGGAGAAATATAGAAGATCCTTTGTCCCTTCAGCCGTCAGGCTTTTAATTCTTCTACAAACGGTTGATGAGCTGACAGACAAATGAATTTCCCTTTGGGGATTAATAAAGTAATTCGTATTCGTATTCGTATTCGTATTCGTATTCGTAACAAGCAGCAACACAACCCTGAAAGCTGGAATAATGCCAAATGGTGTTACCTAGCAACAGAGAATATTTTTCTTTGTTAAGGCCTGAAATAATTGTCAAAATAAATTGTGAAAGCTTCTGTCTTTGTCGAGGATAAGCCACTGTACAGCCACACTGCACTGATGTGATGTGGCCACAGGCAGAGGAATGAGAGTGCACTCTTGTTTTTTAATTGGTGTATATAAAATACAGCACATTGATTCAACCAGTAATCCTGAAGAAACTTCACTGTATTGTCTTCTAATTCTGAGAAGAGACATGAAATCTACTCCAACCATTTCATGCACATATGCGAATAAAAATGTCTTTGTTCTATGTGTTAATGCCTTTGTAGAGATAACCAGAGAAAACACTGTGAAGGTGAACATTTGGCCAACTCAGGTTCACTCCTCAGCTAGAGTGCTTCCACCCTGGCCAGGTGCTACATCAAACAACTCCTGATTGTGTTTGTCAGATGGGAAAATGGTGAAGGATCATGTCCTTGTCACTGCACTGGTGAGTCATGCTAGCTCATCTGGCTCCTGTTCAGAGAGGGGTGGATTGGAATAGCTTAAAGCTCCCACACTTTACATCCTCCTTGGAAGAAGAAGAAGAAGAAGAAGAAGAAAGAAGAAGAACAGTAGGAAATTAACTGAATGGGAATGGGTCAAATCTTTCTTCTAGAGTTTGTGGATGTGTAACAGGGGACAAATATAACAACAGAAAATGTTCATTATTAACAGCAAGAGCTGCTCTGAGGAAAAGATTAAAAAAAAAAAAAAAAAAAAAAGCTGGAAAATATCCATGAAGTGAAAAAGTATTCTTCTAGTGTCCCTGCCAAATACATACAGTATACTACAGTATACTATAAAATACCACTCTGTTGTGGAGTGGTTCTATTATTGGAATGTTAATCAATTTGGAACATAATGTTTTTGTCAGTTTACCATAAAAAAGTGAAATTGAAATTAGATGGTCATCTAAAATTTAAAACACACATAGCTTTCAAATGCAGCATTTCAAAATCTGCCCAAATCATTGTATTAAAAAGTTTTGTCGTCTGTGCCATTTCAAATTTAATGGCAATAGAAGTGCTTGCACCAGGGGTACAGGATAACCACTCTGAAAAGGGATAAGAGGAATAAAAATTTAGAGACTCAAGTCAGAAGCAAAAGCAAACTGACAGAAAATGTATTTAAAAAATATATTACAAATTACAACAATACTGAGCTACTACTTGAGCTGTCCAGATTTATTCACTGGTGACTCAGCTCAGCCTTAAGGCCTTGGCCATTTGGAGATGGGTTGAACTGAGCCTCTGATCTATGGTTGGTTCTGTCAGCTTTAGGTATAGGTAGCTTTTCCTCACTAAGTTCATTTCAGACCTTCTCCCTGGAAATGGAGAAATGTTCAGTCATTTAAATTCAGCTAATCATCAGCTCCTAATTATGATGCTGGGAGATTTCCCTCTATTGTACCACTGTGAGATACGGCTGATGAAAAAGGTGGATCCTGCAGAAAAAATCTTTAAGACTGAAAATAGTGCAGCTGAATGATTAATGAAGACACTTTAAATTGCATCTACCCTCTGGTAGAGACCTGCCACACACCTTCTGTCCAGCTATCACCACGCGTTCACCTAGACGGATTCCCATGGTAGCCAGCTGTATCCTGGCCTTTTCAGAGAGAGCAGGGGGCGACTGGGCTTGCACAGTGAGGGGCAGCGGGGAGCTTGGTCTTGGTAAAGCCCGCCTCAGCAAAGTCCGGAGCTCTTTGGCTACAGCTGCTGCATCTGCCATGTCCAAGGGCATGTCGAGGGGATCAGGCACCACGTCTGCTGGGCACTGTCCGTTTTCATTCTGTGGGAGGAAACAAAGAAGTGCACAAGAGCAATGACTATCAGATAATAAAATGTGAATTCACGACTGCTAGGACATGATCTTTAACAAACCAAAACTTGTTGTTAACATGATGCAACACTGAGCTAATATACAAGGCACGTGCAGCTAAGGGCCAAGGGTCAGACTCTAAACCCTGGCTAATATGGTTTGACTCCATGTGGTGTGCACTCTACCAGGTGAGCCTGGGTGTCCTAACAATGCTGATTCTTAGTTTTATTGCCCACAGTGTCTTTATGCGTCTTCATACTGCATGAAGCATCTCATTCAGTTCATTAAATCCCTGCAGCCTCGTGAAGGCAGCAGGACACACATGTTAATAACGCTGAGGTGCCATTACGCACAGCTATGAGCTGTGTTTATCTTTATTAAAACACATTCAAATGAAACCAGGCAGCTGGAGAGCAAAGCCATTACACACATCAAACTGGTTATTATCACTCTGTATTCTCTTGTTTATCTAGATGTCAGATTATAGCCACACATCAATCCTGCATTCTTTCTGGCTTTCTATTTAGCAAAGGTAGCATTTAATATTTTATTCTTGAAATCCATTATGGTGTGAATGCTGTTGTGTCACATTTTACAGTATGAAAATTTATGGCATGAGATGGAGTAGAAATAAAAGTGAAATAATGTTGGATATATGTGGTTGTATAAATGGCTTCATCACCTTTTTTATTATTTATTTTTATCACTGCACAAGTAAAATAAAACCCCGCAGCACCTGCCCCTGGCTGCAGATTTGAGGCACTGCGCGTTCGGGTCGTGCTGCTCTGCACCATCCAGATAACAATGAGTGGCTCAGCTGTTTCACAGCAATAAGACCGGTGATGTGGATGACTAAGAGTGAATATATTAAAATCACCCTACCCCCTGATTTATAATTCAGCCAACACTTTTGCACTGTGTGCTGATGCACTTGAACCAAAATAGCAAGCGTGCTTGGAGACACTCCCACAGTTCATGTGGCCAACACCTACTACTGTGTGCTCAGGACTGGCTGAAGGAAAGTTTTCACTTCACATAAAGTTGCATCATTTCAGTGCAGTCTTTTTGTCTTTTTATTCAACGTGTCCATCTTTCAGTATGTGCTTTAGATACATGGAGTATGCCACATAACAATAGTCTCTTTCACCTCTCTTACACCTGGTGTTTAAAATGAGTGCGAGCAATGTTAGTTGGATGCAAATCAGCTGCAAAGACTGTGCTATCTAAGATCTAACCAGAATGTGGACAGGTGGACAGGTAGCTCAGATCAGACCACATTTACAGCTTGCATTGATATTCATTTTTCCATAACCAAATAAAGTGTGCAGATACAAACAGCATTTGCATAACAGGTGTAAAGACTGTTGAATTTGGGTATCTTGAGGAAGAATGAAAACTTCCACACTGCACCTTTAAAATAATGTTTCTACCACAGCAGCTAATCAATAGGTTGTGACTTATCCCAATAAAAAGTATGTTCAATGGTATTTGACAATTAATAGCATAGCATATAGCATTAGCTATATAATCAGAGCTTAATTTTATTAATTCAATATCCATTGAAAATCTACATGAATCATTTAAGTTGCACTTAAGTATGTGGAAAATCATATTGTAGTTGTTTTGCTAAAACAGCTGTCATTTTCCATATGCCATTTTGTACTGTGATAGACTCTATTGTTTTCACTTGGTGTGCCAAATAAATTGCAAACTGAATGCTCACCTCCGTGGAGATGGTCTCACTCAATCCAGCAAACACATACCATAGAGAACTGCACTAGTAGCTCACTGTACATCTGAAACTGGAACAAGCAAGTGAGCAATCCACTATAAGCATTTGCTACTGATGGAAAGTATGATGACTTGTCACAGCTACTAATCAGTACGATGTGTGGTAAGGGAAGCGTGAAAGGTCAACAACAGTTTTATTTTTCCATGTTCATGTCCAAGGTTTGTTGTGATTTTAAACTGCATTTCAGCATTTGGCTCTGCCTCATACACAACTGCCATTTTTCAAATGCAAAATGTTAACAGTTTGGTATGTAGAGCATTCAAGGAAATCACAACATAACAGACATCTAAATAACAAGTTACATTTACACTAACTACTGTGAACATGTCATTTTTTGGGTGTAGAGCTGGATGTAGAGCACATTGTGGGGACTTCAGTGCACCAGACTCATTCAGAGAGGCATGTGCAGCAAATGACAGACTGCTGTATTTCCACCTACATAGGACAGTATGAACAACTTCATCCCCAGCAGCACAGTGTTTTATATGCGTTTGTCAACTGTAACCTCTCTGAAGCTTGTGCTGTTTATACTCACTGCTTATACTATATGCTGCCATTTTATTCTGTTGTCAACTCAAGAAGTAGCGAGATCAAACTGTGGTAGAGTCAGCTGGCTGGGGCACCTGTGGCAGCAACCTCAGCCTCCACTGACTTGCCACAGCAACTGCCATCCATGCAAAAGAGATGTCACAGACATGACACGATAACTTCTTGTTTGTGGCATCTTCTTGTGAGATTCCTAAGTTTGTTGGTACACATATCTCTTCTGCACAAACTAAACATGACATTATTTTTGTTATATATGTGCCAAATGCACATAATGTTATCCTACAATTTTTATGCAAGCAAATTAAATAATTGTGAAAGTCTGCGAATGCATACATGCCATGGCAGAGGTGCCACACTTAGCTCACCGCCACTATTTGCAGTCTGTGTGTGCATACAACTGATAATTAAGACCCACGCTGGAGTATGGTTGCTTCTGGTGCAGTTCTCACCTGGAAACAGTGTATATAAATACCCCTCTCCATTTTAAAAATGTAACACAGTTGAGAACATTTTAACTCAGTGTCTTCATCTGAATAAATGAATCATCTAAAGTGACATTTCTTGTTTAAAGAGGAAATGTCACTTCTACTGGAGTAAGCCTTCTTGTAAGTAACAGTGCTTGTACAGTTTTTAATTTGCTCATCATTTTCCAATACCCTTAAAATACTGCAACTCAACTGAAATGCTGTTGATGTCTGGTAGTGATGCACTACACACTATTTTTTCCGCAAAACTACACTGTCTACCGATCTTCAGAAAGACTGTGGGTTTACATGTCTCAGGCTCATTGTGTACCATACTCAGTTGAGTAATAATGAATTAAGAATACTAAATGTAATGAGGATAATTAGGAGGAAATTAAAGCACCAATATCTGAACTTGTAGAAACAGATGCCACATATTTCCACAGCTAGTACCCAGAAAATCTCTGAGGGTTGAAAAAAATTCAGGTTGGTTTATATCAGCCAACATGTATATTCTCTCCCAGCTTTCCCTTCACACACTGAAAGATAAAAAAGCCTCAGCACTTTGAGCAAGGGAATTGATTATGGTGCATAGTGCTTTGGTGACCTCCAGTGGAAAAATTAGTGCATACAAAGAGCTATCACTCTGCTCCCAAAGAGGATTAAAAAAAATCTAAAGAAACACTGAAGGTAAAGAATGAGTAGGAGACATGTGATTTACGGTATGGATAAAAACAAAATGTCAGGTAATGGCTACTGAACAAACCCTACAGCCAAGGCTTCAAGATTAGAGACTACAGCTGAGAGGCACAAGATGGACAGACTCAGCTTTGAAAAATATTCTAGAGGAAGATACATTCATAACATGTCTGGGAAATCTGTATTCAACCCAACTGCCTTTGTAGATGTTACCTGCCAGCTGAGCTGGAAAATGCCAAATGGTGAATGTGCACCAAAAGAAAGACAACAAACAAGGCTGAATATCTGAATCCGTTGCGAAGCCTTAGAGAGCAACTTAAGACTCAAGCCTTCTATATCAATACCTTATTTTTTTTTAATTATCATAAGGACTTGTTTGCAAAAGCCTCAACCAAATCACTGTATTTCTGTAGCTTAGTAAATAATGGAACAAGGTTACATGACTGAATGAAAAGGCTTCACAAATGTGATGGTGGGAGTGAATTTTCAGTTTTCAGTGAAGTTCTGAGTGATGACATCTATGAGCAAATACAGGGGGCAGAAGCACAAGCAGCATCAACACCTACGATGTAATGAAAACAGATACAATAGCTGTGAAACAAACAGCCTCGCAAAGTTTGTAATGTTTACTTGCTGAGAGTAATGTAGCTTAATGTCATGCATGTCATTTTAGGACTGCAGTCTGTGCTCCTCTTGTGTTTGTCTGCATTATATTGTATACATATACAGTTTGGAGGGTGTTAACTTTGTTAAACTTCATGACAACTACATTACCTGCTGATGTGGTGGTATATGGAAGAAAACAGTGTCACTTACTCTGAAAGCTGGGTTGGCTCCCAGCTCCAAGAGACATTTGACTGCTGATGTGCACAGGTTAGACGCAGCGATGTGCAGAGCCGTACCAAAATCAAAATCACTGCAGGTGGCATCTACTTCTACAAAACAGACAATCAGGAGACAGTGATATTTCACAGTTAGTAACAGAAGCCTCAAGTTCACCATCATTAACACTGAGTCATCAGGAAAACTCAGCTGTGCTCCTGCAGAAGAAGGATCTGCCCCTGTAAATATTCAGAATCACATACACACCAGCTCCATTACACTTGGTGTTCAAACAGATTACAGCAGATTACAAACAGACAGTTAACTTTCATTCAGATATTAGTTATCTCAGACATGCAATGAAATTAACTTGACTTTGTGACCAAAGCCTGCATGGGGCCAAAATCAAAGTCATGCAGGTGGTATTTGCCTCTACAAAAAAGACAATCGGGCCATGGTGTACATCCCCAAATGACTGGTAGAGACAGCACAGCCATGGGCCAAAATTACCAACTGCAGTAGTTTCTAAAACATCTTATTAGTGGAAATTAGTCTTAACATCAAAAGACGTTAAGATAAGAAAGCTTTACTGAGCTAATAGAGTTATCTTAAATTTGCTGAGCAAAGCCTGGAGCCCCCTCAAAACTGCAACATGGACTGATATAAAAAGACAACAGCAAACCAGCACCTGGGAACAGGCCCCAGGTCCATTACTGAGTCACTGACACAGCATCTGGCAACTGTTATCAGGGCCAAAGGTGGTCCACAACAGCAGTGATCAGGGGTTTCTGTTTCTCTACTATCTGTACATGCCATGCTGTGACAACTCAGGGTCTGTGATGTTACAATATCTCATCAGTTTACTACACAACCTAACAATCTAACCAGCTCCTAGAGCCATTTCTGTATCTATGGCACAAACCAATAAAAATCTGCGTATACTTCTTGTGCATGTAGATTTCAATTAACCATAACCACTAATTGATATAGCCACAAGTGAATGCTTTGACTTTACTGAAAACACTTTTATTGTAATAAAAGGCAGGAATCCAAATTATATTTCCAATGTGTGGGAAAGTATATGGTTTCAAAATCATGAATTATGAAAAAACACACACCAGCACTGTAAATGGGCCTATCATTCATAAATGTTTATATGTCTATCAAATAAAAACTTAGTGCATCACTACATCCATAATATGATGTTTAAGCTGGCAAAATATAATGAAATAGGAAAACTATAAACTAGGGAGAACATGAGAAGCAATATGTTTGTACCAACTCAAGGCCTCAGTTCTGAGAATGAGACTGTTGTTGTTTTACAGAGCCCTGGGTGCTGCAGATGCTGTTGGTACTGGAGATGTGTGTCCCAGTGTGACACCAAAGTCAGAGAGAAGAAGGAAGGCACAGTAAACAAGTGCAGAAGTAGGAACGGGTCTGCCATCATGACTTGTAGGAAAACATCTATATTATAGTAATATATTTATATTTGTGGATATAGATATTTAGTATTTGATGTAAATCAAGAGGGAATGTTATAGACAACCAATAGGCAGTATGCAAACAGTATCACAGAGCATTTCAAATGAAAGGAGGAAACACTTCAAACTTATCCATGAAGTTCAGATTCAAGCATCTGTGAGTGTATCACTTGTTAATGTTACATTAAGAACATCGTCAAAATGCTCATGTTCTGAAATGTTAACCTGATTAGAAATCAACACAGAATTTGACACACAACATTCACAAAGGCTTATGTGAGCTTTGTATCGATGTGTCATAATACAAGCCATGTGCAATGTTGACATTTTGAATCATTGTTTTCACACTATTGTATTATCACTACTGCTTGCACAATGACTACATGAAGGCATGTTCATGTGTCTGTGCACACTGTGTGGGCAGCAGCTTCTGTTGTTTCTGAGCAGTATTTACTTACTGAGGTAATCTTTCACCTTCCTGAAGACAGAATGCAGAGCGCAGAGCTCCTCATCATCTTAACTACAGCACCATTAACTGGGCCTAATCTGCTTACCAGTGATTTTCAAAAACTGGACTGCTATGAAATGAAAATCAAAAATGTCATCCATCTAGTTTAACTCCTGCTGCCACTCTGAAGACACCGAGTTGCCATTAAGTATAACTAATGATATCCAGTGCCTTACGCTGATGTGAAAACAGGGTGAACAATTTAGAAAAATCTTACCACATTATGTAAAAATACCAAAAATTACAACAGCCATTTCCCTGATTTATCATCTACAACAACAAGACTTGGTCATATGTGTCTGGACTGCCTATATCTGCAGCACTGTCACACCAATCACCAAACATAAACAAAAGACAGAGACTGGGCTATGAATTCAGCTGCATTTTCTTCTAAACACTCAGAGAAACATTAAGAGAGTCAGACTGTCTGTCTTTTTTTATATTTCTCTGGCTTTTACCTTTATTACAATCATAGAGAGGGAGAAAAAGGATAATGTGCAAATGGACAGAGACTGGGCTTGAAGCCGGGCCTCTGGAGCAAAGACTTAGCCCAAAGCCCATGCTTCACCACATAAGCTAAGGGGGCACACGCTCTTAGAAAGACTATATTCCTTATTTTGTCTCTCACACAGCTCACAGTCTATGTGTGGGATCCATGACAGTTTAGCTTTTCTTTACTTTCAACTCCTAATGATAGAGCTAATGAAAGTGGTTCATTTGCTGTAATGGATGTGAGGCTCAGTGTGTTGGAAGCACTACTCTGCCTCCCTGCAGCCAGGAAACCAGAGCGGCTCAGTCTGCAGCTCACCGTCAAGTCAGTCAGTCAGTCAGTCAGTCGTCAGTCGTCAGTCAGGGACATTCACGATTATAGGGCTGGTCCTGCTGTTGCAGCTCAGCCATAAACTGCATACAGTAAACAACATTAAGTCAGGTTGCATTGCAGGTGTGCAGTTTTATATTGCATTGAGTGTAGCCATTAAATGTAGCTTCTGTAAGTATATTTAATAAACTGACAACTCAGTATGTTCACTGCAGGAAAAAGATTAACTACTAAGGTCTTAATCCTCACAGCAGTTGGTTTTGGAAACAGAAATGTCTAGCCCTGTACTGACTGCTGCGCTGACCTTCCCCCCTCCCTGGGTCTCATATGGCTGCTCCTCTGTTCTCACCTCCGGGCTGAGAGGCCTGCAACACCACCTGGATAAGCTGCGGCACATCAAAGTAGGCAGCGTAGTGCAGGGCCCTCATGTTGGTCCAGCGTGAGCGAAGGTTAGGATCAGCACCCAGGCTAAGGAGCTGGCGAGCAAAGCTGGCTGCTGTGTCTGCATCACCTGAAGAACAAATACGAGATACAACTATTAGTGTCTGTAAGAAAGGAGGTGGGGGCAAGAGACGTCATAGCCATTTTTGCATATGAACTATAGACACTACCCAGGAAATCAGTTTTCCTGTCACACAGGCAGCACCAACCAGAGATTGCACATCTGAGACATTTCACACTTCGAGGAAATACTCCCATTTGGTTCAGACAAGAGGCGGTGCAGGGGGAGAGGTGTAATTGTCTCTGTAATATCAGCCAGATATTACACAAGCTTTGTACAAGGGTGCTGGAAGGGTAGAGTCTGTTTAACGTCCCTTTCAACTGAGTCAGATATTTGCATTGACATATACAGCTCCTCCAGGTAATGTCGACAAAAGTTGCAGGGTTGCAGTGCATGTGTAAAAGCAGCTTATGTCAGCTCTGGAGTGTGTGTTTAACAAGTAATTCTTGTGATTAACAGTACTTAGAAAGTCATAAAGGATTGTGTTCAGTTGTAAGACAAGCAAAATACAGTAAACTAACAGCAAGACAAGACAGTGGACGTGTGTACACTTCACAGTTCTCTTGAGAGTGTTAATTCAACACCCTTGTCAATACTAACCAATGCCTGGAGCCCCAGCCTTGCAGCAGTAGTGCAGGAGGCTCATGTCAGTCAGCCCATCTCGATCATTCACACCGCAGCCTCTCTTCAGAATCTGTGCAAAGATAAGATGTACAGTGAGCCACTGAGAATCTGGTGTTCAGATATTATATGTTGGGCTACAGAGTGAAGCTCAGGGACTCAGATCTAATGAAGGACAAGCAAGAATTTTCTTCACACCAATCATCAGAATTGCTGCACAAACTGAAATTGTAAGTAATTTATCTATCTATCAAGGGTAGCAGTTATGAGTGAGAGAAAATAATCAGCTGCTTTTACCATTGAGACAAGTGCTCCACTGCACAATTTACTGCATTGCAGCTACTTTGTCTAACTCTGGGTGGAGGTGGACTGGGGGTGGCATGGCCTCCACCAACAACCAGAAAATATGTATGCTGTATTTTAATATCAGACTAAGGCTTTTTTCCAGGGGCATGCAGTAAAATCATTCAATTTGTTGTGAATTGTGACAAATAAATTAATGGGCCTTCACTAAAGCAAAGTCGTTTAACAGTATCAAAGCACATGCACAGGAAAACGAAGGATGGTGTCACCTCATTGCCGATGAGGTCAATGTTCTTCTGAACCTGTGGCACCCACTGTCTGAGGACAGCAAACAACTCTGGTATTGTAGTGCTGGGATCCAGAAGAACCTCCCTGCACTGTAGCTCACTGGGGTCAAAGAAGGAGAACTCTGGAGGTGGAAGAAGGGACAAACACAGCACACATGCTTGTTCGCTGTAATGTAATTCACCTTGAATATGGAACCAGGAAGCTGTTTATGTTCCTGTAAAAAATGTCATGCAGAATCTCCCCTACCCTACTTCAGAGGAGGCCATTCATTCATTTATGTTGTTTAGCTAATTTATGTGCACTCATTTCATTTCAGCTCAGTGTGAGTCTCCTCTGTATTTTGCTTTTATTTATGGTCACGTTCACCCTCCTCAGTGGAGCAGAGGACAGACGGCCTGACAACTGGTTACATTAAGTAAAACTCCCACAGAGGAAACACTGACATGTAGGAAACCTGCTGCAGAGACATACATTAAGTTTATGCACACAACCCTTGCTGTGCTCACAGAGGCAAATTAAATCTGATATGACAGTGGATGGCATGCAATCAGCTAAGGCTCCACATGACCAAACATCTTCCCAGACTGAGTGGCAGTCAGTCTATTCAGTGATTAGTTATTATACATTTATGATGGAAAAAAAGTACACAAATAAGAATGGTTTAGAAAATTGTTTGAGCCAAGGGCTAATAAAGAGGGTGATAGATAACACTGTTAACATTGTGCTACATTACACAAAAAACACAAAGCTACAATAATGACCCTTTGAAACATACATTTTACATGATAAAAATCAATAAATGTAATTATGACTTCAGGAAAGATTTTTTTTTGTGTTACACCGAACATGTCAAGTCCAAGTAGGGACAAGAGTTGAAAATTACCAATAGCTATAAAATGTTGCATCAGTTTCATGCTTCGTGTTGGAAAAAAGAGTTGCCGTGAGGCATGTGCTGCTGTCAGAGCCCTGCTTGTCCAACATGTGTTAGTAAAGATAAACACATTGTTGCTGTGGTTCATTGCACCACATTTCTCTCTTATTACTAAACAAACAAACCCTGGATGTTCAAATATATTATTATCTGCTGAGACCTTGTCCTTGTGTTTCTGACTGAGTGTTGCCAGGTCATGTGTTCTGTGTGAAACTACTGTTTGATTGACTATGAGGATGTAGCCCTAACATTGGCCAAAAGAAGTATTTAGGACTGTGTCTGAAAAACCAGATTCCTGCTCATTAGTCTCCCCGAGCGCTGCACTGATCAGATGAGAAATAATCACTTTTTGTAATCACCTCATCATTATTTCAACAAAACGATCAACAATGCAGTGGAAATGTTTTGAATATTCCATTCATTAAGCATGTGTTATTGAGCCTTTTAGAGGTTGTTCAGGTATGTGGCGAGTGTGTTCATTAGCCTAAAATGAGACACACCTCCCTGGGTGTATGTGCTCAATGTGAGTGGATCCTCACCATAGTCACTGGGCATGGGTGCAGAGGCCACCTGGTGGATAACTGGCCGCTGATGGGAGGAGAGTGCAGTGTGGCGGCCCAGGACAGTGTCCCCATCGACAGGCTCTGAAACATCCTCCTTTGTCATCTCCCCCTCAGGGCCTGTAGCTGGAACAATATTAGAAGTCCTATTCTGAGAAAACAAGTAGGTCTAATCTCAAAGCAGTGAGAGCTCCACTCAAGTGATGGTGCTGATCTGGTTTTTGGATGTGAGTGCCTAAGATCCTGTTTGTCTTTGGCAGCATGCCATCAAAGCAGTAAGGTTCTTTGTATTTCTATTAAGATGGACCTTGTATTGTATAGGACTCAGTGTATGCAGGATCATATCAACACAGCTTTAATGCTGTTCTAATTAAATACTCTTCTTCACTTTTTGCATTTTTATTCAAGGACTTGTAAAGTGGAAAACTTGTGAGTATTACAGTTTCTTTGATTCAGCAATATCAGAAATTGCAATTGTTACATGGGACATGCATACTCTAATATTGTATATCTTATCTATATTTTGAGGTGTTTTTAACAAAAGGTGTGTTACACCCAAAGGGCAATGGGGCAATGCGTGGTACAGTAGAGAACTAAGCATTCATCGGTAAGGACACATCACATCTAAGGTGTCAAAACATCAAGGTAATCTGATATACAGGCTTTAGGATTACAGATTTAGAAGATCTGAATCAGACTCAAAATAACTTTCAACTGACATGAAACAAAGCTTGAATGATGGTTTTAGTTTGATATGTCCAACATGTGCATAACCACAAGCCTTATCTTGAAATTGTTAAAGGAAAACTGGGAGCTAGGGATAAGGACAGAAAACTTAAGAGGTTGAACACACACACACACACAGAGGCCTAAGCCTGTAAAGGCAACACTGATCCTAAAATCTGCCCAAGCAACCAACACTCACTGTCATCTTCGTCTTTATCCTTTTTCTCGTTGATGTCCATGACAGCCTCTCAGTCCAGCTATGTTAAAATCAAGAGATACAGACTGGGTCCAGCAGAAAATCTAACCAAGCAGCTCCCCCAAATAACCAAGTACACTGAATCTCCCCTCCTCAATCTCCAATAACACACTCCCCCTCTACGATTATACCTTGTTGATCCCCTGACTCCCAAGTCCAGTTACTATTTACAGCTTGCACTCTTTGAAGGGATAGTGTTCTGAGTTCTGACTCTCACCGGCTGGAATCTCACTCTCACTTTCCAGTCATGTGCACTGCTGACCCCACTGCCACCACATCTGACTAGTCAACCATTAAGACCCACAATGCAGAGAATGTGGATGGAGGGTGACAGCACAAACAAACATAGGATGAAAGGGCAGCAAAGTGGTGGTTGTGATTTGGACAAGTGCCCTTTGCAGGAAAGGCCAAGCGTCCACCCCTTGCGAGCAAGCATCCACCCTACTACCACCTCCAGAGAGAGAGAGAGAGGTTCCATTCAAGTGCCCCAGGAAGCCATGGCACTGTGACAGTGAACCAGCATGAACAGTACCAGAAACCTGACACTGAAGCAGCTAAATGGAATTCAGCCATGATTAACCTATCATTTGCATGTCTGCTTTTGCTGATGTGTCAAAATGTCTCCTGTGGGGAAAAAAATTAACCAATACAATTTCAAATCCAGGGCCAACCCTCTGCACATGACAGCACTATATTCTGCAGCACATGCACTGACAAGTGTTAATACAGAAGACTGCAGGAGGACATCGTAACATTTCACACATCACAAACCAAGGTCAAATACAAGCTGACTGATAATCTAAATGATTTCAAAGTGAACAGAAGATATAGATGGTTGTCTCAGTCAGTATTTCAGCACCAACCTTCATGCTGTTCACCAGCTCAGAGCAGTGAGATGATAGGTCCCCTGTGCTTCTCTGAGGCCACTGACTGGCTGTCCAGAGATTAAGAGCTTGCAGTGTGACTTGGGACAATGGCCTACATTTGCAATAAGCCTCTCCTTGTTTGTGCGACCCATGATGTCATCCTGTTCCCATTCTCACAGCTGACGCAGAGACAAAAAGTGTCATATTTCAAACTGATTTCTCTGAACATGTTGGCACCCACTGCTTCATGGTTCCAGACATGCTAACTAGCTGTTCTGACCACCTGAAGTGTATGTGAGTGTATAAAGTAAACACAACAACAAAGTTTGTTGCAGGATGGTGGGACACACAACCTCAGTTCATTGAATAGATGAAAATATAGAATTAAAACAAATAAGTCAAGATCATTTTAATTATTAAGATGCTGTAAAGCTATTGTTCATTTTTTTCCTGTAGAGTCTTGGCTTTGTTCCAACACAGCTCTCTCTGCAGGTTCTTAACTTTGAAGCCCTTTAGAAATAAACCAGTCCACACCACAGGTGTTTTCTATTGATCTCATTAGACTCACTGTCACCTTTGTTCTAGCATACATGTGGTTTGGTGACAACCTGCGACCCCCTACTCCTGCACTTGAAGAGAGGGGGCTCTGTAATTAAAGAGCTCTGCGCATCCCACTAATTTACAGACAAAAATTTGAAGTTTTTCACAAATAGTCTCATAACTATCGTTCCATGAAAACTATAACTTTACGCAGTAACAGATACTGAGTTGTTCTCTCATGGGCTGATTTAATTTCATTGTCCACTTTATCACAGTTTAACCTGGCCATTTCCTGTGTCAAGCTAGCTGTGGCTAACGCTAACAACAGGATTTCAGTCAAAGATGAGAGTGACCACTCCCTCGTCTCTGGCACGTCAGTAGCACTGAAGGCAGCTGCAGCTCTGTGAGTTTATGAGATGTCTCACTACTAATTAGATCGATATGCACAATCACTTCTCCTGCTAGCACAACTGTCATTTAAGCAGATAGCTCACAGGAAACTGTTAGCAGGCTAGCATGTTCAAAAGCCGGTTGGGGCTCAGTGACAGCTAAATGACAACACATGCATTTTAGTTGGCCACTAGTATTAATGGGTAGTTAACAGCCATTGATTTAATGCTCATGTAACGTGGAAAAAGTTGCCAAGAGAGGTGAAACGCCTTCTTACGTTAGCGCCTACGTTAATGATATCTAGCACAATTACTGGCCCGAGCCTCTTAGCAGCTAAAAATGCACTTTATGACTAAAAACTAAATTAAATAGAAGTTTTGACAGCTGACACCACATCACAATATTTACGTTACCTTGGCCTTGCTGCTTGTTTCAGTTCGCTCATAGGGAAAATGACTAGAAAGCCAGGAACAGGGTTAATTTCCGTCAAGTACGCTCGTGTGCTACATAGCTACAGCTCATCCTGCTTTAGCATTCAGAATAAAGGCGTCCACTTTACACTTCCGGTCTTCAAAATAAATGTAGTAAAACTAAAACATAGGAACATTTTTCAAATAAAAAAGGAGTGATTTATAGTCCTAATCAATATTAATTTCCAGGTTAAATTTTAGTTGTTAAAATGCTTCAAATATCATTTCAAAATCCTAAGATGTCCGTGTTTAATGTGCATAACTCAATGTTTTTTGTTTTGTTTTGTTTTATTACAATGCAAATACAGTGTTCCACAAGATATGTCTGAGACACTCATTTCAACATCTTATACACTAATATTTCTAACAATAGCAAAGTGACACAGTTGGACTGGAGATGTAGGGACACTGATGTCCAACACACCCTTATTCATACTGCCACAGTTAGGGTGTATGTCCACTCATCACTCCATCCAACAGAGGTCATTTCCTAGGGGCAACATTGAAATTTGCAGGATGTTATCCTGTGGGTTGTAGAAAATAAGGCAACTGGACTTCTTATCTTGTTTGAAGACGTTTCGCCTCTCATCTCTGAAGAAGCCTCTTGGATGAGAGGCGAAACGTCTTCAAACAAGATAAGAAGTCCAGTTGCCTTATTTTCTACAACCCACAGGATAAAGATGACCTGGATGACTGAGAACCTTCACAGACATTTTGCAGGATGTTCAACACTTGAATGGCAATTCAGAGAGGCCACACTGAAGGCAGCCTACAGCAAAGGATGCACCACCACCACAGGCGTGTGACTCCTCTCCATTGTTAACCATAGTGTATTTGTCGACATAAGTGACAAAGAAGACGATGGTGATGACCTACAGTATGCTTACGTTTTTGCAAGTATGTAGAATATCTTACCAGCATATGCTTAGGCCTACATAATCACACTTTGATGGACCAAGATGCTCAAATATTTACTTAAATTTGTAGAGAAGTTACCAAAGTTGTAGTGGATTTTTAAATTGTCATGGATTTTGAGTTTATCTGGGCATATGATCAGTTTCTCACTTATATTAATGTTGTCCCCACACAATAGCCTAGAGAGTCATTGTACTGCTACTTAATTCCCTCAGCTGGTGAGGACGGTGGAACAGCCTCAGCACCGTTTCCATGGAAATGTAAACAAAACAGTTTGCAGTGATTGCTTTGCACAGCCTCTGCTCACTGGTGCAAAAAGCACGATCCGGTTCGCTGTTCGCGCGCAGTTTTTTCACCTCTGTTTTCACTGAGCGAACAGCAGCATTCGTTTATTTTTCCACAAACCAACCTAATGGACCTGGATAATGTTAGGCGCGTATCCTCTGCAGGCTACCGTTTACCGCAACGGTCCAACGGAACCAGGCCGGGGTCAGCCCAGCCACCTGCGGACAGGACGCGCCACGCTCAGCGAGAAGCCGTGTCCGGGGAGCAGAACCCAGACAAGAGTGATCCGGTCAAACAGGACCGGGTGTGGACAGAGCTGATGAGGAGTGAGAGGAGAGGAATCCGGGAATGGTGAGTAGGACCTCAGGCTTCAAATATATGTAGGTTAAAAGAAATGAAATCATGGATTCAGGTTGACGTCAAAGGTGACAGAAGCGAAGCAGACTCAGCCTAACCAGTACATTATGGTCCACAGGGAGAAGAAGTGGAGCTTTCTCAGAAACTATGATCAGATGGTAAGAAAACTGTCAACTATGTACACATGTTGCTTAGCTACTTTTCAATCAGAATATTTACTAAGCTGTCATATTTCATATATTGTACCACCAGTCTGACACTGACAACACAAAACATGCTCCTTAACATTAGCTTAGCTCTGAAATTTAAGTCAGTGACATGTTATCTTGTACAAATGCTTTTAATATTTGCAGGTGTGTTGCTGGGGAATCTATCTCACATATTATTATTCTCACTTAGTTCTTTATAATGATAGGTAATGGTCGCCTCTGTTCAGGTTCAGGTCATACAGTACCACACATACAGTAAGTAAATGTGGTTTACAGTTAAAAGAGGGTGGCACCCAGTTCAAACATACTTCATACACCACACAACACCCTCCACTCAAAACAAATAACTCACCTGGTGCAAAGAACATCATATGAACCACATGAGAACCTTTGTCTAGAGGGAAGAAGCTGAAGTTTACTGTATAAGGAATGGGAATCATCATTTATAATGTTGGACAATGGCTGTAACTGTTTTGTGTGAAGGACCTCCATGTTCAGCAGTGACTCACCAGTCAACCTGCTGAGACAGGAAAACTCAGTGAAATATGAGTATTGATGATGGTTTTGTATATATATAAAAAAAAAGTGTCCCATGTGTTGAGTTAGAACAGGATAACTAGGCCTCATTTGTAAAGTATGTATAATGACATTTTTACCTGCAGGCCATACTAGCATATCACTCTGAGTTCACCCCTGTGTGTTTGCAGGGAGAGCTGAAGACAGAGGAGCCTTTACCCAGCGATCCATCACTCTTCTCTGACCAAGTCCCCAACACCACCAACCAGACATTTGGCAGCAGACTGTCCACACCACTGGGGAATGAAATGCTCAGACTGGACAGGCTATTACTCTCTACTCTTTCTGGATGCCATCACAGACGCAAACATGATCCAGAGAGACTCTATGAAGACGACTCTGGAGCTGAGTCACTTCACATCCAGGCTCCACCACACAATGGGTGTTGTAATGTGGACTCTGCAAAGCTTTGACTTTATTGTCCTTGTGGGGAGCATGAGTTTGGAGAGGTGTGGCTCAACCTGCATGCGTTTTTAACTTTGGTGTTGTGATTTTTGTTTTTGAAGCAAATACAGACATCTATTAGAAGCCATATCAAGGGAGCAGGCAGGGTAATAAGACAATGATAGTTTGCTGTCCTTACATGTTTTAATTCATGAGACCACATGGACTATATTTTAGTTTATGTACAGAAACTATGTTTATTTGTAGCTTTGTGTTTTTGTGGCAAAATAAAGTTAAATTCAGAGAGTACAAAACTGGATGTTGAAGGCATGTGGGCCTACTCACTGACAGGTGAGAAGGGAAGACATCAGTAGATGAGCTCACGTCATCTGAGCTCCATCAAGTATTTAATCAGATACTTGATAATCTAACAAGGTGCCTGATCAAATTTGGATGAGCTGAAGGTTGTATCACCGGCATGTTTCTTTCTCACAGGCCTGTGCAGTCGAATAGGTGAGAGTTGTGGAGGCTCATGAAAATAGAACAAAATAAAAACATAAAAAGTAAAAATGTAAAAGAACGTGAGAGGACGTAGATTTCTGAAGAATAAAAGATAATAACTGAACAGCCTGTAGTTAACAGCAATTATATCATAAGAATTTACCTCATGAGATTCTTACTTAATGATATATATCTTGTTAAACTTTTTTTTTTTTTTTGCTGTTATGCACTGTACAGTGGGGAGCAGCTCTACAGGACTGAAGCCATATTGAATTTGATTTCACTTTTGTGATTTTCATGGTAGCTCATCCACCTGCACTTCATGGGATTGGTGGCATGTCTCAGGTTTTTGTTATAGCTGCCTGCAAATGCCTGAATGTCTAAATGTTTATAATCTTTATGCTGTTACTGTGTAAGTTGTTATAAACAACAAAACTGTCCTTTTTGTCTAAATTTGAATAAAAATGTTTGGCCCCCTATGAATTTGACATTTATCTTACATGAGTTTTTTCTACATTATAATCGGTTAGTGACTCATTGGAATAAAGATTATGCATATATGTATATATTATGTATATAACGTATAATGTAATAAATCTAGGTGAAAAGTTGAGATGACACTGTTTCTGTAAGTTCATAGTTTAGCTTCAAGGATGTTGAAGTGCAGTGATTCAAATAAGACGACAGGAAATCAGCAACGTCAGATCTTTCAAAGTGTGCACAACCAGCCAATCAGCTCTCAGTAGATGGATGCGGAAGTGAGAGGAGACGCCGGCTGACAGGAAACTGCGCCAAGTTACAGCATCGTAAAGGAAATCAAAGACGTCTGCCTCCGAAATAAAAGTCTCTCTCTCTCTCCCTCTCTCTCTCTCTCTCTCTCTCTCTCTCTCTCTATCTATCTATCTATATATATATCTATCTACACAAACGCACACACAATCATCGTTTTCTGTTCTATTTGTGTAACAATGTGGCAGCGTTCAGTTTGAGTAGCTTTTATTTTGAAAACATAAAACGGAAGTCTGTAAATGCTTGCGCTACTTTGACACTAGTGACAACGTAGCAGCAGCAGCAGCAGCAGCATCTGGCTGCTAGTAGAGAGAAGAATCCCCTGGTCCGACCTGCAGGTCTAAAGTAGAGTGGTGTTCCCGCCGTCTCCTCAGGATGCACTCACACACGCTGTTGCACGCGGCCAACTTCAGCACACTGTTCGTGTGCATGGTGCTCAAGTTCCCGCAGATCTTCGTGCTGATGCGGGCCAAGTCATCGGCCGGAGTGAGCCTCAACAGCCTGCTGCTGGAGCTGGTCGGGTAGGAGATTTTAGTCACACTCTTTACTTTGAGCTGTGAGCAGATGAATGGATCCACTTTTGCTCCGTGCACTTTGTTATAGTGGTTAATGCAGCAGAGAGCTGAGCGGGGTCGATGCACTGAATGACTTCACTTATTCATCATAGTATTGATGTGATGATGTCTTCCTGTTCAGCAGCGGGTACACCCCCAGTGTGACCAGCTACAGCACAACTCCAGTCAAAATGTGTCTAACTCCTTGTTCTCTTAAATAATGAGGGCCTCCTGCACTCTATACTTTGATTTAAAATGGCTACTGAACCAAATACTTATGTAATGATAAATCCTGCAGAAATCTGAACCAGGTCTCATTTGAATAAAACGTCAGGTCCATTCTGTCTGCCCCCTCCTTTGGTGGGCATAGTGAGGTCAGTATATGTGCATACCCCTTTTTTTCTAGACTAAGTGCTAAATAGGACATGCAGAGGTTGTCTCCAGAGAGCTCACTAAATAATCCCACTGTGAAGGCTAAACACTCAACTATTGTGCTTTGTTTACAAAGCTTTGGCTGGATTACTGAGCACAGAGAACAACTGGCCTCAGTTGGGTCTTGTTGTGCCAACATCTGTGCCAATCAGCTGTCCTGTCTGATGCTAAATCAGTGCAGCAGCCTCCAGTCCTCAGGTTACTGAGCAGGAAGTGTGGACCAAGTCTTGTTTTAAAACTTCATTATCTATGGATTTTACATTCACTATTGTTTGTGTTTACTAGTGTGTAAAGCCGTCTAGATTGTCAGTGTGCTCTGTCTCCTCGGTGCCTGGCAGTAGCTGCACTGTCCTAAACCTCTCTCCTACATTGGTGAGCGATAGCCTGCTGTCATTGTGCATGTTAGAGTGAAATAGCCAATCCATAAAGCTGCACTGGCTCAGATGTTTATGCAGTGATAAATTTGTTTTATCAGGCTAAATTACAAAGCATGGCTTCAATCCAGGGGAGTTCCCTTCCCTGGTTAAATTGGCAAACATTCACCCTAATCAATCTCTGGTGTTTGGCACTGTCAGTGGTGGGAAGAGTCTCCATTTACAGCGTGTGACCAGATCTTAAAGATGCAGGAAGGAATGATGTATTACCCCACACTGCATGGATGCTGGCAGTGAATCAGCAGGATGTCCAGGTTTATTGATCAATACTCCAGACTGTGAAATTCTTCCAGCAGCTGGTCCACCAGGTCAAACCTGAGACTACTTCCTCATTCAGACAGACCTTCCCAAATTCCATGGCTCACCTAATGATAAGTATAAATATGAAATTCATTCTGTCTCGTGAACTGCAGTCAATGAGAGACATCTTATTTTCTCTTTCACCTCTTTATTGTAAAAGTGATTTGTATGAGTCTAAGTGTGAGCACATGGTGTACACTTCACTGACCCCGCCCTCCAGGATTTGGGTGTAACCCAGAGGATTGATACTCTAAATTTGTGAAATGATCTCGTGCAGCTTTATCTTTAAAACTCATTTTGATTTCTTCTCATCAAAGCAACTTCACCTTGTATCAGTCTTCCAGCCATCATCTCTGCCTGCTCACAGACACCTATACACATCCACAGTGTGTGAGCACCAGCATGTAGCTGCCTGTTAGCTCAGTAAACAGGATCTTCAGCTCTGGACTTTTTTTTTGCTGCATCTCATTAAAAGCCAAGTTCTAGCGTCTTCAGTTTGCTCCTGATGTTTGAACACATTAATCCAAACCACTTCCATTAAGGAGTGAGTTGAACACTGAGTGCTACTGTCTGCTTCTCATACAAAGGAGTTGGTCACAAATGACACTGCAAATGAAAATCCTCCTCACTTTGTGTTACCTTTACTGTTGAACCTATACCTTAACATACAACATCACAACCTGACACCATCTGCTTTTCAGATTCATTGTTTTTGTCACGTACCAGATGTACTATGACTACCCACCGCCAACATACCTGGAATACCCAATCCTCATTGCTCAAGGTGAGTGGATGAAAGGAGCCAGTTGTCATTTGGTTAGAAAAGTGGTAAATGGGTGTGAACTTATATGGCTCTTTTCTTTTTACTTTACACTGTTTGGTTAGTCACATTCCTCCATTCACACACATTCATACAGTGCTTGTAGTTACACACACACACAACACACACTACTACTAACACTACTAACAGGGAACTGTCAGGGTAAACTGCCAACAGTGGACTCTCCACTTCCAAGCCTTCACCTTTGCTCCAGCTGGAACAGGGTAGCATCCTCCAGACTTGCTCCTGAACAAACTCCTCTCCTCACAGAAGTTTCCATCAGTCGACAAAATGTGCAAAACATAAAACAAACAAAAATAAAGCAAAGGTTGAGTAAAAACTCACAACCCAGACTTTGCTGCTACCATTGAAGCACATGTTCTGGAAAAGCTGCCTAAAGTCATGGACCAGGTGAAAATGTCATGCTGCTTGTAGCTTTCTTTTTTTAATTTTAATTCTTGATGGTTAAAGTTAGTTAAGTCAAAACTAACTATAAAATGAGTTATAGGCAGGGTATGAAATTAAGAAAATATTTTCGGGGCAGTTTTGGCCCCCATGGTCTAAAAAATGGGGGCATTTTCAAAATGTTTGGGGGCATCAAAAATATGTAATTAGAGCTTAAAGATATATATTTTAGATTATATTATAGATTTAAATGCATTTTAGTCATGGAAAACTACACAGGCTTTATGTAGCCTGCAAAATTGAGAATAGAATTACATCATGAGCTGACTTGTCTTTATATACGCTACATGTGACCGGCAAACAGCCAATCATTTAACAGCTGTGTAATTTGGTTGCAGCACATCCCATGTTTGTCTGTTGTCAACAGAACAGCTGTAGTGAGAACACGAGCACTGAAGAGAGGAGATTAAACCAAGAGACGTGGTGTTAAATTTATGGGCTCATAACATCTGATGTTGTTTATTGATAAACTGAGCGTTGCCCAGCGGATTGAGACACATTAGATTATTGGGGTACAATAATAACCGGTAGATTATAGGGGTGGGCAATGGTTTCCGAATATTCGAATAGTCCTTCAGTAAAGGAGGAGGATAGTGACGTAGTTTTACGCTGCAAGAGGAGACTTTGCTCTCATTCAGCGAGGAGGACTTAATTGAACACTAATTGAACGGTACCGCCGTGATGAGAAGCGGTATCGTTACAGTATTCTCCGGTACAGACTCTCATTACAGTCCACGATGTTATTTCTAAATGACGGCTGTTTTTCAGTCGGGATTTTAAATGATCGACTGGCAGGACCACTCCTCCGGTGCTGCTTCTCATTTCAAATGACGAAGAAGAAGGAGCGACACAGTGTGTGTGTCTGGGGCAGACGCAGTAGCGGCTAGCCGCCCCTTTATGTAGACTGCATAGCGTAAAAAAGTGTAGGCTAATATATTTGTTTCGAAAACTTGGGGGCAATTTTGGCCCCCCGGACAATGAGTTTTGGGGGCATTCTTGGCTAAACCGGGGGCAAATGGCCCGCGGCCCTCGCTAATTTCCGAAGCTGGTTACAGGGTATTGTTATGATCAGCTGTGTTTGCGTTCAGCCACATTTACATTACATTTGTGTGGAGTAATAGTAATAGGCAGCTAAAGCTAGCGTCGGCTGCTAACGTTAGCATGTCGGCACGTTAGCTTAGTAGTTGTGATCTAGTTGACCTTGTCATGATAGCTTGTAGCTATACATGTGTTGATCCACAACACATGTATAGCCAAGTATAATAGTTTCAGATTGTGCTATCCGTCAGCAGGCTTTATTAGGGTTCTAACCCCGAAGGGGTAGAACCCTTCTAAAATCCTACCGGTTTATTATTATTATTTGTCGTCTGCCGCTTGAGCTCAAATTCCCGTGAGCTGGAATAGGCCAGAAAGCTGAAACTTGGCCCAATGATTGGAAATGATGTGCATCAACTTCTATTAAAATATGAGCCCAGTTGGCCAGATGGTGGCGCTGTAATTAAGGTTTAAAAATTATTTTTTTGGAAGGCCATGCCCCTCACACCGTAAGTCCGATTGACTTGAAATTTGACACACAGGTCCAGCTCAATGTGCTCTACAAAAAAGCCAATGGGACCATTAAAGTCCGCCATGATAGATTTTTTGCTAATTTGCATAATGTGAAAAACAGTAAAATGAATAGAACTTGTGAAAGATTGACTCTATCAACACCAAATTTGGTATACAGCCTCAGGGGATGAAAATACAAATTTCTATTATAAATGAGCTAGATCGGATCAAAAATATGGCCGCCACGGACCAATGAATCTCCGCGATGGGCGGAGCCTAGAAATGATTGGCCATAACTCCCACACCCCTTGCCCTATCATCACCAATCTTGGTGGGTAGGTTCACAACGGGACTGGGAAGCTGCCTACCAAAGCGTTTTGAGCTCAGCCTATAGGGGGCGCTATAAATGCCACACATGCATATCTCAAAGACCATTGAACAGAATTTCACCAAATTTGGTATGCATACTCTAGGGGGGACTGTTAACTTATATCTTGAGTGCCATGTTGATTGGTGAAAGTGGCGTGGCCCGTTGGTCGTTAACTGCTGTTGTTTACGTTTTTTGAATTTATGATGAGCTGGAAGGACCTAGGGACATGAAAATCGGTACATGGATTATAAATGACATGCAAATGCTTGTCAAAAATTTGACCCCATTCGGCCTAACGGGGGCGCTGTTACATGGCGTGTGAACTTCAAATGGCTCTCCCCGCCCAGATATGAGTGCTATTGACTTGAAATTTTACACACATGTCCTCCTGATGGTCCTCTACAAAAAAGCCTCTTGCACCATTAGGGTGATTATGACGGATTTTTCAATAATTTGCATAATGTGAAAAACAGTAAAATGAATAGAACTTTTGAAAGAATGACTCTATCAACACCAAATTTGGTATACAGCCTCGGGGATGAAAATACAAATTTCTATTATAAATGAGCCAGGTCGGATAAAAAACATGGCCGCCACGGACCAATGAATCTCCGCGATGGGCGGAGCTTAGAAATGATCGGCCATAACTCCCACACCCATTGCCCTATTGTCACCAATCTTGGGGGTAGGGTCACAAGGTGACTGGGAAGCTGCCTACCAAGCGTTTCGAGCTCAGCCCATAGGGGGCGCTATAAATGCCACACATGCATATCTCAAAGACCGTCGGACAGAATTTCACTACGTTTGGTGTGCTATTGACTTGAAATTTTACACACATGTCCTCCTGATGGTCCTCTACAAAAAAGCCTCTTGCACCATTAGGGTGGTTATTAGGGATTTTTTTAATAACTTGCATAATGTGAAAAACAGTATGAATGTGAATATAGGGATTTGATAAAAGCCTTCAGTGACTGGAGTCACCAGAACTGCCTCATGCTGAACACCTCAAAGACAAAGGAAATGATCATGGATTTCCGTAGGTCCAAGCCCACTCTTCAGCCAGTCAACACTTGTGGAGTGGACATTGAGGTGGTGACAACCTAGAAATATCTAGGTGTTCATCTTGATAACAAGTTGGACTGGTCTGTTAACACAGATGCACTCTACAAAAAGGGCAGAGGCGCCTCTTTTTCCTTAGAAAGCTTAGATCTCTAAACATCTGTAATAAGATGCTGCAGATGTTCTATCAGTCTGTGGTGGCAAGTGTTTTATTTTATGCTGCAGTCTGCTGGGGAGGAAGTTTAGAAAAAAGCAGGCAAAGAGGCTGGATAAGCTTGTCAAGAAGGCTGGCTCTGTGATGGGAGTAAAGATGGACTCTCTGGAGGAGGTGGTGGAGAGATACACAATGAGGATGGTGGAGGCCATACTGAACAACACGGATCATCCACTTCATAACACCTTGATGGATCAAAGAAGCAGCGGTGGTGGACGGCTCCTATCTCTTGGGTGCAGGACAGAAAGATACCGTAGATCTTTCATACCCACAGCCATCAGACTGTTTAATTCTAATGCAAATGGAAGATGAGCTAAAAGACAAATCAATTTCCCTTTGGGATCAATAAAGTCATTTCTATTCTATTCTATTCTATTCTATTTGTAGTGGATGTGATAATAGCCACATATATAGTTTTTTTTATTAACAGACACCCCCCCTTTTTCATTTGAATATTCGAACCTTTTATTTTTTACATTTTGTAATAACCGTTTGCACCAGTAGAGGGTGCTCCACCACCAGTGGATCCAAGCGTTCTCTGTTGGTGGGATGTATACAAGTATTGTTTTGATTTGAAAAATGTCTACTGCCTGAGTCTTCATCTATATCTCCAGCTCCTCATTATTCTTGTTGGGCAGAGAGTTGATATTTTGCATGATGACTGACGGCAGAAAGGACCTTCACTTCATCTCCACTTCCAAGCCTTTAACCTCTGCACCACCAGCATAGCAACCACCAAAACACCTCCTCATCCCAGATGGAACAGGGTGTCATCCTCCTGAAGAATCTCCTCTCCCCACAGAAGTATCCATCAGTAGTTGAGAAAAACATACAAAAACACAACAAAATAAAGCAAAGGTTGAGTAAAAGCTCACAGCCACTAGACTTTGCTTCTCCCAGTTGAAGCGCATGTTCTGAAAGTATGTGACTACCAAAACATTTTGAACTGGGCCAATATGGGGTGTCACAAATGTGTGACCGAAAACCTGGTTTGGAGATATCTGGGCCTGGTAATGGGTGTGTATGGCGTGGAGCCTTTAGGAACGGAGCGGGCGCTGTCGTCGACCGTGGCCGGCTCTTGGTGCAGGACAGAAAGATACCGTAGATCTTTCATACCCACAGCCATCAGACTGTTTAATTCTAATGCAAATGGAAGATGAGCTAAAAGACAAATCAATTTCCTTTTGGGATCAGTAAAGTCATTTCTATTCAATTCTATTCTATTCTATTCTATTCTATTTGTAGTGGATGTGATAATAGCCACATATATAGTTTTTTTTATTAACAGACACCCCCCCTTTTTCATTTTAATATTCGAACCTTTTATTTTTTACATTTTGTAATAACCGTTTGCACCAGCAGAGGGTGCTCCAAGACCAGTGGATCCAAGCATTCTCTGCTCTGCTCTCTGTGCGGGCGCAGACAATAGAGGCGCTTAGCGGAAGCGACAGCAGCTAACGAGGGAACGTGTCCTATGTTTGGATCCACAGGTTGGTAAAGTGTATGGTTGATACAGTTTTGTTAAGTTGAAATGAGTAACAGCATGTGTTAAAGCACTGAAGTTAAGATGAATGCTTTAAGTTGTGAAACACTTACTATATTGTCGTGGTTCGTGATCGGACGTTCACGTCCCCATGAGGTCGGTTGAACAAGAATGTGTGTGTGTGTGCTTGAGAGTACTAGTAGTTGGTACGGTATGTTGTAATGTTGATTATATGGAATGTGAACTTTGAAGAGCGGGCGCAGACGATAAAGGCGCTTAGCGGAAGCAACAGTAGCTAACGAGGGACCGTGTCCTATGTTTGGATCCACAGATGGATTGGTTGCTCAGTCACACCGTAGCTCAGCCGCTCAGTGCCCGCCGCCTGAGCGGTTTATGCTGCCGGCCAGGGACCCCTAGCTCTGGCGCCGGTAACATATTCTATTCATTTGTTGTTTCATCGTTTCATGGTTTCATTTCATATCACAGCCACTAGACTTTGCTTCTCCCGGTTGAAGCGCATGTTCTGAAAGTATGTGACTCGCAAAACATTTTGAACTGGGCCAATATGGGGTGTCACAAATGTGTGACCGAAAACCCGGTTTGGAGATATCTGGGCCTGGTAATGGGTGTGTATCGCGTGGAGCCTTTAGGAACGGAGCGGGCGCTGTCGTCGACCGTGGCCGGCGAGGGTCGGGTGGCCGGTTTGGGCCTCAACAGGTTAGAACCCGGGGATTGCCGCTTGCGGCTATATTTTTTGTTTAGTGATTGCTTCCGCCATTGATTTGTTTGCATTGTTGTCATGGCAACAGTCTTGGTTTGCACAAGGAAGTACACTCAGTAAGACAGAAGAGTCAACAGAGTCACTACAGTGAAGTGACTCTACAGTGATAATGTCACAAAAACGTGATGTCATACTGACGTCATACAGAATTCTCAAAACCTGTAAATAGACATCATGTCAACATAAGCTTTGATGTCACTGTCTCTTGAAATGACTTCAAAGGAAAAAATGTGATGTCAGAATTCTCAGCAGAACTTATACATGCTGGTATTCGTGTATTTCAGTCTCACCGTGCTATTCGTCCATCACGTCAACATAAGCTTTGTTGTAACAAAAACGTAAAGTTATTCTCAAGAGAATTTTAAAACCTATATACTCAGAAATTTAAACACTGGTATATACAGTCTGCTCTGAGTGAATCTCAGACACACTGATCCAGAGTATTTGGCAATTGTTCTTCAAACGTGAGACTACAACTACGCCATGGCTGGAAAAGAACTCACTTGGGCAGAATTTACAGAATATGTCCTTCCAAGGCCTCCAAACTATGAGAGATGTCAAGATCAAGCATGTCCCACTAAGGAGACCTGGAAGAAGATGATTGCAGAGGGTCAGAGGAAAGAACTGAACCCACGAAACAGACAACTGGAACTTCAGTTGGAACAAATGAAAGAGAATGTCAAAGAAAAGGACATTCAGATCCAGGAGCTCAAGAAGGCTAACAAAAGGTTGTGGGACATGCTGACTCCAACAGAGTTGCAGGCTCAGTATGAGAGTCTTGACACAAAGCAGATGGTTGAACTTGCCATTAGGACGAAAGACGACTGGTTGAAGAAAGTCGAAGGCCTAAAAACTGAGAATAAAAACCTGTACAGAGAAATGCTGATTCTGAATGAAGACTTTGACAGACACCAAGAAAAATACCAAGTCCTTCAGGATCAGATGCGAACACTGGAGTCAACAAACCAATCCTGCGGGATGAAAAAGGAAAACTCCAGGCAGAAAACAATGCTCTGCAGGTGAATATGCAAAACTACCAGGCTGCCTACAAGTTGAAGGCGGAGTTACGAAGCCGCGATGCCGCCAACAAGTTGGAGGTGGAGAGACAAAAGTTGTTGACAGAAAACAACAGGCTGGACACAGAGAAGAGACACCTCCAAGAAAACAACACCATGTTGCAGGCAGAGAACAAACAACTGAAAGAAGACAACAGCAGGCTTCAGTCTGAGAAACAAAAAGTCAACCATCTGCTGTGTGAAGAGAAGAAAAATCTCCACAACAACAACAACCTCCTTCAGGTGGAGAACAACCAACGGAAAAAAGACATCAACACACTCAGCACGGAGAAGAACAACCTCCAAGAGAAGAACAATGCTCTGCAGGTGGAGAACAAACACCTGCAAGAAGACAGGAACAGGTTTCAGTTGGAGAAGCAAAGTCTCCAAGAAATCAACAATGTGCTGCAGGCTGATAGGAAAGTTCTCCAAGACAACAACAACGTCCTTCAAGTGGAGAAACAACACCTGCAACAAGACAATAACAGACTTGACAGGGAGAAGAACAACCTCCTAGAAAACAACAACGTCCTTCAGGTGGAGAACAAACACCTGCAAGAAGATAAGACCATGCTGCAGATGGAAAGAGGAAACCTCGAGGATGAAAACAACGCACTGCAGCTAGAAATCCTCGCACTCCAGACAGAGAAGGAGCAACTGGAGAAGCTCCTGCTGAAAAACCAGAAGAAGAAGAGACGCTTCTGTTTTTGGAAAAAGACCAATGTGGAGCTGGAAACAGGAAAAGAAAACGAGCATGAAGGTGATGAGAATAAGGTGGTGGAGGGGGCTGCAGTAGCTCCACCCACCTTTTCTCTCCACCCCACTGTAGGAGCTCCACCCACTTCCTCTCTCCACCCCACCCCACTTCCCCACTCCTCTTAATTTTTTTTCTTTCTTTCTTTTTTCTTTCTTTCTTTCTTTCTTTCTTTCTTTCTTCTTCTTTTTTCTTTCTTTCTTTTTATTTTCTTTCTTCCTACCTCTCTTTATCAAAATAAAAAAACAAACCAAAATTAAAGCTGCAAGCAGCTGTGAACGGGCCCTCGCCACATGCGACCGCGGGCCCCTGCGGCCCGGGGAGGGCCCTGCGGCCCAAAGCGGGAAGAGAGGAGCAACCTGGAGAAAGAGGAAAAACGCAATGTTCGGTTCATCCACCGGGTGGCGCTGCGAGCGTTGCCAGAGCTGGTCTGGTGCATTGAAGGGCAGACCTTCATCACACACATGAAGTTTGAAGCCAATGGGACAATGCATGATGGAGTTATGAGGATTTGATGTTCCATGGCGATGCATGAGAAATGGCGGCGCCATAGTGGCCACGCCCCTTAACGTAGAGCAAAGCTTTTAATAACATTTGATTACAAAGGTCTGGAGATGATGTTCATGAAGTATGAAGTCGATCCGATGAAATCCCTAGGAGAATTTTGTTTAAGTATGTTGTGTAGAAATCACCAAAACTTGACCTTTGAGGTCAAACGGCTGACTTCCTGTTGCATTTAGAGCTTGGACCCACTGATCTTTTTTGTGTGTCTCGATGAGTTCTATCAGCCTGCCGATTTTCATGCTCGTAGGTGAAACACATGCAAAGTTATTAAAGTTTCAAACATGATGAAATGGCCAAAAAACTAGACCATTAGAATCAAAATGGCGGAAAATCACCAAAACTTGACCTTTGAGGTCAAATGGCTGACTTCCTTTTGAGTTTACAGCTTCGAACCTCCTACCTTTTTGGTGTGTCTCGATGAGTTCTATCAGCCTACCAATTTTCATGCTCATAGGTGAAACACACGCAAAGTTATTCAAGTTTCAAACATGATGAAATGGCCAAAAAAAAGTAGAGCATTAAAGTCAAAACGGCGGAAAATCACCAAACTTGACCTTTGAGGTCAAATGGCTGACTTCCTGTTGTATATAGAGCTTGGACCCAATGACCATTTTTGTGGGGCTCGATGAGTTCTATCAGCCTACCAATTTTCATGCTTGTAGGTGAAACACACGCAAAGTTATTAAAGTTTCAAACATGATGAAATGGCCAAAAAAAGTAGACCATTAAAATCAAAATGGCGGACTTCCTGTTTGGTTTTGACCAGTGGTGCCAGAGACTTTTTTGTGCATCTGGACACATTACACATGTGTACCAATTTTCATGAGTGTACTCCAAAAAAACCCCTATGGGGAGGGGCTTTTGAAAATTTCAAGGTGGCGCTGTTGAGGCATTCTGCCCCGCCCATGTGCCAGACCTCTATCACCAGGGAATACTTGCCACTCCTCACATGTGTACCAATTTTCATGAAGCTATGAGCATATTAAAGGCATGAACAAACACCAAACATTTTGTTGTTGAATAATCGCAATTACAGCCACGCCCCTTGAGATAGAGAAAATCTGCGAATAACTTTTGATCACAAAGGTCTTGAGATGATGGTCATACAATATGAAGTCGATCGGACGAAATCCCTAGGAGGAGTTCGTTCAAATACGAGGCGTGGAAATCGCGCAAAGTTGACAATGGAAATCAAGATGGCCGACTTCCTGTTTGATTCTGACCATTGGTGCAAGAGACTTTTTTGTGCGTCTGGACAAGATAGACATGTGTACCAAGTTTCAACTTCCTACTCCAAAAAAACCCTATGGGGAGGGGTTTTTGAAATTTTCAAGGTGGCGCTGTTGAGGCGTTTGGCCACGCCCATGGGCGTGCCGCATATCAAATGAAAGAGCTCGTCAGTCTCAACCTGCTTGTCAAATTTCATGTGGGTACGAGTTCGTTAAAGCCATCAAAAAGCCAAACGTAATTTTACGACGAAGGGTCGATAGTCGTCGCACCGCCACACGGACGCCATTGGTCATGGCTTCACGGCGTTAATAATGTAGCTTCACCAACTTGTTCTGCATGTACTAGAAGTGGAATGGAGTTGATGGGCTTAACTATGTAGTATTTATACATGTTGGAGTAAAAGCTGCACATTTCCTGTTGCCAACAGGGGCGCTATGAGCAAATTGGGAAGTCAATATATCAGAACGTTCAGGGTGAAGCCCTCATCATGTCCAGCAAGGTTGAAGCTGCTAGGATCAAGTGTCTGCACGTGAGAGCCGTTTGAAGTTTGATAGCGAGAAATCGAAATTCGCCAAATTTTGTCACCCCCTAGCAGCCACGCACTTTGACCTACTGGCATTCTTTTAATAAGTTTTGATCATCATTGGCAGTAGATGGTCTGTACCAAATTTGAAGTCAATTTGGCGAAATTTGTAGGAGTAGGACTTCAAATACGAAAAAAATTCAATTCAAAATGGCGGACTTCCTGTTTGGTTTTGACCAATACAACCTGAGACATTTTTGTGCGTCTCACTCACGTACACATGTGTACCAAGTTTGAAGTTGCTAGGATCACGTATGTGGGCGTGAGAGCAGTTTGAAATATTTTAGCGAATAAGCTAAATTTGTCGCCCCCTAGCGGCCACACCGTTTGACCTACCGACATTCTTTTGATAACTTTTAATGTTGATACTTAGCCGATGATCTGTACCAAATTTGAAGTCAATCGGGTGAAATCCCTAGGAGGAGTTCGTTTTGAGCGTGAAAAATTGAAATCAAAATGGCCGACTTCCTGACGGTTTTCGGAGGGGTCTCCAATGTAATTTTTTTTAGATCTCTATGATATACATACATGTACCGATTTTCGTCCATTTACGCCACCTGTCCTATGGACTTTTTCGAAATATTCAAGGGGGCGCTGTTTCGCCATTTTGCCACGCCCATGTGCAAGACCACCAAAATATCAAATTTTTTGAGTGAACGCTTGAAAATAGAAAAATCCGTGCATTTTTGAATTTGGGAAAGGGGCCAAATTGGGGATTAAAGGCGTGTAAGAATAATAATAAATAATTAAAGCTGCAAGCAGCTGTGACGGGCCCTCGCCACCCGTGGACCGCGACCCATGCCCCGCCGGCCGTCCGCACGGCCTCAGGTCACCCGTTCCCTGCGGCCCCCGCGGTCCCTGCGGCCCCCACGGCCCCCGAGTCCCCTGTGACCCTGAGGCACCCGTGCTCTGCGGCCCCCGAGTCCCCTGCAACTCCTCAGAAGCAATTTATAAGTGAAATTAAGTTTAGTGAAAGTTCAATCAGGAAGACTCTTTAAGCATGCTCACGGAGTCTATTTTATCTCTCCTGCTTCTGTCTTGATCCACCCCTCAATAAGATGAAATCCCTAGGAGAGGGTTGTTAAATATGTCGTGTAGAAATCACCAAAACGTGACTTTTGAGGTCAAATGGCTGACTTCCTGTTGACTTTAGAGCTTGGACCCAATGACCTTTTTTGTGCGTCTTGATGAGTTCTATCAGCCTACCGAATTTCATGCTCGTAGGTGAAACACACGCAATGTTATTCAAGTGTCAAACATGATGAAATGGCCAAAAAACGAGAACATTAAAATCAAGATGGCGGACTTCCTGTTTGGTTCCGACCATGGGTGTAAGAGACTTTTTTGTGCGTCTAGACATGTTACACACGTGTACCGATTTTCATGTTGCTACTCCAAAAAAACCCCTATGGGGAGGGGTTTTTGAAAATTTCAAGGTGGCGCTGTTGAGGCGTTTGGCCCCGCCCATGGGCGAGCTGCATATCAGATGAAAGAGCTCATCAGTCTTGACGGGTGTGTCAAATTTCATGTAGATACGAGCTCGTTTAAGCCATCAAAAGCCAAACGTAATTTCACGACGAAAGGTCGATAGTCGTCGCACCGCCACACGGACGCCATTGGTCGTAGCTTCACGGCGTTAATAATGTAGCTTCACCAACTTGTTCTGCATGTACTAGAAGTGGAATGAAGTCGATGGTGTTAACTATGTAGTATTTGTACATGTCGGAGTAAAAGGTGGACATTTCCTGTTTCCAACAGGGGGCGCTATGAGTAAGGTGGGAAGTCAATATATCAGAATGTTCAGGGCGAAGCCCTCATCATGTCCAGCAAGTTTGAAGCTGCTAGGACCAAGTATGTGCGCATGAGAGCCATTTGAAATTTGATTGCGAGAAATCGAAATTTGCCAAATTTTGTCACCCCCTAGCAGCCACGCCCTTTAACTTACCGACATTCTTTAATAACGTTTGATCATCATTGGCAGTAGATGGTCTGTATCAATTTGAAGTCAATCGGGTGTAATCTCTAGGAGTGGGACTTCAAATACGAAAAAAATTCAATTCAAAATGGCGGACTTCCTGTTTGGTTTGGACCAATACAACCTGAAACTTTTTTGTGCGTCTCACTCTCGTCCACATGTGTACCAAGTTTAAAGCTGCTAGGAACACGTATGTGGGCGTGAGAGCAGTTTGAAATTTTGTAGAAAATGGGGTTCATTTGTTGCCCCCTAGTGGCCACGCCCTTTTACCTACCGACATTCTTTGAACAACCAGCAATTTGGATACTTAGCCGCTGATCTGTACCAAATTTGAAGTCAATCGGGTGAAATCCCTAGGAGGAGTTCGTTTTGAGCATCAAAACTTCACATCAAAATGACGGACTTCCTGTTGGGTTTCGGACGGGTCCGTAATGAACTTTATTGTAGATCTCTATGATATACATACATTTACCGATTTTCGTCTACCTACGCCAACCTTCCTATGGACGTTTTGAAAATATTCAAGGGGGCGCAATTTCGCCATTTTGCCACGCCCATGTGGAAGACCACCAAAATATCAAATTTTTCGCGTGAACGCTTGAAAATAGAGAAATCGGTGAGTTTTCCAGTATGGGAAGGGGCCAAATTGAGGCACGAAGTGTCGTAATAATAATAATAATAATAATAATAATAATAAACAGCGCGATTACAATAGGTCCCTCGGGACGACTGCGTCGTTCCGCTCGGGCCCTAATAATAAACAGCGCGATTACAATAGGGCCTTCGCCAGACGACTTGCAGTCGTCGCTCGGGCCCTAAATATAATTTTTGCATGTATGAGCCTCTTTGAATACTGACATACAGTATAACTGTCTGTTACACTGTGTTTTAACTTTGGTTTAAATCAGAACTGAAGTTGTATTTTCTATGTGTATGACAGATAGTTATCTCGCTGGAATGGGATTATCAGATGACAATGAATGTTTTTTTGTTCACAGTTGCACAGTGCAAGTGCTTTACAGTGCAGAAATAAAAATACATATATATGTACACACACACACATATATGTGTTTGTGTGTGTGTATACTGTGTGTGTGTATATATATATATATATATATATATATATATATACTACACACAGTATACACACACACACACACACACATATATATATATATATATATATATATATATATATATATATATATATATATATATATATATTTATATACACACACACACACACAGTGGGGAAAATAAGTATTTGATCCCCTGCTGATTTTATAGGTAAAGAGCTGCAAAGGGATTCGAACTGCAGCGAGGACTGTAGCCTCTGCATCGGTATACCTTATAAAGAGACAGGACTAATTTGAGGCACATAACCTGTGTGTGGGGTATCCAATACTTATTTCACTTGATCAAATGCCACTTAATTTATAAATAACCTTTATATAATGTGTTTTTTTTTAAGGGGGGGGGTTGTTAATCAAATACTTATTTTCCCCACTGTATATATATTGCACTTACAGTATCTTGCCCAAGGACACTTCAGTGTGTGGACTGGAGGAGACGGGGATTGAACCACTGACTTTCTAGTTAATGGACAACCCACTCTACCTCCTGAGCCACAGCCACAAAATATGTGTTACTCAGAGTTTCAGTTGTAATTCAGTGTGAGTCATCCACAAACTGAAAGGTCAGAGGTGTCCCTGACTCCTCCAGTCAAAGTATCCTTGGGCAAGATACTGAACCCACACACATCAGACGTATCATTGGTGTGTGAATGTGCAATATGTAGATCTAAAAGTGCTGTGTGAATATGTGTATGAATGGTGGTCATAGAGTGCTATATAAATGCATTTGCCATAGTTTGTATTTCAAAGAGTGCTGAGTGCCTCACAGTTCTCTCCACAGTCCCAGTCTGTTCAAATCAAACATGGTCATTTGTCTTGTTAGAGCACATCACAGCATCAAACTGGTCCATTAACATACATGAGATTTGAACAGGAGATCATTAAATCATCTGGATGACTGATGTGGTCGGTGACCCATGTCGTGTGTCACCACAATCACAAGGAGCATTGAATCTGTGAAGTTAATTGATCCCTGTTTGAAGCCAGTCAGAGCTACAGTAACAAAGGTGGAGGCCTGACACAGTTATGACATCCTTCTACAGACCAGTCAGAGCTCTTCAGTTTTCACAAGTTACTCTCACATCATCAAACCCAGCTGAACGAACCCTGCAGCCCACTGATCGTTCACCCATCACTCTGTTATTATAACCTGCCCTGTGTCCTCAGATGTCATCCTCCTGCTCCTCCTCATTCTCCACTACAACGGCAGCCTGCGGCAGAGCCTCATCTACGCCCTGGTGTATCCTTCCTCTGCACACGTTCACTTTAGAACAGCACTGGATGCCAAACTGTTGACTCAGTTTTGAAGGGAATTAATGACCCGTTGGCCTTTTTGGATGCTCGTCTATGTCACGTGTTATTACCTTAACACAATGTGCTCAGGCTCGTCGGGGGCTGGAGGCTCCTCACTGTGGACAAGTGGATCATAGATCTGGCTATGGTAATAAATCAGAGTAACATCATAAGTCACAGTGTGTCAGACAGTAACCAAAAGAATGGCATGCCATCTGTCAGGAGTAATGAGGTGGTGGTTTGAACAGGAAGTTATCCTGGCCTCATTGTTCCTGGTCCCTCTCAGGAGGACACCTGGACCTTACGAACACCAGGTCGTCTCTTTGGTTAAATTAATAAATGATTTTTCCTTTTAAGGGGTTGAAAAGTTTTAGAGCTGTGAAAAGTTGTAAAAACTTTTTAAGGTGAATCTCAGCTTCTCAGGCGCCTGGTGAGGATGTGAACACCAATGTGTGGACATGAATTGTTCTGACTCCACTCTCCTCTCAGAGCCTGTGCACGTTTATCAGTGCAGCCAGTAAATTTGCCCAGCTGCAGTGTCTGTGGAGATCGAAAGACGCTGGACAGGTCAGCGCCCTCTCCTGGGGCATGGCTACCTACACATGCATGGGTGAGTGTACGCAACATAAAAAACCTGTTTCTTCACATTATGTCCCTGTTCAGACTCTTGGGCAGACAGACAGTATTTTTTGTAATTATCATGTTATCATCATCATCATCACCATCATCATGAAAGAAGCATTTTAGCATGTTAAGGTGAACTTACTAAGCAAGCCCTATTGACTCTATTATTCCAGGTACTAGTATCAATCTCTTTCGACACTAAATGTTTCTGGTTTCAACAGCTGTAACACGTCATTACAAAATTACCAGTTATTGCAGCTTCAAATTTGAGGTTTAATGATCAAGGGATTTAAGTATATGACAAATTTTGAGTGTTTATGATAATGGTCGAATCACAGAAACCCAATATATTATTAAACAGTATGATTGTAAGTCATGTGCCTCTGCCTGCTGTTCACACCCACACCATATATAGGTGCATCTCAATAAATTAGAACATCATGGAAAGTTAATTTATGTCAGTAGTTCACTTCAAATAGTGAAACTCATATTATATAGATTCAATACACACAGACTTTGTTTTAATTGTAATGATTATGGCTTACAGTTAATAAAAACCCCAAATTCAATATCTCAAAAACTTAGAGTATTGTGAAGAAGTTCACTATTGTAACCTAATGGTGTCGCACTCTACTCAGCTGATCAACTCCAAACACCTGCAGAGGTTCCTGAGCCTTTAAATGGTCTCAGTCTGGTTCAGTAGCTACACTGTCATGGAGAAGACTGCTGACCTCCATCGTATTCTCATTTACTGAGATGCACCTGTAATATGTACAGTGAGGACTTTTTAACCTTGCAGCACAGAGGATCTATTCATTCACCTGTTTCAATGTGGACAGCCCTTTCAATATAACATGTCATCACCTCACCATTTTATCCTGTATGGTTGAACTTTGACTTTGGCCACCAAAATCTGGTCAGTTCATTCTAAAGGCCAAGTGAACATTTGTGCCAAATTTGAAGAGATTTCCTCAAGGCGTTCCTGAGACATCAGATGAGGATTTGATTGACAGACAACCTGAGATCTCGCCATCACTGATGCAGAGAAAGTCACGAGATACTTTACCAATTTATGAGACGTTCTCCTTCCCCTGAAAGTACCATTACTGTAACATTGCAGTTCATGAATATGCATTGTACTGTTTATTCAGCTCTTAATGTAATAAATTAGCAATTCACCGCTTCATTAATGAAATATTAGATGCTCTCTTGGATAAAGAGGATGTCACTGACGCGGCTCCCTCTTTGTTTCAGCGCGGATCTACACCACCACTGTGACAACTGGGGACATGCAGGGTAAGGTTACAAATGACTGTGGCAGCTCGACTTTCCCAGAAAAGAATTCTTAATGATCTCTTCAGCATTTCTGAAGGAGGATTTGTTCTCTAAATATCAATCATCATAACTTTACATGTGTAATGGATTTTTTTGTGTGTGATTGTGGAGTGCGTCAAGGAGTGAAATTTCATATAGTGTCTTGGTGCCCAGTCACCAGTGTCTTACTAGTTAAAATCAATACTCACTTAGGGCTAATTGTATTTTCAACCATTAGCCTTTAAAGCCTAATCTGGGATGTGGATGGGAAAAATGCACTTAGAACCTGAAATGAAACCTGATGACTACCATAAGCTCTTTATAATGCACCTAAGCCGCTTTGAACAGGCAGATCCTTCAGTAGTTGGTGTAAAGACAGTTGAGCTTTATTCTAACAATCCCTCCTTCTCCCTGTGTCACAGTCATGGTGCGCTTCGTCGTCATGACCTTGCTGAACCTGTGGGTGCTGCTCACTGTGCTCTACTACACAGAGACGCAGCAGCAGCAGCTCCAAGAAAGACGACTGAGCTTTAAAGATGGATCCCGGAGCCAACTGTGACGTCACCACACTGATCCTCACCTGTTTACACAGTTACTTTGGACACAGCCAGTACTGAAAAACTGACGCGACGGTTATAGCAAATGATTTTGTAATACTTTTGCCTGTAAAATGTACTTTTTATATTGTTTTTACCTGGATTTTATACCCACACATTTCTCTTTCTAACATTCCAGAGATCAGATATCTGCTTCATACTGTATGTAGAGACATGTAGTGTCATTTGTTAGGAGAGCTTCCTACTCAGGACAAAAAGATTCAGTATTTTTGAAAAGCCTTTTAGAAATGTACAGTTCTTTTCTGAACTATTTAATAAAGCAAACATTCAAGCTTTTACATCATGGTCTTTCCAAGTTCGTATGTGACGGTCCTCTGTAGAATTAGACATTTTAGACAGAAATAATCCAAAACCAAAAGGCACATCCACATCTTTATTGTTTAAGTGGTAATTATTATAGAGCTGTTTGGTAGCAAACATGCAATCTGGATGTAGAGCCCTTAAATACAAAGTGGACAAGGCTGTATAAATAATATCATGTGCACTGTATGGCATGTAAAATATATACTGTGTATATTTATATGTATAAAACATGCTTCTTGGTTAAAGGAGAGCACTCAGTACACACATACACACACATACACACACACACACACATACACTCACACTCACATAGTTTAGTCTCTACCTGCTATATAAGCCACATACACACAACAATGTGCCAAACTCAGAGTCTGGTTACTTTTATACAAAAATATCAGGACAAACACTTAAAAAAAACTTTCAATGGAAATAGTGCTGCTCAGTATTTTGACTCATGGGATATGATTGCATACCTTGATTGTTTTCTGCTTCTCATTGGTTAACTCCCCTTGTGCTCATTTTCAGGAACGACTTCAAAACTACATTTGTTAGCAGGTGGAGGCCTGTGGGCGACAGCACTCAAGTGTGAGGCCTGAAAAGGCAAACACATGCAAGTTCACTCAAGAGAAGTTGGTGATGAAAAGGGGGCTTCAGTCAAGTATATTTGGATAGAATACAATGCCTGTGTGTCGTCTCTGGTAAAGCCCAGATGTACATTCAAACAAAGGAGCTGAGCTCGGATCAGAAAAGCGTCACGGTGCACCCCTTGAATTCAGTAAACATTAACCCTCAGAACTGACAGTGCAGGATCAACGGATTGTCAAGGATCTCATGTCTGGCCCTCCCTCCGTCTAATGCCATTCAGAGCAGGATTCTGTTCACTTCTAACCGTCGCTGTGGTCATACAAGAACAAACCAGTGATTCAGTCTGCGTTCGAGTCCGAAATCTGAATAAGAGGCACTCAAGGAATTATTTGCTCAAATCTGGGAGGATTTTCACACTCCGTCCCCACCTTGCCGACTTTCCCAGAAGTCACAGCTCATTTGCTTAAGTACCTTATTCAAGTTTCAGTGACCCGTGTGGACACACACCTGAAAGCAGAGTAGTGAGAAGCAGGAAGCTACAATCAAATGTGAGAAGAAGCCAAAGTACAAGATACCATAACTGGGATCAAGTTCAACTGCAGGTCAAGTCAACAGATGACTGCTTTACCATCTTCTGAGTGTAGTGTTCCCCAATAAACCCTTAATATTGTTCACAATCATTTAACACAAAAATGTCCTATTTATTTGGCCACGAGAATTCTTAGAGGTGGATTGGAGAGTTTTCCTGTTGGGTCCTTCAATCAGACACTGTGTCCTGGTGAGAAGTGTTGAGGTAAGTGTATCCCCTTCTTAAGAGCTCTCATGTTCTGTGGGAGCTGAACGAACCGCTCCAGCCCCCCCACAGAGACGCCGCGCCGCCCTGGTCGAGGGCCCATGAGAACACTTCATCTAATGCACTCACAAGCCGTCCAGCTTGCCATGAAGATCGAACCGCTTCAGTTCAACGAAAGGGAAAACAAGAATCTCACAGGCTGAAGCAGGACAGGGTGGGCTGTGGAGAAGTGATGTGGAGTTCAGTGTGCTGATCTGCAGATGGAGCTTTGTTGAGTCTTTGATTTAGGAGGAAACACACCCCACCACCTTGAAGATGCACTGCACTCCCCGAGAGAGGTTAACTGGAGGAGGAGAGGCAGAGAGAGGAGAGGTTAGTCTCAGCAGATCCTACATGATATGTCGAGAAGATTAAAGATTTGAAGAACACGAACTGAAGAATCCTGCATCGGTTCAGTGTTCAGATCTTCACCAGGACTCTTTGGTTTCTTCACATCAAGACTCTATTGATTCATAAAGACCAAATCTGTTCTGTGGTTTACTGTGTGAAATCTCATGCAAAAGTTTCTGCTTCTGGCTTTGATAAAGTGACCTCCACCTTGTTTATCCAAAACAGAGGGCCCCAGCAGCTTTTTACAGGCCCAGTTCTGCAACCTGAATCTCTCATTTGGACATTTTACATTGGAAAAATTACTTTCTCTACACTCTGGATAAAATGGATAAAGAGAACAAACTCTCAACTCTAGTGGGTAAAGAGAAGACAAACATATCAGTGTGTTCAAAGATGAACAGGACCTTTTAAACCCAGTGGTGAGGTGAGCCCTGTGTAGACAAATCTTCCCCTGACATTTAAGTCACCAAACCTTACTGTATCCAACGTGTGTGCACAGTGAACCACCACAGACTGACAGGGTCTGCACCCCCACATCCAGTGCAAACAAGCAAACATACACACATTCAGGAATGAAGTTGTTTACAGGGGAACATCTGGCTGAAAGCAGCAAAAGACTGGAGCGGTCTTCATTTATACCAGGGTCCACTGCTGGATTCTTCTCGCTTCGTTTTAAAGCCATTTGACCTGCGAGGGCTGACGTCAGAGGGCACAGGGTCATTTTGACTGAGACATGTGTTAACAGGGTGATGTCATCAGAGGGCAGCTATAAAGTTGTTGCTAATGTAGCTGATGTGGTCAGTTAACCATGCTAATGACAGCAGCATTTTCATGGGCCTCACGTTTTTCTAGCTGTCAGAAAATAAAGAGCAAAGAGTTTCCTTTCATCAGTATTCAGGTTATATCCCAGAGTTTATGTCTTTAAAAACAAAAAACACACCACTGCAGTTTGGGTGCACTGAAACAGAGTCCCACAATCACTGCACAGCACAGCACACACTGCACACACTGTTACCATCATCAGAAATGAATAGAGGAAACGTCATCATCAATATCATCCAGCGCCCAGTGCCAGTCCTGAAGACCAAAGTCCTGCAGCCTGGAGGGGGAGATCAGTTCTGACGCCTTCAGGTCTGTGACTAACAGCTGCTATCGTACTAAATGTAAAACACAACTAAATGCCCTGATAGTCATCATGGACACAGAGAATAAAACCAGCTCATCACGTTGTCACTTTTTCAAAAACACCTCTTAGAGATGAAAGAAACATTTGTGCATTGCTTTTGACCTTTTTAGTGAGTGGATGCACTACAGATGGACTGCTGTTTTAGTGGGTGACTGATAATAATACCCCGCATGTCTAAAGGTCAACAGTGGACAATTTTCTGCACATTCAAAACAGGATAATTAACGTGTCAAATGACTTGCCATGGTGGACCAGCCTTCAAAGAACAGCCCGACCAGAAATAACTCTCCACACACATCCAGAACCACAAGATAAGTAGGACATCTTTTATTATAGACTTTTTTTTATAGATTTGTGAATATATTTTTTATTCTGTTTCTATTTCATTCTTTTTCTCTATTTGCACTTATGTGAATGCTGCATCCATCCATCCCTAAGCAATGTATTTAGTTTAACTACAAAGTGAACATGGACTCAGTGGTGTGTAATTCAACATAAATAAACAAGAACAAATCCAACAGTGAATAAAAGCCTTGTCTGTTTTTGTACTCTCTGTCTAAAAGCAAACAGTGTTCAGACCCCCTCTCTGTGAATCTACCTGCTCTTGCTGGTGGGAGCTGTCGACTGGGCCTCCTCATGGACTGGCTGGGTTGGACCTTCATGGAGGCGCGTGGCGAGGAGCGTGCAAAGTGCTCTGGTGGTGGTGGCTTCTTGGGAATCTTCTTCACCAGCCTGCTCACCCACTTCTGCTGCTCCTCCTGGACGCAGCCAGCAGCAGGAGGTTCTTGGCCGTAGACACATCGTAGTTTACTGGAGGTAAAGGAAAGGATGAATTTTCACCATTAACACACCCGTTAAAGCTCAACAATAGCAGCAGCAACAACAACAACAATCTCGTTCATGGGAGACACCAGGCTCTGGAGCAGCTTACCTTTGCAGGGAGCAATGATCTCCTCCTTCTTGTCCATGTGGTCTTTGTGGCACTTGATGTGGCAGCGCCTGCACTCCAGAGCAGGCGGCGGCTTGAACATGTTCCACAGCGGCTTGGTGCACGCCTCGCAGTTGGTGGGGAAGTGGTAAAGTGTGGGGATGAACTCGTGGCCCTTGTGGCAGATGTAGCTGGACTTCTCTCCGATGGGCAGTGGCTCCACAGGAAACTCTGGCTCCTTTTTACTCTCACCCTCATTGGCATACAGAATCTGGATAGAGGATGGAAGATGAGGACGGATGTCAATCAACAATCAATCAAATGATTTATCTATGAGCTTAAATGTTTTCTTTAGAAGCTTTGAATAAAACACTGAAGCAGATCTGGGACAGACCTGGAATATCCTGGGAATCTCTTTGGAATCAGCTCGGTAAACATCGGTCTGAGTGACAGGCCGCACATGGAAGAGTTTGCTGTGTGATGGAAATTAGTCTGATTAAATCCCATTATCAAAACACCTCAATTGCACTATGTGAACTAGTGCATGTTAAGACATCAGCCCGACACACCACAGGAAACTAAAGCTGGTGACTGGGGTGTTGCACTCACTCTATGTCGAGCACCATGTAGGGGATGGACTGCTCTCTGTCCTGCTCGCTGTTGTAGAAGAGAATCTTCTTGCTGCTCACCACGACATACTGCAGCAGCAGAACAGACACAATGAGAAAACATGATGATCAAGGACAAGCAGTGCTGTTGTGCACCATCAGAGGCACTTTACTCCCCTTTAAACATACCTTTTTCTCCCATCCAAACTTCTTGGTGTTGTTTCTGACGGGGAGAGAGAGCCAGCCCTCCAGCCTCATTTCTGAGCAGAACACAGAAGATGAGACATGAAAGATTGTATATGAGCACTATCGCCAGCTTCTATTTAGATGAATGCCATTTTCCTAAATAAGCAGCTGTTTTGACTCACTGGGCATTTATTCATGTGCAGTGCAACATTTGCACAGACAAACTCTAAATGTTGTTGACTAGGTAAATAAACTTTTTCAAAAGCCAGATACTTATATTTCAAAATCATAAATTTATGTCTGAATTCCCTGTCAACAAATCTATTTTGTGTATATGAAGGTTGTGGAGTGACATGTTTGGGAAGGAGTCACCCAGCAGTCCGGCTCTTACCCGTGTACGCATCATCAGTGTCAAACTCGGGCCCACTGCTCACACTGGCTGAGTCGATTGATTGGACAGAGAGCGACTGGAGGAGATTCCTGAGCTGCTCGATATCACTGTCCTTACTGTCCAGAGCCATCTGCAGCTCAATACGCATCTGGCTCTCATCTGCCAATTGCTGCAATTCAGAAACAGAGAGGAAACAAGGCCCGGTCAGTGATAGAGGACTGAGGATACTGTGCAGCAGCTTAGAGAGACTGTTGCTCATCAAGGAGAATCATCCTCCACATCTGCACGAACATTTCAAATCTGATGATTGTAGTGAAATGTGCAAACTGCTGTTAGCCCACAGTGACACTCGTTTGTTCTACTTACTGCTTGCATTTCGTTGATCTCCCTCTGGTATTTGATGATGGTGCTGTTGAGCTTTTCCTTCTCCGACCTCAGCTCCAGCTGTAGCTTCCTGTTCTCCTTCTCCTTTCGCCGCATGTCTGAGTCGTTACCACGGCGACTGCCTCCGCCGCGGACCTCCTTCCTGTTCATGATCTCTGCCAGTTTATTAACAGCCTGGAGACAGACAGGAGTTTTCAGAGTGATGTGGCTGTGAGAGAGCTGGGGGGGTCTGATGGTGGCACTTGACAAAGAAACAACCCTGATCCAAAGGTCAGTCTTCTCTGAAAGTGTACATATCAGCCTGTCAGCCAGGCGCAGGCACAGTATGATTAGCTCTGGTTCAGATCTGTCGCCTTACTCACCTGAGTTTTTCAGTGTCCTCTCGGACTGCAGCTGCTTCTCGAACGCCTGCTTCATCTGGCTGATCTGCTGCTCCCAGTCCTTTGACTTATCTGACTCTGAAAAAAAAAGAAGAGAGATGCTAAAATGTGAAATGTGAACCAACATCAGGAAGTAGCTTGCTGTGAAGTTTGGAGTTGAAACATTCCAAATACTTCCACTGCCTCCTGCAGTTTGTTGTTCAGCTCTTCCTTCTCATTGGCCAGATTGGCGACATCACTGGTCAGGGTGCGGTTGGCCTCCTCCAGCTGCACACACAACAAACAGGAGAGTCCGTATGAGCGCTGTCTACACTGTGTGCTACTGCCACCTGTTGCCCAACCTGAAAACTGAACTCCATCTCTGATGTGTCTGAGCCTGTACTGCTGTGTGAGGCTTTCCAAGTCAGAGGTTAATGCAACGCACCGAGCTGATGGTGATGTCCTTCTCAGAGAGCTCTTGACGATGGCGGGCCATCATCTCCTTCAGTTCTAACTCCTTCATTATCTTCTCCTTCTCCAGGTCTGAGTACTGCTCCTCGGCAATGGAACGTGCCAGCTGCTCTGAGTCAGCCTTTGTCAGGGTGATCTCAAGCTGAGCCGCCAACGAGTCCCTGAAAGAAGTTAAAGAACAAAAATCAATGACTGAGCAATTACCAATCACCGGCACCGAATTTCAATCAATAAATGAACTGAGAGCCACTTCTTTTTTTCTGGATCTTGGTCATGACTCATGTGTTTAAAGCAGATTTTAAAACAGGGGTGTCAAACATACGGCCTGCAGACCAACCCTGGCCTGCCACAGGGTCCAATCAGGGCCGCAGGATGAAATTGTCAAATGTGAAAATTACAGAGAAGACAGAAGACGCATAATATTGTGGAAATTGCATGTATTTTTCTCAAGAAACTTTTGTTTATAATGTTTTGTAAAAGGACAGTTCAATAAATGTGGACATCTTAATAATGTACTTAAAAACAGAGGGGAAAAATTGAGTTCTCATTATTTATGTTATAATGCTGTTATTCTACTGGTCCAGCCAGCTGGAGATCAATTGTGCTCTATGTGGCCCCTGAACTAAAATGAGTTTGACACCCCTGTTGTAAAATATTCAAACAGCAGCATCACCTCTCCTCCTGCAGGTCCTGCACAGACTGCTGAACGTCTTTGGTGAGCTTGTTCCTCTCCTCACATTCGTCCTTCAGTTCGCGGACCTGGGTCTTATACAGCGTCTGCAAAAGAGAGACAAACACACAGGTCAAATACACCTCACACACACTCTCACAGATGATGATAGTGTACATTAACACACATAATGATGCAATACTGTCCCCCTGCTACTGTACATTTACCCCTGCAAAGAACAAAGACAATGAGGAATGAACAGTGAGCAAATGAGTCAATAAAATGGAACTGTGAGCAAGAGAAACATATTATTCATGTTCCATTAAGCAGCCTTTCAATCCACACAACATGCTTTAGCCGCTGTAATAAAAGTCACTTTGTTCTGATGGCACATTACAGCCCACACACTCAGAAAGCAAGATTCAGAACTGTAATGTGTTGTACTCTGCTGTACTTTCATCTACATTGGTATTCAGATTGCAGGGTGCAGACTTACAGAGAAATACTGCTCAGCCTCTAACTGGTCCTGTAATTCCTTCATTTGCCCGTCTGTCTCCTGCCTTTCTCTGTGATAAAAACATGCACTTGTGTGACTCTTGTTCATGTTTTGAAGGTTTGAGTAGATGCTACGCTGTCAGAGAGATTGTGTACTGACTTGCGCAGCTCTTGATTCTGTTTCTCCCAAACTGCGTTTAATGTCCAGCAGGTGATTGGTTTCCTGTTTGAGCTGCTTCTCAGAGGTTCTCAGAGAGTTGAGCTGCTGGTTCTGGGCCTTCAGGTCGTTCTGAGTCAGGATACGTTTCTGGGTTTCCTGCTCGATCTTCAGTGTCAGGTTCTTCACCTGGATGAAGAGACAAAACACAGAGGGAGAGAGAAGTGAGGAGAGGCTTTTTACTGTTTATAGCACTGGACTCGCTTGTTATTGTTCTGTCTGCACTTCCTGCTTCTGTATAACTGTTGCTCCTCTTCACCTCAGAATTAACACAGTGTTACATAAGCTGCAGGATTCACTTCTCTATGTTTCATTTAATATCTAAACACACACTTGACTGGTCTCCAAGCACGCCCAGTCCAAACACTCACCTCTTCAGTGAGGCGGTCCTTATGTCTGCGCAGCTCATCTAGTTTCTGTAAAGCCTGTTTGTAGTCACAGTCCATCATGCTGCTGTGCTTCTCCAGTTCCAGTATCCTATTCTCCAGACGCAGTTTGGCTGCTCGCTCCTCCGCCAGCTTCTGCTCCATCTCTGCATAAAAAGGTGAGGAAGAGAAGAAACCACTTTCATTTACGGTTTTTACACTGACAAAATATGATTTGTCTTTACCAAATACAACGTCTAAAGCAGTTTGAAGGTGTTTTGTAAATTCAAATAAGAAATAAAAATATTCCTCGACAATTTGATAGAGTGAATATAAGTTTCTATAAGTTTTTCCTTCAAGATTATGCAACATGCCAGTTTCCTCTTTCTTGGGTTCACAATTTGCAAAAACGTTTAATCTAAACCATGTTTGGTTGATTTGATATCAGAGGATCAGAGAGGAAAAGATCCTTGGTTCTGTGTCATGTTCATGAATACTGATCTGATCTGGGATGATAAGAAGCTGTTAAAAAAGCTGAATTAATATAAAACTAATATCACCTGGCTCTCCAGAGAATATACACATCAAAACTAATTGATGTACATCAAGTATTTACAACAATCTAAAAACATTAGGTGATGTAACTTCCCTTTTTGCGGAAATTATTGCAAAATTAAGTTGCAGTGCGGTGAAGTCAAGGTTTGAGTCTTTCTGCTTCAGTTTACTGTCTGACATGGTCCGAACTGGGTAAACAAGCAGACAAGGGAGCAACACTGTGGAAATCAAAGGTTGGCGCCCTCACCCTTCATGGATTCTGACTTGGCTCCGTCTATAGTCACTTTGATCTTGCTCTTGTCCTCCAGCAGAGCCCTGGTGGCCTTGTGAGAGCTCTCCTCCTGCTCCAGCTCCTGCTGCAGCACCTTCAGCTTGTAGGTCAAATCAATCTCTTTGTTGTTCTTCTCCTGTACAAGAAACAAACAAAGTGTTGTGATAAACCCAAAGGATCCTCAACTTAGCCGGCTATCACCATAACAACAACCAGGCTGGCAAATAAAAACACAGCAGCCTTCAATCATGCAAAAATACTGACAGCAGTAGAGCTGACTATAAAAGTCACACTATAGCAAATACATTAAAATGATCTTTTTCAATGCTCACTCATCATACTCTCAAGAAACAACGAACATTATAGGGTATCCAGGGTATAATTCTGAAAAGAGGGGAGATCAACTTTGCAACATGATCTGTAACCCACAATTTCATTCAATTTCATAATTATTCAACCGTAAAGCATCCCAGCTTCGGCCCACACAATCACAAACTGTTTCATCTCAATTCAAGATTCACGACAGAGATTCCAAGACATGGAATTCACTTCCTCCACACTTTACTAAGCTTTCTTATGTGTCATTTCAAATAAATCTGTGAAACATTTATTGCTCAGCAGCTTAATAATATGTTTTAAGTTTGTAACTGCTTGATGTGTATGTGTGTGTGTGTGTGTGTGTGTGTGTGTGTGTGTGTGTGTAATATCTTGCATTTATGTACATGACAATGTCTGTCTTTATGCTTATTTAGGGAAGTCCTCTTGTCAAGTCACTTGAGGGTTTTTTGGACTTCCTTGCATTTTTGTTTTGTCCCATGTTTTCTAATGGTAATTGTATGACTTACTCTTAAACATGTGCTAAACAAACAACAAACAATAATATCTTGTGATTTTAACAGTACTATCCGAAGAATTAGGTCTCAAGCCTCTTAGATCATTTTCTAGGTCTAAAAATCTGTGGTGAGGTTCCAACATCATAAAGACAACACAACAGTGGGCAGATGCTCAAATAAAGGCTGGAAATGTTTTTCACTGATGGAAAATATGAACCAACACGATCTGGGGTAAAAACCATTTGGCCTGTGTTACATGTCATCTTAGCAGTCGACCTAGACGGATAGTTAAAACAAGTACTGGACTGGACAACCAGCTGATATGATATTTGATATTTAACATCTTTTCCAGGCTGATATACAGAAAGCTTTGTTTAGGTCTAAATCTTAGGAAACTGGAACAGCATTTTAAGTCTAAAGAAACAAGAATATGCTTAGTCATTTTTTAACGCATCATGTTTCACCTAGATTCAGATTTTGGTGATTTACCTTCTCAAGGTCAGTGAGTCTCTCCTGAAGCTGTCTCTTCTCAGTCTCAGCTTTGGACAGAGCTTGTCTCTGCTGACGTGCCTCCTCCTCCAGGCCAGAGATCCGTCCTGCAAGATAAAGCCAAGACGAGTCCTCAGAGGAGTGGGTTTCAATAAGAAACACACAGTCCCATCAATCAAAGCAAACCAGAGCTGTCGTTGACCATCTTCTGATCGCCACTGATTCCACCTGCTACGATGAGTTTTTTTTGTTATACATACACACAATACAGTGATTAGTCACAGTCATCAGCTTAGGGCATTATTTTGATTCTGAATATTTACATGGTTCAAGTGAACGACTTCTCTCCATTATCCCTGCTGATTAGCGGAAGCGGTTCACTGCAGATTTAATTACAGCAGCAGTTTGACTAAAGCTGCGACAAAGTTAACTGCTGCAGTTTCACATTCAAACTAATACAGAGACTGAGATTGATCTGTGTTCGCTTCCACTGTGACCCCACCTCAATTCAACACAATCAGATGAAAGCTTTTACGTGACAGTTTAAAAAGCCCCCGTGCTGCTCTAATCAGATTATGCTGAATTACTAGCCTTGATGTAAACACACTCCCTTGGACAGTTGTATAAATGCATCCTGGGAGACGGCAGTACGATGAAGGTCTGCTACTGCTGCACTCTGACCATCTGTGATAGAGCATGATGGTCAGCCATAGTTTCATTCAAGCGCTCTGGTTGCCAAACAGTGAAGGTTAAACGTCGTCTCTGTAAATAAATTTACATACAAATTGCGTATACACGAAGTTGTGGCTTTGCAGCTCTGTACAAAAGCTTCAGACAAACCCGTTTAAATAAAAGCTCTTACAAATACATTCAAAACAACCTCTCACACACAGAACAGAGAGTGAATGTGTTGTTTGCTGAATGGATTCTGACGACAGTGCAAACACCTTCAAAGGCCTGAAAAGCCTCTTTTGTGCCCAAAGTGTTTGTGTGGTGCAGTGCTTTCAGACACCGAGCTGCCCTCACCTACACCTGCATGTACTGTAAGAAGCAAGGCAGGCAGAAGAAAAACCACTTCAAGTGGCAGAGAAACTTCATGTTTAGACAAGGGGTGTCGTACAATTTTCACCTCATGAAAATACAGGGAACCATGTTAGCAACTCCTGACAGTGAAACTGAAGTGACTTCGATTTCTCTTCACATCTGCAGCCATGCACCAGGTCCAAATGTTAACTACCAACTTATTTGTCCTGATGACACATCATTTACATATTCATATGTACTGTAGGGGCTGCTGGCTGTTTTCTGTGCTACATGTTCTTGGGTGTGTGTGTGCGTATATATATATCGCTTCACCTACCCATGAGGTCACTGATGGTCTCGGAGCCCTGGCTGTGCTCCCTCCTCTCCGTCTCCAGAGCCGCCTGCAGGCTGATGCATTCCTTCTCCAGACTGAGCTTGCTGCGCTCCAGCAGGCAGCATTTGTCCTGCAGCTCGCGCACGTTGGCCTCCAGCTGCTGCAGCTGCTTGCTGCTCTCCGCCTGGGTCTTACGGAGCCTCGTCGCTGCCTCGGACTCGGCCCGCAGCAGTGTGTTGGCTTCTTCCAGCTGAGGGAGATGATGATTAATCATTGGTCAAGATTAGTTTGAAGGCTGGTTTTTGGTTACTCATCACTTCTTCAATGTCATTGTTAAAATTACAGGATACTGTCAGTGTTACACTTAGCTTCAGATTAAGTATACTAACACATAATACAATAATATAATAAGACACAATTGGCGCGAATTAGTGGCATTTTAAATATTTTTGATGCCAGTATCAAAGTTTTACTCTAATATATTGATCTTGATGTAGTAAGCCGACACACTGTTTTTTTTTTTTATCCTAAACTATACATAAACCTCTATATACATCCTTTTCTTCAACTTTGATACTATTAGAACACAGATCTCTTTAACTTTAACTTCCTAAAACCTACGTGAGCCTGACCTGTTTCTGGAGGTGGATGTTCTTCTCATTTGAAATGTGTGAATTCTGGTTTCTTCTCCTCTTCATGTCGTCCAGCTGGTCCCGCAGGCTGTTGACTGTGTGACACAGAAGAACATGGACAGACCAACCAACCTTTATTAAGTTAAAGCGTGCACCAAGGTTCTTATATAAGTTATTATTACAGGCTCCAGCAACCAGTTCAAAAGAGGATTACATAAACTAAACCAATACTGTTACTACCGCTGAACTAAACTGAACTGAATACTTCTATATCCATGCTTATTATAAAGTTTGAAACAGGTGAGGAGTTTGTGTGTCACTGAACTGGTCAATAGTCAAATCAAAATGCAAAGTAAAAGGCAAAGAATGATATTATGGCTCTTGTAAAACATTGTCCTCTGCCTGACAAGTCTCTCTGACCAGGTGATGGCAGTATTATCCACATTATGGTTTATCAGTTCACTTGCATTAAAATTCTGTAACCAAAAAGTTTCTGAATACAAGTTGTCAGGAGGGAATTTGTTTTAACTATATTTAAAAACACTACAGTCCCCTGACACTGGCCAGGCTGCTCCTACACTACACAGTTACTGTGGGACACATCAATCTATATCCACTCAGAAAACTGAACTCTTTAATGTCTCATCCTGTGACTAGAAAACATATGATCATAATGAACGGGATAATGAGCAATTATGTCACATTAGTACATAACATCTGCCACAGCAAACATACTAATGTGATTTTGCTCTGAAACTTATGCAGAGTAAATGTGGAGTCTCTTCTTATCAGGTAATAAAGTGAATCATAGCTCTTAAATACCACTGATTGATACATTAGTTATCTAATAGCTCCATCTCACCTTCGTTCTCCAGGCAGCGCTTCCTGTCGGCCTCGCTCTCAGCTTTGCGGTGGCTCTCCAGGCTCTTGTGCTGCAGCAGGGCCTTCTCTCTCTCCAGCTGCCTCAGACTCGACTCCAGGTTCTTTCGTCCCTTCACCTGAAATCAGCCGTTAAACACTCCATTCAGCCTGCCCTGTAGAGCTGATTTCACACTACTGCTGCTGTGACTTCCATAACTGTATGGAGGAATGGCTCCTGAGAATCGACGCGTGGTTTAACACAAATCTCAATCCCATCAGACGTTATAATGTGGCTATAGAATTCTGAAAGCCCTCCATCTGAACCTCGCTGGATGTGACACAGTGGTATTCAACTGAAACATGGTCAAGTGTGGGTAATAAGAAATCATTATTCTGATTTAAATACAGCTTTTGGAAAAGGCTATAAAAATGGATGAAGGAGATTTACATGATCCCAGAGGGGGAACGGGGTTGCTGCACAGGCTAATATTAGAGTGAGACAAAGCCGAAAATGTGTTTTTTTCACAGCAGCAGGTGCCTGTGGTGTAGATGTTGAAACAATTAGCCTTACTTCTTCCTCAAGTTCTTTAGAGATCTTGTCCAGACGACCAGTGGCAGCTCTACAGAGAGGAGACAGGACATTTATGAGACTTTCAAGCCACTGTGCTTGAGTGTGTTATAAGATCCCTAACAGCTTCTCCATCAGTACCTGTATTTGTGCTCTAAATCATCTTTGACCTGCTTCTCATTGTTCAGCTGAACCTCCAGGTGGCGAAGTTTCTTCTGCAACACTGCAGCCTGAAGAGAGGAAACAGATCAACCAATCACACATACACACACACACACACTCTTGTGACTTAGAGGATTCATCAGATGCTCAGGTTTAATGCCAGTTTGCAGCCTTTACTGCATGTCATCCATCTTCCCTGTGACACGTGTGTTATGCAATGAAGCATTTACATAACCGGCACGCTGCTCAGGAGCGTTTCTTATTGTTAATATGTGATTATTATATCTGCATCTTACAGATTTCTGACCACTTGGAGGCAGAAGCTGAGATTTTCTCACTCCATTAGTTGTTGTGTGAACAGTAAGCAGCTGCCTAATTGCTCCACCAACTCTGGGTGGAGTCCAGATCTCTTCAGCTAATAAATAATCTGCCAGCTAGTGACTATCTTTGCCTGTCAGCTGGAACAGTAAATGTGTGGCCTGTAAAACAACAACCTCAGGAGGCAATGTGACAGACGCTAAAAAACGACAGCAACCATCACTTTTTTTTTTTTTTTTTTTTTACTTTAAACTCTAATAACAATGTTTTTTAGTGTTTATGTTGCCAATGTCATGAGATGTATTTGTAAGTCGTTGCTGTGATGTGTGTATCTGTACCAGCACTGGTGCTTTTTGCAAAGGAAGTTCCTAACAGATAAATAAAGTGATTTAGATTTGAGTTTGAATGTGACCTGCTGCCCTTTGCTGCTTGACATCCTCTCTCTTAATCTCCATGATTTTCTTGTCTCTTTGCCACCCTATCATAATAAAAGGCAAAATTCATTTGTCAATTGATTCGTTGTTGATATAAAAAATAGTGATTCTGTGGACCCTTAAAAGTAAATTTAAAAAGAAGGAAATCAAACTCCTCATTTTACTGTGACAGTGTATGGGCAGGGATTGTCAGGCTATAATAAAAGCCCTTTGATTGAGATGGGTGGGTCAAGGACTCATATCAGTGAGTTCCCCAGATTAACTTTCAGCTCAGCCACTTACCCTGAAAACAGCTTGAGTCTTTCTCTGCGGCTAAGAACGTAGAAATTCTACCAAAGTACTAATAAATCACGGGCTCAAGAGAAGAAATCCTCTTCTGAGTCATATCATCATAATCCTTCAGGCCTTTCAGTGTGGCCATGTAAAATGATGCCTGCTTTATTCCTTAAGAAGCTAAGAAGGAGCCTGTGGAGCTGCAGCTGATCGCGGTGCACTGGTCATTTAGTGTGTGTAGAAGTGACAACACCCACCTCTCCTTTTGAATTGTCATGGGTCACTGAGGAGTTATTGGAAGCATTTAGCAACCTGCAGAATGAAATCATCACAAAGTTAAAAACCACAGCTCAGAACAAATCTAAAAGACGTCTTTTTGTGACCTTGATGAAAAGTGACGACTTACTGATTTTCTTTGAAGTAAGTGAAGCCGACAAAAGGTAACTGATTTCCCACAAAGGCCTTGGCGTGGGGAAAGTTTCTACATCGCCTTTGTCATCTTCAATCTCGTCAAAGTTACTGGTGTCAATGTCGCTGCTCAACTCGGGGACCACGGGGGCAACCGCTGAGGACAGAGACAGATGGAGACAGACAGTCAGGGAAAGGTCGAGAGTGAGATGCTGGAAAGAGGAAGTGTTGTGTAAACAAAACTAGGAGTGTCTAAATAAATCATTTTATTTTGTATTATGATATGTCATGCTCTACTGTCATGTAACTGATTAACATAAAAGGTGACCTCCTGCACTAATACTGACTGTCTCTGATGGTGTCAAAGGTCCACTGGTCGTTCTTGAAGAAAGGGTGTCGCTTGATCTCCTCCACACCGTTCCTGCCCAATCGCACCTCCCTCAAAACAAAGAGAGTGAATGAGTTGTAGAGCGGTGACTAAAGCTGCCCTTTGTCCTCAGTTCAACTGTATCAGTGCCGTCACAAAAACATGACTTATTGATACATATTCTACTCTGAGAGTGGTGAAATTGCTCTGGCATCACAACCAAACCTGTAGTAAATATAAATGTGCTATATGTAGCTCAATAGCATCAGCATGTTATGTAAGGTCTGCAGTGTAAAATACATGTTGGGCAAAAGCTTCTTCCGTCACCACCATCCCCACATCCACAGCCCTCTTTATACCTGCCAGTCAGGAAGGCACAGATAATGTTCTTGGCATCTTTAGAGATCTCCACGTCATCAGGGAAGTTGAGGGAGTTCTTGTGGTCCATGATCTTACTGTAGGTTCCCACCAGGGAGTCAGCATAGAATGGTGTGTCACCTATCAGCAATTACAGAGAGTTATCTACAAAGAAATGTACAAAAATACTTTCTTTCACTGTGACTTCATGTGACGTTCACTGACCAACAAGCATCTCGAAGATGAAAACTCCGACAGACCACCAGTCACATTCCCTCCCATAGTAACCATCTCCTCCCTGGGACTTGAGCACCTCAGGAGAGATGTAGTCTGGAGTCCCCACTGCTGTGTCACAGTGCACCATGCCGGTCTGCAAACACATCCAGGAATCACACATCAGGTTTTTAGTCTTCAAACGGATCAAACTGAATGAATCTAAGCATAAGAGCTCATCAAAAACAAGCTCCATCTCTCGCTGAGTAACCTTCCAGCCAGAGATCTCAAAGACGGGGCTCAACTGGTGGGAGCATGTGCTACGCAGGCTTTGTCCCAACTGCAGTGGCCATAGGTTTGAATGTCATCCCCTCTGTCTCACCCCAACTTTCATGTCTCTCTACACTGTCCTGTCACAATAAAGAAAAAAACCTATCACTTACACAGCAGATTAAATGAAAAACAAAAAAAAGAAAGAAAAGAAAAAGAGCAAATTAGAAATAATAATTTAAAAAAGATTTCACTGTTCCCTTTGCCTCTGCTTTTCTGCTTTATACATGGCCAGGGTTGTTACTAATAAGTCCGACCAAGCCTAGATCTGATGTGTCACGTTCATTACAGTATGTTTCACCAGCTGAGCTTCATCGTCTCATACAAGAAGCAGCTCTGAGACATCAGTGCAAACACACAGTCCACAGTTATGTTTGGTGAACTTCACTTGACCTGACACTGCTGATCACAGCTCAGCAGCACTGTCTTTGCCAGCAGTGTTTCACACTGTTCACATCCCACCAACTTAAAGATTCATGTCTGCCATGCACTTTAATGGTCCATGGGCCATTTTGGGAACCATTTTCAAATAGCTGGAATCAACCTGACCATATTGAAACTATATTTACAACAATATAATATAAACCATTGGCACTATGAACCACTGTTTCTGTGTATATCTCCTATAATTTACTCATATTTACTTCTAATTCCCTCCACTGGCACGTATGTGTGTGACTTTATGTGTACACATGCAGTTGGTTTGTGGGGTATTGATTTTGTTGTAATTTTTTGTCGATAGCAGATGCCATTAAATATAAAACAAAGAAACCTGGCAATTAACTGCTTTGATTTGGAAGAAAAAGGAAAAAAGCTGGCAGTGGGAATGAAGCAACATGCTAACTCCTCTGTGACAGGCTTTAACTTACAGAGTCCATCTTCATGCATGTGCCAAAGTCTGCCAGCTTGAGGTGTCCAAGTCTGTCCAGCAACATGTTGTCCGGCTTCACGTCACGGTGGATGAAGCCCATGGAGTGAATGGCGTCCAGGGCCATCACCACTTCTGCCGTGTAGAACTTGGCCCATTTCTCTGGCACGTCGTAGGTGCTGGTGAGGTTGACCAAGTCGCCTCCTGGCATGTACTCCATCACCATGTAGAGGTAGTGGTCATCTTGGAAGGCACAGCACAACTGAACAAGGACAACAAGGACACCATTGATGGAACACTATCATGGTCCACCCATATTAATAACATAGTGACAAAAATGAGTTGAGGTATCTCTAACATCAGAAGAAGTGATTGCCTCTTGACTGAGACGAGTATTAAACAGGTTATCCAGTCGTTTGTCCTGGCCCATTTGGACTACTGCTCTACAGTCTGCTCTGATAGAGCTGCACATCTAGCACTACGATGATCAATTCAGAGTGATGTCAATATAATGCATGCAAGGCTGTCGTGGCTGAGGGTGGACTTACTGTGTATTTACAGAACATCTGGATCTTACTCTCATCACTGACAGACATCACCATAATACCAGACAGGCCTTAAGCTGTCATCTGACTTTACTCGGCCTAGAACCAATGCACTGAAGAATACAGTCTTATATAGAGCCATATCACAATGGAATAGACTTTATCGAATTGTTATTGAAAATAAATCAAGATTGAAAAAGAACTCAAAGAAGCTGTAATACACAGAGGAACTGTGTTTTAGACCAATTTCATAACTTACTTCTGGTCAACCGTTTTCTTCCAGGGTTTTATCTTCTTTGTCATGTTGACTGTACATGTGATCTCTCTGTGTTCTGACTTAATTACTTGATTATTTCACTGTATAAAGTTGTTTGTCCTGTCTTTTAAAAGAACCCCAGGAAGAATACTCTTCACTATGGTGGTGACTAACAGAGATCCATACACAATTAACAATTAACAAGCTCTCATTACAACAGACAGATCATCAACATTCAAGATACAACTACTGCAATAATGATCATTTATATATTTTAATAATAATGTATACATTTATAGAAGAATCAAATCAAAATGTATTCTTTAATCAAAGTCTTTAAAAAAAGTTAGGAAAAAAAATTAATTAAATATCCTACCTGCACAACCCAGGGACTGTTGGAGAAGGCCATGATGTCCCTCTCCTCCCAGAAAAGGCCGAGTCCGAGCGCTTGATCATCTCAAACTTGCTCAGCAGCTTCATGGCGTAAACCTTCTGAGAGGCTTTATGTCTGACCTACAGGGGGGTGGTGATGGTACACGTTTGTTCAGAGACAGGAGACCAATGAAGGATTCCCAAAAACAAGGCATTTTGATGAATGTTGCAAATTACAGGTTTCACAAAACTGTACCAAATGAATCAGTGGCTGCCGTTAGGTGTCGGGTGACTCCATCATAACAGTGGTGTTTGAGCACACAATTGCTACTATTACTGAATGATAAAGAATTACAGTATTGGTATTAACATAGATGTCTAGATACAAAGGCAGAGAAAAAAGGTTTTAGTGACAGCTGATGGTGAAAACCTACTCACCAGCTGGACTTCACCAAATGCCCCTCGACCGATAACTTTAACTCTGTCAAAGTCTTCAGACTTCATCTGCAGGTTGCGAAACTGTCCTATGAATTTCTCATCTGAATATGACGAGAATAAAGAAAATAAAACATCTATTAATCATGTTCACCACAATGATGGAACAAAGAGAGAAGGTAGCTCTCAACTACTTACATCTGTTCAAGAAGGTTTCAATGTTCTTGTTCTTGCGTAGTGCAGGATAGTCCAAGTCTAAGACCAGGGCGTTCATACAGTCCTGAAGAGGATGAGAAATCAATGATCAGTCCGGATGAGCAAAATATGACATACATCCTTTTTACAGTCAGCCAGCTCAGTATCACCCCAGGTTTCTGCTTTCTCCTAAGAACCTTGAATGACAGCTGACATGTCCATGATCACAAGATCACTGTTCATACTAATACACACTGCAAAGCAATGTGTTTTGAAGTCGTAACAAATGGTCACATCACTATCAGGAGGATTAACAATGTGAAGCAGGATGCAGGATTCTGTCATCTCCATATTCCCCATAGGATGCAGCTTGAAACTGCGTTTCCACTGCAGGAACTTCAGGGTAATTTTACAGGGCCGGGGCTGTTGGTGCGTGTCTCCACTGCAGGAACCGCCTTCAAAGGACCATCTCCGGGAACTTTTACAGGGGCTAAACGAGTCTCTGCCTCGGGTAAGTACTCGGAGCTGCCCCGAAAAACTCCCGAGGTGGAGCTGGATTGGGCGTACTCAAAGCAGGATGTGGCACCTAGAGATGATAAGTTGCATTTTAAAACCCCAGCATTATTAGAAAGTTTTTACACTGCTGGAAAAAACAACGAGAGCCGTAAAAGAAAAACTGCCACACAACGATTACACGATGATCCATTCAATTTAATTTCAAAAACACATCACTACAAACAAATGATTAAGTTTGACAACTGAAACTGTTGTGCATTACATCGCCTCAAGAATCAGAGCAGGTCTTATATGGATCCTACTCTGCAGTGGAGACAGAGCTGTCTAGAGGGCAGCGTGGGAGGACGGTTCCTGTAAAGTTCCTGCCTCCTGAATTTTACCAGGAACTTCTTAGTGGAAATGTCTCTTATGTGTTGCTGTGCAGATGCATGAACGAGAGCAGGCTGATTTAGTCACAGAGCATTTTTGACCCAGTGACACATGACATGAGCAGCTCTTGTCTCTATCAAGAACACAACAGTGTTAGTAATTGGGCTGTTACACAACAGACACAAGTTGAAACAGATTCAGAAGTTCAAAAGACAATATCACACTGCAAGTCACTGTGTTGCAATTAAACACACCAACAAAGAAGTGTGTTCTCCTCCTCCTCCTCATCTGCTTTCATTCGCACACGAGAAGAAAATGTGAAAACCTGAGGTTAACAGAAATTTTTATCTACCCAATATAGCCTGATCGTGGGCATGGTAACAGATTTCATATAGTGTGAACATCTGATGCTGCCCAGCTGCAGAGTGTGTCATCACTGACTGACGACTACGCTGTGGCAGCAGCCCTGCTGTGGAAACAAAATCCAGACTACAATTTACAAAACACTGAGCAAAACCAACTGGCAAACACTTAAACACTGCCCAATAAAGGCAGCGGAGAGCAGCGCGAGGCCTGAATACCACCGACTGGATTTCTGACAAGTTGATGTGTATTTTGTGTATTTTCTCACCACTGCACAGAACAAAAAACGTTGTTCATCACTGCACACGGCACATCTCAAATTAATAACAAACATGTTTCATTCAGCGATCGACTTGACTGACAGATAACACAAACAGCTGCATGCAAAGAGACAGGTTTGAGAGAGAGAGAGAGAGAGAGAGAGAGAGGAGGGAGACAAGAGAAAGAGAGAAGAGAGAGAGAGACAGAAGGAGAGAGACAGAGGGAGAGGAGGCACGGTGACTAATTCTCCCATCAGCAGCTGCCTCCTGGATTCTGTCGATGATATTCATCTGCTGACAAAAGATGAACACTCTGTTTCTGTGACTGTGACGAAGCAGTGGGTGGAGAGGAGAGAAGACCTCCACACAGTGTGGAGACTCTGGTTCTTAGCAGCATTTACCGACAGTGGCATTATCAACATTATACAAAAAATAACTCATTATGGGTCAAGACCTGTTTACATGGTCGCTGATACTATTACACAACACATGCGATTTTACAATAAGTCACATGTCTGAGGAGTTACATGTTTTTAATTTAACTGGGTGCCAAAGAGAAATGTATATGAGCTTTAATGCAGGCTGTAATTAAATGGGAAAACACACATTGATACAGACAATAACCCGTATCAATAAGATCCAGTATCCATTGGCTAGTTTCTCCTTACCCGTGGCTCTGTGCAGACTCACTGAAGGATATCATCTAAATGAAGATGGAATATTTTCAGGACCTGTTTTCAGTTTGGTCTGTGATGAACACAGAGTCTGACAAAAGGATGGTTCCCAGCAGTTCTCATGTAGCTTCAGCCTGCTCACATTTGAGCTTAGCAGCTAAATGGTAATGTTAAAAGAGTTTATAGAGTGATAGAGCTCAGTATATGGACACTTAACAGTGTGCTGCTTTTATCATGATAGATGGCTTCAGCTATGTTTGGCTACCAGCATTCACACACACACACACACACACACACACACACAGATTGAGTGGACATACATGGACACTGGTGAGGACCAGGAAATGCTGCACTGAGAAAATAAATAATTAAATGTGTGCCAAGATTAAAAAAAAAGAATATTAAAGTTTTCAGTTAATTTATCACCTGATTAATGGTAAAAGAAAAATAATCTACAGCTGTTTGTTTTTTCTTTAACCACCTGACTCAAGGTTAAAGTGTAAGTGTTACATAAGATGGAGCTGTTGTTGCAGGCCGTGTTCTACTTCACAAACAGTGAGTGTGTGGCAACAGCCCAAACAGGAACAGGGGTCTGGGAGCTGGTCCGCAGCAGTGTGTTAGGTTAACTCAACACAAGCTGATTATTTTAGCTCGCAGTCATGTTTGACCTGGGACAATGTAGGGAAGCCATTAAAGAGGCAGACAGACAGATGTACACCCCTAATTGTTACAGTGTGTGACAGTGAGGAAGTCATCTATCAACATCTGCCAGCTGTGCATTCCTGAACCGTCAGTGAGGAACTTTCTGAACACTGGACTGAGACAAAAGTTACAGCAAAGGTCACAAGAACCACGCTGACGAACTCTTAAAAGTGGTTTCTTTCAAACTTTTCTCCCACTCGTCTTTCTTGGTCGTTGTTCTCTGGTCGTTCCAGTGAGGGGCACACTCTTCGTCATGTTTCACTTACTTCCTTTCTACTTCTGTCTTTCTACTTCTCTCCCTCCGTCTTATCTGCCTCTCCTCCTGCTCTCTCCATCACTCTCCGCTCGGCTGCAGACGGTCTGCAACGTGCTGCGCACTCCGTTTCATCATCTCAACTTCACTTCCCCATTAAAGGACTGACCTCACACAAAACTACTATTTAAGGGAAAAAAACACACACCAGGGGGTGGAGAGGGGTTGCCGGGCGCGTGCACACACACACACACCAACACGCGCACACGCACGAGGATCTCCCTCCACGCACGGCAATACAGGAAATGATCCACCCCACCCCAGGGCTGGCAGATAATTTCAGTGTGTCATGAAGCCAGTCCCTGTGTGCAAGTCATTTCCTCTGAGGCAGCATTCTCTGCTACTGCCAGTGCTCAGCATTCGTCTGCACAGAAAAACTAACACTGCACATGCATGAGAGCTACAGGTATCACTGTGTTTGCAATGAATCCATTTGATTACATGCATATTGTGTGCATTTAGACACAAACATGATTTACTGGCCACAAACTCTTCACAGAAACATTAAGCACAGGGGCGAAGCTGAGGAGCTGAAATGAATGTGCACGCGCTAATTTCTCGGCACTCACTGATTCATCTGTCTGCACTCTGCACATCTGTGATGACTGGGGCAGTCTGAGGTGCTGCTGCTATGGCTGCTACGTTACTGCAACGCTGTGGCTCTGTCAGAAACACACATTATTATTACAGGTACAGGAAGTTGTTCTTACCATGGTAACATACACTCCACTCATACTCAAACACAGAGTGTGAGGAAGCCTGTTTGACCTGTTGTAGGCCTACATCTGTGTCCATTGTGTGGCTATTCCCATTTATATGTGATACCTGTTTGGGTGTGCTATACCGTATCATTTTAAAGCCACCTATTTACATTTAGTAACAGTGTGCCAGTCCAGCAGTAGCAGTTGATGTATCACACTGTTGGCCTAACTGTGCACTCACACCAAAAGCTTCATGAACACCTGTGGGCGCTCTGGTTGGTGGTATCCTGCTGCCTGCCAGCTCTAGCAGGCACCTGTGGAAGGCGGCCAAAGGGGCGGGGCTTTCAGGCAGTCTTTTTCTCGATGTCTTAATAAATAAATAAACGGGGACACATCATATAATTTGTATATCATAACTAGTTTTTCATCCACTTTCATCTTCTCTATCAATTTCTCCCGCTGTGAGAAAACCAGTCTGCGACTGGCTGCTGCTTCTGCGGCGCCGCTGCTTGTTTGCATAACATTGAGCTTCTCTCAAGCTTCAGTTTGACGTTCTGGTCCCTGGACACCCTTGGTTGCAAGCAATCATTGGAAATGCAGGGCTGCCGGCTGCTTCTGACGCTCGTGAAGCTTTTGGTGAGTGCACAGTAAGGAGGAGATTAAACAGTCAGTGTACACGAAGCAGCACCACCACAGCTCAGATATCATTTCTATGTCTGTGCTTGTATGAGGAATAAAAGCCTGTGGATTTATTATTCATCATGGATTTATTTGTCATTAACATCTAAACTTCAGCAGCCCGTGGGTGCAATGGATGGAGAACACATAATGACAAAGCTCCGGTGTCACTAAATAGTTCAGAGGTGTTCAGTGTTTTGTGAGGAAAAGGTCACTGAGCATCAGCAAACAACCCCCAACGTGTTCTTCCACTCTGAAGACGCAGGTGCTTCCATCACGACAACAACAATAACACACACTGGCAGGTACAGGAAGTTGTTCTAAAATGTTCCAGCTATGAAAAAAATCCACAACTGAGGGAATTCAATTTCACAGATTTCCAACTTTGGACATGAGAACAACAACAAAAAGCAGTCTGCTGACAGCTGCCACGAGAAATACAAAGCAAACACTGTGTTGCAACACTTGGATTTGGCGCAGGCCAACATTCCCTATCTGCAAACTGGACGTCACTGTGACATATTATCTCCTTCTCTGTCATTTCGACATCTCTCCATTAAAGAAGATGAATTGACTGTGGTGGAAGCGCAAGTAAATAAATAAAATGTGCTCTGGTGGCTCTGGTGCAGAGAGGAGGAATTTGCTGGTGGTTGCACTTTGTAGCACTTTTGTTTTATTTTTATTTATTTCACTAAATCGAGCTGCGCTTTTAAACTGTCTGACATACAAGGATTGGGAAAAGAGTGACATTCTGCTTTGCTTTATTTAGATTTTTTTTCATTCATTTGAACACATTTGGAGATATTTAAACCATTAGGTTTGCATGGTTTCTGCTGGTCGGATACAATCAGCTGTTCTGTGCAATGGAGTTACACAAGAGAAATGACTGTGAGCTGCTCTTCCAATTTGCTTCCATTAGTGTTTCTACAACAAGGCTCTGGAGGACATTTCTCAGCTACTCAGTCCAAGCAGCTATTTATAAATATTAAATAACTGACAAGTGTCTGGGGAAGTGTAAAGCCAGATCGACCATTTAAACTTTAATGCATCTGACATTCCAGGACCTGCTCCAGACAACCACTGATCCTCCCTCCCTTGTCCACAGTCATGTTGGCTTCACTTACAACAAAGGGGTAGGATTTTTTTAAATAACAATCAATCTAAATAATTACAACCCACAATGTCAGTTTCTATAGCCCAGTTTGATATACAGGACACATTCCTGCACAGCAACAGGCTTACACTAATGTCTTCCTGAGCTGATAGCCGTTATCTGTCCAGTTACGCTTATCAGTATGAGTTGTTATGTATCTATTAGATAGCACTCCTGCATTTTATCTCCTCTATACTGTAATCCAGCCAATGGGCTTATGGCTGGTTGCTAAGCAACTCCAGCAAAAAACAAGGAGTTGAAACCAGTTGAAGCTGCAGAGAAGCAGGAGTTTCATAAGTGCTGTGTTTCAGCACATTCTATTCTTCACTTTATTTACCAAACGTGCTGTTGACATTACCGAGCAGTCACTCTGCCCTGTTTGCACCCACTCTTTATCAACATATAAAAAGCCATGTGGATGCACCAGTCAGGAATCTAATGTTAAAATGAGTACAGGAGAACCCAAACTATTCAAAGCCTCTCACACTCCTCCTTTTTGCAATGTGACAGGAAAAAAAAAACTCTTCCTATGGCCATACCCATCTCATCTCCAGGCATGTGGAACAGAAAACAAGCAGCACTGCTCTGGGCTTTAAAAGGATTGAGCAGAAAGTTAATGTTTTGATTGAATTCCAGCCATTTTAAAAATAGTTGTGGGGATAAATGGTGGGCCGGGCAGAGCGAGGGGACTGTGCCAGGCACGGCCCGTAAACTCTCCAAGAAAGACACAACAGCAGGAATCCTGCAGAGGCTCACAAATAGCACAGCTAATGTCTCCACAGGGAATAACAAGAGCATGTCTTAGTCCTGAATTTGACAGATTTCTGTCCCATGCTCCTGTGCCCTGCACATTTTTTGGCACCCGTTCTTTATTATAAAGAACAGTGAGAAATGTGCCAGGAAAAATAAAAAACAAATGGGAGGACTGCATGCACATAAGAGTCCTGCTGTACATTAACCTTCAAACTTAGCTATCTAAATGTTCATAACATTTCACTTCACCAAAATTTAGGTACGAGAGATGGAAAAAGACTCATGATCATGGTCAACAGCAGCACCTACTATGCATTGAGAGATCTAAAGTCGCTCTACACTGACAAATCTCGCAAAAGTTGCTCTACAGGGACAAATCTGAAGCTTGAGTGCAGAAGGAAACCTTAAGGTAAGTGTAAGGAGATCAGGTAAAGAGAGGAGGTGCTCTTGGAAGAGAACAGTCTTTAAGAGATTGTTAAAGATAAAGAGGGGCGACCCTGTTCTGAGAGCATTCAATAGCTTATTCCGGCATCAGGGAGCCACAGACATGAACAGTCTGGACTGTGATTGCAATGGCAGTGCCAGGGATGAGAATGCCTGATGGCCTGACGCCAGATGGCGATGCCAGACGACATTCCTCTGAGAACGCAGCAGCCCAGAAGGAGCATAAGCCTGGATGATTGAGTTCAACTAGGTGAGTGCAGATCCAGTAGTCCCTCCGTAGTCCAGCAACCATCGGGAGGGTTTCACTGCATCATAAGTAGGGATGTAAGAAAATATCGATGCTGAAATATCACAATATTGTATTTTGCGAGACTATATCGATATTCAAAAGCACTGTATCGATTTTTAATTAACAATTATGCAAACATTTACAGCAGTGGTCCACTTTTGTGCTGCATTTAAATCTCTGACTTCAGCCATTGACTCCTCCGCTCCAACAGAACAATGAGATTTTGTGAGAATACAGGTCTGTCGCTCATTGCATGTTCAAGCATCAGCTAACTTATTAGCACAGTCAAAAAGTATTGCAATTGCAAATTATTGTCTTGCTTACAGTATCACAATATATCATCTCGCTGCCCCTGTAACCCCTCGTCACAAGGGCTCCTCAGTAGGTGAGCTAAGAGATAACCACAGCCATGAAGATGACTCCTCACTATACTGCCTTTACACTGTTTACACTGAATCAAAGAAATCCAGAATAATACCACCTCCCATGTGTGACTGTGCCCAGAATCAGCGTGTGGTTCTCCCTTTTACACAGACAGCCCGGTTCTGTGCCCACCTCCACTGACAGATTAAAGATGGAACAACAATGACTCTATGTTCATGTCATTTACATAGAATGACACAATATTCCTGCCATGAACAGCCTGTGCACTGTTTCTAACTGACACCCAACCACACAATTTAATAACATCCAACAGATATTTTCCATATTTTACCAAATAAACAAATACACAACAGTCCCAGTTCTTCTGATACCGATACCTGGGCTTAGCTTTCTGACTGATAGTGATAAGCTGTTTACCTTGCCATGTGGAAGACAGTGAAGGCATCAGGCTTGACTTTAACATCACTCTCCTAACTTTGTAAAACATTTTTGCTCTGTGTTTGTTGTCTACCAGCATGCTGCACCTGCTGCTGACATGTGATGTAGCATGGGTTACAACATAGATCTAAAGTGAATAGATCGGCATCATGAATCAGCCTCATTCGTCGATACCTGATCCAGCTATTTAGTCAATATCTGGGCTGATATCCAATCCAATCTTAAGATTGGGTGGGTGCATCCCAACTCAACACTATATATCAGGTGTAAAAGATGAGAGCCAGTTCCATTGTCCACCAATACAGCATTTCACAAGCTCTCAGGACTCATGGTGATGAAGATGAAGATGAATGAAGATGAAGAATGTCTCAACAGAGAAGATAGCTGGTTTACTTTCACACGAGTAAGAGAAACAGAAAATCCCACATTTCAGAAGCTGGTACTGTATGAGTTCATTTTTGCTTAAAAATACACAAGTAATTGAGTAATGACTTCAGACACTACCACAAGCTGTCAAACCTGCTAAACCCTCTGCAAACTTATCTTCGTAACATAATTCTTGATGTAAGGCAATAACGAATCTGCAGTGGATTAGTAACAGTGGGCTGACTTGATGGATGGATGATGTCATTAGGCTTAGTTTCAATGGGGGGTTCAGTTTCAATCCTTTGGTATGACCATGGTGAAACCTGTATATAAATATTTTTAGTACTGGCACAAACTATTTGAATTATAACTGCCAGTTTCAGCTCTAAAACACAGCTCATCTAAACCCTGCCACACACACACAAATGTTCTTGTTTGGGTTTGTTGAAGGAAATAAACGCTGCACGAACTCACGTACGATCCGTAAGTGTTTGGTAATGCGTTGTATGGCTCTGTTGTTGCTGCTGGTTGCACACAATGCAGCGTGTGTGTTGCTAAGATCAAGAGGATATTAAAGCGTTTGCTGGTGAAAATGAATACGAATGTGTGGCCACGAGTACCCAAGCCTGCGCATATTCATGTGTGTGTGTGTGTGCGTGAGAGAAAGTGTGTGTGTACAATGTAGGAGGTTATGTTTCACCAGCAGGTTGTGATGGAATGATAACACTGAGGCCAGATGGATGGGTTATGCGTTATGCGTAGGAGATTCCTGTTCTCTGCTCTGCTCACTGACACCCTCATTTAAAACTAAAAATACACTGAGATACACACAGGTATCAAACTGCTTAGCACTCACACAGTGGGGTGAAGACTTAGTACAAGACAACAACAGGAATAGTGCATTTAACCACTGTCAACCACAGCACGCTCTGCATCAATCGGTTCACGTCTGCAATGCTTTGATCAGCGTGGGAAGTGAAAGTTCTTCAAAAGTCAAACTGTTCATGAGAGGTTATGTCCAGAACTTTACACGACTTCACCTAAACACAACTGCACAGTTCTTGGATGCACTGTTGTGTGCATGGCCACATATTCTCAAGCTCAGTCTTTATGTCTAGACAAGAAGATCCAGCAGATTAAGAGAGATCTCAGGGAGAACATGTCCTCTCACATGAGAACCACACACCACTGTAAACACATCAGAGCACCCAACTCCAGCTCTGCTTATAGGATCTATGTCATATAATGACAATGTATGAGATTTTAGCATACTGCACATCAAGATCAGATAACAACTCACACACAGCGTCCTTGTGTTGGCAATAATAAGCACACTTAAAGCAATATTTTTGTTTTTCTGGACAGACCTGTTCATTTCCGAGGGTTGGGTTCAGCCTCATTTTAACAGTTCCTCTCACATCCTTGAAAGTGAATCTCAGGCCTGCTCATGTCTTGTTCTATTTGCCCAGGGTATTATGTAATGTGTGATCAAAGTGTTGTCAAGTTTGTGTATATATATCTATGTGTGTGTGTGTGAGTGGTTTGTCCTGAATGTTCTCCAGCAGGCTGGGGGAAACCTGAGCATTTCAAGCAAAAATAGAAATCCAGATTTTTATGTCACATTAGGTTTTGTTCCCACTATGACAACAAAAACTTGGCTGCAAAACTGTGTGAGCTCCATGTGCTGCAGAGACTGTGGAGACTGGAGGCTCTCTGCACCTCCAGCTTCTATCTGAAGTACAGGCTGTGTACTTCAGTGTCAACTATCAGCTTGGTGACAGTCATCGTATACTTAATCATTACAGTAGGGATAGCCCGGCAAATAATCTCACAAAAACCATGTCATTTTTTACAGAATTAAACAAGTGAGATACAACATGTTAATCTGAGATGGTTGGATGTGCTTTTAGACAGAGGCAGACTCATTCTTTGGCTCAGTTTGACTCAGTTTTTGGGTTAAGCTAAAACAACCAGGTGCTGGCTGAAGCTCTATATTGACTATATGGAAATGAGAGCGGTATCAATTTTCTCATCTAACTCGTCAAGAGAGAAAAGGAAGCAGGATTATCACTTCAGTATTAAGTATATTTATATTAAATGTTTAGAAAAGACTCTGGTGAACCATTCATCATGGCTTTAATAAACCCTGATCAACAAGATTAGACGACAAATGACAGAAGTCAAGTGTAGCATGTTCACACTACCCATGGCCTGCACACCTGGAGGATGCCAGGTTTTCCTCATTTGGGTCAAAAACCACAAAACCACAGCAAGGCCCGTCCATCTCACGAGAGGAGGTGTGGAGCAGAGAGACTGGCTTGTTTTGCAGAAAAAAAAATTGGCCGGGGCCACCGTCCCCAGTGCCTTATAAGGCAGTGTTTCTATCCAGCTAGCACACTGAAGCTGGGACTGCTGCTGCTGCTTGCCTGGGAGCAGCTCCACTGCACTTGAGAGACGAAGCGGACGCTCAGGTTGACTAGAAGAGCAGAGACTGAGAACAAGACTCTGAGGGGTTATCCCCATATCCCTAAAGAGATACACGAAGAAGGGAGAAGTTCCAGTGTGGGTGTGGAGATTGTAGTGAGGAAATAAGATAAGAGGAAGGGAAAGGAACAGAGAAGATGGAGAGAGAGCGCCAAAGAGAGAGAGAGAAAGATAAATGTTGGGTGGGAGGTGTGTGGACAAAGCAGGCAGAGAGAAACAAACAGAAAATGTGAATGGGGCAGGATAAGACAACAAATAGAGGACTGGAATTAGATGGAAAAGTAACACTAATCAAAACAAAACGAGTGTGGTGCATTACTAAATGTCTCTGTTGCCTACTGCTGAACAAGGAGAGCATCATACTGAATGAATACAAACAAGACAGCCAGACACTGCCCCCCCCCCCCCCCCCCCCCGAAAAAAGAGATGATCTGGAAGACATCAGAGCAGCTCTGTAGCCATCCATATCTCATACGCTTCACACTGGAGTGCCGTGCATGAAGTTATCTGGTCGTATCCAGGCCACGGCCAAATCAAAAGCCTTTGGACTGGAGCTACAGTTAAAATACCTGCAGTGTGTTTAACAAGGCTGAGAGGAGGGGCTGAGCTGCAGGCCCACAGAGGAGCAGAGCCAGAGAAAAAGAGATAAGGCTCAAAAGTGAAAGGGGAAAGTGCAGCCATTCGCAGGGACTTTGAGTCCCTCATATAGCTGCCAACTATTTACTCAGTGAGGTCATTTCCTTTAGGACGGCAGAAAGGCAACTTACACGATTTGCGATCACTTGTCCATTTTTTTTATACTATCTCGAAAAATGCCCTTTCTTTTGCTTTGCCCTCGACAATCGCTCCTTGTACTGCCAAGCTGCTGCCAAGTCCAGCACTTCAGTCAGCAGCGGTGTCCTGCCAAATAATGATCACCACGGTTTGCACACAGGGAAGGTCGCTGAGACTTCAGGTTACATTTAATTGAATGCTGATAGAGGCAATGCAGCGATTTGCAGCTTCTACAACCACAGCATATGGCGCCATTTAAGACCCATTTGTGTGCTTTCTGTGAGCTAATCTGTTCAATCTGGGGGTGTTCCGTGTGAATGGGGGATTCATTACTGATGACAAATCATTAAGTGAATTTAATTTCAATATAAGAAGGCTACACTGCATATCTCAGCTTACGAACGGTCAGCTTTCCTGAGTGGAAGGTCACTGAGTTTACTTGAGAGATGCTGCAGATTCCTTCCTGTCAGCTCGTCTTCTCCTCAGGGGAGTCAGCCCACCGCTTCTGAAACTAATCACTCCTGTTGTTGTTTGTTATTTAGGCGAAAACACAAAAGAAAACAAAGCAGCTTTTCCTACATCATATATTTATTTCATTATTTTTTTACACTGTTGCTATGCCACAATGGCAAGGGGTCTGTGATTCATTGTTTACTGAATATGAGCCTGTGAGCAATTATTAAGGCACTTAAAGTATGCATGTTTTTATTCCACCTGCAAAAAAGGACATTTCTGAGCCCTGAGTGCGTTTGTGTGTACGTGAGCATGTTTGAATCCCACCCTGAGCAGCAAAACTTCTTGATCCCAGCGACAGCACCAAGGCTGCTAAAAATGGAAAACTGCAGCCTGTTCTCTCCTACGCATGCTTCCCACTCAACTTTTGTCTCAAACACTCAACACCTCTATCTCTCTGGCTCGTGTGCAGGAAGTAAACACCACTGGTGTTCAAGCAAGTATTCTGCTAAATGTTTTAAGGTAAGAGGGAATAGGCCTGGAGAGCCATGGAGGGGGATGGACAGAGGGCCCCAAGCTAGATGGGGCCCATTAAAAGGGGTGAGGTGATGGTTTTTAAGATAGACCCGACAGTGTGTTTGCCCTCTGTCAGATCCAGTTAGGGGGCCCAGAAATTCAAACACCGTCTCTGGAACAGATGTAACTTTCCAGCTAAAGAAGGTACTGTCACAGTGCTGGCTCTGGGTATCAGACAGGGGGAGAGGGTCCAAAAATATCTTTTGTTCAGATGTTGTACCAGGAAAAGCTCAATCATCAGTGATTGCAGGGCTGGGAAGCCCTACAGAAATTTGTTTGTTCCTGTCAAGAAAAGTCTAAAAACAAGACCTGGATTTATCTTTCATCTATAGTATCAGAAAACCTCTGCAATTTCAGCCCAATGTCACAGATATACAGGACACTGGTACAATGGAAGGACAGTTTCCACTGCCTTGTGCAGCTTTATGACATCACAAAACCTACAAAAAAACATCTGTCAAAGGCTCCACCCCTTGTACTTTTTAACCTGTCAATCACAGGATGACAATTTCATATCAAGTCAAACAGCTCTGACTTCTGATTGCACAAAGGGTTTCCTTTTCCTCTGATACATGTTGGCATCAGAATATATCAGTGCAGGAAATTTAAAATGACCATACAGTGTTTTTGCAACCTGCTCAACCTCTGTTCAGATCTGGTCCATCTTTAGCCTGACAATCACACAGAGATGCCAATTCATTTTTAGGTCATTCACTGAACTGCTGAACTGTGTATCCACAGGTCAACCAGGCTCATCTGTCATCTGAGTTCAAAAAATATTTTACATCTTACATGCACACACATACATGGCTGAATAAAAACCAAGCTGCTTCAGTCTCAATAGTGAAAGGGGGGGGGGCATTAACGCTCTCTCTGAACTACTTTTAGGGAAGTACAGTCCAACAGAAGAGCTTCTCACTGGAATCAGTATGATCCACATGTTACATGCAAATGAGGCTCAGTCAGGATTTCTGAAGCATGTACGGGTTAAGATAAAGTTTAGAGCTGGAGTATGAAGACAACTGACTGAGCTGTCACCATAGGCATGTAGTCAACAGTCCTATACAACCGATAACTGACAGTCTGTGAGCTTTGACACATTCATGAAAATGTAGGTTACACTGTATCAATTTTATCATATGCCAATGCCAGCCTGCTCTGCTGTCCTGTTGCTGAGAATAACACTGCAAATGTTATACTACACAAGTTTCCAAAGAGACCAGAGTCCTGGACAGAAAATAGACATTTTAAAATCAGTCATTTCTCCCTCCTACTCATCCATGATCAGTGGCTCTGATGGGCTGTGGGACCATCCAGGTCTGCTGGGCCAACTGTTACCCAGGCGGGAGTTTTATCCCAAAATATCACTCTACATAAACAGACCGAGTGGGGCACTCAGCACTGGTTAATCCTAATCTGTGGACACGCTTCACAGAGCCCCACACTGGCCCGTCTGAGCTCAGTCTGAGCTATTAACCAGGCCTGTCTACAGTACATCCACCATGAGGCTCTGAGTCTGCCTGGCTGCGCTATGTAGAAAAAAAAACATAGATATTAATGCGAGGCGTCCGATTACAGGACAGAATGGAAAGTGTGCAGTGTTGTACAAAGGCAGCAAGGGCACCAAATACTGATAAAAACACGAGCATGCAACATCAGAGGCAGCCTGAGGGAAGAACCAAGCTAACAGCTCGCAGCAGGTTACAATTAGGAAATAATAACAAGACGAAGGATATAAATGCCACTCGTATAACGTTACCAGAGTGTGTGCATACGTGTCTAGCGTTTCAGCGAATTGACAACTTGGCATCATTAATAATCTATGAGGTGCATCCCACTTGACTTACCAGCAAACTTTCCAAGTTTACGGAAGATCTGGGGTCTCTGATCATGTCCTCCAGCTTCTTCTGCCGGGTTTCCATCCTCCTCTCGGCGCCCAGCGACATGACTGCGGCGGCGGTCGTACAAAGGCTAAAGTGAAAATATGGATAGGTTTTCCGAAGCGTTTGGAGTTTTACGTGTGAAACCGCTTTTGTCCGTGGCTAATGGCCGTGGGCCTAGCGGAGCAGCCTTGGGCTCGCAGCCCACCCAGCTCGCGTCCAACAGGAATAGTGAGCACAATGAGGAGAAAATATTCCCAAAGCAGAGGCTCCCCGCTTCCCAAAAAAACTTGCCAAGTGAGCGGGCCTTCAGTTAGCCAGCTATTTGGCTCTGCGCTAACAATCACAACGTTACGCTCAGATTATCACCTCCCCTTATGTGAAAGATGCATTTTTCCAACTCGGCGATAAAAGTTTGAATTTGGAGATAGCAGCAACAGGCAGCAGGGCGTTTTCTTTGCCCCCCTCTCCTCCCCTTCCCTTGGTGTTTGGCCGCTTGGAAACGCTCTGCTGTGGGCTCTTTTCTTTTTTTTTTCCGAGAAAACCCCGCTTCGTCTCACCCCATTCAAAGATGTTGGAGCCCGTTAGTATCGTAGTTTATCCTCAGTGCTGCCACAAGTCTGAAAGGACGATAATGACTGTTCTCCCGCGCTGAATTTTTAATAAGCAGACTCTCTCTTCCTGGATTTCTTCTCGCATTTTCGCATTTGTCCTCGTCGTTTCGTCCTCGCTGCGGACATCAGTCACCAAACACACACAAGTTTGGCTCGTTGAGAAAAGTCCCGCAGCGGCTGAATTCTTGGCCGTACACTCACATCTACACACCAACACACACTGCGCCTCAAGTCTATCTCCTCCCCCTGACATCAACACACCGAGGACTCAGTTACCCATAAGCCACCTGCCCTGTCTCTACCTCTCGTTCTGTAGCTACCTGTTAGCTGACAGAGCGGTTTACATTATGAAATCTATGACTAAAAAGGCTTACACTCAACTTTTTTTTTTTTTTTTTTTACACTTTTGAGTCAATAGCTACCGGATCAAGAGCAAACCTAATTTCTTAAAGGTGCCATGTTGTATAAAGTGAGATGTCTTTTCTGATTATAAAGCAGTTCTGTTCTGTATTAATACTGTAAAAGTATCAAAGCCTCAGTCCACAGAGAAGTGCACACATCTTGTAACTGAAGCAGTCACGAGGACTTCTGCAACTCTGTGATGTCAAAAAGGGCATCTGCTTGACTCAGCCACATCACAAGGCCCGCCCCCTTTGACTTTACCAGATTTGCCTGAAATCTCCTCTACTTTTATGTGATCACTCAGAAAACAGTCAGCCAATCAGAACAGAGGCTCAGAGCCTCCTCTCATCTGATTGGCTGATTGATCCATCGTTACTAGAGCTCTAGAGAGAGACACAGAAAGAGGATATATGAAACTACATCTGATGATATCAAAACTTCAAATTAAACATTTGGTGAGGCAGTACCCTCATTTTTCCTTTTCAATATAATGGTATGTGGATGTGCACATGAGCACTTTGGGGAATGTGTAAGTAATTTAATTACAAGTAATTTATCATCATAATTTTGTAAGCTATCATTGTTATTTTCATAAACACTGATACTGATCATTTCATGGGTGAGAGCTTGGGAGGAATGGAGGAAAACAGTTTCAAGGAAGACTTGAAAGATACCAAGAGACCAAACAACTCTGGAAAACTGCTGTATGATATTTAGAATCAAATGAGATCAGTCCAACAAAAATGAGTGGATGGAAGTCCACAGGGATCCTGTCCCTAAAACATTCCTGCATTGACACTTAGGAAATAAAGTTAAGCACTAGCAGTAGCTGCCCTCAGGTTTTTGGAGAAATGTTCCAGCTTTTTAAGTTATTTTGGCTAACATTTAAATGTAATGGTAGGAATCTGAAACGTACACCAAAGCGCAGTGTACTTGCTATTTTCCAGGCAGAAGCAGGTGTAAATTCATTATTTATTTATTTACAATATTAAACTATAATAAGCAAATAATGTAATTTCTAAAACTATGGTTTTAGAAAAAACAATGAAATAAACTATAATTAATATTCACTATCTCAGATCAGAGCTTGAAATTCACCAGAATGAATTAGGGGAAATTCAAATGAAGTTAATGGTCTCAGGTACAGAAAGAATAAGGGAAACTGTGGGCAGATGTCTAATACATTATGTCAGTTTGTGTAGTCAGCAGATAAAGTGTGTTCGTTTCACACAACAGAGGGAGCAGTTGGACCACAGACGCTTCCTTTCAACTGGTAGCCACTTGCAGTAATGATCTTTGCTTTATTATAAAGAATGAACATTTGCATTTCTATAGCAATACTTGTTCTGCTGCTGAACATACGGTCCTTCAACTCGTATCCATTTACATATGTTACTCAGCTGGTGTGTGGTTGCTCCTTCCTAGGTGAAATCCAGCGTTCACTGACAGGAAGTGATGCATTTTACATTTTCTTTATTTAGAACAGTTATTTAGTTTGCATGTAAAACAACAGCCACAGTGAGGGAACAGACAAACACACCCTGCAAAGCATCTGATGTACTGTTCATTTGAAAGGTGATACCTGGGAAATGTCATGTGAAACAAATCAGGAATGAGCTGCTGGAGAACAGACTCAAAAACCATCATGAAGATATTTTCAGCAACCATTTAGCAACACTAAGGCTGCCATAGATAGGTAAAGCAAGAGATAAGACAACCACTATTAAGAACACTTCTTACCATGCAGTGAGGGTCTCTCAGTCTTGTCTAACTGTACAAACCAATATATAACTGATCAAATCAAAGCCTGTAATTTAGTTGGATAGTGGGAATATGAGGTAAAGTCCAGATACAGTCATGTGTTGACCCATGGTTTTGTATAACCTTTATTTGATCAGTGGCACCACTGAGAGAAATGCTACCATCTGCTGCTGCAAATGACCAAAGTTGATAGGTAATCTTTGTGGAGCATTACATCATTTCACCAGTGCACACTGACTTATTGATAAAGTTTAGTCAAGTTATGTAGGCCTGCTATGTGTGTACAAAAATTGCAGATATAGTTGCAAAATACACAAGTTACCTCCACACTGTCCCCGTTTATCACACAGGAACCATTATAATGATGGGAAAAAATATTAATTCAAAAGTCTGTCATTTATGTCACTGATCATGAGAACACAACCATCTGCATCTTTTGGCTGTTGTTACAGGGGAGGTGATGATCAACAACAATATTGTTTCTATTGCTTTGATGACAAATGGAGACAGTATGAATACATGAGGCTTATCTCGTGTTTGACAGGCTGATGGTCAGGAGGCTGAATGATCTGCATGTGCTCATAGTTCACAGTCTTCAATTTCCCAACAAAATGGATTCGTACTGGCTGCCCTCAAAATCTCATGAAATCCCACATCATTGTGTGAATACATACATAGCAGACCCACCAGATTAGATTGTTGGTACCAGTTTGGTACATTAATCGGTAGATTTTATCATTTATTCACGTTTTTTTTTTTTTTTTTTTTACTCAGGTGACATTTTGACTCAACATATTAAGGAATGCACCAGTTTTACCAGCAACATTACCAGGTCATTTGTTGTATTCAAATATGTCCCAGTGATCAATGACAGTGAACCAGTATGGACAATACCAGGGACCCTGAAACTGAAGCAGCTGAAAAGATTGTTTTTATTATTGACAGTGACATTTCAAAATATCTGCTGGGTGATGGGTGATGGATTTATCATTATGTCTTATGGTGATTTGATGATATTGTTGTTGTTAATGATGATGATGATGATGATGACGATGACAAGGTATGACAAGGTCTATGACAAGGTCTATGACAAGAGTCTGTCTGTCTCAACTAAACCAGTCCACTGAACAGTCATGTTTCCCCTTAATATCTGCTGCATCATAAGCTTTATATTATGACTTTATTAGATTGTATCCACTTCTTATTTCCACTATTAGGAAATCAACTCTTTTCCATTACAATATATTATAATAAAATATATACATATTTCCAATACTTTGAGAAGCCATAAGATGGCGCTATAGACCACTGCTTTCACATTCCTCGTCTGCTGCAGAGACCTTTCCAACCTCACACATGAAACAAAAGAACAAATGTTCAACAAACAAATAAATAATGGAATTTGGAGAAGAAAAAAAAAGGATAGTCACTTGACTTGGAGTGGGTATCTGTCTATAACAGATAGTACACTGCTGTCACATCATGACCTCTGTTGAGTTACTCACATTGTTTAGAGAATATCACCTTGATATATTTGATCAGTCCATGTGAACCACTTACTTAATTTTTCAAACCACTCACTCACTGTAAGTCATTATAAATCATAACTTGCAGCAACATAACATGAAAGTCAATTATCAACAATATTTTAATATAAATGTGAGTATGACTGTATTTCACTATCATTCTAGTTGTTAAAGTTGGTTGTCCATTTGTTGCCATGGTTACTTAAAATGGGCTTCAAGGCTAATGTCATGTAGGCCACAATAGCACAGTAATGTTGTCATATGGACTTAATGCTTCACATCTTAATGTTCACGTACAACAAATGATCTCATATGGACCAGTGTAAAATGCAGTGGGCTGTATTACAGTGAAAAAGCATAAGTGCAGGTTTGCCAAATCATTTCCTTTCTGATTCATGTCTTTGCCTCTGTGTTTATATTCAAGATTTTATTGTAGAAAATGTGAAGTGATAATGTGACACCTCTGAAATTCATATGCTGCCTATTAATCATATTTTCACAGGTTTCCACTGACTCTCTGACAGGTTGTAAATTATGTGGTAAAGTCATGAATCAAGTCAAACTCCCAACAACCAGTGCTAAGAGAAATATGTTTCTGGTTTAATATTATCTGTCATCACACTGTGTTGTCTCACCTGTACATATGCAGATTTTGTCTCAGTTGATGTACATTGAAATGTATTTGAACAGATATGACCCGTCTGAAACAAAGTTGTGAGTTCCTCTTATTTATTTGTCTTCATGAGCAATTCACTGGATAAAACAAATACTGTTACAACACAAAAAATGATTATTTTCCAAAGCAATTTTGGCCACCTGTTATGTACATGTTACAACGTCATAATAAAAAGACAGAAGATCATCTCCTCATATCACTGTTTTCTCCATTTTAATAATTAAAAAAAGCATTTCACTGTTCACCAGGCATTTACATTGGAATCCAATGCTCAGGTCAAACCACCTTCACCTTTTTTTATTATTTGCAAATGCAAAACTTGTCAACAATAAATAATATTATAAAATGTACACAAAAAGATTGACAGCCCACCACGAGTTAAAACGTTGAACAGATCGGATGTTTAGGAACGAGAAAGTTGGGGGAGGGATTCTTCTTAGCAAAAGTGTGACAGTCCATACAAGTTACAGAAAAAGCTGATCATCTATACATTGACACTAGCAAGATAACAAAGTTTGTTGTTTCTGGTATATTTCATTTTGTACAAAGAAGAGAGAGTCTTCTTTACAAGCGAGCATCATTGTCTTAACTGTAGAGATTATACAAGCAAGAGTTAAGGCAACTTCTCTGTTGTTTTTGAAAAGTAACATGAAGTCATGTCATGTTTTATTTTTGTCTGCGGACCACTCGTCTCTATTAGGATTGGAGTTGGTTGTCATTGCATAATTCAGGCTGTTGACCAAGGCCTGTAGTTTATCATCAAAAAAGGAATGCTGGAGATTTGTCACAAGTCTGTTTGTCATCACAAAGACTGATTCAGTGGTCCTGGATTTCCATGTGAGCGTTAGAGGGTGTCTTATCTTCAGCATCTGTCTCCAACATGGACAGTACACCGTTTGTAACACCAACACAACATGGTGCACATTAGGATGAGACATATCATGCATGTTGTTTTGTCTGTGTGTGTGTATGTGTGTGTGTGTGTGTGTGTGTGTGTGTGTGTGTGAAAGCGTCAAGCAGAGGAAAAAAAGTCTGACAGTTTTTCATTTCAAGCCCGATCAACCTTTTGAAACATTTTGAAATCCCTGGTAAAGAGAGTGACCCACTTAGAGAATTTGGGGGGATCAAGCAGTCATCAGAATGAAACTGAAAATTTGACCTGATAATGGCACCAGATAAAAGGTCAGGAAAAGGTCAGGAAAATAATTTGCATTTATACTCTGGGGGGGTAATTCAAGGGATTATTTTTTTGAGATTTGGGGAAATACATAATAACCGGTTATCTTATCTTAGCATAAAGGATGGGAGCAGACAACATTTAAAGTGTGACCTTCAGAGATGCTGGGAGGCATATTTTCACCATTGCAAAGAGGCAGGCGAGTTTCCCATGTTCCCAGTCTAAATGCTAAACTGAGCTAACTGGCTAACTGACTGGAGCTTCACATTTAACATTCAGATTTTCTAAGTATAAAATAGTAAAAAATGTTTTTATTTAACTCAAGCAAATATGTAGAGGCCCAACACATAAACTATTCCTTTAAAACTGAAATCTGACAGCTGTGGACTTTGTGTATATAAAGTTGATATTTAGTCCTGAGGGTGGTGCTAGAGGAAAGCTAATGCAGTGTCCAAATTGGAAAGGATTCATATATGATTAATGTTTCTCTGCTTGGTACATTTTATGGCAATCCAGTCACATGGCCATCATTAATCTCTGCCACCAACAGGACACAATTTTACTATTCTACATGTGATATAACAACTTTCTGCAGGTCACAGAAGGTTTTTACAGTCAACTGTTCTCTCAAGTCCTGGCTATGGCCTTGGGTTTGGGTTGTTGTGTATTTGAAGTCTGCATAGACACTAGAATCTGCTAACTGTGGTTTCTTAGGTTGACACTTCAGATTTAAAATGAGTTTTGAAATAGGACTTTTTGATTGCTCTGCTTTTAGTCTTCTAACATGAACTGTAATTTATGAAAAGCAGTGCATAATTAAAGCAGTGAGTGTGTCAACTTGTGACCATACGCTCTTCAGTACAGTAGCAGGCGGCTTAAATAGAACATTTTCATTGACTTTGCTTGGAGAGAAATGAAGCGGCCAGGCGAGGAAATTCTCAAAGTGACACCAAAGCTGGGCCTTGGCAAGCAGCAAGCTAAGCCTAAATGCCTGACTAACAGGCAACAGATAGAGTTGCACACTGCTTATTCTGAGTCAACACTCTGTAATCTCAGCTGGGCTCTCTGCTCACACCTGCCTCACACACACACACACACAGATCTACATTAGTTAAATTTACAGTGTGCATTGTGTGTTTGCATCTCACACCAGCATGTATGACCATTATATGTGAGTAAATCTTGGGCCTCGTTTGGGTGAAAATGAATCACACAGTGTCTCATTATGACAGGCTGAAATAAAAACAAAGGCTACAGATGGGACAGTGAGATAGGACAGGGTGCAAAGCAATGTGCACACCTAATGTAACAGAATTCTTCAGCTCCTGCATTATCTTCCTGATCCTGAACTTTATCATTTTAGACATTTAAGGACTGAGTAATCCACAAAAACAGAGATAACAGGGTAATACTGATTTTGACATCCACTTGTGATCTCCTCTATCTTCCTTCTTCTTTTAAAATAAGTGCTTCTTATTTTGGCAACTATAAATTATCCGGTCTAATCTGAACTTTTAAGTCCAATTTCTAGTGAAAACTGGATGACATGTTTTGTTTCAACACACCAGAGGCCTTTGGCATATGGTACTACCTTGTATCGCACTGGTAAAATGTAAACTAAATGCTGTGTCCCGGCTCACACTCTAATGCCACAGTGTAACAGGATCAGATCTAAATGGATCAGAGACAATTTGTGTTGCTTTACTCAAACTGCCCCAATAAAGCACAACACTGTATCGAGGATGACACTGCCTTATATTTGGCTTTTTGTTTAAAAAAAAAAAAAGAATTGGAAAAAAAAATGAAGTGACTTGGCTGATGAGTGGACACGCAGGAGGCAATGCATAAAGACTTTCCAAATTATGTAAAATGTGTTTATTGTTGACATATTTCTGTAGCTTGACTTGAGCAGTTTTTTAGCCCGGTCCCAAAAGAATTATTTATGAAAGAGCTGGCTTCCCTCTGCCCCCTCTAAATTCAGTGCAGTCAGTCTCAAACTAACCCATGACAGGAACATCACTGGTAATGTATTATAGAAAAGATTAAGTGCTAGCCTGCGGTAGCAAGTACCCAATGCAGGTTGGCAGAGTTTCTACATTGCCATGCCATCCCGGTTTTTTTGGAGGTGCAATAAGCCTTGAAATGTTCTCAAACAGCAGGGGCCCATATTTACTGCTACTCACAGGGCTTACTGTTTAAGCACGCAGACGCAGTGTTCCCCAGGGTGTGAATGTATGTAAATAGTATGAATGCTTGTGGAGACAACTCTGTCTCGTCCTTGTGTAACCATATATATCTAAATTCAGTGACATTTACAAGCAAACAAACCAATACAACAGGAAAAATGGCAGAGATTGCACGATTCCACCCACACACCACCGCTTGCTGGTGAAGGTTAATATTTTATCCTCCAGTATCATCCTCAACACAATTGACGATTTTTTTTGTCCAAGGACAGTTTTTTCTAGCTCTTTAAATTGTCCACCTGTCATATTGTATTCATGCTTGCTTTGTTTTTAGCTGCCTCCCATCAGAATCAGCCAGAACACTTGGCGCCAGGTAAGGAAATACACTTTCCTTTCCGACAGTGGACAAGAAAGGGCCAAGAAGATGGTGCAGAAATTCTATTTGTGCCAACTTTGTGGCTCTGTGGTCAAAACTTTGTGAAATCAGTCTACATCTTAGTGACAAGTTGTGTGTGAGAAAAAAAACAACACAACAACACCTACTGGAGCAGAGATTTTGTACCTGTGATGTGGTGAACAGTTTGGACTGAAACAGGAGCATTTCAAAGAGGAAGGAAATCTCCCTCACTAATTTGTGACTTTGAATATTGGACACTATAATGCATTCCATAGTAACAGACAATGCAGAGAGCACTTGCTTTGATAGGGGAGGGTGGTGAAAAGGTATACGGGGCAGTGTGGGCTGAGTCTCTAAATGAGGAGACAAGCAGCTGGGTAGAGTCCTCCTGTTGCAAGGATATACTGTGTGCAGTTTGAAGGTGAAACCATCCTGCTGGCCACAACATCAAGTCTGTAGAAGTTCGTTCCATTAGAGTATCTGTCACACAGACAAAAGGAGTCCTGTCCGCTCTACTATGATACATGTCAACGTGTTTGGTTGGACTCTCATCAGTCGTTGAAGGCGATTTGTGGTGCTGGTAGACTGGACGATGGGTGAGGACAAAGAACTAAGTGTGTGTGTGTGTGTGTGTGCCTGTGTGTGTGTGTGTGTGTGTGTGTGTGTGTGTGTGTGTGCACATTTGCAGTAGTGTAGTTGGGAGGGGCGGGATTTGGAGGTGGGGGTGGACAAGTGAGTGTCGTTGATGGCACAGCGTCCCTCAGACCATCCATCTGTGAAACAGAGTGGGAGGAGAACTAGAATGAGTCAGTGGGTGAGCAACCCCCCCCCCGACACTCCACCTCACCCCAAACCCTAACCCCAAAAGCTGTTTTGGGTAAAGCTGATGCATGCATTTAAACAGGCAGCTCCACCTTTCAGTTTAAGTTGAGCAGTGGTTATAGAGCACATTCAGGTCTGAGCAGCAGGGCACAGCTTTGGTGCTGAAAACAATTTCACTGAGAATAAAGAAGATCCCAGTGCTTCCTGGTTCTGGGTTTGTTCTCTTTGGTACAGGCAATCAGAATCAGCTCGAAGACAGTTTTGGGCAAATAAAGAATGAAATATTCAGAGTCTGTTTCTCTGGTGGAATAAATTTTACAGAATATTTTAGATATCTCATAATGAATGCCTTTGTGAGTGCTTTATTTTAGACAAGCGGCAAAGATGAAACACAGAGACCAGGTTTTGCATCTTGCACATCAGTAACCAAAAGCCTGAAGGTTGCCGGACATCTTCTCCATGATTCATTCCAGCTGCTGCTGCTGCTGCTGTTTTTAGCAGTGACAACAATTAACATCCGATGGGATTATTAATTCCTCTAATTCCGAGCCACATTTTACCACAACTTGAATTGGGCCTCAATTGCTCTTGAATACAATTTCATTTAATTAACAGCTCTAGTGGTGCATCATTAAAATTGTTATTAATGTGTTGAATAAATCCTTTGACATGAAATACTTCCCATTTCCATTTAAAACATTCAGAGGTAATCTGCCAGTCAGAGCATGGTTCAAATTAAAGGAGAATTTGCATTTTCTGACGGCCTGATTGAGATTTGCACCCCCCCACCCCCACCCCACTTCACCTCACCCCCCCAAAAAGGGAAAGATAACAGTTATTTAGATGAAAGATTAAAACATTTAGGCCTTCATACCTATAACTATAAATATTATAATATATTTACTTTCATGCCTGGAAGTATCTTATAGTAAGATTTCAGACTCTCCTAATGTGAATGGTGCCACTTCAGGCATGATGTTAGTGGACCATCTCTCGCCTACCTTACCTTCATGTCCAAAGTCTGTGCCCCTATGTGGCTGTAAAAGGCCTGTTTAATACGTTTTATTTTCTTACCTTTACTTTCTGAATCAGATGATTATGTTAGCTACTTTCTAACACTTGCCTATGATTAATATTTGCTAGCCGATCATGCTCTTTTCATTTCCAGCAGCTTGGCATTCCATTACCATAGCATACAAAATGTCACATATTATCTAATTTTAGCAAACTCTGTGTAGAGCAGGGAAATAATAGATTAGCCGTTGTAGACAATACAATATATGGTGTCCTGCACAACAAGGTGCCCAGCCCACACGGGCTTACAAGACACTCACCTAAGTCAATTATAATAATAATATTCAAGATAGTCATAAAAAGAAAGTACAATTAACATTCTCCAAATGTGAGTTATGGATACGAAGTTCAAAGTTCTCCTGCGTGCCTGCCATGCCTTCTCCAAGAACTTACTAAAAATACAATAAAATAAGAGACTAGACATGAATGTATTTTATTATTTCATCTTTTTGAGGCTGCTAGCTTAGTTAGTCTTTTTTCTTTATGATATTAGCTCAGATGCTCTGGGTGCTTCATTTTCACCCAGCTGTTTCACTTGGTTGACACATTGAATAAGCTGAATTCTGCTTTTGTATTACAGAGGTGGAAAACAAACAAGTATATTTACTCTAAGCAATGAATCTAACTACAGTTTTGAGGTACTTGCACTTTACTTGTGTATTTGATTCTTATGCTGCTTTATACTTTAACTGCTACATCATACAAGTAAATATATTTTCTTCTTCTCTACATTTATTTGACAGCTCTAATTAGGCAAGAAAGATACTGTAAGGACTGTGACACCTCATTTCACTGAAGCACGCCCCTGTTCCGTTTTGCTCCAGAGAAAATGTCAACGCTGCCACTCTCATTCTAGGCCTTTAGAGTACTACAGCAACAAAAGAGCAACAATAACAATTTAAATACAGTTTAAATGTAATGTTTGGTAAATTAATGCATTTACTAAACATTAATCTCCAGCAAGAAATTTTTTCAGAAAAAAAAGAAAAGAAAAGAAAGAAAACTGAACAAACTGCACATGTATACTGTCTAGGGTGTTTCTATTTATAGTTTTGTTTAATCTCATGTGGAGTCCAAGAATTTGGTTTTAGTTAAGTTCATTTGTGTTTTCTAAGTGCTTGCTTGGGTAAGACACCTGGGATAATCCGAGAAATCCCCTTCATCATCCAGATGTATTAACACCCCCCTTTTTAGGCGTGCTGTTTCATTTCATCTTTTCACAAATGGGCTTCATATCATGTTCCCTCCTGATTCACTAACCCTTTAAGAGGCTTTTCAGAGTCCGTCCCTGTGAGTGCCCCTTCAGGTGACATTCAGAGACATCGCCTGCACATCTGTCACGGTGGAACAGAAGCTTGGGAACATGCACTCTGTCATAATTTTTGGATAATAACTCAGCTGATAATTGTTTGACCTGTACAAAATGACCTGTATGTAGAGTACACTGCACCTGCCCTTGAATTAAGCATCTTATTGTGAAATTCTGATGAAGGTTTCAGCCTTTTCAAAATAATCGTGTTGTACTAGACAAAACAAACTAATCCTGTTTCAAGAATTTTCCAGTTTTTAAGATTAACTGTATAAAATGTAAACAACTTAAATAGTTAAATAGTTTTTTGGAAGTAAAAGAGATCTTTTCAAATGGTTTAAAGTTGCACACTGTGGAGTGAGAGAATTTTGAAACATCTTAACTGATTATTTGATGGGTGCCCAGTGGTGAACAACAGAATGTCAACGTCAAAATAAATCTTCAATCAAAGTGTGCACAGCTGCATGAAAGTGTGGATGCACACTGATGTGAACTCACCTCATTTGTTTTGATTGCGGATTCGCAGACACCTCCTCTTCAGCGGCGGCTCCAGCTCAGGGCTCCCAGCTGCTGACAAAGGGGCACTGATGGAGCAGGAGAGGATGGCTGTCTTGTCAGCACCAGGCTTTGGCACAGGCTGGATGACCACACAGCCTCCAGTAGACAGCAGCGGCAGAGCGTAAGCATGCTCGCCCTCCTCCAAGTTGGATTCAGGGTCTGGTTTACCCTCTACTGCGTTTACCATCTCATCTTGTGCTGAGTCCCGCTTCCCTGGTTCCCGCTTCCCTGGTTCCCAGTCTCCAACAGAGCAATTGTTCTCTTTGAGTGCCTCACATTCCAGCTCTCCATTGGCTGGCTGCTCCTGGGCCTCACCTTCTCCTGCAATCCCATCCCCTTTGTGGTCAGAGACAGAATCTAAGGCAGGAGGGAGAAGCGAATGCCATCCTGTACCATTTACTATGACATTACATGGAGCGCCAGGACTAGTCTGGATTTGGGGCCGGGTCCGTGCTGTGCTTGATACAGGTGGTGGGGTACAGTTGGAGACAGAGGGATTAAGCTGGCTGATAGGAGGATCTGCATTGCGAGACGGGCTGTTGTTGCTGGAGGGCGGGCCTGATGATTCCAGTGTGTTTGGCTGTATGGTCCCCTCCAGCTGTGCAGCACTGAGGAGACTCTGTGAGACAACTTCCCCCTCATCACAACAGCGCCTCCCTTCCCTCCCCAGCCCAGCAGCTGGTGGAGACCTTGAGTCAGCCTCTGCCTCTATTTTGACCTGGACCCCAGGGAGCATCCTTTGAATTACCTGCTGTTGGCACGACCTCTGGCCCACTGTAAGATCAATCACACCGTCTATAAGTCTGGAGCTGCTGGTTAGACAGAGATTGCCTGAATTTTCCTCTGCCTTAACAGTCAAGTCCACCATTGCTGACCTGCTTCTCTCTGAACGTATTGGTGAGAGACGTTCTGAACCAGGCTCTACTTTCTGCTCCCCTCTGTCTCCTCCAGAGGGACCCGGAGACTGGGGCCCAGAGGCTGAAGAGTCTGACTCTGGAGCACTGCGGACAGAGCCATTGCTCTCTGGCTGGTCCCTGGAGGATTTGGGGTTAAAGGGAATGGGAATTGGAATGGGGATTGGGACTGGGAGGGGTACAATGACAGGGTAAGGGACCAAGAGAGTTGGTGGTGGTACCAGTGGAGCCAATGATGGCATGCCAAAGTTCATCATGGGGGGCAGGGGGATGGGTCCATTGGGCATCATGTTGACTGGGGGGAAAGGAGGGAGACCTGGTATGGGGATACCGGGGTGGGGGGGCATCATACCAGGGTTGGGATTGGATGATGGGTGGACATGCGGGGACAGAAGGGGCCTGTGCATGGGGCTTGATGCTGGACCAAGGGTCCTTGGGGGAGGGGGTGGACCGATACCAGGGATCATAGGGTTTGAGAGTGGGCTGTTGGGCCCTGCTGGGTGACCAGAGGGACGAAGAAATGGTGGACGGATCTGCTGCATCATCTGATGCTCCATGAACAGAGGCAGGGGCATAGGCCCCCTGGGTGTCATTACCATGGGGGGGCTACCAGAGGGAACACCAACTGGTGGGTGCAAAGTAGGAACTGGTGGAGGAGGAAGTGTGGGGCTTTCGTGGGGTCTTGGTGTGGGGATCTTGGCTGAGGAGGAGGAGGATGGGGAGCACACGGCAGCAGCGTCTGAGGGTGAGGTGGCAGAAGAAGTGCAAGGGGCCAAAGCAGAGGTGTTGGAGGGCCCCCCTGGTGAGGGAGCTTTACGACGTAGGTCCGTTAACGGTGTTCCCCAGGATTCAGGAGTGAGCAGCTGCACCCCTCCACTGCACTCAGGCTTCCCCTCCCCACCAGGCCCATGTCCTGGGTTACACAGTGCTCCAGGCAGTGCAGCCTGGGTCTCCTTGTAGAAAATGTCCATCTTATATTGGTTCAGGCATTTGGCACTGCAGAACTGCAGCCTCCGCTCACCAGCACCAAAGTCCAGGTACTCCTTTGTGTGGCGAATATGTTTGCACCAGTCACACACCTATTAAGAAAACACACACAATACACACACTGTATCAGCACCTGTCTCCCTGAATACAAAACACTTCTAATTTGTTCTTGTTGAAATACAACACATCACAACACAATCTCCTTTGAAGTACCCTGGTAAAGCAGAAGCTCAGCCTCCATACCATCTGGAGATAAACACATTATAAAAGATTCTCTTTAAGGTAACTGATGTTGTTTCTAAAGAGGAAACACTTTACGTTGTAGTATACATAAATGCACATGCCTGTATGCAATCAATTCATGGTATGTCATGTATTTGGTGCGTTTCTGTACCCGTCTACAGTAACATGTTCCCTCCACTGATGTTCACATGGTGGCGTTCTGCTGTTGAACTGACTTTGGCTTTAACTGTTGATCTACACGTCCTCTAGGCAATAAAGATTCCTTCAGTCTCAGCTAACCATAGACCAACACCGAGAGCAGAGGAAGACAAAAAGATCTTTTGTCGTGGTTTGTGCCAAGCAGGAGACAGATACTACAGTCAAGTCGGTCTAAATGCAAGAGACACTGTAGAATGTTCATCCTGATCAATACTGAATTACATTGAGGACTACTTTCAGCTTTCAAGCATTTTGCATTTCAGGCCACACTCCAAATCAGTAATGATCTGAGAAGGCATTTTAAGTGTTGTAATGACTCTTAATCTCTTGAGAGGCTTCTGGTTTTGTTGCAACAGCTTCATACAACTTTTCTTGTGTTAAATTCTGAAGTTCACAACAGAAATGTTTGGCTGAACATTAACTATGTAACTAGTTTTGGTGGTGCATGCAGTAGTGACTATTACTAAAAATGTAATGAAATTTAAAACTTTTAAAGTGTAAGGATTTGGTGACAGTTAATATGAAATGCAGTAGCAGCATGGTGTAAATTGTAAAATATGAGTACATTCATTTTCACTGTTCACAGTCCTCATGCTTATGAAATCCATTTACAATAAACTGTTTTAAAGGTCTTTTCTGGAACGGATCCAAATGAATCATTGTTCTTTGTATATCACTGCATCTATTTAACCTTTCAAAGCAACATTGAAGTGTGTTAAGAATAACGTTGATTGAAGTTTTTGAAACTAAATTTCTCCTGATGTGCTGGGTTTTAAATGAGGTTTTACTCTGTATGCAGAGAGCAGCCCACACCTGGATGCCAACATGAGGGTGTTCAAAAGAGAACTTGTCTTTCTCACTCACTCGGTGGCAAAGATCCCAAAACACCTTGCTGCACTGTTTCATCACTGTTTCACACCTTTTCAGCACAAAAAGTGCAAATTTTTCTTTGGAAGAAAATGAATGTGACCCTGGTAAAGCAGATAGCAGTGGGCGAGCCCTGAACACGGCGTTACTCGTCAGGCCACACACAGCTCACTCTGTCAGCTCTGGGAGGAGTGGCAGGTCCTCGCAGGAGATAATTAAGGCATTAATCAGTTGTCAGACCCCTCAACGACATCCATCCATCACACAGACCCTTAAGCCCCCCTGCTGAATGTTAATAAGTTGAAGGATGCAACCGGAAGGTGGATAAACTCCTCTTTGCACACTGCGTAGCAACATTGGTGTGTTTGGCAGGATGCTGCCTGGCAGCGACTGAAAGACTCACACTGGATGTTTGGACAAAATGAAGACCTGACCAGGATTTACATAGCATGCAGTCCTGCAGCTGCTGCACATGTAAAACATCAGCTCCTTTACACAGATTGTGTGTTTTACATCAGGTTGACCAGTTCAACAAAGACAAGGGTTTTTAATCATGCACTATAGTTGTACATGTGTAATAAATTCTGGGTCTTTGTGCAGTGTCTCAGGAGGGATTAGGAATTTATGAAACTAACAAAAGAATGGAGCTTGGGTCAAACACACGGATAACATTAGAACCTGCAGCAGAAACAAATCAGACTTGACTCCTCATTTTAAACACTACACTGGCGCTGCTCAGATGTCAGTCCCTTGAATTTCACACGTTTTAACTGCCCATACAGTCCTAAGTAATTCAATGAGCCATGACTGAGTAAAAGTCAAAAAGGTGCTCTCGCAAGTTGAGTTTGATAATGGTAGGCCCAGGATATTTTAAATAATAAATGTACTGAAATTTTCCTCAACTCAGAAAGACAGATGGAGAGCACTTAACGACTTTCTGCACTGTGAGTGAAATTTCACTGCGCATTACGCTAATGGAGTTGTGCTTTCTCTCTCTCTCTCTCTCTCTCTCTCTCTCTCTCTCTCTCTCTCTCTCTCTCTCATTTCCCACTCCTGCACACAGATGTTTGCAGTTGAATGTAATTATGGTCATTTATTTCCGTCGTGGCCAACGAACCAGCAGCGGTGGTGTAGTTTTAACCATTTGCATTACAACAATTATCATGCATCCAAACCAGTGCGATCACCTCAGCGGTCATTGTTTTCTCCCCCCTCTCACCTTCTGACCCTGTGAAGAAGCAAGTGAAATTTAAGACTCTCAAGATCAAGCAACACCTAGTTTTAATGTGTGATTGGTTTAAATTAACATGCTAAGTGAGGCCGTTCTTGATACAGCGATCAGAGGCCATTGAGAAGAGTTAAGGGATTGAATGAAGAGTATTTCATGCTGTTGTCACAGAGAGAAAAGGGGTTTCACAAGACTTTCTACAGAGATGCCGTTAGGAAGACTGCTCATCATACTACCTCTGCTTGTTTACACTGAACCAAACAAAGCTAGCATAATCACAGGCATGACATTTAACAGTGTGGGCTATGCTGTAGAGGCTATCCCACTATGCTGGCTCTCCCTTTTACACAGATGTTGGTCCAGCTATGAGACTATTGAGAAAGCAGAACACTGACCCTCCATCCTGTGTCCAGTATCAGAAGGTGGAATATAGGTGCAACATTTCCACCTTTAACACAGGTTGTGTAAAAGGGACTGTGTATCTATCTATCTATCTATCTATCTATCTATATGTTATATATATATATATATATATATATATATATATATATATATATATGTATATGTTATATATAAATATATATATATATATATATGGATCAACAGGTTACACAGAAGGAGTTTGAGACAGTGGAGAAAAGGAAGAGGCTGCAGATGTTATAGAGTTTGCAGAGGATGTGGAGGATTTAGATAATGAAGAGGAAGAAATGGAGGAGGATGCGCAGGGTTAAGAGGCTGGAGAGTTTGAGACAGTGCAGAGAATGTAAGGTTTCGAAGAGGCAGCCGTGCCTGAAGTGGTTTTATATGTAGCATGAAGAGTTTTCTGGGGAATGAAGCAGGAAAGGTGCACAAAGGAACACAAATGTGTATACCCCTGTTAAGATTTCTTTTTATGCTTCTCAGATTGCTGCAATCACATCGAGCACAAAGCATGGATTAAAACCCCTGAAATGAACCAGGTGCTTGAAGCGAGCCAATCGCCCGGTCTTCTCACACTCTAAACAGTCTCTGATAAACTATCCACTCCTCACAATTCAAGTCCATGAGAAGAGGCAAACAGAAACATTGTGCTTGTTGTAGCATGGATTCAATCCAGAGCCTACATTAGGTAACAGGAGACTGCCATCTTAAAGCACCTGATCCATTGGAAAAAGAAAACAGAGTAAAGCCCCACTAGAGTTTACACAAGAAAATTAAACTTTGGCAATACTTAACAGGCCATCTGCAACATGTGGACTTATTACAATGATTAGCCAAAATATCAGTTTACAGTGGCCTCATTTATTGAAATGTTGCAATTGCTATAATTAACTGGCTTACAAAAGGGGAAACATACCTAGTTCATATCCTTCCCAGTGGTTTTATATCAGCTGCACTGTGTACCTGACTTATTCATTACAGCCTGAATGGAGCATGAAAAGTTTAAACTGTAGATAAAAGCCAGAGAGGATCAGAACCACGCTCCCTATAAGGCTGCTCTTGTCACAGCCAGCCATCACCATCAGTCATTATGGATGTGACATACAAAAGCCATTCTCACTTGGCCAGGTGAGACTCAATTGCACTATATTTCACAGCACACACTCACGCACACACAGTGAGTAAAATAACTCCTGCTGTAAGAATGATGAGACGGACCTGGTGGATCTTATTTGAATGTCACTGCAGCAGACTGGACCGCTCTGAGACTAAATATCTCTGCTGGCATGGGGCTGTGCAGTTTATCTTTACTTGAAGCAAAGGACTGGCATGAGACATGAGATTGATACAACTCTGTCTGTCTCAAAGGGACATGTCTGAACGCTACATACGAAACTACAGCCTGCAGCTGAATGTCTTTTCATATACAGTGGCATAAAGGATGGAAACAGCGAAACAGCTAACATCTCAAAATCCACCTACAAGCGGATAAACACCTTATATCTTATCTGTTTAATCCTTACAAAAATAAAAGTGCAAAAACGACAAGTTGTGGTTTTAGGGGGATTATGTGTTGGACTGTTTGGTTTTTCCATGGATTGAACAAACAAGGTGCTGGCAGACACACTTTGTAATGTTGTGACAGCTTCAGGAGTTGTTTCTCCTGTTTATACCCAGCTGCTGGCTGTAGCTTCATATTTAGCTTACAGATATTTCAAAGGTATTGATTGGTCTAATTCTACCATTTTCACAATTTTGCCCCAATGTCATAGCACCAAAGTAACTGCAAAGCAAAAACAGATCCAAGACATGAGCTGTCAGACAGATGGGTTAATCGAAAACAGTTAAGTCACCTGCTAAACTGATTCATTTAAAACTGAATACAGTAATAAATAGTATGTGTAAGCTAATGTTCTTCAAGTATGGCTGGATAAAGCTCCAGGAAGCTTGTCTGTAATCTGCGATGGACAATTCAAACATCAGTTTTGATTTGGTTAGTGTTAGTTAACTTAGTTTTTATTAAACTAAAAAATGCCATCCAATGTGTGGCTGTAGGTATGGAATTATGAATCTATGGAAAAACATGTGTTAAAATGTTCAATTAATTAGTTTCATTATAAATGTGTTAACACTGCAGTAAAATCCCACCCACATCACTTCTGGATGAGTTCACATTTGTCTGACATTTCCCAACACAAATCACAACGACATGAGCAAAGCAAATGATTCTGCATGCAAAAAGTTATGAAAATCTCAAACTTAAATGTATGAAAACAGGAGTGCCTCTTGTGTACTGCTTCTTATTTTTGGGCCTGTTCTGAGTGTGACATTTAATGTCAACTTTTATATTAATGCCCACCTACAACCAGTCCAGTGGTATGTCAGGAAGAAGTGACTAGAAAATTATACAGTTTTAACAAAGAACAACATCAAAACATATTTGTGCAGTAGCCATCAAGCTTAAACTCTATCTGGTGTTAAATGGTTATGGTCCTTACAAGCACATCGCTGTTTGTCTTGAAGACAAGCCTGGGCGTGTCCTGAGTAAAGCTGTTCTGGGGTAATTTCCCACCGAGGCCATCGTCGTCTCTCGCCTGGGGGAGGGAGAAATAATGGCTTCTTTTTACGAATGGACAAAATAAACAGATGAACAGAGGCAACAAGGAAACTCAGAAATGGAAAAACATTGAGAAAGATGAACAGAAATGGTGACTGTAAAATGGGTGAACAATCATTGGTTTACAGACAAACCAATCAAATAAAACTGTGTGTGTGAGGCTGTGTGCATGCATGTGCAACATCAGACATTCAAAGTGCTGCTGCCTACTTGCACAGCAGTGTGTACATTCAACACACATTTATTGAAGATATACATTTTTTTTAATTAAACACATTTGAAATGAACAGAAAATTTTGTCTACAAATAATAACCTGTCTGTACTTGGAAACAGTGGCGTCCAAAATTTGACAGCACTTCTCCACTGAGGAAGTGCCTCACTTACGTTTTAGACATTTGCAGCAGAAACAGAGCAGTAAGACAGACAGTCAGTGGCTTCATACCCAGGCCCTGCAGAGCCACGAGTGTTATTCCTGCTCAAGTTAAAAACCAAGGTGTCTTGTAACATTGTTAGATTGCTACGTTCCATTCACTTTACTTTCCAAATAAAGCCCGTGTTTAATGAATTAAATCACCTGAATTGAAGTCACTGTTGAACTATTTGTAGCCTACATAGCAACCATGTTGGCAGCCATTTTGCTACCACTTTACTGACACTTCTGTGGAGCTTTGTTGTCATAAAACTGCTGATATCTTTCACTCAGAATAACAAGGCTGAAGTCTCTCTCCCACTCAAATACTATTTTTATTACTTGGTGACATGAAGTGAGTGTAATTACTGTTAAAGTCAGAGGTTGTCCCACCCTAACAGGTGCGACGAAGCTAACCATGCTAAAAGCACGGGAGATGTTAATCACGTACAGTCTGTTCACACCCACACTGTTCTGAGAAAGAGTCTAATCAGTCAAATGAAAACACCAATTCAACTGATCTCATGGTAATGTACCACAACGTTAGCTTGAGTTAACGTGAGCTAGCATGAGTTAGCAATCAGTCTCGCAGTGCCAGTCAAAGCTAAAGGAACATTTGATTTGTTTGGTGACTTCCACAGTTTGAAACAACAGAACAAGAAGTGAGTATCATGTTTTAGTAGCAAAACGTCAAACACTGCCAGAAATGTTTGGCCACATCTTTGTAATTTAACAGCAGATTTAATACAATCATTTCAAGTATGAGTATTCTATATGAGGTGGTTAAAGTGACTTGTTGATTTATATAATAAGGAGGAATCTTGCTGCTGGTTTACACGTCTCATTTCATTTTCAGTATAGTATAATACTTAAAGCTGGTTGGCTTGTAGTTGAATATAACAATACAACATAACTTTGTTATACAAAGATGAACCTGACATTGTTTGGCAGTTATAGGGGAAAAATCCCTATGCATTGTGAAACACTGTGAAATGGAAACAATAGATATACTAACATATTGATATGATTAATACCCTCTAATTGTGGCTGATGTAATATTACAATGCAAAACTTCTTAATTCATGCCTGCAGGATAAGGGGGACCTTCTCCTGTGAGTCATTCATTCTGCACAGTGGGTGCTGTTGTGCCAGGTGTGGGCAATTTTGTTACAAAGAAGTTACTGGAGGAGCTTTGACTGGCACAACGCCAAATTACTCCATTGTGTTTCAATAAATGAAGTGCACCTTTATATAATGTAGACCTCAGCATGATAAAATTAGTTCATATTTTAGAGCCACAGGGCACAGAGCCACAGTTAGCAGAAATGAAGATTTAACCTCAATTACACATGTTCATCATGGCGTTTGCAGCCCTCAAGCTGACATTTCATACTGAGTTTTTGCCATTGACAGGTGAACCACTGGCCTGAGCATCTTTCTTTCATATCATGTTCCCTTTAAATTGCTCGCTGCAACCTTTGATTTGTACTGGGTAATTTGGCCCCCAGCTCTGTTCGTCTCTCGATGATACCAAAGGGCAATTCTGGCGTATATTTTACATTTTTTTTCCAAAGACCGATTGAGTTTGCCTCTGCCTCCATCTGCTTCCCTCACCTCCAGGTAGGGTTTCCCATTCCAAGCATGGCATAAATCAAATAATGCTGTCTTGTGTCTTGTGAGCCGTGCTGTTATTTGTACCGGAAAAGGATACAGTGTAAGTATCTGACAGAAAACACTGTTTGCCGTTGACATTTTTACAATGTAACAAGGGGGATTTTTAACTTAGCCACAAGAGGAGAAAACACAATGAGAGATTAAGGGGTCGTGCTTATTTAGAAGTTGTCGGCACACTAAACGAACAGTGAGCGTAGGGTGACCCCTTTCAGCTATTGTCTTTCCCTTTTACACACACACACACACACACTAACACACACAAATACACCACATCTCCCCAGTATGAGCAGAGAAACATCACATAGACACATTCAAAGTCAGGTAAACACACATGAATCTGGGCAACCATCTGAGGGCACACACACACACAGAAAGATGCACCACTGTGCTATTATTCTGTCTCCAGTTTGTGCTCTGACCCTCTGGCCCTGCGCCAGTTCATTTGCATATTGTACTAATGAGGTGTTGGCACTGTGAACGAGGCGTGAGGCGCACACAGGGAGCCACACACAGATAAAGGAGTCGCGATTAAGATAGATAGATAGATAGATAGATAGATAGATAGATAGATAGATAGACAGATAGATAGATAGATAGATAGATAGATAGATAGATAGATAGATAGATAGATAGACAGATAGATAGATAGATAGATAGATAGATAGATAGGTATTAACAGGATTATTAAGATTTCCAAAAAGTGTCAAGTGTTCCAGTCAAAGTCAGCTGTCCCTTTTGCCTTCACACACAGGGGAAATACAGTTTCAGGGCCAGTGGTGTTGTTCTGTTAAAAGTACTTTTTTGTTTTTATTGCTGCTCCATCATGCCAGCAAACTGCAGCTGCCACAAACTGCAGCTGAAATTCCTTACAAGAAAGACAGAGCAGGACATCGGCCGCCCAGCTCCCCTCTGGCGACTTAGCCGTCCTGAGGGGACATCACACCAGCTGCCACCGTGTTAGCTTCCATCTGGGCACAGATACATGTCCAGGTGTGTGTGCCCGTCACCTGCCAAAAGTGCTGCATTTCCCAAAGAAAGACGCACACGGGCAGGCTTTTCCAAATCCAAAGACAAACACAGCCGCGGTGGAGCTCAGTCCAAATCCTGATATGAAGGTGGTGATGTCCTGGCACTATGCAGATGACATGTAAGAAAACACACACACACACACACACACAAACGCCAAGCTTGCCTACTCTCTATGTTTTGACAAGACATCCCCATAACCAGTTCAGTTCAGTTTGCACTGCACAGTGATGATTTACTCACATATGCATGGGGATATTTTTAGATAACTAAGGCTCTGATCTTTGCATTTTACTATTTTGTGCACAACAGTAATTAGAGATTTTCAAGAGTTGTGTTAGATTAGGATTCTTCTCATCCTTTTCAATAAGTGCAAATGCAGAAGGATTTTTCCCTTTTGCTGTTAATGTTTTAGTAAATTTATTGGTACTTCAAACAGAAAAAAAGATTAGAGATGTCAGAAAATGAGCCTGAGTTTGTGTAGCAGGGTTTTTCATGTCATAAATCCCTGTTGTTGTGGTGCTGACCCAAGTTCAGTACAGCACAGAAGTAGTGGTTTAAAGAATCACTTTATTTGTTAAGACTGGCGAGTCAGAACAGACGCTGCCATGTTGTTTTCATTTACCTTTTAAACAAACTGCCTTCTTTCTTTACAGCAACATACAGCATATATCTGCAGAGCCAAACCACTGTATCTCTGCACGTTGTTTTAATTGCAGAGGGAATGATTCAGGGTAATTTTCTTGCTCTAAATGCATTTTTAAGGGTGCAGCAAATGTTGTTCCTGGTGTAAGTCACTCTGGAGTAACATCTTCTTTGCATACTAAGAACAGCAAACTGGCAAATTAGTCTGGTGTATTCCCCTGCTCAAGGTCACCATCACAATTCACCTAAACTGTGTGAGACGAGGTGTGTCTGCAAGAACAAAAATGTAAGTGCAGTCTTTACTGCACTTTTTTGTGCGACTTGAAACCTACAAGTTGAAGAAATAACACAAAGGCATACGAGTTCATGTGCGTGGCTCCACTTCTACAATCTCAACGCCTAGTTAGTCTGACTTACTTTTGTCTTTATTTGAGCTGAATGGCTGGCAGCTATGAGATAATCACCTTCCTCTCTGTGCCCTGAAGCTGTGTCAGGCAGGCCTCAAGGCTTCCTAACCACCAGTGAGCCTGAGCCGCAATATGCAGACACATTACACATTTCACCATGCACACAGAATTTCCACAAGCAGCTACATTCATACACATACAAGGTGCAGCTGCACACACACACACACACGCGCTCAGACACCCACTTCTCTCTTATTCATCTTGCGTGCGTGTCCTCCTTGGCAGGCGACGGAGATGCAAAGTAAATTGCGGAGTGTTCAAGAGCAGGGAGGCAACCACGGGGCTGAGCAGACATGTTTGTGTGTGTGTGTTTGAGGTGATGTGACATTTCTGGGCTGACATGAAGCGGCACTCTGCCCCCTCGCGCCTGGAGGGAGCTCCCGGGGAAAGACACTGATGGAGGTCTGGGGTCTCCGGGGGGGAAATTTCATGGTGTGAACAAAAAGCCCCGTGCTGCAGCAGAGACGACCTGTAAAACACAAGCTGGGGTCTCCTCACTATACCTGCTATATATGCATCAAATCAAAAGACATGGCTCATATGCATGTTGTTGTGTTCAGGTTTACGTTATAGTCTAGGAGAATAGAGAGTAAATGTAATCTTTATATATTAGGGATCATTTATGTCATGAATTCTCTCATAGACTCTAATGACAAAGTTTATTTCTTTTTATCATATATTGGAATTAGGTCTCCTCCTCTTTGCTGTCCTCACTCTCAAACTCAACTCCAGCCAAAGCGCAAAGAAAAGCAGATTGTTGGAGCTATTGCAGCAACAACAAGCAGAATTTCATCACAACTGATGCCGCAGTAATGCATTCGACTCCTGCATGCAGCATTTAAAATCCAAACAACAACTGATACACAGACAATATGTATTTGTGTGGAAGCTGCGGGTTGTCTGTCTAAATGAAAAAGCAAAGTATCATGTACAACATGCACCTTTTTCGCTGCCGTGCCTCACGCTCACAGACTCACAGAGGGTAATTCATCACTACTAATTGCCTAACTTAATCTTGGCACTGTGTCCAATGAGCAAGCATGTTTATCGGTGTGTGTGCGGGTGTATAATTGGAGGAGAAGCCGTATGGGTGTGTGTAGCAGTGTGACAGTTAAACAGCTTCAGCTGAAAGCAAAGCTCCACCCTAAATTTAAATTCCATGTCTTTAATCCTCCAAAACTGTCCAAGCTGTTCTACATGTAGATCAACTTTCCCCTGAGTTGATGTCTTTCCATAAACACACACACCAACACCGCACACACCATGCAACCCAAACAGGAAAAAGAGCCCAGTTGTGTCTCTGAATAAATACAGTGGACGATCAAAGTGAGCAGACAGGCTGAGGTGACAGAGATAATTGAGCCAGGGAGAAGCATCTTCCATACAAAGTAATCCAGCATCTTACAGAAGACAGTAAACAGGCAAATATAGTGTTTCCACAACTATTTATTTTTGCTTCAAATTAAATGACCCATCTCTCCTCACACCTCTCCCCGCTCCTCTCCTCCCTCCTGCCCCCTTGTGCTCTCTTATTTCACTTTCCCCCCGTCAGCTGCACCACCAGTCCTCTTTTACTGGAGCACCCTTCAGCTCTCAGAAAGACAACTTTATAGGTATTTGTACAGTAAAGACCAAGAGAACTGATCAGTCTGAAACATGACTAGTTAGCATCCCTAATTTTCTGCACTAACCTCAGCTGCTCCGTGGTCACCATCCTCCTTTCTCCTCCCAACTAATCAGTGTAATTGACCAGTCTGAAAATTGAAATATAACTATCAAAGTGCATGTGTACAAGACAAATGTAAGTTTAGTCTAACCTTGTATCTGACGCTCACCCAAGTAGTTTGTCTCACATGATTTCATATGAATGTAAGTATTATTACATAGCATAGCATAGCACATCGGGCGGATGTTGGCAAGGACTAACCTCCGTCACTTTTCCAGCAGTTGGGTAAAGATCATGTGACATTTCTTGATCTTGAGAAGCTGCAGCTTTTTTAAACAAACACACAGCAGCTCAGATTTATGACCATACTGACAAAACACTGTTAACCTTCCCTCTGCTCTGCTCACCTGTTACTTACTGTCCTGTTGCCTATGCTACTCTAACATTACCATATTGACCTTGAAGAATGAGGAGAGGGTGCAGAAGGATCTGATGATCTAGTTGACCATTAACCATCCCAGGATAACACTGGGTGTTGCTGCACTCACAGTGTAGCCTACAAGTGAAAATCATTTAGTAGCCTGTCGACATCAGTGATTGTGTAAATGTAAGTGGTGCTCATAGTCTAGCAGTGGCAGTGCATTGCTGCTGCGGGAATGTAGTGGAAACACTGGAATAGGTGATTAACCTGAGTTAAACTATCCATCATGTTATGCCACACACAAACACACACTACATAATGTGGAGTTTTGCAGACTTGTGAGAAAGTAGCAGCCATAGTCATCCTAGGAGGGGATTGGGTTTCATGGATGAGGCAGCTGAAGATATTTCATGCAACATAATGCCAAAGCCATTGCCCGCCCCCTATACCCCCCCACCCTGTATCCTCCCCCAGCCACCATCACCACCTCGTCCCCCACATTTCCTCTCCCCTACCCAAAGCACACACAGACATGAGATACTTTTTTTTTTCAGCCATGACAATATTTTTTTCTGCTGTTGGAAAAAAGAAAGCCTGCAGGCCGTGTTGTTGTGGCCAACCTTGTGGGTGCATGAGAAAAGAAACGTGGGTATCGCTTACACAAATGGGCTGCATGCATGTACAAGAACCAGACAAAATACAGAGTCTGAGCTGGCCCTTCCTGTGTTTGTGATCTTTGAATATGGGCGTTCTGCTGATAGATGAGGATAACAGCCAATATGGCTAAACATGAATGTATGTATGTAAAAAAAAAAAAAAAAGTCTAATATTTTGTGTGCAATGTCCTTTAAATTGGCGAAAGAGAAAACACGACATGGCCTGACCACATTTGTACACTTCTGTTCTGCTGACGGATAGATCCAATCACAGTGATTTATTTATACAGCTTAAATCTTAAAGGCACCATGTGGCTCCTCCCCTGTCTTTACCTAGTTTTGACAGTAGCACTAGACATAGTTCAGCTCTGTGAACTTTTTCATAGAAAATTTACTTTGGAAACTGAGTGATACATTTAAATGTGTATAAATAATGTGAGTATCTTATTTGGAACATAAAACTACATCATCTAACCAAGGCTTGAAGAGTGTACTGGCCCACCCACTGAGATAAAGATGTATGATTTGCATTATACCTAAAGCAGTTAATCAGCTAGTAGCTGGTGTGCTTGTCAGCGGCTAGTTGTCTTCTAGTGTCATAAAGAGTGGTTCGTTTGCTAAGCGCTCCTGCCGGGTAAGGAAATTAAACTATAAATCTCTGTTCTTTAAATTAAGAGAGATAATGTTGGGTGAAACACTTCACTCCTGCTAATATGCAAGTTAACTTTGACCTTAATACGGAAATCATGTGACCTCACTGGGCCATTCTTCAGATTGTCTCATCTAATTATGTAAACATGAGTGCGATGAGTCCAAAGGCAGCTAAGACTGAGCTTCTCCAATAGTGAAGGAAGAATATGCTAAGAAATAAAACCTGCTGCAGTCCTGGCACTAAATTAGCTCAGAGTGTGAAGAGAGTGTGCTGGTGGCAGGCTGAAGGTCAGGGAGGATGTTCATGTGTCTTCAATATAAGGTCCTGGGGTTTAATCCTCCTATCATTCAAACAATTTATTCTATATACTGTAGTTTATATCTCAGAATTATGAAAGTGGCAGAAATGGGCTTCCAAACAAATGAGTCTAAGAATAATGCTGATATTATACATTGGCAGCAATAATTATCAGAATGTCAATATCAGGCATTGACAATTTTGTAATGGGGTCTGTCTGTCTGTCTGTCTGTCAAATTAAATGAAATGTGTTCCTTAACAATAGATGTTTTTTCAAGTGACTACTTTGTTATGAGGAACTTCATCAAACATCATTGAATCAAGCAACTGGATTCTTGAACAATGTGACTTTGAAATAGCAAGCAGATTTCTGTTTGGCAGATGTTGCATTAATGAATCCTATTTAATTAAACACTAAAAATGTGTGTCATTACATTTTATTAATTTTATTTTACTGAGGTTCTATTGCAGCACACGAGAATTAGCAAGCTTTCAGAGGTCATAAGATTGTCTCTGAGTGATCTGATCTCCCCTATTCACTTTAAAATCCAGCCTTTTCCACATCTATAACTTGTATGAGGAGCTGTCACTGGAGTAAGAGGACATGCTTTGAAATGTCTGTCAGAAGTGTGGAGCAGATTAATGGGGAGAGTGTGCAGAGTTTGAAAGAGGACTGACACATTTTTGTATTTTTCACATACACTGTTCTCACCACACCTCTGACTACCTTAAATGCCATCAAGATATATTTCAGCTCCACTCTCTATGACAAACTCATTCAAAGGGCCAGAGCATAATGTTGAAGCAACAAGATTTATGTGAGATGGACTACACAATCTACAAGGATGTCCAGGGTAATATTATATAGCTGCAGCAATCACAGTAAGAATAAGATAAATATATACCACAGGACTGATATATAAACTGTGCTTTATTTCTGTTAAACTGTATGTGAGTCTCACAGATTCAAAGCAGGGAGCTTTGTTCACATCAGATTTACATTAGATGTCATGTTTGCAGCCTCCACCACTGATTGTTGACTGATATGGAGCCGCCCTGTCAATGTTGTTGCATTTCAAATGACACAGACCTGCATCTTTTTTTTTTTTTCATTCTGACCTCCTTTGGAGCTCACAGATCAAAATCAAACTAGTTCAAAAAGCCGTGTTTTGATCTGATATGAAGCTCTATACTGTAGCTCTTCCAAGTGTCACACAGTCTCCCACGTGGTTTTAATGTGTCAGAGTCCCCCTTGTCATCAGTGGGAGCCAGCAGATCATCATTTCAACATTTAGTACAATGAAAACTACAAACTTGCTATTAAAAGTAAATGAGCTAACATGTTCAAATAGAAAATGAAAAACATATACTATGAGCAACAGACCAGTAGACACAAATTCAGCTTGCTTCTCATGCTTTCAGGAAAAAAAAAGTGCCAGAAAATAAAAAGGAATTGGGTATCACTAATTGAAATGAACAGACACACTCTAAGTGCACCCCCCTCTGGTTCCTGCTCCAGTGCAGTGCTTGAAAAGTGATTATGTTTGGATGAATAACTGACTTCAGGACAGACAAGCAGGAGAGTAAAACACGTCATACTCACAGCGTAATTCCTTATATATCCCAGCTTTGGTACAAGAGAGAAAGGAGATTGTTTAACTGCAATCATCGGGGAGGGGGGGTAAACCACAACACAGTCAAACTTATTATATCTGCTGTTTTGCATCCCCATGACATTAAGGAGTTGATCATTTGGAGGTATTTACTTTCTGTAATCTATGGTTTATTCTAAATGTTTCCTGCTAAGATGTATTATGTATTATGAAAAAGTAATGAGAGGGTTTTTAGGTTGATGTTTTTAAACCAAATTTTTATTTGAAACTACCTGTTGATGTCATGAGTCAAAATTTAGGGTGATAACTGTTGAAGCTACAAAAGATAAAGCTTCCTCCTCACAGTAAAAAGACTATTAAAAAGTCATGAAAACATCATTTAGCTCTGTCAGGAGTACAATATAGTGCCTTTTGATAAAGAGGCTGCTGGATGATGTAATATTTTCTGGCAGCCATATTGCTGGCTTTCTACTCTCACCAATAAAACAGATACAGCAGTTGCGCTTCTGAATTTGGGGCCTGTGCTCCTATACAATAAATGAATACAGAAAACTAAAACAACTAATCCTGCGTGTAAATAATGGTCTGTGGTCAATGGTATGGATCCAGTCTGCCTCTTAGTAAAGAGAAGTATGAACAAAGGTTTGCATAGGTAGCTAGTAGTTGTACACAAACACTCCAATTCATTGTTTACAGCTTTTTTTCTGAAAAGATTTCCACACAAATTATGTGATATTTTAAACCTGAGTCTAAAATATGTATATATAAAAAAAAGAATAAAAAAAGTAGATTTACATTGGATTCAATGAGGAGGAAAATAGATCTGAGAGTAAAATAGCACAGTAAAAAGAAGGAGTTGTCACAGTCAGTGCTAAAAGGAAAAGACTGTACAATTCATTCCAAATCGAAGAGCTGAAGTACTTGTGTACCATGTGTTATTCAGTACAAGCATATTCCTCATTTACCAAGTGCACAAATCAACCAAGTGATCAGTTGTAGTTACCTACATTTCAAACAGCCAAAGGTGTTTTTGCTGCTAATTTACACTCTGCCTTTCACTAAAGTTGCCAGTAGTTTGACAGATTGGACAGTGTGCCTACTCTCATAAAGGAAAGGTTAAAATGTGTAACTTATTTTTGGCTTGTGTTGTGAAAAATAAGAAGCAATATTAAAACTCTAGCACTATAGGTCAGCTGTTTCCCCACCCCTACCTGTTATCACCTGTAATATGCTAATCCTTGCACATATCTTCTTAACATTTTATTTTTATCGAACATTTAGAAATAAGTGTATTCCCCAATGTTTCACTGCTCCTCAAAATGGCTATAGCATTATGTCTGATTCATATAATTTGCAAACATCGTTCACCACACAATCATTTCTAAGTATAGCAATATACATGAACTCATTTGATGCTTGATCTATGAATTTTTGGAGCCATGTCATCAGTTTTATGTTCCCCTCATGTGGTAGCCAAAAGATACGTGACAGGGTGCAGCTGCAAAGTCTCTAAAAGGTGTTATATCACAGTGTCCAGCTGAGAAGGAATTTTACCTTGTTTCTCTTAAAATAGGCTCTGCGGCAGGCGGCGAAGCACTTCTCACTGCAGAAACTCTTCAGCTCACTTCCCATGCTCAGAGAATAGCGTTTGACACCGACCTTCTGGCACCAGGCACACATTATCTGCACATTGGATGCGTCTTCGTCTAAGGACAAACAGGCAACAGGGACATGAGTTAGGATGGAGCTGAAGTCCAGTGTGTCATTTTGTTAGACTTTAACTCTCTTTACCCTGCACAATTAGGCCAAGAGGATAATTCTTAATACTTTCTTACACTGTGCTTTGTTTTACACATTTTCAAATATTATATTTTCACAAATTATTAACTCCACTACAGTTTCACATAATCTTTAACAGCAGGGAAATGACTGCAACTGTGATCCAAGACTCATACTTTCCTCTGTGTCTTGTATGGTGTGATCAAAGTGACTCTGATTCAGACTAGAAAGTATGCTTCAGCATGGATAAGTTACATCTATTATATTTTAAGCGTAAGTCTATGGTGGAGAATATCAACGAGAATGCAACAGCTAGATGTATTAAGACCAAAAATGCATTAAGTCCACTGATTCAACACAGCTGCTGGGCTGTTTAAATCTGCTCAAGATTCAAGCCACAAACCACTGTAGGATTTATAATGAAGCCCTGCCATGGGTAAATGTAGTAGAGCTGAAGGAGCAAGGGACGAGGGAAGATGCCTATTTGTGGCTGTGCTCTGTGGGTAGATGGATGTTCTTCTATGATGCCGGATATGATAGGTGTCCACACAGAAGGCCCTGACAGAAGGTGTGATTCTAATGTGCATCCTGTGTTTGGTTCACACTGTAAACGGGTCACAGAATTGAAATTATCCTAAGAAACATAGTTTGTGTTCAACAGAATCAGATACAACAAACACCTGCTTCATAGACAAGACTTCACATCAGATGAACACTGAGCTTGTCATATTGTAAAGGCTGGGGCTACCAGATGTTGGGGAAAGCATTATGACCACAGACAGTTACAGGACTAGACTTAAAATAATAAATCATAATGTCAAAAGAAACTAATTCAATTCCATCATAAGAGTAACACATTTAAAATCACATTCAGTCTGAAAAGTGGACTGATATTGAATAAAAGTATAAAAGAAAAAACAGAGGTAGAATAAAAAGGACAAACATTATCAACAGTGGTAAAAACAGTAATACCAGCTGAAATATTAAACTGTGCTTTCTCTTTCACTTAATGCTGCTCTGTCAAAATGATGACTGTAAAGTGTTGACAACTGGTGTTACTGCAGCTAACAACTGGAAACTGTCCAAACCAATCTAGAGACAAACGACAGCCATTATATTGTGCAATCAATATTTACTTCATAATGACAGGTTAAAGAAAAAATAAAAAGAAACTTTAAGTTCTCTTTATTAGGACTGAGAAAAGCCTTTCTAAAAACTATTGATGGATTTGCAGGTCAAATCTCTCCTGTGTCACAGGTTTATTGTCGCCTTGATTCTTCACTTTATCTCAGCACATCCCTCCTTTAACTGGAATTTGCTGTCTATTTAAAAAAGGATTTTTTTTAACAGCCACAAAATGTAACCCACTGAAATCTACAGTAATGGCTCCAGCACCTGCTCGTCACATTAACCTTTGATTTAGAGGTATGTAGCTGACTAGCTGTTGTGTGGTCAGTGTGGGCAACAAATTATTTTAACAGACCCTCTGTGACAGTGAAATTCCTCTTCTGTGGTAAACTGTGACGGCTGGTGATGAACTGTGGGCTTTTAGTGCCGTCGCTGTTGCATTGAGAGGGATCCACCGAGATTCCCTCCAATATCTCCCAATTATCACATTATGACTGTGCGGGTGTGAGGGTGAAAAAACTCGGGCCCATTAGTCTTTCACCCCCGCTCATCTCCTTATCGCATGCTGGCCAGGCTTTTCACCTTTTGGTGGGCTTAATGGATCTACAGGGCCATCAGATTTTAAGTAAAGACTAACTCACAATTAAGGGAATAACTCCCTGGGGCCCTAAAGACAGCACAGTGGGCCCCAACATGCATATTTTATGTCTTTTCTCTGCTCTCAGCCCTATAGTCCCTCTACCTCTTTGTGTGGATTGGTGCCCACTGTGTAGGTGGATCAGGGTTTGTACATTGCTGGGAATAATGTATGTACAGCACCGTAATAAAGAGGATCGAAGCCAAACATGAAGTCATTCACATTATCTCAACATTTTCATACAAAGACGCATCTTGAGATGGAGTTGTTTTTTCCCTCCCACATCTTGGCACCTCCTAACAAGCCCATTTCAAAACACTCACATCTGCATGAGGGGCAAAAAACAAAAACAAAAAACGCACAAGTAATTATGCAGCTACCATAGTAAATGCCACCATCATGCGCCGTACCTGCACCTCAAAAGGTCCTTTGTCGGACTTTGCATGGCGCATGAATAATTCAGCGTATGTGGTGGTAGGGGGGTGGGTGGCAAGTTAAAGGGGGTGTTGGCCGTGTGGTGGGTTGGTGCTGGGCTTTAAGTGGGAACACACCATCTGTTTCCCCGCCTAGGCAGGGCCAGCAGGGACTCCTCTTGGGCGATGCCAAGGCGGCCTGCTCCCTCCGCCGGGGCGTACCAGCCTCCTGTGCCACAGCAGACGCAAGGGATAATGAAGCCTCTGTCTGGTCGAGGAATGCGGACATTTCCTCAGAGACTTGATGGGGTAATATTGACACTTGGGCAGGTGGAGGAAAACAAGGTGTACAGCAGGTAGCTAGCTCATTAGTGGCCTGTCCCTGGCTGATATGGAGTCTTTCAGGCTATTGCAAAAGGAGAAAGTTTTCGCATTGCATAAATATTCAGTTTTCATGCTAAGTGCTGGAGAATTAGCAAGTAGGTTTATACTTTCAGTGCAGTCTGTCTGGAGAACAGCTGTGAATGAAACCCATGACATTTCTTCTGGTTGGGTATTTAAACCATGTTTGTGGTTGGGCAGCAAATGACCTTGATCTTTTTAGATACTTGTTCTAAAAGGGTGATCATGAAACAGTTGTAACTTTATTGGAGTATATCTTCATACTGCTTTTTGCAAGCGTAAGTGTTTTCTTGATACTAACACTTGCATAAGCTTAAACTGACTTTTAATTAACATGTCTCTCTGAAAAAGGTGTGAGTGCTCCCTACCTGCAGGGGGCTTGATCAATGGCGGAGGGATCATGGGGACTATGATGGGCAGGTTGCCATGCTCCTTGGTACTGGGCGTGGAGGTGGATGGTGTGGTGGAGGGCTCTGTGACTCCATTCCTGGAGGCTGGCATAGAGTGCGAGCTGTTGGCTCGATCTGGAGAGCTTTCGCTGCTCTCTGTTGAAGCTGGGATTTTTGGCAACAAGTTTTCTAGACAGGAGAAATTGAGCAAAAAAAAAAGAAAAAAAAAAAAAAGAAAGAAAAGAATTACTGAACAACTGAAGAGATGCTTCAGCACTCACTGCTTTAATACTGCCATAATGTAGGAGCAACTTTGACTCAGTGGGTCACATTTCACACCAGAGGCACAAGTTATTACACTCTGTTTTGAAAAGTGCACATTGTGTATAAGTAAAAATTTAAAACACTCTTTTATCTCCTATTATTGAATATTGACTAAATAGTATTGAAGCTGCACTAGTAATTGATTTCATGTTAACAGAGGAAAAAGATCTGTACATGTGCTCATCAGCAACTGACTCCTACACTTCCATTCAGCTATTCTGTGCATTTTAGCATCTTTATGCTCTGTGTTTTGGTTGTGCTGCTGCAACTCTGATGTTTTTCTTCTGTCTCATTCTCATCAGTGTCGTTCTGGCTGCAGCAGGCAGCTGTTTTCAGGTTAACAGCTCTAATAAACCTGCAGTTCTCAACCAGACTAGCAGTAAACAGCACACACAGCTAGCCTCTAGCAGGTAAGCATGGACCATTTAGCAGCTACAGACCCATGCTCCCCTCAGAGGTGAAGAGCAGGTCAGAGCGAAAAGTGAGTGGAGATTTAGCTTAGATTTATCAGGTGGATATCAACATGAGCTCAGATGAATTCTAAAATATAGATTGACAAAAAGCACATATTTGCTGACAAGGTCAACATATCAACTCTGATAGGTGATAATAATAAGTAATGTTTGTGGCCCTGCTCTCTCGCAGGTGCTTCAGGTATTGACTTGTCATGTATTAGCATTGGCATCAGCCATGCTTCTTGATTCATTCATTAACACATAAGGTTTGCACTGTTTTCATTATAGTTCATAGTTGTCAGTTTAATAATGAAGCATGTCATCCAGGCTAACAATACATGCATTCAATTGGTATGGTGCTTTGAATAAAAAAGAAACCTAAGAATACTGCATGCTGGAGTGTTATACCTTTGAGGACAGAGATGTGCTGTGGCGTCTCCCCTATCTCCAGGTTGTCAGAGTCTCTGAGCTCCACCTTGTCGTAGCCGTACCAGCCCAGCAGCTCGTTCATGGTGTTCTCTGCAAAACTCTGCAACACAAACAGTTGACTGGTGAGACTCACAGCGGAGGTCCTCTTACAGGAATCACTCAGACAGGAATCACAAAAAAGCAACATGCTTTGATGCAGACAGTATCATAGTTCAGTTACAAATCTAGCAATACATGCTGCTACAGTGATGACGAGCATGAGAGCATGTGATGTAGGAAACAACTGGTAGCGAATTAAAAATGTAACCTTTAAAAACAGAGGATATTTTCATATAAAATATAAATATTACCCAAGGATGAAGATAAATGAGATATGAGGTCACTTCTTCTAAAAGCAAATGCAACAATTGTGGCTTTGCTGTGTCGTCGTGTTTCTCCAGAGACGTTGGCTTTACACACCACATTTCTTCAACTAATTAGGCAGCGTTATTATTGTGAAAATATAAAGCTTTGCCAGAAAACAACATGTAGGTTTTAACTTCAAGTCTTCTTCATAAGCTCAGGTCAACCTAATTGGGGCTAACTCCTGTCCAAACACTGCAGTGTGCATCCAGCCGAACTAATGGCCCCTGTCATTCCACAATAAAAGAGGAGGATTGTATCGGTGTGTAATAAAGAGAATGGGAAACTATCGCTGCATACTCGCTAATATAGAAAAGCTATCACAATACACACATAAACTACATAGCACAGGAAATGCAGTTTTTGATGCCTTACTTACGACCTCCCTGATTGGTGGGAAATGTAGTCAGTAAAAGTGTTCAACAGACTGAGGGGACCACTGACTGATTTTATGTTCTCTGAAAAGGAGGAGGCCACATGGTAGATATTATTCATGATTTTGTGTCAAGGCTGTTGTTGTTTCATTTGTTTGTAATGATTCATTTGTTTTATAGTATTATGGGATTGTTCATTCTGAGTAAGCATTAACATTGAAGCCATTCTGTTTCCCTTTAAATACTTGTAGAGTTAAGATTATTTATCATCATTTACTTGAATGGAAGTGTTTTCAAGATGAATTATTTTATACACATCTCCATTATACTCAGCCTACCATGTTTGGTATCTTTGGAGACTTTGGCATCTCTGCTGGAATTTAAAATAAACATCTGTGGATCTGAACAATGTTTAGCTGCACAGCATGAGTGACCACAGTCGGGCCACTGACTGTTACAGAAAGGGTTTGGGGAAATATGCTTATTTGCTTTCTTGCCAAGAGGTAGATGAGAAGTCCAACACCACTGTTACATGTGTTTGTTCACTATGAATGAGGTGGTTAGTCAGGAAACCCAGACTGACTCTGTTCAGAGTTGACAAAATTCCAAGAAAAGAAAAGCTCAGTAATAAACTGACAAGAGTTTCGGCTGTTGTTGTGTTGTGTATGTTGCGTACAGTACAAGAGGTTACAGAGAAGCACTGTACTCCTTCAGGGCAGACTGGATGCGCCAGTGCCGGCCTGTTACCGTGCTAACCTCAGTGTAAGAAAAGAGGTAGTGCTGGAAACAGTCACCACGGTCAGAGTGGACATTCACAACACAGTCAAAACACTTCAAATAAGTCAATTAGTATTATAGCTGTCACTGAACACAGGGTGGCACAGTGGTGCAGTGGTTTAGCACCCTCGCCTCTCAGCAAGAAGGTTCTGGGTTTGATGCCTGCACCTGGGTCTGGGTTCTCCAGCTTCTGCCCACAGTCTAAACATGCACATGTAGGTTGACTGACAACTCTTTATGGCCCATAATGTGTGTGAATGCTTGTGTGTTGCCCGTCTCTATATGCCAGCCCTGTGACCCTGCACGGAAAAGCGGTATAGGATGGATGGACTGGGTATAGTTAAGAACACATAAGTAAACAGTGTAAGTGCTTTGAGCAGGGCAAAGTCCCAGAATTCAGCAGCAGCACAGTGTGTCATGCAGATAGTTATAGTGCACATATGCAAAAACAAATAAAACTTTACGCAGGTGAAACGTTTAAGTACTTCCTTCATAACAGCCTCTCACAACACAGTCAATAAACACTGTACTCACAACAAAACCATAACCCCTCTAATGCATACAGCCCATTATCACCATACGCAGCTCAGCTGGAACATTCCCAGAGGCGTTTATTCACTGAACCCTAAACTATGGTAAATGTTTCAGCTATCATTTGACTGTATCACATAGATGAAAATGTTCTTTGTGGAAACAGGCCACAGTAACTGGGGATGAATCAGCTGTAATTATTTGGTCTGTGTGATCAAGTATTAGTCACAGGTCACTTAACTGTTTGCTTAGAGGAAAAACATGGGCCTCTGTACTTTGAGAGGTTTTTTTTTAAATGGATGATCATTTTCTAGTTTTTTTTTTTTTTTTTTTTTTTACATTTTCTTTTAATGATCAACACTTACAGATTTAATTTGGATCAATTTAGCTTCAGGTATGGGATGCAACTGTCAATTAGAAAACAGCTTGCAAAATTATATTACAAGTTTGCAAGGAAAAACACAATGTACTTAAGAGTGCGCTGCCACCGAGATGACCCAGCTTTTCTTAATTGTCGGTGGGTTTGTTCCAGATCTAACTGACAGGACACGTGTCAGTTCATTATTTTATAGCCAGTCCCACTTTACTGTGTGCATTATCTCATCATGGCAGCAGCCGTCACCCATCAGTCACTACATCAAGCAGTTCAACGTCAATTACAAACAGCTCCTGTCGATATGTTGGAGCCAGAGTGATCATGTTGGAGTGGTTCAGTGCCACCCAGCACATCGGCTGTGGGCTGATGTAGGTTTAACAGCAAAATATAGACACATATACAGACTGGACATAAAGACGTACATCACTGCATCTTCAACTGCATTCTGGATTTCAAAAAGCGCAAAAGCTACTTCAGACTGGGGCGTAACCTGAACAGTGTCATCTCCCAAATCATTCCCTTACTCCCCTTTAGATTTAAAGTAAAGCAAAGATGCTGAGGAGTCCAGTTTAACTGTTTGTCAGAACGCCACACCCAGCAGGTCCATGTCTATTAACTATCTGGACTGTGCACCAACTTTTTCTTTCTTTCTCTCTGTCTCTGGCTTGTTTTGTTTGAATTTGAAACATGTATGTAAAGCACTTTGGTCAACATGTTTGTTAAATGTGCTATAGAAATAAAAATGACTTCACTTGAGTAGATGAGACAGAAAACCAATTCTAACTTGGGTGGGTTCAGCTTTCTAAAGGCAGGTTTCAATACTGATCCAGTGAAAAGGTGAGCGTATCTGAAACCAGGATTTAGTTTGACTAAAATGTCCAGGGCTGCTCCAAAAAAAGGCAGAAATGAAATGGGCTGAATGGCTCATCACACACTGACACAGCATGACCTGGAGTACACTGAGCATGGAGCCTGTCTGTGCCCATGGCCTGCAGACAACAGGTTAGTCCACTGACTCAATTACTTGATACAAATTCAATTACCACAGAACCAACACAAAGTGCAGTTTGGATATTGCTTACAGTCATATTATAGTACGGGAGGCACAAGTGAGAATGAGAGGACACACACACACACACACACACACACACTTGTTTAGACTGAGGCAAAAGTATCTCTTTGCATATCAGAGACACTGTGGCACAGTATAGCAGAGACAGAGCAGATTTTCTCCTGCACCCTCAGCACATTTGCCTCAGTTTTAAGTGTCTTATGGAGCAAAAATTCATGATGTGTTGTATTTGTATCTCAGAGTAGTAGTGCTGCCCTGGTATCAGTTTTGCATGAGGTTTACTTTGTACATACAGAATATATTTCTGCCTTTCTGTGACTCAGTCTAAATGCTGGAAAGACATTATTAATGAAGAATGACAGCAGTTATTGATCTGTCTGTTAGGAAATACCAGTGTGGTGGGGTGGTCAGCGAGCAGACGTGGCACAAAGGTGCAGGGCACTGTCTGAGTGAATGAAAAGTGAAGTCAGATCAAATGCCAGACATGCACATATACAACACATGTGTGTGAACATCTGGAACTCTCTGGACTTCATGGCTGGACAATGTCTGCATACAACTCTGGATGGATTTGGAGCAGTTATTTGTCACAGTAGGTTTTAAAGATGGTGGGAGGGGCTGTTGATCAGCACAGCCCACCTTGCAGGTGTAACTACACTTATGCTAAAACACTGATCAGAGACAGGACTGCTCATGCTGCCTGTTCCCAAGAAGAGATACTGTATATTCATGGTTTGAGCTCCAATAAACATCTCCTCTCCTCTCTCAGACTTCTCTCTGCAGACCACAGGTTGGTGAGCCAATTAGAAAAGAGACTCAAAGTCTTTCTTAAACACACAACACAGGGAAAAGTATACCTTAATACAACACAGGGTGGTTAATCAGGTAGAGAAAATCTGATATTTAAACTAAAAAGCTGAACATTTCACCATCATTTCAAATGTACCTGTATGTCCTGTTAATGGGCAACAACAGTGTCACAACCAACAAAAGGAGACAGAGCACCGACAGACTCAAAGTACCATTGGCAAGCACAACTGCAACAATTAGTCCAACTGCAAGGATAAAACCTTGAACAGAAAAAAAATCATCAAGGAGAAAATCCTCCTTTAGAACAAATGAGTTGGAGCATAACCCGGCCTGAATGTGGTTCAGAGTGAAACGGATGTCGCTGTATGATCATGGAGACAAAAACACAGCATCTCTCTGTGTCTCCCTTTCCTTCCTACCATCCTGTCCTCTGTGTCACCCTACTACTTTGAGAAAGTGGGAGTATTATTAAGAGTGGAATTTAATCCTGGTTGGCGGCTCATCAAAGCAGCGGCACCAACTTTGGCTCTGGCTGAGCTGGGAAGGAAGAGGCATTGGAGACACAGTGCAGCTACAGATGTCTATATGTTACACTGGATGTACGGCCTTTTCATCTGATGTGACACAGGCAAAATCTCTGTTTGTCAGTTTTAATCAACACAACAGCCTCTAAAGGCCTCTAACATAAAAAAAAAGGTCAGCTGACGAAGATTCTTACATGTAAATGTCAGAAAAGGCGATGTTTGCTAAAAACTGCATGGCCCTGAGATGGTGAGCTCAGTTGGTCTGTCTGCCTTATCTCTGATCAATTACTGGACAGACTTCCATGAAATTTACCAATAATTATGGTCCCCAGATCCAGACATTACACAATGATGTCACTGAGCTTCGCTGACCTTTTGTTGAAGACCAAAAAAATTAAACACCACCACCACAACTCATAGCTGCATTTTGATAAATCTGGCACTGGACATGAATGATCCCCAGAGGATAAATCCTACAGATCTTTATCATTTCATTGTGTCTGTTAATGTTACATTTATTCACCTCACTTCTTCTTCAAAAAGACAAATTCTTCCATTTTTAGTGACACACTTTTTTTCCCTGGGGCTACTATCAGACAAATATTGCTGTTTATGAAATGTACTGACCATCCCTTTTATCAGTAGCCCATGAATGAGTGTATATCTGCATGTGTGTCTTTTATAAATACGGACCACACTCTAGGCGATTATTACCACGAACACTGAAATCACCTCAGCTGCTGCTGTCTCTGTGTGCTCCACTATGGAATAGACCTCTGGTATGATGGTGACATTTTGGTCCACAGAATGAACCCATCACCATGGAAAATACCCATTTAGTCCCCAGTCAGAGACAATATGGTGGTTTTCCAGTGTCTCTAGGCCTCTGGCAAGTTTACATTGAAATCTGGAGGATAATTAGTGGTGTAGTGGACAGTAATCATAATGTAGTCATGATACCTTCAGAGCAGATACAGCTCCCAGGCTGGCACTTCTCTGCCATACTCTCAGCAGAGGATAAAGATAATAAAAAAAACAACAATAACAAAAAACATTTAAATCCTGTTTGTCCAAAGTCTTCCCTCTTGTTTCCCTCCACTAATACCCAGACACGGCTGGTAAGACTTGTGGTGAGGATGATGGTGGGAACTGGATACCTTGTGGATAGAAACCAGAGCAGGTTACAGTACACCGTGATAAAATTCCCAAATCCACACGCCAAGTTTCCCTTTGCCTCCTCCTCCTTCTCCACTTTTCCACTCCTCTACTCCCTCGCACTTCTTCTGCCTCTCCCTCTCCTCTGCTTTCATTTCCCTCTACTTTCCTTGATATCTGATCCAGCAGAGACGCTCAGGTTTCAGTTTTTACAGCTTAGCCAGCCCAACGCTGTATACATTCCTTTCTCCCCTGTTTCCTAACCCACTCTCCAGCTTCTCCATACCCACTCCTCCTTCTCCTTGATTACTCACCAGGGCTTATTTTACCGTGGCACACATTAAGCAGCCAGATGAAGGAAACACTGTCAGACTGTTGGTTTTTCAGAGGAGTATGATCCCTCACAAGGGCACATTGTGGGTCTGTGTTGGTATTTTTTCCTCTGGCTTTGGTCTGAAATATTGAGGCTGGGAGAATCTGAAGAGGAGAGGGCAACAAACTGAGTCTTTTTGTTCTGAACAGTTGTGAAAGAGGAATCTGAGTATTTTCTACACAAAATCAATACATTAAAATTCACAGCTCAGCAGAGACATCATACATCCAGTGGCATAGTGTTAACTACCTGCAACTCTGCAGGTTGTAATCCATGGCTCCAGGTTTACATTTGCCTTTGCACCTCACTGTAATACTTGCACTAACATTATGTTACACTAAATTGAATGCATCCATAATTAGTAAACCATATTTCTCTTGAAGATGTCGCTGTCAGACTATAAACATTATCTATTTTCTGGGTTAGATAAACACACCTTAAATTTCAGGTGTAACGTGTGGTTCAGTGTTTGCCTTGTTTAACTAGACAGCACCTCATGTGGGTGAAAATGTGTGCGACTTGCAACATAAGATGAGAGTCAAGGTTGTGTATTGGGCAACAAATCAAACTTGTTTAGCCTTGGAAAGTGTTTTGACACCATAACCACATCTGCTGCTTCGTTCACTAACTTTCCCCGGTATTGACGGAGATACTGGAGTTGTCATGGGAGGGTGTTGATTTTCCTACGCAGCATCAATACAAGACCAGATCTGCTGTGGACTTCTTTAACATTCTGTATTGACACATTAAAAAAAAAAAAAAAACACTTTCCACTGACATTTTCATTTGTTCAGGTGTGGCTTCCACTTGACTGATTGCAGTTTGAGATATTACACTCTGGCTACAAAATGCATCTGATGACAAATGAAGCCGCTTCCATCAAATGACATGTTTAAGTGACATGTCGGCTCTTCGAAACATATTATAAGCAATGTCAATTCAGTGAATCCTGAATGATGACCAGTCAGTGTCACAAAATCTATCATCTAACACCAAACATACAGATCTGCAAATAAAACATCCTCTGACTGACGACTGACATCATATAATTACATGGTCAATGTGATAAATTACAAGAGAAAACGACATCTCCTTTTTTTTTTCTTCTCTAACGTGAGTCCAGGTAGATTTATTGTGGTTTTTGCTGGATATTTCCTTTCTGCAGCAATTGTAAAAATGACTCAATTAAATCTCAACTTGTGCTCAAATATCTCAAGGCGACACTTCACCGTGCCTTATGGATGCTCATAAAGATTTATACCATCTTTAATGCTCCGCTGAGACTCCCTCTTCGACTCCCATGATAGGAAATAAGGAAAAATTCTCCATGGAGAGACCCTGCCTGACACCACCACCACCACCACCTCCTGCATCCCTCCCCTCTGCCATCAGGACCAGGTATGAGAAGGATGGGTTGACTGTATCCACTCACAAACTGAACAGCATACCAAATAATTCAGATTTCATTAAATCAAAATTCCAGTTTAACAAGCTGTTAAAATCCCATCATTCCAGTGAATGGACTCACCTCTCTGAGACCTCCACTTAATTTTTAACAAACAACACCATCTCTGACAATTCAGTCTGATATCTGTTCATGCTGCAACTACATAAGAGAAAAGGAGCTTATATACAGCAGATTGCTGTGTTAATTAATAGGATACATTATCACATAATATTATTCTAGCTAACTGTCTGCTTCTGATTGGTCTATGATAATAATAAATGCTCCTTTGGCAGAAGAGCCCCCCAGCCAACCATCTCAATGGCCATCAACAAAATGCACAATTATTTTCCTTTTTCTTTTTACAGTAGCAGGGAATAAGCAGTGACACATAGTGCTTTGGAGAGGTCTAAACAAAAACAGCCTTTATGCCAGGGTTGTTTCAGGACTCGCTCAGAGCCAACACCATCGCTTCTCCTCTGACAGCCTAAAATCACAATTTCCAGAATTATTCTCGCTGTGATCACCTGCAGATCCATCCACAGCGGCATAAACACTGCGTGCTGATGTGTCTCCAGCCAAATGTGTACAAACAATGAAGAGAGGAAGACAAAGCGGACACACAGCCTGCCTCACACTCACACACACACATACACACACACACACACACACACACACACAAATGCCAAGAACACTTTCTTTCTCCACAATGAACCGCACGGAGCACGGGGCTCAAATATCACTATGTGCACCGAGCGAAAAAACCACCAATAGAAACAACGTGTGGCTGGATGTCGGGGTAGAACCGTGCAGGCTGAACACGGGAGACAATGTGCTCTTGTCGAATGCGTAAAGCTCACATACGCACATCTGGATCACACGCCTCTGGGCAGCTGGGCAACACACACACACAAACACACACACACACACCCCGACTCAGGGGCAAACCCACACAGACGCATCGGACGCGTAAACGCATCGTGGATATGCGAGTGTTCCCCCATTGATTTATAGTACTTATGGACACTGGCTGCCGTCCGCTGCGCCGTAGTGTTATAGTATTAATAGTAGCCTAATAGTAGAAGCACTGTTGACGCCTTCACTGACGCACTGGATTTTCCATTAACTCTGAGTAAGCCATGAAAGGCAGGGCACACAAAAGCGAAATCATGACATGAAGCGACAGCAAGGCGCACTGTATTCTGTACCGATCCAAAACTTAAGACTACAAGAGGAGCAGCAGCGGTGAATGGGTGCCGCATCCATTGTACAAGGCGGTATATTGGCGGAGTGCGCTGCTGAGGCTGCCATTCATTGGGAAAGGACAATAGAACTTGGGTAAATAAAAAAAAACCATTAATCAAAGTTTGACCATCATGCAGCCACTTGCACTTGAGTGTATTGTAAATCTTTCCCTGAGAACGCCTGGTTAGTGCTTCAACACACATGCATGCTCCTCACAACCACTCTGTTTCCACGCGTAATCACATGCAGCTGGGCACGGACCCCCCTTTTACCTTCATCTCTTCATTTATTTCCCTTTTCACCGGGTGAGCTGGTTTTCGGCTTCTTTTATTTTCCGGAGGTCTGCCCTCTTTTTCCATCTCTGCCATGTTTTCTCTGTGATACTTCTGTCAATATTTGCGGTGAGGAGGGGAGAGGAGGGGGTGAGAGAGGCAGCGGCAGCTGTTTACAGTCGCCAGACGGCGGATGTCTTGCAGCTTTTCAGCGGCCCGTGTGACGCTGGTGATGCCGCCGAGGGCTGGCGGTGCCCGGCTAAGTTAGCCATCTTCTGCCCGTATCCTCCACGGTCCGTGCGCCAGTGGTGAGCCGCCTCTGTGAGTCAAAGGAGAGGTTGAGTGAGGGGAAAAAAACGAGACAGGGGGAGGGGCGTCCGCTGAAACATTATATGACGCGTTGATGATCAGAGGTAGGCTATTTCTTCTCGCTTTCCCATGGAGTGCAATCAGAGCAGTCACATCCACTTAGCGCTGCTCCCTCACGGTGACAGCCTGAGCAGCAAACAGGTGCCCACACACTCCTCCAGTCCCACATTGTTCTTCACATTGAGTGGCACAGCCTACTGCTGTTGGCCATAATGAGATTTAGTTACAGAATCCACTGCTTCAGTCATTTAACAACACAAAGAGCAGGGCAGCATGTGGAGTGAGACATTCAGCTGACAGCTGGGTCACTTCCAGCTGTTGAGAGGAGTGCTTTGCTCAAGGGCACTGGGGTAGGTATGTGGCTGTTACGCTTTAACTGTTTGTGCAAACTGTTCAACGTCATATGGAAAAGTCAGTGGAACAGGTGTATAATGATGAATGTAGAAAATTGAGGTGTGTGTGTTCAGAAGAGCTGCCTTCATCCTTCATCATAATGAGAAAAGTGCAACACACTCTCAAGGCCAAAGGAGACTGTTTGTGTTGATTTTGTAATGGCCGAACCATCATGTTAAAAATTTAGCCTCCATTGGACCTTCACAGTGTTGTCTGTCCTCCCTCGGGCTGTTCCATCAGGTAACAGTGTGCACGAAATAAACCAACAGGAAGCTCAGCTTTTAGTCTGCCTCTGCTCACCTCCAGGGAGGACAGTCAGATTAACATTTACCCCAATGTAGGAGAGGAGAAACCCTAGCCCCAGTCAATGCTTTAAATAAAAACTGTATTTCTTATAACATTGCCACATTAGTGGGCTGGATAATATGCAAATGAACAACTCAATTTAAATCAAAGGTTAAAGGACTAGAGTCATTATATGATGAGCCACTCCTCAAAACATAGTAAGTCCACACCCAGTAATGTCTCACATGGAAAACATCTGCATGCATGTAGCAATACTCAGAGGGTCACATACGCCTATTGCCTATATAGAACTATTAACATGTCTATGGGGATGTACTGTACAGCTGTTCTCACATACTGTTGCTCTGACTATGTTTATTAAACTGCTAGAATTACATGCTGATGCTGTGGCAGTGTAACAGCATGCTGCATTATACTGGATTTCCTCAGGTAGGACCTCTTACTTGATGCAAAACAGTGCTGTTGCTGGCATATGAAATAGATTCAGGGCCCTTTAATAAATGATTTTTGCTTTGGGCATGAATGTGTGTGTTTCGACTGTGTGCTACATGCTGCCCTCTGACTTTAACTGGAATTACAATGAGCCGACAGGTGGAAAGCTGCTGAGAGGGCTGGGTGAGGCTGCTCATGGCATAGTGACACCCATTTGAGCCAGAAAATCATCAGGAACAGGAGCTGTGAACCGTGATGCAGGGTCAGGGCGTGATGAGTGGAGTGTTACAGCGCTGCTCTTGCCTTGCAAACCAGCAGAACACCTGCATCAAAAGAGTCCCTCTTTATGTTCTTCCAGCTACAGCACTTTGCTGTATTGTAATGTAACTGTACAAGGTATGATTATATACTGTGCAGTAACATGTAGACAATCATCTAAGCTATAAGAAGCTGCGAAGAAATGATTTTTAATTTGTTAATTGAGTTCCATTTGGTGTGAATGGTTTAATCTTGTTTTTTCAATCTACAGTTTTTATTTAGCATATAGTATGTCAATTTACAGTAGGCTAATGTATGTGTTTGGTTTGAAGTTTGAAGTTTTTTCAGCAAAGGAGACTGCAGTGCTGTAACTGTCCTTGACAGACTTTCTCTCCGGTCCAATAATAAGCAGATGGAGAAGGATTCAGTGGAGGCATTGTATAAAACTAACACTCGGGCATTTCCCTCTCACACTGTTATATTGTCAGAAGGATTGTATTACCCAAACTGAAACATGAGGATGAGCATCATATATATAAACAGTATTCGTAGCATAGTCTTAGAAAAGAGGGCATTTGGCCATGTGGTCTTTGTTATATGACATCTTCTACAGTACAAACACATAATGAGTTAGGACAGGCCTAGTTTTATCCACAAGCATTTTCATTCAAGTTCAAGTAAAATCTCAGTGAGTATGGTCTTGATTAACGGTAATCCGACCAAATATGAAACATGCAGTTGTCACTATTATTTCAAAATAGGCTATTTCATAAAAGCACTATGGTATGTTCATGATCTTGCATAATAATGTCATGATACGTGATGTTTTCTAATCATCAAACACAACTAACACATCAAAATCAAATCCTAGATCAGTGCTGCCCTCATTCAGTGGCTTATGAACACACAGCATATGGGTCCTCCTATAGCCTACAGATACTCAGTAAGACTGAATGGCACTGCTTTACACAAGTAAAGTCCTCTTTTAATGATGATTAATTGATATTTTGTCTATTTATTCAGCTAAATTTAAATTTAGTATGTCAGCCTCAAAAAGTGTTCAGTTTATTGATAATGTGTGCCATGCACCTCATTACTCATCACTGCACAGCACTGCAATGTTACATACAATGTAGGCCTAACATAGTTTCTTTTTAAGCCACAGCAACCCATTTGAATGGGCAGTCAACAAATTATTGAGTATATTTCGTGATTAAACCAATTAAAACTTCACCCAAGTGTTGACTAGCTTATCATGTATTCAGTATATAATAAGTGACCTGTTATTAAATATGTTCATAATGCCCATCAAAATAAACTTGGCTCTGAGTAAATATGTTTATGGCCTCATATCTTCAGAGACTTACAAAATGAAGTATCTTAAGTGACGCGCTTTATTCCCTCAATAAAACTGTTGCACTCTCACAAAGGTGTAAACCAACTGTAAAGGTTTGAATGACTGAATTAAAGTTGTCGTTTTTGAATCTTACACCTGAATGGAGCTCTGGAAAGAAAAAAACACAGAAATGTACAAAAAGTGTAAAATAAATAAATAATTTTTTTTTTTTTTTTTTTTTTTAAATGCTTGTTTTGTTTGTTTTGAGTTTGACCGGAAGCGCTCTCCGGAGACGGGGCGTATCGGAATTTGGCAGCAGCCGTCGTTACGTTTTACAACGTAACGTATTACGTAAGTTAAGATGGCGGCGCGCATGTTTAGGTCGTGTGTTGTGAAACACAGTTAGTTATTCACAGAATGACATTATGTTAGGTTAATTAGGATAGTAAATTATACGTGTTTTACAAACAGCGCACACGCGGCATTGTTTGAGAACATGTCACAACATTAGCGACTGAATGTAGTGACACAGTTTATCATGGTAACAAGTACGTGAATGGCAACAACCTCAACTGTATCCAAGTAGAAGAAACAGTGAAGATGCTTCAAAGTACGTGGTCACGACTGTCGCGCAGGGCTCTGTCCAGCCGAGGACGGAGGACGCTGAGTCTGTTCTCCAGTTCAGGACCTTCAAACTGGAGCAAAGTGGTGTCTGACGCCGAGAAGATCGTCGGATATCCAACTTCCTTCATGAGCCTCCGCTGCCTCCTCAGTGATGAACTCAGTAACGTTGCCATGCACGTCAGGAAGCTGGTCGGGACACAGCACCCCTTACTCAGTACAGCAAGGTAACAGCTCAACACTGCTGTCATGTTTGTGCCCGACACATGGTCCGCTGCTCCAGCGAGTCGCCACTGAACCAAACTGCATTCAGAGGTCTGGCAAAATATCACGACTCTCTCTGTCAGCAAGTCTTCAGTCATAGATGCTGAACTTTGCAACCACGATTCATCTTTTTATCACAATTACTTTCTATCGGGATGAATTTAATCCAATTATTTTGTGTAAATCAAATTACAACCTTTCTCCCTTTTAGAGGAAGATGCTGACTTCAGTTTGTGCCTCATAATGAGACTAATGATTGCCTTCTTACAGAGCTCCAGACTGCCCTAAATGGGGGCATTTTGCCCCTAAAATTTGAGACAGTGCAATTAAATTTTTCATCTACTTGTACATGTGTAACCAGTAAATTTACCATTTTTTCACTGGTGAAACGTGGAAGGGGCGACTCAACGAATCTGGAACCTGTCTTTACAGATGGCAGGCCAGTGCGTGTGAAGATCATGAATGAAAAAGAATGTATTTGCTTTGCAAGTCGATTGATGGTGTGTGCCCCTAAATTTTCTGCTTGCGCTCCTAAAATTTGAAGTTAGGGGCCACTGTGCTCCTATAAGAAGAGTTAATCTGGAGTCCTGCCTCTCAGCACTGCCGTTGGCAGCAGTCATTTCATTGACTGTTGATATTTACAGTATTTACCCACACACAAACACACGTGACCCCGGCTGCAGGAGCATTCATTGTATCCTCTTTCATCACACTGTAGACATGTGGTTGTGCTGTTGTCTGTAATCAATAGGAGATTTTTGTCAGTCATCGACATTCTTTTGCTGGCTATCAGAATATATTGTGTGTATTGCTTTTGTATTGATCAGCTGTCTGAACCATGTTCAGGACAGTCTCTTCTCAGCCAGCTTCATTATTACATAAGAGCTCTTAGACAGCATGTACAGTTGTAGAGTGGACTGGTGGTTCTCAAAGTCCGGTTCAGGGACCCCAAAGGATCCTTAACAGGCTTCTGACAGAATGTATGATTACTTTGGTCATTAGATCCAAACACTTTTTGTAATAGAACATATAAAATCTTATCGAATGGGAGTTTGCAGTGTAATTTGTGTCAGTTTAGGGCTGAAATGAGAACCACTGATACACTGGTGTGATGTTGCTGGCTTAGTGTTGTGTGTGGATTTGAGAGCATTTAGTGTTTTTCCTTCAAGGAGCACGTGTAAAAGGCAAGAATGACAGAAAATAAAAATTAGCAGTAGTTTTGATTGTTAACCAGATGCACTGGATGTGTACAGCCTGTTGTTTTCTGCTTCTTTACATTCATAGGTGCAGTGATGTGCCAAATCACTACTCTGTGTCTGTCTGACACATTTGGCTTGGTTTGGACTATAAACCAAAACATCCCAGAATACCATGTGTGACACTGTGTGACCTGCTCACCACATGACGTGAACTGTAGCCACCTCAGTGAGCAACAAGCATGAGGAAGTGAGAAGTGTGTCATTGATGGGAGCAGTGTAAACAACATTTCAACAGACAACATGCAGTATGTGAACCAGGCTACGCATCCTTACAAGGGGAGTGGGCCAAGAGCAAGTTTCCACTAAATCTGGTTCATGTGGACCATGTGCTTGATAGTTTTGTTTTCTGTTTTGCATTTGTTTTTACTTTCAGGGAAAGATTTTTAAACAAATGGAGGCAGTGATGCATGACTTGTATTGGTTCACCTTTGCTTAGACAGTGTAAACCTAGCTATTAACAGCTACAGCCATCCTCAGTTTGTTTGATGGTTGAAGTAAATATTGTGAATTGTTAAGGAATATTGCACATTGATCCATCTTGCAGACCATACAGGGCAAAAGATGATGTCATTGTCTTGATCAGATGACGCTGTTTAGAAACCATACCAGATGCTGTGTTTGCACAAAGCTGATAGAGCTATTATGCAATAGCAAAACCATGGTTATGTATTGAGTGAAAACAGGTCCCATCTCCCAAATATCATCCCACATCTTCACTGTAAGAGATGTGAGAAGTCTTGAGCCTGTTTGATTTATTTATCAACAGAAAATCAGGAACTTCAAGAACCAAGCAGCGAGAACGAGAAGAGAGAGTCCTCAAACTCGATCCCGCCACGCAGACGGTCGTGTTGGAAACAGGAGCCCAAGGGTGTAATAACCTATACACCTAAATCTGATATGACAATCCATTTGGGTGTTGTAGCAGGGGGCGGGGGCGACGAGGGTGGGGGGGGGGCAGACCTCTTGACAGTCTGACTCCTCACTGTCAGCTTGGGTTGGCTGGTTCGTATTTCCCTCTGTGTCTCTGCCTTAGACACACGGCAGATAAAAATATCCACAACAGCAGACAGGCAGACCCTCGTGGAGTTGGGTTTCGGGTTTTCATTTCCTTTCATTCTCAAAAACTGCAGCTCAGCTAACTTTGCCCCAAAGTGTGGAGTTACAGCGAGGGGACTGCGGCCCAGCAGGAGAAACTTTACTTGCTTTAAGGACAGTCCTTGAGAGGTGGACACGGACTAGAATCCACTTCTACTGCTGCTGTCTACTTTTTCTCACCTTTCTTGTGGTCTCACCTGTGATGAAGCCCTTTGATCAATGTGCTGATGCTCAGGGCTCCAGCAGAGAGGGTACATCTTTATAGTGCAGAAGAAAGAGGAGATGAGACTGAATTAATTCTCTGATCGACTGAGTCAAGAGCTATTTGCTGCAGCAATAACACGTTTGCAACACTGAGGTGAAACACTTTCCAATGTGCAGCCTTGACATCTTCACAAAAACACTGTCTTCTTTGTTCACTATTGATTCAAAGCCCATGAGAACTTGAGTTCAAAGCTGAAGTTGCTTCTTTAACATTAATTCTTCATGATTAAAAAAAGTTGTGGAGGGAAAAAAACAACTTCAACCCGTGCCTTCTGATGAAGAGTGTGGTCTGGAACAAAAAACTGCCACCTGATTTAGATTTAAATGTTCTGTCTTTTTTTAAAAAATCTTTATTAAGAATGTTTTACAACAATTGGATATCAGCTTCGAGGGTCGAGTTACATAACAGTTCAAAGTAAGATGCTCTTCATGTGAGTGAACAATCTCACTACATGACAAAATTAGTGATGAGATGCTGAAATGGAAATATGTGAAGTATATGAAACATCCAGCTTTGTCCTTAAGCTTCCTCAGACTCGGAGATGATAGAAAATGAGTTTGAAATCTTTCTTTTACATTTTATGTGTTTGTTATAAAGGTAGTGTCTTCTAAAAAAACACTAACCAAATATAGACTTCAACAAAACAAATCCAGCTTAATCATCACCTGTGGGCTTCTATTCATGTGTGGTGGTGACTGTGTCTGCAGGGTCCCTCCCCCCGCCTGTATTTTGATGTTTTGGTTTAGACGGGACATTTCAGGGTGGGGAGTCGGTGTGTTTTCCTCAGCCAATGACAGAGCGCAGGTGAAGTTAGGCGTGTGGCGCTGTGGGCTTGCATAAAACCTACCACACTGCGACAGCGGGTGCTAGCCGCCACTCTGGCCTTAGCCTCGCTGTGACGGCCCAGGGTGCAGATCTGGGTGGCTCCACCTGGGCCCTCCCACTGGCCGCAGCATAGCCCTTGAGGCTACCATTGCCGGCAACGGCTGGGTATGGGCCCAGCGCTCCAGCACTGTATTTCCCTCTTCCTTGCTGGTAAGTGTGTGTCTGCCATTTCTCCTGGCTTGTGAACAGCAGTAGAGCATGGATCAGTTCTGACAGCTGCTATCAGGGGCAGGGGGTGTGCACAGCTGAGCCCGAGAGGAGCGGCCCGACTTGAATGTTGTGTTTACAAATGGTGACGAACAAACCTGCAGACTCTACCTTTAAACTGTAGTTTAACGGGGGGACACGAGAAATCAGAGATGAGACGTGTCAGTCCATCCATCAGTCTGTCCATCTGTTCATGAACATGGTAAATCATCATGTTGTGATTGTATAGGTGATTTCACAGCTGGTTTGCTCTTCAATTTCACTTATAAAAATATAGATTTGATCATGTGATATTTTCTGGCTCTGGTATCAAACAATCATGTTCCTTTGAATAGTGAGAATATGATTTGTTGTTGTTGTCCAGGGCGTCTCTGTAGCAACACAGCACTTACCATGCTGCACTGAGACTCTGATTACATTGTGGTTAATTGTGCAGCACCAAAGAAAACATTTGAAACCGTTTTTCAGGATGGTTAAAAAAGTGTGAGTGTGGCCATAGGATCTATAAAAATGAATGCTGATCTGAAATCAGCTGTCATGTTCACAAGGCCGCAACATACAATCATTTTCTGTATTCATTCATCAGCCCATTATATTCTCCTTTAATAAACGAATCTCTTCTCCTCACAGAAAATCATGAAATCGCCCTGTGTAGTCCAAGGTGGAGTCATTGTGTGTCCTGTTCTGTGTGAGATCGGCAGAATCCACAGATATTCACTTTAATATTCATGCCTCACATTGAAGAAGCAGCTTTTTATTAAATGACAAGAAATTCTCCATTTGCTTTTGGAAATGTGAGAATCAGATCCTGGAAAATTGTCGGTCAATATCCTGAACCTGCCCTGCACATAGAGGTGAATGTGTCGTATGGATTCTGTCTGCAAGGAAAGTGCAGCCACGTTCATTCATTCATTCATTCATTCATTCATTACTAAGGAGAAAAAGACAGAGGATCAATATGACACCACACATGTGAGGTCATACATTTGCATGCATTAATTCCAGACCCCTGCGCTCGCTGGCTAAAGTTCCTGAATTCCTGCGCTGCAATTGCAGAGCAGAAGGCGTGGTGACCTGTTCACAACCCTTTAAAATGACAGCAGCCCATTCCTCTCTCCCTGCTCCCTCTCTCTCCCTCCCCGTAGCCCTCGCCATCTCTCTTTTTCCACATCATCCTTGCCCCACCCCTTTGCAGGAGGGCGGATGTGATTGATTGATGTATGCTGGTGTGGATAGTGACATAAATATTAATCATCTGCCACCCTCAGGCCACTGGCTTACCCCGGACTCCCCAGGAGGAGAGCGGCTTCATCATTTCTTTGCTCTCTAGCCATTTTCTGTTCAGTGGGCCATGCTTGCTGCGTCCATCAGCGCGCCACGCCAACCGCTGTTTTCCAACTGAGTAAAAAATTTAGACTGGCCATAAATAAATTTCATAAGCAACGTAATGTCAGCTGTGTCGTAAATCTTTTTTCGGAGACGTAGCGCGAGGTGTTTTATGTGATAGGTTTGGGTTTTTTAAGGAACAAAGCCTCAGGGAATGTGCTGCTTTTTCTCCTTTCAGCACCAGAACACTGTGAAACACTTACATATTTCTTCTGTCATCTTTTCTCGCATTTCTGTCTGGCCTCTATTTTCACATCTCTCTCCGTCCCCTCCCTCTCTTCATGCTCCATCTCTCACATCCAGTCTGTCTCCAGTTCCTCTACCTCCCCCTGTGGCGCAGGGGTGGGTCAGAGAAGGTGGGGGTGGAGGTGGGGGCTCGGAGTTGGTGGTGGTGGTGGCGAGGCCCGCGTCTGGGCATCGAGCAGAGGGGGGCGTGGCCGCTTGTCTGCCTCGGAGCCCCTAACGAGAACGTGATTCATGGCACAAGGGGCTCCCATAGGGACAGGATTAGAGGTGCTCTGTCTAACTGCTCCCCAGAGAGAGTAAAAAGATATTTAATCTGCCCACCACGCAGGCAGCTACCACTGCGCACTGTGTGTGTGTGTTTCTGTGAATGTGTCAGGAGCTTGTTGGCTGGGGGGCGGGAGACCTACAGCCCAAAAGAGACCAAAAAGAAAGAAAAAAAAAAAACAGTGCTGCGGCAAAATCAGCTGGATTTCTATTATTTTTTCTTGAACGCAATAAATTCCAAATTTCCCCTCAGATTTTTTCCCACCACAACTTGATGAATAGTTTTGTATTTTTCTGTTTTTATTATTGCTTCATTCAACAGCAACAAATAGGCTCTCAGCTCTGTTCTGCAAAGATCAAGCAGCACTAAACCAACCGGCGAAGACAAAGCTGCTGCTGCTGTAAGCAAACTGTATGCAGGCTCAGTGATATGTCACTCACAGCTGCATAGTCTCCATATGACTGCTACCACTATGTTACTGGCCCTGAAACATTGCTGATGCCTCAGTGGGAGCAGGTGAAAGTGGAGTCAGGCTTCTCTCAACAGAAGACAGCAGGGTGTGGTGCCCCTGAGCGACATGCAAAAAATCATATTGCTATTCATTTAGCACATATTGTGATTGTGATGTCCTAATGATTTCAACCAGAGCAGTCGCTTTTCATTTTCACAGAAAAAAAATACTAAAATGAATAAAAAGATTGTGTCTTATATTATATTTATTTACTGGGTCTGTATCATACAAGTTCCTATTGGTCAGGAGATTATGATTTTTAGGCTGGTGACATCTCTGTAGCACCACAATGCTTCATTTGTGGTATGCTGTCACTTATTTTATATTTAGTTTTGCATCAATTCACTTTGCAGTTTAATAATGTTCCCATTGATTGTTCAGTCTTTAGGTGCAGTAGAGATTTTAGAAATAAAGGCTCCATTTTCTGAATCCCTCGCTGCTCGGCAAAGTTGAACTCTATACTTTGCTGCATATTGTTACAAACGTGATTCAAAACCGTAGCTCTGTGTGTTTGCCTAATTGTGTTTGTGTGTCTTGTGCCATTTCCTTGCAGAGGCTTTGTCTACGACAACAGGAACAACCTTCAGATGAGGGGCGTGATCGTCCTGCTGATGTCGAAAGCCGCCGGGCCGAGCCACGCGGCGTCCGACCTCCTGGCTCAGGACATGGTCAGCGGCATCTACCCCAGGTAAATCACCTGAAACGACCGACGCTGGGTCGGCGGCTCAGACAAACCGTACTAACTTTGATTAGGTTGAGCCGCGGGGACAACTGAAGGACTTGATAACTGTAATTGTAGTAAATCTTTGCTCATTACCAGTAAGATCATCATTAAAGATCCATCAAAGCATCATCAGCTCAAACAGCAGGTTGCACTGATGAATCTTCCTCCTATGCAGAAAATTCCCCAAAGCTTGGCTAACTGTGAAAAATGTAATTGGTTGCTATTGCTTTTGTGGTAACTCAGGAGCTAATTGGCAAAACATTGTATAAAAGTCATTATGCCCTTGAGGATTTTGCTAAGTGTTAAATGGTGTCTTTCAACTTTAATCACAGTCATAGAGTGTTGTTTTAGGAATTATTGCTTTATCATACCAAGCTTCTTCTTTGGTTTAATTAAACCCAAGCCGGTCATTCAAACCCACAGATAGTAGTTGATACCTGTAACCACACATCAGCAGACGAGTTCACTTCGCGTCTATGTGCTGCTTTTGGAGAAAAAAAACCTCGGGCAGTAAAAGCATGTGTAGCATTGCACTGTAGAGCCATAAATGTGCATGGCAAAGCAGACCAAGAAAGGCGATGCCACTTCTGTCCCTGTTACATGCCTGCTGAAGGATAAATAGGGAGGGTAACTCTATCCTGTCCTCTGTGGTTATTGTCCATATCAATTCCTGTAAATGAGGCACTACATCATCTAGTGATGTATGATGGAATATGGGGGCAAAACAGACACAGTTACCAGGCGGGATTTCAGTGTTTATTTGATTATATTTGGATGGAAGCTAATTCAAAAAAAAAAAAAAAAAAGTCCTTGCAGCAGCTTCCTTTGTGACCACCCTGCAGTTGCTGGTTTGTGTTCAAATCGACAAACAATTACATAATAAGGAGAAGTGTTCAACAGCAGACTTATTTACTTTACCATCGGGCCACCCGCAGTTTCACCTGATGAATGTTGCCTTGTAAAATTCTTCCAATACTTGCAACAGAAGCTGAAATAAATCAGCCTGAAAATATTATCCTTCGTTGATAAATACGGGTCACACAGAAAGATCTCTACAGCTATTGGATAAACTGACAAGAAATGTGCCGTTCATGGTCCTCAGATGAACCCTTTTTTTTCAGTATATTTTTGGGGCATTTTTGCCTTTATTGGATAACATAGTGTAGAGAGACAGGAAATGGGGAGGCAGAGAGAGGGGAGTGACATGCAGTAAATGGTGCCCGATGGGGGATTCAAACCAGGGCTGACTGCAGCGAGGACTATAGCCTATGCATATGGGGCACCCGTTTAACCCACTGCGCTACACGGTGCCCCGGAGGATGAACCTTAATGTAAAATCATCAAAAGATCAAATACCTGTAAAACTGAAGTCATTTGCATCAGACTCAGCTTTACTTCAAATGTTACATCATGTTAATATACTGAACTGCTCTACAGAATAGAGTGATGAATAGCAAACAGCCAACCTTGATGAGACATCACTGTTATAATCACAGACCGTATTTTGAGATTTCAGCAGCAATTAATTGCTTTTTCAGTCTGACGTCTCCTCCATGACCGCTAAAGATGGAGGTCAGGGAACAAATTTTGGATCTCAGTCAGTATGGAGGTCTGTGCAAAGAGTATAACAGTCTCACAGAGCAGTGAGCGTGGCTGTAGATCGAAAGTGCTGTTTTAATGATTTACTTATAGTAATGAAGTCGTCAGCGTACTGTTTTCCATTTGGATCCTTTCATACATGACAACATATGGAACAAACTGCCCTCTGCCCAGGCTCTGCTGTAACGTGTGGACCAGTGACGACAGTCCGTGATCTCCCTGCAGAAGTTCACTGTATTTGAGTGCAAGTGTGTGACTGCACAAAAGCTTGCCGTGCACACGTACCATGTGACATCCTCACCTCTGTGGCTCCTCACAGTCCTGTGCTGCTTGTGTTTTGGTGGGGACGTTACATGAGTGCAGTGTGTTCAGACGAGGCTTGAATGGATGTGATTTATGTCTTTCTACATGTTTAAATATAAAGTGTTAAGTGTGGCATTAATGTGCTGCTGTAAAATGCTTCAGGTAGCACCCTCAGGTCCTCTGTGGCTTCCTCACACTGCAGTCCAGCAGCGTACGGCTCACAACAGCGATGGGGGCGTGAGCCAAGTGGTTTCCAGAAGTGACTGCTGTGTTTGGCGTGGCTGTGTGCTGGGTGCCTGAAAGGCTCCTTTCTTACTGCTGGCTGGCACCAGGCACATGTGTGCAGAGGAGCCGAGTCTGTGCAGAAACATCCTAATATTAGAACTAATTGGAATAAACCCGGCGTCATGGAAGTGCTTAAGTCTCGTCCTGTTCGGGCTGAGAGGCCGGGCTGCCGACAGCTCGTCTCTCACGACAGGACGAGTCACTAACACGCTCACCTCGTGTCAAGACCCGACGCTCACATCACCGTGACACTGGATCACTGAATCCGACATGCAGCATTCCCTCACACCCACACATACACACACGAACACACACTCACAGCATGACTTGATCACCTCATTTGCACTATCTTGCTCTCTCTCTCCCCCCTCGGCATTCCCCCCACCTCTCCTGGGCTCATTAGCACCTCTGCTGATGGCGAGATGGAAGGATAGAGGGAGACGGGGTGGGGCGGGGTTGGGGGGTGATTGAAACCTCCGGGGGATAGTCTCCTCCCTACTGACAGGCAGCATTTGTAAAGCATTTCCCACTCTGCTGCCTGACACTGATGATTCACCAAAGCACCACCATGATAGATAGATAGATAGATAGATAGATAGATAGATAGATAGATAGATAGATAGATAGATAGATAGATAGATAGATAGATAGATAGATAGATAGATAGATAGATAGATAGATAGACAGACAGGCAAGCAGGCAGACAGATAGACAGATAGATAGACAGATAGACAGAGAAAACGGATTCAGAGGTAGTCCAACTTGTACCCACCACACCTCTTAATTTCTTGTGACAGATGAAAGCCATGCCACTGAACACATCACGCAGGCCGTCTGATTGACAGGCCACCTCTTTAAAGCACACACAGGGACACACTCACATCTGCAAGGCTGTATTTGATGGCGAGGCACACTGCAGAGGGAGGAAAATGGAACAGAACAGTCAGGACAAGGGGCGTGGTGAGGGGCGTTACACCTCAGCAAGATGGCATCGGTTGCTATGCAACTGGGCACCAAAGCTATTTATACACCGGCCCCCTTGTCCCCCTTTTTCCTCCCCAAGCTCTTCTGCTAGTGATCAGGACTACTAGACTGGAGGCACAGCTTTGGGAAGTGTCTGCATCAGGGTTTGACTGGTTTGGGTTTAACTCAGTTTTTCAACACTTTTCATTCATAGTTTAGACGTAGATCAGAGGATTGTGTGTTCGCTCATACTGGTTCATTCAGTCTCTTACATATAGAGTCCATAATGGGACGCTAAGAGCAGCTACTGAAGCCAAATAAACACAATCCTCAACATTTATTCATTTTAATGTCTTTAGTTGTGGCATCAATAACCAGCACTGTTTTATAGCATGGATTTTTACATCATTGTTTTAGAGGCTTTGATGTGTCTATTTATTATTGACACTGGTGGATACTACAGACGGACAGAGGCTAGATAAAATATGACATCCATATTGCTCTCTCCTACTCTGAAATAAAAACTAAGTGGACATAATAAGCTGTGTAGGTGCATGTCTTGGACCTAAAGAGATCTTCTCTAATTTTATATGAATCCAGCTTCATCTTAGATTACACTCTATCTGTGCACATGAACAGGAATTTGTTATTTTACATAAATTCATGTTCATGTTACATTTATTTCCATGATGTTTTTCTTCATAGAATCCATTAAGTGATGAGGAAAAAAAGACCTAACCCTAACCCTAACCCAAAAATAGAATAAGACATCATCAGGTTGTTTTGTCCGGCCCCCATCTGAGAAACTGACTTTATTGTCAAAGCACATGACATTTATTTGGAGTAACAAGATGTAGGATGATCTCAGTCATGATGCTCTTGTGTGCGTGTGTGTGTTTTTTTTACCTTGGATTTTATTTTTCCAAATTTTAAGACGATCTTTCATGACCTAAAATTCTCCGCAGATTTTCGTTCACACAGACTTGTCGCACAAGGCCGTCGCCGTGGCTGCAGGCTGAAAACGCACACCTGTCAACCTGTTACTTTTCTCTTATTTAAACCCTGAACTTATTAACTCTCATGTGTTGATGCTCCGCGTCACCAAGCAGAGAAACCAAGCAGACAATGGTAGTGATTGAGAGGCGACACAGATGACATTATTGAATTTTAATCACATCTTTTCCATGACGATTTTGAACACAGCAATTACCTGGCTACACGATACGTGTGTTTGGGTGCGTGTGTGTGTGTCTGTGTGTGTAGCAACAAGGGGTTGAAGCGCAAGGCAGACAACCGGCTCATCAGGTTCTCATAGCGGCTGAAAGAAGGTCGTAAGTGGCTATCAGCGCACCCAACCCTGTCTGGATGGATCCCTCCTGTCGCAGCCTGGTGAGCTCCCTCCATATGGAGAGGGGCCTAATTATCCCCCACCAATGACTGAATCAACATTTGATTATATCCTCCCTAAGGCTGCTCTGAAAGGCTCTATTCAAAGACCACTTTTATGTCTTTTTCTCTCATAATCAAGAATAGCTGTTATTTGCTAATGATAAGTTTAATTTCTTTTTTTTAAACACAACCCCTGACACGCCGTGTGGAAAAACGTCTGACATTGTGCCCCCGAGTGTGCTCATTTTGACTCGGAAGGTTTTGAAGTAAAATTGGGGAAATCTTTTTTTTTTTTTTTTTTTTAAGTTACATTTTAATTTGTTCTTTAACTTGAGTAGACAGTAAATATTTCAGATGGAGTTTGAACTGTGAGGAGCCCACCCTGGTCTTTGTTTGCAGCAGCGTTGTGTGTTTTAGTCAAGTGGAAAAACAAGAGCTGAGCGTCTGAATATTATATTGTACATTGCAAATTGATGTTTTTCCCCTTCTGCATGATGGATGAAATGAAAACCTGTGAGTGCTTTGTTCTGATTGAATCCTTTGTGGTCAGCACACCTGGATATGATGCTGTGAATGAGTTTTCCTGCAGGTTTCTCCAGCATAAAGACAATGAAAAGGTTTCTGTCAAAAAGCTCTCTAACTGTCAGCCTGGAGAACGCCTCTCTTAAAAGCTGTGGGCCAAAAAAAAAGCTCTGGTTTAAAAATTTATCCTTTTATTGTTTAGTCAGAGGAACCTGGCAGAAATCACCGAGCTGATCCACACGGCGTTCCTGGTGCACCGTGGGATAGTGGACCTGAAGGAGTGGACGGTCTCAGACGGGCCGCTGAAGGACATGCAGTTTGGAAATAAGATGGCCGTCCTGAGCGGAGACTTCCTGCTAGCCAACGCCTGTACGGGACTGGCCCAGCTGAACAACACTAAGGTATACTGTCTGTCACTAATGAAGTGTACTCATGAGAAAAATCTGACCTGACATCAGTGATATTAATGAGACACACTGTCTTAATGTGGGCTCCCAGCACAGTCCTCACTGTCACTCTGCATCATGACATCCTCACTTTCATTTACACAACATCCAAACATCTCACATCTGCTGTGATATTCAACTGACTTCATCTGCCCCTGGAATTTATGGAATGTTTTTTAGAGTAGGGATGGGCTAAAAGGACCGATCAGATATGTTCTGACCACCTGCCTAATATAGTGTTGGTCTCTTTTGCCACCAAGTACACCACTGCACTGCACTACACTGTGTATTCTGACAGCACTCTGAACCAGCATGAAGTTCTTCAGCAGTTTGATTTTGAGTTTGCAGTTTGATTGGATGGGACCACAGGGGCCAGCCTTCTCTCCCCACGTGCATTAATGAGCCTGTGGCTGGTTCACCACTGTTTCCTCCTTGGACCACTTTTGATAGATCCTGACCACTGCAGACCAGGAACATCAACTTTGAGGACAACATGTTCACTTGCTGCCTAATATTTCCCACCCACTAACAGGTGCCATGATGAAGTGTTATCCAGTGTTATCCAGTGTTATTCACCTGTCAGTCATAAAGTTATGGCTGATGGGTGTATAATATCCTTAGGTTTTTATTTGGTCTGAATTACTAATGCATTAGTGTGATATACACTCCACAACCCAGAAATGCCCTTTCAGACAAACAGTGACATTAGTGGCCAGCTGATTCCAAACCCGAGGTTCAGACGTCAAACAAGGCTGCAGGAGAAATCTGAGAGGTTGGGAGGAGATGAAGATGGTCTTGGTTCCACACCAGTGAATCACCACCAAACTCCTCTGATTTCTTCATCAGTTTAAACACTTCTGCTTCTATGCCCATTGATGGCTGTTTACCTCACTAAAGAAACAGTTGAGCAAGCAAAGTTAAACAGATGGGATTAGGAATGTAGAGAGCCAGAGTCATGACGTCATATCCAATCCATCCTCCACACTTACTAACATTACTTACATCATCATTATTGTTATTTCTCCGCTGAAAGGGGCTTTTTGTAATTTCTCTCAGTCACCAAACACAGTCTCTTGCCAGGAGCAGGTGATAGTGATTTTTGCTTGATAAGAGATTAAGCCAGTGTCATGTGTACAATAGAAGAGGTTATAATATGTGCTGAGCAATGCCTCATCTCCAGGGCAGGTTGGAGGCTGCAGTGAGAAGCTATCAGAATATGAGGAGGGCCCAGCTAGCTGGTTAGCATGACACCCTGGACAGGTTGCCAGTGTATCACAGGGCCACATATAGAGACAAACAACACACACACTACAGTTAGAGTCACCACTCAACCTACTGTGCATGTTTTTGGACTGTGGGAGGAAGCTGGAGAACATGCAAATTCCACCCAGGCTGCCCCAGGCTGGGAGCCCAGTGCCTTCCTGCTGGGAGGCAAGCGTGCTAACCACTACACCACTGTACCGCACAAAAAAAGATGTGATAAATGTAAATGAAAACAAAGAGGTCACATTCCACCTTTGCAGCGCTCTCTGGCAAGTGAAGGAGAAGGTCCTTTAAAATGTTAATTACACTGGCTATGTAAAAGAATACTTACAAACACATTTAAACAAAACACAAATAATGTAATGACAAGAATCCATTAAAACAGAAGGTCAAAGTTTGAGATGAAGAATCTTAAATCACCAAAAAATTCATTTTTAATGTGCTGTGTCGTGGGCTCTAGCTGGACAGTACACAGAAGCTAGAATCAGTTCCTCCAAGCTCAGTATGAGTTCAGTGGACCTCACAGCTCTGAGAACCTGTGCAGGTCTTTATGATCTGATAAAAGGAAAAAGTCTGAGGAGACCTCAGTCTTGTCCTAACTCATCACTGTCTGCACCCTGTGAGGAGCTGTGAGAGGTAGGCGTTGCATAGCAGGTGGTGAGTGGTGTCGCTGGTGCTGCGAGGTCTCCTGTGTGAATCTCCTGTTGTGTTCACTGGAGGTTCTGGAGGTGGCACTCTTTGCTTTGCCTGTTCAGCCGGGGTGAAAATGACTGTTAATACCATCTACACAGGCTGTCCTTAGTTTGTTTCAGACTGATAATAAAAAACAGACCGTTCCTCCTGCGGCACAGCATTTTTACCAGGAAACCCGCCAGACAGCAGATGATTAGAGCAGCATATGATCACAGAAGCTCTCAGTCAGATAAACACAGCCTCCTACATTTGATGGTGTACAGTCAATGTGTGTGTGTGTTGGATAACGTGGTCGGGACACACCATTGACATGTACACCACAGGAATCCTTCTTATTGAGTTTTCAGGTTTGGATGTGTGTGTTGCTGGTGGTCTTGTAAGTGCACCACAGATCATATCTGCTACGTAGCCTGGTAACCTCTTGCTGACAGATGCTGTCACCACGCTGCTCAGTCAGAATGCGGTCGCCCTAAGTGGATCAAAATAACCATCTCTCCCCCCACGATGTGCCCATCAGCTGGTCCAGCCCTTATCGCCTTGCCTGCTGCTTCTCATTCGGCACACACAGTCTGGGTTTGTGTCTGCTCTATGGCAGATGAGAGATGCCCTCCCAAATATATACGATAGTCGTGGCGCCTGGTGGAGGGATATTTTTGAGAGCCCAACATTTCCTTTATAGATTAAAGATAATTCTCAAGGTGTGGCCTTTCCTTTATAGTGGTAATTGGCTTTCATTAGGATTTGTCACTGCAACAGCACCATGAGAGATAATTGTCACTCTGTGGTTAAGCTACAAATTACAGTAATGGAAATGATGCTGTTGTTTCCCTGGAAGATGGAGAAAAACCACACTGAGAATAAAATGATGGCCGATCTGCTCGCGTTCAAGTTGACACCAGTTGAATCAAGTTTTTGGAGCATCTGTTACTTTAGTTTGGTTCATTTTCAAGGTGGGAACGATGTCATTCAAACTCAGCTGGTACCAAATTACCACAGAGCAATGCCCAAACAAATGTGCACTGGTGTTTATTAGGAGTGTGAATGTAATCTGAAGCAGCCACAGGAAACATCCCCAGAGTGGAAGTTTTTAAGGGTAATGAGGAGATAGACATCTGATATTCGGCAGTTACTTGTGTTTGAAAAGGTTAGCAAAACAAAGTGAACCCGGGGCGAACCACAGCCACCGCAGGTGCTCATATTCAGCGGTGTTTTTTTTAAGCATGGAGGTAAATTAGATTATTGTTAACAGCACTGACACATCCATCACACTCAGCTGCAGTCACAGGAATGTGATCTGTTGTAACCAAAGTTTCTAAACTAATGAAAGGTCACAAAATCCTGTTCACCTGACCCTCTGTCTGAGGTCATGTTGACCTTTGACCCCAGTTTGTAATTGAACCTTAATAAAACATATCACATTTAATTTGTCTTTAGGGTGAATGTGGATGGGATCCTACAGTAGACATCTTGGAAATAAGAATGTATATCAAAAAAACAACTCTGAATTCAGGCCCACTTACTTGCTTGCCCTCTCACCTGCACAACATGGTCTTCATCAGTGGACAGAATAAAATGTCAAGCACAGCTTCCAAACCAACATTAACAAGTCGGAGTCATGTATCATAAGTTTACCACAGGAAAATGAAAATAACAACAATTCATGTGCCATCTGTGAAAGTCCTCATTAATTAACTCTTTTCTTTTTTTCTTTTTTTTTAAACAATGAATCTGTCTGAAACGTGAGTGTAGAGAGGTGGAGAGATTCTGTGAGAGGCCAAACATCTGCCCTCATGATGATATCATTGTCATGTGTAATAATATTCCCACAATATCACATATATATAATTCTTAAAATATTTATATGTCAAGATATAGAAATACCTTTGTTGCTTCTTCCAGTGAATTTCACTTATGGTGTTTATATCAGTCTCTTTGAAACACTTGAATGCATGTGCACAGATCACAGGCCTGCTCATATAAACCATCTCTGGTTTGTCTTTTTTAGCTAAGTTAGTAAGTCTAGTTAACTAGCTGAGAGCTCAGGATCACAGTCTGCTGACAGCTGTTTAATCACGAGTGAAGGAGCTACAAGAGCCATCAAGTAAGAGGACACAGAAGAGGGAAAGACATGGCATATCCCATGATGCAATCCTTCATCAGACCATGATGATATTGTCAGCGTTTTTTAATCAAAACAGTTCCAGTCCTCCTCCAGAGCCACAGTTTCTCAAGCTGATTAGTGCTCCATCGTGGTGTGTTCACTGAACGTCATGTGTTTCTTTTTAAAAACTGCAGCCAACCTGTTTTTTTTTAAGAAAGAATTAGCTCCAAGTAAAAGTACAAATGTAATGTAAGATTTCATTGTCACTCATTAATATCTGCGAATTGTGATATTATCATCCTGTAACAGCTTTAGAATGTGTAAAACTTTGCATCATTGTACACTGACAGTCTGTGAGACTGTGGCTCTGCTCTGTCTTGCAGCCTGTGTGGTCACTGTACCACTTCTTTTTTAATACACAGGGGGACAGATGTAGAGTTCTCGCAGCTTTCGAAGTTTTTCTCATAAACCAGCCTTTTTTTTTTTTTTTTTAAGGCAGAGAGAGCGATGGAGATTATGTGTCGTGGCCTTGAGAGGAAACCTATGCTGCTACTTGTATAAACTGTAAAGTAATCTCAGCGTGGAGCTCCGGTTTCTTCCCCCCTCGCAGACCTGTCGGCAAAACACGATCTGGCTGGATTTGGGAATGGAGTATGGGGGAGGCATGAAGAGAGCTTATCTGATACTTTCCAAAAAAAGACCCCCACTGGCCCCCACTTCCCAAGGCAGCCCAGGCAGAGACACCACATCTGGTAATACTGTAGGCACATTGTCCTTCCAGGTCTGTGGGCGAAGCTCGGGTTTCCTCAATATTTTCCCCTGGTGGATTCAGTTACCCAAAGGGCACTGCGCGGCTGACTGGGCAGCCAGCGTCACCAGACTTTCCTGATGCACCAAGGATGTCTAGGGTGAGCTGAAGGAGCTCTAAATTTAACCTCATTCATCTGAACTGTGCAGGCGTGGCCTCAGCTCCTCGGGCCCAACGCTGTGTGTCTGCAAGTGAATGAAGGACTGAGGGATTCGCTTCAGATTTGTACTCATTCATTAAAAGCAGCCTTTAAATAATGATTTAAAAAGATGCAGCCTCTCATCTGGTGGTTGATGAGGGGCCGGTTGTGTTTCTGTAAGCAAAATGTAGTCATGCATGCCCCCTGTAAGAGGAAATAGGCAACTGCACTCTTAAACCAAACCCAGGCCTCCATAACTCACTGTGGAATAATCTGTGTCTTTTGAATAGTCTTTAAAGAAGAAAGTTAAATATTGTTGAAGGTCAGTTCCCTGAATGCAACATATTTTCCCTGTACAGTACATCTACTCATGTGCAGATCACAGTAGTTAGTAGTGATCTCTCTTTATCATTCTTACAGACTTGAAACCTTTCCTCTTAGCTTCTGTAAATCCTTTAATAATCAACAGATTAATATTCTAGTTTCCTCATGTAAAAGTCTGAAGTGAAATAAATCTTCAAATAATTTCTGAACTAGAAGTGAAGGAGAGCACTGAGGACCCTGAAGTCAGATCATCTCTCCAAAACCTTGTTAACCCCTCAGCTCTCTGGACACTTGTTTGATCTCACCATCTGCCTGTCAGCTCCATTTCAGCCCCTCAGACCGGACAGACACCTCATCTGTCCCCTCTACTGGATTTTCTCTATGAATACAAAGCATTAATGAATGAAGGTGAGCCTGGGCCCGCATCATGAAATCAACAGGAGCTCTCTGTCCTCGTCTCACCTCACATTTAGTCACCAAACCAGCTGCTCAGATGCGCTGGCTGCTCCAGCTTCAGTCAGGGGAAATACTGTTTTTTTTTTTTCTTTTAATTACAAATATCACGGATGAACTGAGGAGCATGGTGTTTTCTGATCAACCTCATTTAAATTCACATTTTAGGAGTCTAATCAATGCTGTTAGCCAGAGTGATCCGTAATGAGGCAGCAGGTTAGTGGTTCACTGCCTGAGTCCAAGGACACTTCAACATGACGGACATGTTGTCTGTGGTGGAGCTTTGGTGCAAAGAACAGTTCATGCTCACTTTGCAGCACCTCCACCTGCTTGTGCCTCAGGGAGCCGAGGTGTCTGGAAACACTTTGAATTATTATTATGCATTTAATATTTATATATGTGCTTTTTCAGCAGTGAACAGGGGATGGTGTGTAAATGTGTGAGTCGGATCCTGTCAGTGTGTCAAGCCCAAATGTCTGATCCTCTTCTTCCTCCTCTTTTTCCTTATTTGACAGGTTGTTGAACTGATCTCCAGTGCCATCGGGGATTTAGTTCAAGGGATCTACTATGAGAACTCCAGTAACACTGAGGTAAAGTGGATCTATGGTGCTGCAGAAGTCCTCTTAGTGACAGACAAGATGAGGTCAAAATATAGAAATGCAGTCATTTTAAATCAGGATAAATGAACAATTTAGATTTAGATTTATTCCTCAGTGTGATGGAGCCTCATTGTGACCCCCAAAACTATTAACGTGTTACCAGGCACCCACATTTTTGTGCACTAAAACGCTTACTGTTCTTCAACTCCCCCATTAGAACCATGAACTATCTTTTTAAGTGTTGCCTTTGGCATAAAGAGTCATTATAAGGCTCTAGCAGGACGTTTTGTGTGGGAAACATTGTGGAGCCATAGTTCACAAGTCTGAAGCAGCTCTTTGTCAACAGCTGCTGCAGTGATACAGGGAAGAGTGAGTCCAGGTCAGAGCAAGAAGTAGCAGTGAAGTGTCACTCGAGGGGAACGGTGTATTTTTTAAGGTTAAACACACATCAAAGGGCCTCACTGTTGCAGTGGCTGACATCTTCCCTCATTACAGTTATCACACACCATTTATTTTGACTCACTCACATCCACAGAGATGGATTAATCCTCCTCTGAAAATATCCCTATATTCCCTCCTGTGAGAGTGACAGTTAAGCCTACAGCGTCCTGCTGTGTCAGGGAAACTCTGACATTTGTGACCAGTTTTTAAAGATTTTCGTCTGCAGTAGGAACAATGGACTGGGAGCTAAAAGCCTCAGACTCATTTTTGACTTCTGATCTGTCTGTCTTTGCACTGTTTACCTTTTATTATGTATAATATTTTATGATGGAGATTGTAGATGAAATCCTCTGTTTTCTCTTGTTATCAAGACAGTGTCTGTTTAACCTGTTTATACTGAGCCCATGCTGTTGACCATGTCTTTATGTCGGACTTGTTACTAGACATAAAAGAACGTATTTAAAGTGTTGCTATAGCTGCTGGAGTGTTTTTCATCTTCTGGTTCTGTACCCCTCTCCCAGCTTCACTCTGTTCCAAATAGCTGCAGAACTTGTGGGAAATACTGTGTTAAATTGCCGTTACTCTCTGGTGCACATCCAATTACATGCTGAAAAACAAAATCACAGTGAAGGAGGGGTTGTTTTGATTTAGAGGTTGTGAGGTGCTCTGTGGGAACTTTGAAGTCGTACAGTAGCAGCAGTGAGAGCTCAGGCCCTGCGGTGTCTCTGCCACTATTTGCTCTGCAGGAGAATGGCCTCACCGACGGCGTCGACGTGGCGACTTGGGAGGAGCAGACGTTCCTGTCCCACGGGGCGCTGCTGGCCAAGAGTTGTCAAGCTGCGATGGAGCTCGCCAAACACGACACCGAAGCCCAAAGACTGGCCTACAAGTACGGCAAGCATCTATCACTGGGCCACAAGGTAAGGCTCATCTGAGTGTCCCACCCACCAAGCACCAAACACCAGTGAAGTGGGTCTTTTGGGGATCAGTCAATAAAGGTCAAGCACCACTGAGTGGGCCACTCTCTGAGATAATCTCTGTCATATGTCTTGCTTAAAGCCCTGAAAACCTATTTGCTCAAACAGTTTCTTACTAAGAGTGATGGGGTCTTCTAAAAACTCTACTTTCTGTCAAAGTTTGAAAGTTTTTCTCAATTCAAATGAGAGATTTCTGTTTTTCTGTTTGTGCCCTTGCATTTCTCACAAGTGGGTTGTGAGCCACATATTTTTGTAAAGCGATCAGAGTTTTCCATCAGAATTTCATGTCAGTTGTAAGGATGTCTGATTAAACCACCCCCCCACACAGTTCTGATGCCACCAATTCAGTTAATGAATTATTTTTAAAAGGAGGCTAATGCTGTACTTTTGGAAGCAGGAAGACACCCGTAGTGTTGCATTCAGTTGCGCAGCAGACAAACAAAGAGGGGCTGGAGGGAGCGATGTGAAGTCTCCTCAGCTCTGTGCAGCCGCTCCATCGCACTGTGAAGTTTGTGTGTTTTCGGAAAGTTGCCGTCACTCTGTTTCTGCAGCAGCTCCTCCTGGCTCAGCGCTGGAAAGGCGGTTGGGAAGAGGCAGAACGGCAGGTTAACTGTGTCTGTGTACTGTTTGGTGCTGAGCAGGTAGTGAACAGTGGGTTCTTCTCTGCTGCAGCCATAAACAACACTATGATGAGAGCAGTGACAGTGACACAGAACATTATAGCTGCAGCTGGACAAATAAACAAACTACAACTCCATGGAGCTCTGTAAAGCTGTGGGGTCATGTGATTCTTAGTATCATTAAAAAATATCCACTGTTTGATAAAACATGAATATATAAATCGATTTTTGGTTTTGAAACCAAGTTTCAGCGACTAATAATAATCCTTTGCACTGAGTCTTTGTCCCTCCTGACCACCCTGCTGTTTGTTTTTGCTCCAAGTTAAATCACTAAATCGAGCAGGCTGCTGATTGGCTGCATGTTCCACTACTGGAAGCAGCAGTGTTTGCTTCTGTCATTTGAATGAAGGCCTCACTCTAGATAGAGTATTTGCGTTAAACCTGGAGATGAATGACAGGTTTTCGGGATGTAAGCATGCCTTTGTAGATGAAGCTGGACCCTGCCAGTGCATTAGTTTTAAGTGTGTTATTATTCTCACATTAGAGACAAACATGAAGTGTGAAAGTGTGGGATCAGGTGGAAGGTTGATTTGCAGCAAAGCTAAAATGCCATTAGTGTTTAATGTTAATGCAGACGCTTAAACATTTTTCAAGGTTCAGAGGTTTTGAGCAGTATCTCACTGGGCTTGTCTAGTAGTTATTCATAATGATCCCTCTCACTGTGCCATATCAGTACGTCCCCTCCTGCTGTGGCTCCCTGCAGCTGCCTGTCTGCAGGCCTCCGCGGCTGCAGGGAGCCTCAGCGTGGGAGGAGGCGCAAATGAGGTCTTTGAAGGAGAACCATCCTCATCAGGCCAGGTTGCGTCTCTGGGCAAACTGCTCATCATGCTGGTCATTAACAGGGTCACTCAGAGTGTACGCATGCACAATCCAAGCTCCACCATTCTCACTGCTGGGTTTGTGTGATTGGTGTGTGGAAGTTAGAGAGAGGAATCTTACTGACAAAGGTGATCTCCCTCCTGTAGCTGAACTCTGACCTACAGCCGTTTGTGAAGAGCAGCGTGGGGGAGCCTGTGTCGTTCAGCTTCAGCGCCGCCCCGGTGGTTTTCCACCGTCAGATCGTCGGCCAGGAGAGATGGCATCAGCAGCTGCAGCAGGTAGGGGAAGGACAGGCCATGACACCACTGCAGCAGCTCTGTTCAGTTCGTTTTCCGACCATGCATCAGTCTGTGGTTATCCTGGTTGTGTTACATACATAAAATGAGGTCCAGGCAGAACTGCTAAGAGTCTGCTCATAGGTAAAGTAATAGTAAGTCAAAGAATGAGTGTTTTTATTGTGTTTGTTGATTAAGTATCCCAGTATGCAGCAAATAAGAGACACATTGAAGACAATTTTTCAGGCCTGTGAAACACACACACATGCACACACACACACACCTTCCCTCCCAAGAGGCAATAACAACACATTTAAAATTTAAATAATAAACCATGGAGCTCTCCCTCAGTAACCATGGAAAAACAAAGTATAAAACGTGTCCCTATTCTCTTAAAATTAGCAGATTCGTGGTAGATTTGATTTTCTCTTTGATAAAACATGACATGGCATCTTTAACCGTCTGATATGAGAAGAGGAGTTTGGGGGTTTTAATTAAGATTAGATGAGGAGCAAACAGACATGTGAAAATATGGATAGAAGGAGCCAGCGGGATTTAGATTTAAATTCATTTTGGAGAATTGTAGGTTTAACCCAAAAAGGGATTTTAAAGATAATCTATAAAAATGTTATGAGCATGATGTTGAGGAAACCAGGGTTATTTACTGATTATCCCTCTGTTCTCTTCTTCACAAGGCAAGGACACAGAGAAACCAACTGGATTACTCAAAGGTAAGACCACTGCTTTGTGTCACGGTTCACTATATTCCACTGTTACAGTGGTTGAACTCTTTGCAGCAGCCTCTGTTTCCAGTTTGTTCAGTTTCATTCATATTTTCAAAAAAAAAAAAAAAAAAAAAAAAAAGGTTTAAGTTTGTACGATGGTTGAATTGATTTCTGCTGTATTCCAGTGTTTCCACCTGTTTGCTGAATGGCACTGTGTCTGACAGAGCCACCACACAGTAACAGGATGTCTTTTCACTGTAACCTATATCAAAGTTGGGAAATGAGCTTTCCAATGTCAATGTGTGAGGGAAGACAGGGACCGATAGGGGTGCAAGAAGAGACTGTAGCTACAGAGGAGGGGTCTGATGGTGTTAGGGGGGTTATCTGGTCCCGTCTGAAACCAGAGCAGGAAGGATTATTTACTGTGGCCTATTTGTGGAGGAGACACTGAGGCTCTGAGACAGTGGCATTGTGAGAGAATCTCCTTCAGCAGACCTGCGGAAAAGGGGACACAGGGAGAAGTTGGAGAGGAAGGAGAGAAGAGGGGACACAAGGAGGAAAGCTGAGAGCAGGACAGAGGGAGGGATGAAATTTGGGGGGGGGATAAAGACCTTGTGGTCTCAAGTGTAAAACTTTGCTTTGATTCAACACAAACACATGAATGCATCATAACATCATAAGGAACTACGAATTCACATGATTTAGCATCATCTTAGTCCTCCAGGGGTGAGGCTAGATGTTATATGACATGAGTTCTCATAGTAGATTCCTTGAACTAGTGTTTTATTAAAAAATAATAAGAGGAAATGATTATGAATGTAATCTTAATAGAATACAAAGCAAAAATATGAATATATTTACTGCGATATGTATCATTTCAAGTTCTGTTTCTTATGTCAAATGAAGGCAAAAATCCCCAAAACTAAAAAACACAAGAGAAGCAGCTGCGGCTCCAGATGATGAGTGCAGACGCAGACGCTCACCTCACCTTGTTACCTGCCCAGCTAACAGGCTGGTGGGCTTGTTACTTACAGCCTTTACTGAGCATCAGAGCATCGAGTGTTAGCAGCAGCAGGTGGTTGGTTAATTCACAGGTACTTTGGCAGAAAGACTCAGGAGTCCGGAGCATCGGCCCATTTGATTGGCTGAAAGGTGAGCAGGTGCAGACAGATAACAAGGTCACCGCGGGAAAATGACATGAAACAAAAACTTTTGGAAAGAGTTTCAAATAGTTTCTATAATGAAATGATCATTTTTAAACAGTAACTATTGTCTGTGACAATGGCTCACTTTATGGATGCATCATTTATATAAGTATAAACAAAGCCACTGTGGTGAATCACTATATATTCATGTATTCATAAAATGGTTTAATCTGAAAAAGATGAAATGAGGATTTATTGTATGTGGCAACCCTGAGTTACTTCATTGTAATGCATGATCAGTTGTTCATTTCTTTATATATTTATATTTATTTTAATTTTAATGCACTGAGATCAGAATGAAGAAGACAGGATGTGATGCTGTGGGGAAAGAAGGAGCAGGCAGAGGAACATGGAGAAAAACATGGGAGGTTATCTAACATGTGAACAGTGGAGAGTGTGGGGTACAGAGAGACGAGGGAACATTGAATTAATACAGGACAAAACCAGGGTGGCACACAAGACCCTGAGAAGTGAGTGTGACAAAGAATCATTTCTAAAAGTAAGGAAGTGGCCTGGGTGATGTCGAGTTCGACACCTGAAGCTTTTTTTTTTAAAGAGGGAATGCCTACGGGGATTTCCACCTCCAGAATTTATGATGTAAAACGCCCTCAGCAAAAAGATGTCCCAACACACCAGCAGTGAAGCACATGGGGTCGCTCAAATTCATGCTGTCTCTCTAGAACTTAATCGACTGGTTGAGGCTTATTTGACTTTTTTTTTCTTTTTTGACGTTAATTCTATATGATGTGTGTCTAATTCCCAAGCTGCATTTACGCACAAACACACAGACTTCCCTCTAATGATCAGACAACCTTATTGAGCTTCTTTTAAAAAGATGTAACAATACAAATTGAATAGATGAGTAGAACCTGCAGAGAAATACAATTCTGGGCATTTACATCTCATTATAAAAAAAAAAAAAAAAAAAACTGCCAGTTTTAACATAACTGATTTTTTTCCCCTGTAGTTAAATGTGATGAGCTGCCTCTAGTGGTACCAGGGGCAGTGTGCAAATACAGACATGACTGTGTTATACAATGGGTTTCCTGTCATTAAAAAAAAGCTGTGCCTCTGTACGATCCACTTTAAGAGTGAGCTAACTTTCTCTGGCTCTTAACAGTCTGTAGTATTGACAGCTGGATAGTAACAGGAGTGACACAAACATGACAAACTAATGTGTGTTTTCATCCCTCAACAGCTTTTGGCAGCAGTTAAGTCAGAGAAAGGCATGAGCTCAGCGGTGGACTTATGCTGTTACCATGGCAACAAGGCTCTGGAGGCCATCCAGGCTTTCCCCTCCTCCGAGGCTCGATCCGCCTTGGAGAACATCGCCTCCGCCATCACCAAATTTTGACCTGGACACGTGCTCACACACACACACACACACACACACACACACACACACACATACACGCACTGCTGTTTCTAAATGTGCAGCCTAGAGTGTCTTTGTCTGCAGAGACACCAAGACGACACTTAAGAGACAAATGAATGTTGAGCCAGGTGCTGGCTCTGGAGAAACTGTTCTGCTCTGTTGTGGATGATATTGTGCATCAGAAATGTAATGACTATATCCATAAATGGTCATCATTTAAAAAACAAAAAAGAAATAAAAACAGCTCTATTACTACAGCATCATGCTTGTGTTATGTTGCCTCTGACACATCCCCTCCCTCTCCTGCGTGGAGAAAACATCACGCCAAGCTGCATTTTAAAACCTGGCACTTTATTGTTACCTTGCTTATCAGCAAAGGTGCATACCAGGCAGAACGTAATTTAAGATGTTTTGAAGAATTGTTATTGTCATCTGGAAAATGTACCATGAACAGCGAATGATGCACCAAGCAGCACTTACTCTGAAAAAAATCAATTTTTTTTAGACTCGGTTCCTCCTGCGTGTTACTGCACACCTCAAATGATGCTGAAATCATAGCTGCTGGATGTACTTGTGTCTGCCAAATCAAAGAGCAGCTCAAAACCAGTTGTAAAAATGTCTCAAAGTCATGTTCCAACAAGTATGTACCTCTGCTGATAAGCACGGCTGCAAAAAAAAAAAAAAGCTTTTTTTAATTGAATTTGGCATGGTGCTCTCTGTACAGGGGGGGAAATGGCATGAATCAGAGGTAATGTCATCTATGTTGCCTTATTATGTCTGTCCCCATGCTTGTGTGTGTGATCCAAGTCAACCCAGGGGCGGGGAAAGGTCACACAGCCTCTCCCCTTGGCCCGGCCAGCAAGCGTATTGAAGCTCCGCCAAGCAGTAATTATTAATGAAGAGACCTGAGCAAATGGACAGGAAATGCAGAGGTATTGATTGGGCCGGCTGCCCTGCTCTAAGCCGTACAGGCTGGCGCCAGCCTGGTGGCCTGTGGTTTCCCAGGCTGCTGTCTGCAGAGGGGGGGACAGCCAAGGTGTGAAACCAGGCCACCGCTGGCAGCTGTCTGTCACATCACAGCCATACCTGAAGGACAGAGCGCAGGAGACAGGACGGAAAAAAGAGCGCCGAGGCTGAGGGTAGACGGGGAACAAAGAGCTCCAGTGAACAGCATTGGACAGCTTTGAAATTAATAGAACAGTGACACTAGAGTTAGTCATGGCCACATGCACTGATGCTGGAGTGTTTGAGAGGTGCCACAAACAGAGTCCCAGTCTTACAGTCCACCCTGTCAGTCATGTTATAAAATAGAGAATTAAGAATGAAAAGGTTCCTTTAGGGTCCATCTCTTGAACATCCAGGTTCCAAATGAAATTCATGACACCACAAAGTGATGTTGAGCATCTTCAGTCACCATGATTCTTTCTGTCTGCCTGACCGTCAGTGGTCCTGAGATATCGATTCAAACATTGACTGGAAGACGATTTGATCCGTTGTCATGAGTATTGGTTCAGATGTTCATGGTGCATTCATGTGGACAGTGAGTGAGTTACTGAATGGATTGATGAGAAATTGGATACAGACATTCTTCTCCCACTGTGCCCCCCACCCCTAAGGATGGACTACAGTAATGTGTGATCCAACACTGGTTTAGAAATAGGTAAAAAAAAAAAAAAAAAAAAAAAAAACAGCATTCCCAACAGCTTCAGCTCTGCTTTGTGTTTAGTGCTAATTGGCTAATGTTACATGCTTAAACACTGCACCTGCAAAGCTTCAGCATGCTGACATCGTCAACAACTGCTGTCATGCAGAGCCTGGAGGCTTTCAGCTCTTATTACTGTTCATTTGATGGTTCCCCAAAGAGGAACTCCGGTGCAACTTTGCAGTGTAAGCTGCTCCATGTTATGTCTGTGTCTTGTTTACATGCCACTGATAATGATCTCATTAGATACTATAGTTCGCACCATTATTTTGAAAAGCACAGAACAGAGTAGTAGAGGTGGAGAAGGATGAAGGTGGATGAGTGGGAATGGGGGATGATGGGACATGAAAGAAGCAAGTAGGGTTGAAGTGCAAGAGGATGTGAATGCGAAGTGAACTATTTCAAAAAACAAGGTCCTGTCTGTTGCTCGGTTGTACGGCCACTTCCTCTACTGTTTGGTTTCCGCTGCTTGGGCTTCCTGGGTACAGTCAAGTACAGCATGTGCCAGGGAAAGCCTCAGGCTCTTCATGAAATATTTATCCTTGCTGTGAGGAGACATGAGGAAAGTTACATGGAAAGTTAAAAGGACCAAACAAAAAGGAGGCTGCAGCACTGCCAGAATGACAAATATAGATACTAAACAAAACTTCTTTAAAAAAAAATTGCTTTGGCCTCTGCAATGAAACTGTTGCGCAGATGTACCCAGCAGAAATCAGTCATGCTCCACAGAAGAGGATTTGATAGGACGGAGGTTTTTTCTTTGTTGTTTTCAACATCAAGAGGAAAACAGGTCTTTCAGTAGTAAGGCTAAATGTTTAATGTTGAACAGTAATCACAGCCTTTTTTTTCCTTCCTTGACAACATTGCTGCTGTCATGATGAATCTCTCTGATATCTCCAGCACAACCAGAACGAAGAGCAGAATGTGGAGGGAGTGAAGTTGGACAGTTTTTAATCCTGCATATCAGAAACCCGACTCTCTGTTTGCTTACATTCTCTGGTTTGAGAGTCTTGGGTGTCATGAAAGCAAAAGCTGGCCAGACTATAAGTTTACATGCAAAACATGAAGTGGGTAACAGCGGCCCTAGTGTGCCCAGGCCAGACGACGACTGGTGTAATTACAGCAGGGTCCAGTGGAGAGAGTTGGTCAGCACAGTCCCTCAGATTCCATTACACCAGCACACACACACATACCCATCTAATAGTATTGTTCGTACTCAGCAGGCTTTTTTTTTTTTTTTTTTACTTTAAACTTTTCTCTAACTCAGATTTTTTGACTAAAAGGTCATTTGCTGTTGAATCTGACATCGATTCTAAAAGACAGAGATCCAGATCCAGGTTTTAAGACATTTCACCTCTCACCTCTCATCCAAGAGGTTTCCTCAGGTCACAGGTCAAAGTTGTAACATCAGAGGCTGAGATATCTTGACCTCTTGTCTGTAGTGTGAACTTTCCACTGGTGTGAAAAGTCCACACAAGTTGGAACAGTGGCTCCTTGTTTGTAGCTTTGATAACACTGGTTATTTCTTCAGTCTCCCACCAGATTCACAAAAAGCATTATACGAATGTTTTCTCAGCACTCCTTTTGATGAGTAAACTGATATTCATGTGTGACATTAGAGTGTCCCTTTAAGAATTTCCTCATAAATACACACAGACATGAATATTCATGACAAGATTGGTCCCAGTGGACAGATACCTTATCTTAACTTGTCCTGTGGGAGAGCTTTACACAGCATCTCAGTCACAATCCATTTATCAACAGCTTCTTAATATTGAATGGATTATTGTCAAAATTCATTATTAAAGACATCAAGCAACATTTATAACTACCCCCACCCCCCACTCCCCCACTCCTGCTCATTACTGAAGAGCAGCTCCAAGTAAATTGTAAAATACAATTGTACCTACTGATAGAGCGACACTGTTTAATTTAGGTGATGTGGACACCACCCTTGTCTATATGGACATTGGTACACGTGGGTCGCTGCAGTACAAAGACGCACTCAGGTCAGAGTTGTAAATATGTGGATGAATGAATGAATGAATGAATGAATGAATGAATGATTTTCTGTCGATCTTTAAACCCTGTGATGAACTGATATCTTGGCCATGATGTTTCCCTGCCTCTCTCTCTATCTATCTATGTGCATGCTGGGATAGATTCCCTTAGGCCCTCGTGACCCCATTAGGAACAATCCTGTGTAAAATGACTGAGCGAATAAGAGTGTGGAGTGAAATTAGAATCTCCATTTGTCTTCTTCTCAATGGCCTATCAGTAAACACCTGCTAATATCATCATATAGCTGACGGTGATGGATGAAAGTCATTCTCCTGAGATGGGAACAGTATGGCTGATTGGCCTCCTTGACACAGACGAGCATATTGGATAAAAATGACACTTTAACGAGCTCTTCCCGGTGTTAAGTGCTGCACGCCGGCCCCTCGTCGCAAGCCATCGCCTGGCTGACCCTGGGCCATGCTTCCCCCAGCACAGGGCCTGCTCGCTCCATTGGCTGACAGATCAGACTGCCATGGAGACAGCTCATTAGTCGAATAATGAGAACCACACCAGCCACACGTTGTCTTGTTATATCATCTATGTATCGACATATTTGTGGCTGGGGACAGAACACTGGGTGCTTCTGTGTGCATGAAATAGCCAATAATTAAGACAGAATTAAGGAACTGTGAGGTCGTCTGTTCATCTCTGACTAACTAAAATCTGTTCATCAGTCAAAACCAATTTACCAACTCAAGTAACCAGCTGTGGCTAATGGTGCCTCTTACGAATAGAAATTTCCTTGATTTCAAACTCTTGTTAATCACTTCACTAGTTTGCTATCAGCTTCTACTAGTTCTTTTTTTTTTAAGTTTTGACTCCTTCATCTCTGATCATCACGCTATGATCACTGCTGTACAGACTGCCAGCTGTACTTTGAGGACATCTGAATGATATTTGAGTGATCAGATAAAATCCCCAACATCAGAGCTTTTTGTGCATATCACATTTTTGCATAAATGAATGCTTCTTGTAGAGACAGAGAGAAAAAAAGTTTTGCTGTATGTCTGCTAAGTGACTAATCATGTCACAATCTGCAGTATTAACAGAATGGAACAGCGAATGTCTTTCATGCAGCATTCAAAGACCACCAGTAGACCCGTCTCAAGGTATGTCAGGAACAGACTCAACATGTGATGCAGTATCAACAGCTCAATATCTACTGCTTAATTAGAATTTCCCAGAAAAGTGTGTGGTTTGTAAAAAGCTGTATATGTTTTCACTGCAATCTTCACAAGTCATTCTCAGTAAAAAGAATCTAATTAATCTGTTCTCCGTGGTGTTATGTTCCCCCATAGATGGATGTAATTGTTTGCATGTGAAATGTTTCATTTGCTGTCCTGCTCCTTGGGCCCCGCAGGGCTCAGCTCTGGATCCTCCCTCCTCATGTTTGCTCTGAGGACTGCAGCCTATTAGTCTATTAGTTCATCTGGAGTATAAAGAGGATGAGGAACTGTGTTTCACTTCTCTCTGTCTGTCTGCTACATGCTGTTGTTTTCCTGTATGTACAGTTTGTTTTGTATTTGTTAACAAGTGAACAATTAACTGTGATCTCTGATAACTTGGAGGTTGTTTGCTTTGTTTCTACTACTACTGTGAGTGACTGTGTTGAACATGTATGTTGTAAATCTTACCAGCCCCCTCTTTGAGGTAGAGCTGTCATTTTGGTTCAGCCTTTTTTCTCCCTTTCCCCAAGTGTGATAGGAAGATTCATATTATGCCTTGACTTTTACTGTCATTCTCAGTGTGGTTTTTGTGTCTAGTTTGGCATCAAGGCCTGGGCTAGAGTACCTGAAGGTACCTTTCTTCCTTTCCTTCCTTTCATAATGAGTCTGTGACATTCAAACTGCTGATATTCTCCTACACTCATATGGACCTCTAGTGTGATCAGTACTCGTTCTCATATTGTTACAGTTTCATTCCACTTGAGGGCGATGTTACATAATGTTCCCTCTGTAGCTATTTCATGGTGAACAGAGATGGTCCCAGCAGAAAAGAGGTCCCACTCCTTCATCCTTCTGTTTTTAATTAGGCTAACAAGTTTCACCCTTAATGAGAAAACGTATAAGGCACTTACTGTTTGAGGCAGTAAGAATGACATGTATAGTAGTACATACACATATGGGCGATATACAAAAAATAGATTTTTTTTTTTTTTTTTTTTTTTTACATTGGGAACATTTTTCTGTTTGTAGGCTATAGACTGGCAGTAGTAAAGTTTAAATACCAAACCCATTGTACTTAATCTTATTTTATACTTCTAGGTCTATGACACACATCAGTGGGTGGAGCAAAGAACCGACGGTTTTCACGTTTTCACGTTTTATCAGAAAAATAATCAAAGTTGTGTCATATTTATATTTATAACTACCTAATATAACTATATAACCTACGTTCTCTTTGGTTTTTAACACAAATATTTAAACATTTATGGATGGAGAATGTTGGCTACTCATTAAGAGCTTTTTTTTCTTTTTGTAAATTTCGCTTAATTGGTCACTGAGCGGGACAACGGTTGTTCAATGACATCACAACTCTGCGACTGTTTACGTGCGAACTCCCCCCCCCGTGGTTACCATTACCACCATGGTTACCACGCACTGCCTACTGTTTCCAGGGTCTGAAGAAACACCAAGCCACAGAATTGAAGATTCGTCTAAAGGTGAACGCGACCACATGTTGTTCACAACATGTGTTGAAACCGAAGCTTTCTGAAGCACTGAACCACTAGGAGACAATTGCCTTGAAAGTGACATTAGCTACCCCAGCATTTTCCACTCCAGTTGAAGCCGGGTAGCAGACTTCAACGTTAACTGACTTCTAACGTTTACAGTCCGCTACGTGCCACATCTGACTATTTGCTCCCCACATATATGATGCTAGTGTTACATTTTTTGTGGAAAGTGATATGATCTGGGTATTTAGCTTCATGAGACTGATGCTGTGCAATTAACTCAAGTGCATCTCAGTAAATGAGAATACGATGGAGGTCAGCAGTCTTCTCCATGACGGTGCAGCTACTGAACCAGACTGAGACCATTTAAAGGCTCAGGAACCTCTGCAGGTGTTTGGAGTTGATCAGCTAATTAGAGTGTGACACCATTAGGTCACAATAGTGAACTTCTTCACAATACTTTTTTGAGATACTGAATTTGGGGTTTTTATTAAATGTAAGCCATAAAGATATGAAATATTTAAGTCTGTGTGTAACGAATCTATAAATTAATTGACATTCACTATTTGAAGTGAACTACTGACATAAATTAACTTTCCATGATGTTCTAATTTATTGAGATGCACCTGCAGTGTCTCTCTGGAGTGTATCCTCTGCATTACCAGGACATGTTGATCTGGAATATCTTCCACTAACAGGAGGGTGTTCTCAAGTTACTTGCCACTTTACTAAAATGTTAAAAACTGTTGTTAATATGAATATTGTTAGTATTATTTACCACTGACAGTAAAATCTGAATAGTTGAGTGAAAGCAGAAGCAGGGAGGAGTGGGACCTCACCTGTCAGGATCATCTCTGTCCACCATGAAATATAGCAACACTAGGCAACACTGTGTAGGCAACATCGCCCTCAAGTGGAATCAGACTGCAATGAGCAGTGATCACACCTCTATGACTCTGAGTACAGTCTGTCAAACAATACCCATATCAGCCCTGCATGTCATCATATTCAGCGCTTGATTATCACCATCTCTGTCCTCCTGATTTCTGTCTAACACTTTTGTTGTCCACTCTCTCCTGGCTGACTGGCTGAGGAGGAGTTTTCAGACGATGCTCTCTGTCTTCTCCGGTGATAGTTTCTGTTCAGAGACACATGAGTGGGAAATCTGTCCTGTATTGTCAAGCGCACATCATTGTAGTCTTTGTTCTTATTCCTTTTATTCAAGTGTTTTCTTCTATTTTGGGGAGAATGTGTTGAAATAAGTTCACTTTTTTTGCTTGAGGCAGATATTATGCTTTAATGTGCTGTTGAACCCATTAACATTGAATTAAATTTATAATCCTCATGTCTACACAGGGGTGAGCTCTGTGGGGGATGACAAGGAAGATGAGAACAATGTGCCCTCCAAAAAGAAGAGTCAAAAGAAGTGGAAAAAGAAGAAAACATACAAAAACTTCTTGTATGGAGAGAGGTGCTCAGACAGCAGTGGGACCAACTCTGAAACCATCTTCCTCAGTGATCTCAGCAGAGAGGAAGAGGAGGAAAAGGTATTTGCACACACACCCACGTTTACATTACAGATGCTTGCACTCTGAAGTTTTTACACAACAGCGCTGGGTTGTATCATCTCTGTTTCTATGTTTGGTGTTTCAGTGGAATTGGCTGTATCAGATCTGGTGGATCTCAGGCTGCTCCTGTAGCCAGTCATCTCTCCTGGTTGGTTGACCTCCAGTTGCCCACAGAGAATCTGTACTTGGTGGAACATCAACCAGACCCAGTCCCTCTACTAGAGGGGGGGAAGCAGAAAACAGATATCTCTCGAAGATCAGTTGCCAGATGCTGAGGTCCAAGTCAACTCCTCTTACATCACCAACCAATTCTGACTGTAGGGATGTCATCAGCTCCTCCTCCTTCCTCTATCTCAGTGATGATGAGGAGAGACAGGTAAGACATTTAGCCACAACATAATGACTGAGCTTGAGAATGAAAATAATGATGGTCAGTAACTGGCCTATGATGAATGGACTTCGTCTTCAGCTGACCAGAACACTTCAGCACTTCATGTCAAAGCAATATGCAGCAAACCTAATTTTTTCAATTTACTCACTGCTCTTTATTTCTGTGTGTTATTTGATGACATCAGTCCATCCCTGATTAGTCTGTCTTTGCCAGAGCTCTGACTCTGTCTTCTTCACTTCTTGTTGCTCCTAGGGTTGCCTGTGGACTCTTTCTGTCAGCATTGGACCGAGTCCCCAGTACCCCCAGACCCACAGGAAAGGTTCATTTTCTCAACAATGTATTTCATCCTCTAACCAAACATTTTGAATGTTTTAGCCAATTTATAACAAATCCTGTATATTCAGTTTTTTTTTCTTACATATCACTGTTTTAAGTTCCTGCTTATTTAGTTCCTCCCACTGTTCCACCCACCAGTGTTTGCCAGTCAACTCTGCGGCTAGGTTATCATAACATGCATCGTGTAGGATTTAGTCGCTTTTGTCAGTCACTCCAAAATCAATGGCATGCTGTGGAAAACAGTTATTAATGTTAGTAATATGATATATAAATTAATTGTAGGTGGTCACAGAGCAACACTGGTATTATCCTTCAACAATTCATATTAGACCAGTATCAACAGAATTATTTGGACATTTCTTGAAAACTGCTCAGAATTTTACATTGGATATTACAGGATCAGATGATTTCTGACTGGCCAAAGAAGTTTCAAGTTAAGTTAAAGCAGTCAATATGTTGTAGATAGTGGTTGTAGTAAGAACCAATTGTAAAAACCTCAAACTAGGTTATTTTCAAAATGCATGAGGCATTAGTACAATACTGCAAAGCAAGACTGAGACAAATGTTGACCTCTGCCCTTTCAACCTGGCCCAGCATTTATCTGCTGTGGAGCAAAGATGTACAGCTCAAATCTAAATAGAGTTTTAATCATTAAAGCACTCAGTCATTCAGAGTGAGCTTCTTCTGTGGCTGTGTTTTTCTCAGCCCTTAGTACTCACTCAGAGGATAATCAGTGCATGTTTACATGTTTGTCATGATGACCCTGGAGTGATCTGGTGTCAGGTGGAGAACTGTTACCATAGCACTGGTCGACACTGGCTTTTTTCACTCTGTAACCAGGGACAACAGCAGTGTGGAGCCACACCTCTTTGCCATTGTTGCTGAACACCAACAGAATCATCTGGTAGACACTGCTCAGAGGTAAGACGAGAGGATGATGGGTAGTTGTGATGTTTTCCTGCACTCATGTTACCAGGGGATAAACACAACAACACAAAGTTTTATCTCCTATTTCTTTCTTTTTTGGTGATAAGCTACAAAATATTTGCTTTCAAACTTCACATGACCAATTTGTAATGACACAACACCTGAGTCACTTTTAAAAATTAAAAAAGATTTAAAAATCTTGTTGTCATGAAACCACCTTGCCTGTCTTACCAGAGAATGGCCTCAGCAACTGTATCCGTGGACTGGAAAATGCCACAGCAACAGAGACGTTCCTCACTGCTCATCCACCTCCTGGTGAGATAGCAAACAGCACACACAAACTTACACATGTTAATTGCTCTTATGAAGACCCTCTACTGACTTTAAACTTATTGATAGTGATACTAGTCAAAGGTGAGTACAGGCCTCTCTGTCAGTTGTCCTTTTACTGAATATATAATTAATATGAGTGTATTTATTATGCAGTTTATTATTTAAAAATCACAACGGGGTGTTTCTGACAATACAAAACATCTGCTGTTCCTTTAAGATTGCATTTTGTTCTGTGCGTCATTTATCTTGTTCATCTCTAACCTTAGAGTGCTACCTATTTTTCTCATTTCCCAAATATTGACTGGGAGGAGTGAGTGTGACAGCTTACACATACAGGAAGACCAGCCTAGACAGACTGACTTTGTGGCATTTGGAGGCACAAATATGAACCATCAGTAAAATCTTAACGCCCATGTGATATGTATGTACTGTTTTGCATGTAGTTTAATGGATACGTCTTTTCTGTGCCAACACTGCTTTTTTTAAATTACATTTTTTCCTGTCAGTCACCAATGGACTTTCATTATAAGGCCAGTACGAGCAGCCATACTTTTGTTTAATTTATTTTGTTCACAAGATCTGAAAACTTAATTTAACTTATTTTACATGTTTAAGATCAATGCTTTTACTAAAAGCAAACAGCAGTAATGCTAACACTGCTCAATAATAATACACATTGGCATGCAGTCACCCCCTGTGCAGCATTAATGATGTGCCACATAAATGATTCAAAATTGTAAGTATAAATACGCACACGCGCGCACGCACGCACGCACCCACACACACACTATCAAGGAAATGAGTAGGGCTAAAGCAGCGATGCTCACGTCGGCCACTAGGTGTCCCTGTTTAGTAAGAGACGGTGTCACCTCGGGCCTTCATGGAGCAGGTGCTGCACCTTGTCATCCATCCACCTCCCTGCACGGACAGCCTAACACTGCGCTCATGTTGGCATTTGGAACGGTGGGAATTGCTACCAGAGTTTAATCGACTTCACAGTCACCTGCCTCTGGAGCTCCTCTCTGCACGGTGCACAGGCTTAAACCCCATCACATGGCCTACCTGCAAGCTGCAGCTGCACTGGCTCTAAATGTGGGATGTATATAAATAATGAAACACCAATCACAGAGCAGCGAGCTGGCGCTGAGTACGCCCATTGGACCAAACTGCCGTCGATCACAGCGGAAGAGCCCTGTGTATCAGCGGTGAGCGGTGGCTGGCTGCAGCACGGAGATGTGAGGAAATATTTGCAATGCCACCAAATCGGGTAAGTTAGTGTTTTATGATTTGACGAACTGCCGCTGCGCTTTCACCTGCTGCAGGTGCATTTTCCACTAACCCACTTTCAGCTTGTTTCATAAAGAGAAAACATCAAACCGGAGCTGATAAGAGGCTGATGCGGACTTTTTGTGCATGAAATTGAAATTAACACGAATGCATCAAAAAATATTGGTCGGTTACAGTTACAGTGAGCAGCTGTGGTTCCGAACGCCTGGACGGGTAGTGTAGTGTATCTGTGCTGCGATCTTAACACTGACAAACGCACTCGTGGTTGTTGCAAGGTGACAGGAGCCCATGGGATTATTACAGTGGAGTGTATTGTGATATAAACAGCTGAGAGATTGAGGGAATCGTTTGGAGCACTAAAGTGAAATGTGGGCCTGTTTTGCTTCTAAACACTTGTGATGGCAGCCCGAGTGTGGGGCTCTCTGCATGTACCGTCACCTTGTGTGACACTGGCAGGTTTTATGCGGCAGCCTGTGAGATGTTGATGAAATGCGGGTTTTAGATTCTGCTTTAACAACAATGAATGAGAAGATGAAAATAAGAGGACAGGAGGACAAAGGGTAAATGGAATCAGTTTTACTTCGGATTTTCTTTAGTTTTTTGTGTTTATTAGATAATATGTGGGGTCTACTGTTGTGTTTGTATTTATGCTTCAAAACTATCTGTGTTGACATCCAGATAGTAAGGTGTCCAGGCTGTGAGAGAATGTATAGTCAAAGCTTAAACTCCCAGAAGACTATAGCCTACCTAAAGTCTGTCATTAGGAAATCTCTAGCTGGACTGACATGTTAACTGGGCATCCTGTGTTTGCAAAGTCAGATTTATTGCTGTGTCCTGCTTTCTCTTTGACAGCATCCAGACAGGCCAGGTGATGAATAACCAGAAATCCTGTCCTGCAGCCAGAGCCCAGTCACTCTGTCCGGGGATTGACCACTTTCTCGGAGTGCTTGAGTGATTAACATGGCACCCATCATGGAGGGCACTCACACCGTCCTACTCCTGTATGCACCCATCCGTGAGTTAAGCAACATCAGCCTGTATTTCCCCAAGAGGCGGGCCCCGAGCTTCAAGTACAAGAGCCGCGCCCCTCACTCAGAAAAGGCCGGTAATGACCATGACTGGGGCAAGGAGGATCTTGCGGTGTCCGAACAAAGAGGCCAGTCTTCCAACTCCTTGGGCGAACTCCTCAACTCCCAGCACGTAACAGAGGAAACTGTTGCAGAGCTCTGCTGGCTGGCTGCGGAGCACCACCAGTTGCTGGCGGATCTCTTGTCGCTGTGTAGAGATTGTGCCAGCAAAGTAAGGATGGGTAACCAGGATGGCAAACTCCAGGACTACATGGAGGGTGGGGAGGTTCAACTTGCAGGTCAGGTTCTCAGCAGCAGCAACAACTATCCTCTCACAGTGTCTGCAGAGCCTAAGAGAGCAACATCCAAGACCAAGAAGCTGAAAAAGTTGGGAAGCAAGACTTTAGATAGCGCTGAGGATTTCCTGCACAGTAAGATGAAGAAGAAGGTTACAAGTGGAACTTCATGTGTTGAACTTCCTCCTCAGAAGAGTGCATCCATGTCTGCAGCATCAGTAGTGGAGGAGATCCCAGGTACCCCAGCCTCTGTTCGTGTCTCTGACAGCTCAGTCAGTGGTTCTTATGTCAGTGCAGTCAGTAATCCCATCCTGCCAATGGAGGAACCCTTCCAGATCGCTCGTGAGGGCTGGGACTTCATGGAGGACAACCGGGCGTTTGACCCCGACATGTATTTCTGTAATGACTTCTCAGAGTATGACAGTGAGCTGGGTTATGAGTCGTCCTCTTGTAGCCTGATGGAAGGACTGACCCGACGGGAAAGTGGGAGCAACCTTCGACCAATTAAGAGGTTTGATTCTCCAGTCGAGACATTATCACAAAACGTATCAACAGCCAAGTCTGCTCAGCAGCAGTACGGAGATGTCAGTCAAAGGAATACAGGGGTCAGGGTGGTGGCTAAAGTGCAGGATGTGGAGGGGAAGGTGCAGCATGTCAGCCATGCAAGCCTAGATAGGGAAGGGCCAGCTGAGTGGAGAGGGGGGAACACAGACCACCAGCTGGGGGTCAACAGAGAAAAGACAGGAGTCAAGCTCTCTGAGGGGCTACAGTTGCCCCTGTCCAATACTACCCATCCTACACCCCCAGCTAAATCCCACCTAAAGAGCCCCTCTTCTCCATCTCTTGCTGGCGTCTTCAACACATCCTTCCCCGCCTCCAACAGTCTTCAGAGTATGTCCCCTGTCCTCTCCCCCTGTCATCAAAGCAGGCAAGTCCCCAGCTTAACCACCGCATTGTACTACTGTCAGATAAGGACGTAGACCCCGATCACGATAACTCCACTAACACAGACGAGCCCAAAATCTTCACAGAGGTCATTGACAAGAATGGCAACAAGCGGACTGTAACCCGTCTGGATCTGAACCTCAGTAGGCGGCCGAGCACCTCCAAGTGGAATTCCTCCAGCAACTCCACAACAACAGGTGAGTTATTAGAAATCACACTGCTCCTATTGAACGCAGTGATTCATGCTGGAGTTCCCAGCCTCGATGTTTGTATTGACATTCACACTTTTCTGATCTCAGAAGCACGAAACGTTTGTCAGGATATGCCCTACATCTGGCACTGCTGGTGCCGGCTTTCATGGAACAGAGCAAAACAAGATATCTTGAGTGTGTGTGTTTGTCTGTCAGATCTGCTGCCTGAGGTTGTTGTTGAAATGCCCCAGCAATTACTCTGCAGCATTGTAACTGACAAGAATTTTCCAAGCACAGAGTTTTACTTTGTCAATACAGCTATTATCTTGTAAGCCAGCTAGACCGATAGACATTGTTTTGCAAAATGTCTCTGTTAGTCCCTGTTAGTTTTTAACTGCTGTGCTCTCGTCTTGGCTTTGACATGTGACCACAAATTAAAAACTACCCAACTGAGTTGCACAAGGGGCAAGCAGGGCCTGAGAATAGTTTCACTGATGATCCATTTTAACTCTTCAGAGCCACAGGGAAGGCAGAGATTAGTGGGAGTGTCCCACATCAAAGGCTCAAAGTTGACTCAAAGTTCGACCTGACTAGGGTCCTCGTGAGCACAGTGTTAACTGAAGCATTGCCAATCTGGACCCTGAGGGATCTGCCATCCCTTCCCTAAACCTGCACCTTTGACCAGCTGTCTGAAGACTGAGATCAGTTGATTGAATGACTCCTTTCGAAAACCTGCAGGAAGCCCATGCCTGTCCTACCCCCTTTCACAGGAAGCTGATCAGGGACTCAGCAGGCACAAAGGCTACAGAAAGGAAGGATTAGAAGTTCCTCATTTGCAGAACTCTTTTCCTCTTCTAATAATCTGAGCAATTGTATGTCATGCCTATAAAGACAGGATAAATGGATTTAAACACTCACATCGTACATAATCTTTGCAAAGCCAAAATAATGTTACAAGCTTAGTCCAATGGTGTCAGTGTTACTTTTTTTCAATGACCAGTGGTCAAGTGTAGACCCCTTACACACATGAAGTGTAAAGGTGTATGAAAAAGCTGCTGCTGGGCTGATTCTTCAGTAAGGCCATACTTTTATTGATATTATATTGGCTACCTCTGTTAGAGGACTAATCATCACTATAGGACAGCATCACACCATCTTCACTTTAATCTACAGCAGCAAATAGATGGCCTTCCATTAATTATGCAATTTACTAATTGACCGTGAGCTTTTTTCATGTCAGCGTAAACAGCTTTTTCCGTATTGCAAGAACAATGCTGCATTTTTAAGGAAGCTCCAGAGTATTTGAATTGTTACATCATGGATTAGCACTAGCTGCAGCCAGCAATGCACAACTCAGCAGCAGCCGGAGGCAGAATGAGTGCTGAGCTGTGTGGAGCTAAGCTAACTGGTGGGTAGGGGAATGAATAACCCAGCTTTACTCATGTGGTGATAATGTGGATCAATTCCCACTGAAATGACACTGTCCCTGTGTGCCCTCACACACCTTGGCACGCACACACATACAACACAATTAGATCGCGCACACTAATATGCATTAATCCTCAGTGTCAGGCAGCAGATGTTGCCTCTGTTTCATTTAAAAGACTGTTTTCCTCTCTGTATCAACTGTATCACACAGTCACAACAGTTTTTTATTTCCTAAGCATTGGCTCAAACAAATATCCTCAACAGATGATATAGCACATAAGTTATCTGTATGACGCTCTGAAAGAAGAATATATATGCTTCCCTTGTGGCATCATGTTTTCCACAAGCTCTATGCTGCACAGGTTTTCAGAGCGAAGGCCCAAAACCTTTAATCTCAAACAAAATCCCACCGTCAATCCTGCTTCTCTTCAGCTGTTTACTGAAACACTCTTGTGTTGCTCGATAATTGAAGACACTTTAGATGTTAACACTGATAAATGAACATCACAGGGTCCAGCCAAACTGGCTAAGTGGGTCAGTGTGAAGCTCGGCCCTTCATGGTTTGCAAATGGCGATCTAATTATGATCCAGACTCTTTAATCTGTGTTCTCCTATTGAAGCTCAGTGCTTATTAGTGAGTGTGATTATGCAGACAGGGATGGTAATTTTACAGAAACAAATTCGCCACTTTACTTCAGGTGCTAATGCACCTACACTGCAGTATTTGTAACAGGGCTCCTAATGCATCTACTAAATGTGTGGTTTTATGTCTGTGATGTATGTCCATTCATTTCTCTTTATGGTTGCTAGTCATTTTATACCCAATACCCAAAGCTGCACAAAAAACTAGCAGAGTCAGAAGAGTGATATAAAAGATGAACATTTTATATAGACATTTTGATAATTATGATGGTTTGCTGTTGTTGCAGCCATTAGAGTCGGTCTCCCACGCTCAATTTAACCCAACCCTCCTTAATTCCTTACTTCCTTACTTATTTTACTGTCTGACATATGGTAGGCAATACCATAATCAGATTACCAAATACGTCCCAGCAAGGTCATATGAAACTGATCAGCACAGAGCACAGAGGAGTGTATCACCACACTCTCCCTTCCAGCTGTCATTCAGCACAGAGCGCACAGCCGTGCATCATTGTTTCACCCAATGAGGACAAGGACCAGCTCTATTCAGATAATGAAGTGGACTCTGCCTAAACAGGCTGAAAGAGTCCCCCCCACCCCCACCCGCCGTCCCTCTGTTTCCCACTGTTTCTCTGAGCTTCATGCTACGTACAGACACAGGTCTCAAAGGTCTTCCTTATATAACCTGTAACTTCCTTTTCTTTAATAAACAACTCTGCTGCACTGCCATCCTAGTAATTGCTAGCTGTCCCATCTCATGCTTTTGGACACTCACCAGTCCTGAAGCAAACTTAACCACATTACCTATCTATCCGTGTGTAGCCTGCCAGGCCCAATGAGAGCACTCTTCCCTATTCCCTCAGTTCTGTATTATCCCATCAGCCTCCAGAGCTGCATTTCCAATGAGTAATGATGACTCTCTGAGCATCATGTCATGCTACATTTCTTCTCTGGCCCTCAGGGCGCCACAGCACTCTTTTCTGGGTTTCCACTTGTAGCTGCATTTTATTTACATGGACCTCGGTTCTGACAGCCAAACCAGTCAGTCAGTCAGCCAGTCTGACAGCCGTGCACAGCCAACAAGCCTGTGTGGAAAAACGGCTGTGACAGGCGCAAAAGAAGCAAGGTGATTTATAAATCCTGCGTTTTCCATGATTTATATAAAAGTCTATGATCCTCCTTCCTGGCTAAAAGTGATGGAGGGGGTGGAGGCTGCCAGATGCACTCACCGTGCTTCATGGCCCAGTTCTTTTACTTTGAATGATGAGGTTATAGATTTTTAGTGGATAAAAGAGGGTGCTGGACAGGCCGAGTAAAGCAGTTGTGTGTGTCTTTGGTCAGAATAAGAAAGTACGCAGTGAGAGGAGGTAGATGATGGCTCCATTTTTAAAGAATGCATGTTGTTGTTAATAATATTCTTTAAATGATTGGTCACCATTTGTACAGGTTTGAAAGCTAACTTTGCTCTGAGTGGTTCATGTCCTCTTCACAGTGCTGAATCAGGCTCATCAAAGTTTCTTCTGACCAGTGATGGAGAGCTGATGTAGTGACAGGTGTACCCACCTTTCAGGATTAAACATTTAATGGCATCTGAGTTTAGCCGAGCACAGATACTTTCCTGTTAAATGATAGTGCTTACAGTACCAGTGAAACGCCCACACTGTCTGACAGCTGCTCATTCACACACTGTGATTTTCACTGTCAAATTACTGCACTGTCAGTCAACACCTGCAGGTTTGCACTAAGGAAACACCTGTACTAACTGTAGGTGCTTCTGTTGGAGCAAACTGCTGACGTTGCCGATAGGAGTTATATTTGATGCACTGATGTTGTCTTGGCATGGGATGATCCATTTAGTAGAGCATTACGTTCTGTCAAATCAAACTCTGTGTCAGCCACCAGACAAACACAATCCCCTGTGCACTCTGTGCTCACTCAGTGACGGACACTGAGATTCAGTCTTGGCTTTTAGAGCAGCAGGGAGGGAGATTAAATGTCAATAAGCGCACAGTTCTTCTCAGCGGTATTGAACTTAAGCTCCCCGTGAGTGTGTGCATGTTCAAGAGCGATAAATCAACCGCCGAATAACCAAATGTGGTTCCTTCATTACCTAATGCCCCTTAGAGTTGCTTCTCCCCATCTGGTTTCAGTGTTGTGTGTTATCTCCCTTGCAATGTGTTTGAATACATGGAGAAAGACATGTCTGTTCCTCTGCCTGTCCAGTTGGTGGCAGCGTGGGACTCTTAACATATTTAATTTAGTGACTGCTTTACTGTCAGTCACTCAGGAGAAGCGTCAATACTGCTTAACAATGTTTTTTGAGGCATGAAGGAGCATAGCAAATATATTAATATGCGGTCACTGTTTGTCTGTTTCATATAGTTAATAGGTCATCGGCAGGTTGTTTTTGCACCACTCAAAGAACCAGGGCTCGTGGAGAGAGCTGCTTCTGATCAGTACTTTCTCTCCTTGGCACTGACTCTGCAAGTCTGCAATTGGAAGTGTCCCAGCCCACAGTCAGCAGTTCCCACTGCGGGGCCGTGCAGCGCAGCATTATCATAATGAAAAGTTATTAATCTAATCCCACTTTGTATTTTTTCCTGCTGTCCAAGTCCCAGATAAGTGGAGCAAATGTAGGCACTGCTGCTGTTGGCTCATAAAGAATGACTGTGGTAGAACACTAAAGATGAATTTCAATGCTTCCATTTTTCAATGAAGCCCCCCACCACACACACAGTTCTGTGTTTGGCCTCTCATAACTGAGTTTAAAAGCATTTGGCTGAGACTTGGACTCTGCTGATCTATTCAAGAAGACTTCCAAGTCCTTTAAAAATAGCTTCTGGGCTGCAGGACAGTAATGCCACACACCATGTTCAAGGACAGTCATGGCATACTGGATATTTAAGCTTCTCATCGAACAGGAAGTGATGGACATTTCTCAGTTTCCAGCTCGTAATTCTGCCTAAACAGGTGGTGTTTTCTTACAGCTGGAGGAAATTGAGGTCACCGGGCTTTAAAAGCTCCCCCCCCCAGTGTGTTCTCTCCTCTGTCTTTTATTGTTTCCTCTTGAGGTCCTGTCCATGTACTTTTTATCCCCTTTTATTGCACCCCTCCTTCTCTTGAGACGAAATGCATGCATCACGGCATGATCTATCATGTTTCTGTGGGCGTGAGAAGTAGTTGATGAAACAGCATTTCTGCTTCCGCAGCAACAGCCTGAAGTTAATACCATGTGATATGTTCAGGCCATAACACACAAGCAAGGCTGTGCAGGCTCAGGCTGTGTCTGCATTGTGTCAGCAAGCAGTAAATATTAAGGCCAGGTGCTCTGAAATGCTCAAAATGAATCCAGTGTCCCCAGCACATTGCAAAAGAAGCACAGAAACAGCACAGGGGAGCAGCTCCTACTGAAATTTTGATGTTATCCTGTTTTAGCTGTGTTATTAGGTGAAGTTTACCTTTGGCACAGTGCATGTGTGTCCCTGGTCAGGAGAGGGCAGTCTTTCCCAAGATAAATTAAATGGTTTTGTATTTCCTCTCCCTCAGGGCCTTTAGACAACTGGCACACACAGAGGCATGATCAGGCAACATCATGCCTCTGTTACTGTGGACATGTCTTTAATGCAAATCAATACTAGACAGTGGCATTTGTTTTTGAGACCAGTGCTTTGCAGCCATGTTTCCTTATTGGATAAATGTGGCTTTTTGTTGCTGTTGATAATTGGAACGGGGTCGACTGAGTGCAGATAAAAATAGCTGTGTGCCCTGGAGCTTGCAGCTAAACAGGGGTCTCTCTCACTGTCTGTTTGATGCTAAAAGCCTCTGATGCCTCCTTTCTACCTCGTCCCACTTTTGTAAAATAACTCGCCTATGTCTGTGCTGCTTGTTTAGCCTGGTCACACCTGACAACACCTGTTGTGCTGTTGTGTTTTCCCATGTTGTGTTCTGACTCTTTTTACAACAAGCAACCTTAGTCACCCTGTTGTGTGTTTGTGTGTTCCTGCAGAGGACTCCCTCTTACGCCAGGATGATATTTGGATGCTGGATGGCGATGATCCTCAGGAGCCCCTTCCCCGCGTTCCACGCCCTGATCACCTGGACTTCCTACGCATCACACCACCCGAGGATGACATCATTGGGGACACCCCCTACTATCCCAAGCTGGAGTGCACGGTGAGGGTCCTCAAACACAAGCAGCACTAACACTGCAGCATAGATCAATTTTGGCTTTCCCACCCAGAGCAATGTACCATGCCCCCTCCTCCCTCCCCCTCTTAGGACGGATTTCTCCCTACTCGGGCATCCAACCACCTGATCATGAATTCTTAGAGATGGATTAACAGGTCATGGATTCTAATCTGCAGGCTGGGGTACTAAGCCAAAAATGACTGAGATCATTCCACTCAAACCTCTCGTTCAGAGGAAACACAGGAAAACCCGACCCTCTCCTGCAGGCCTTTCTGATCATTTTGTAACCTTATTTTGGATGGTTAGGCCATCAAGAGTAATTAGGTGGATTAAAGGGCTGAAGTTGCAACACAAGATACACAGAGCATGTGGTTTGTGTAATCCTGCTGAATGCATGTCTTCCAAAAAGCCTGAAAAACAATGTATTGTTTGTTTCCAGGTGTTGGTAGGCTTTAATTGTGCTAATAAGTAGGACAAACAAAGACCTACCAAACTGCACTCAATAAATTATCTAATTAAAAAAAAAACGATTTCCCTCTGTGCAAGTCTGTCCAGGTTCCATCATGTTCTCTGGCAAAGGCCTTCATTCCTTTGGCAGATGAGGCAGATTTACCTGGGTGTGGTTTTAGGTGGGTAGTCTAGCAGTGCAATACCATGAATTGTTTTTCCTAACACACAATAGGTTGCTTGACTGTCGGAGTAATCACTTAACATACCATTACAAAGGCCACGCTGTACAGAATTAGATCCTCCGCATTGTTTTGAAATGCTTTCCACTCAGCCACTCTGCTGGGGCATGGCTGCTTTGTCACCATCATCCATTCTCGTGTCACTTGCAAAGCACATCTCAATGTAAATTATACACTCTGAGAAAGAGAGGGATTAGAGGACACAAACCAAATTTTATACATCTATAAACACTACAGATCATGCACAGTCTATTTAGAGAGTGTGCACGATCTGCAAATATACACTTTTTACCATGTGGATGTTATTGAGCAGGTGATGAGCAGTGCCAGGTTCCATCCAGACACAACGCTTTGAATTCAGGCCGAGAGTTCAGTGTTTGGTCAGACCAGAGAATCCTGTTTCTCACAGTATCTGAGTCCTTTTTTTGTAAACTTTCACTGAGGATGAGCTTTCATCTGGCCGCTCTGCCGTAAAACTCAGATCAGTTGAGTGCTGCGGTGATGGTTTCCCCCTCTGGAAGTTTATCCACACTGTATCACTGGAGCTCAGCCAGTGACCATCTAGTTCTTGGCTGCTGCTCTTACCAAGGTCCTTCTCCACAATGGCTTAGTGTAGCTGGGTGGCCAGCTGGGTGAAGAGTCCTGGATGTTCCATTAAGGGGTTTGGAGACCACTGTGACCCTGAGTGCATTTTTTTTTTCACAGACCTGTTCTGCAGGCAGCTCCTTCCTCCTCAGGGCTGGTTTTACTCTAACTTGCATTGTCAGCTGTAACACCTTACATACAGTAGACAGATGTTTGTCTTTCCCAGTCATGTACAACCAACTGAATGTGCAGGTGAACAAGGTGTAGAAACTACCCAAGAGACAATCGAGAAGAATGAAAGACATCAGAGCTAAATTTCAAGCAAATGTAGCAAATGCTCTAAATACTTATGTTGATGTGATGTTCATCATGATGAAGCATTGAGGGTATACTGAGGAAAATGAATTAAAATAATATAAGCAAAAGGTTACAACACAACAAAACATGTGAGGGGGTCTAAATACTCTCTTTCACTGCGAGTCAATGAATAATGTCACTACTGAGCTGACATGTGTCAGATATCAGTTCACATCAGTGGTGTCTCTTTCTGGTACAACCTCTGGGGGGATTTACTCCACTGTGTGTATGAATACCACTGCTCTTACATAACTTAATTCCTCTGCCACAGAGTCCTCCCTCTCTATTTGAGGCTTTCCTCTGATGAATGAAAAAAGAATCTGAGGAAATTGCAGCTACAAGTGAAATCTTTACTTGTAATTTATTTCATTATATCAGTAACAAACAGTTTGAGAACAAATTTGCCTCATTTTTCTCAATTACTACTACACTTCCAGTCTGAAGAAGGTCCATTTCTCAAGTTTGTTTCCACTTCTTTGTGTAGTGTGGGTCATTAAACTGGAGAAAAACATTTATACAACATAATGTAAAACACACCTCTTTAATAAGTTCGTGCCTTGTGGCTGCGGCTGAGACTGTGCTTGCTGAGCCAGTCTGAAAGAATGCAGTTTGAAGGATCTAGTGCTCCAAACCACTTTACTAACATTTATACAAAGATCAATCAAATGTTAGAGCTGGTTAAATCAGAGATATACTAATAAAGACAGTTGGATGACTTTGGTTAGGGCTCATTATTTCTCTCTGATTTCATTTTTTTCACAAAAACTAGACTAGTGTTCCTCTCTCTGGTCGTAGCTAAACCTCTTGAACCTTTTCACAAACATATGACATTGAAACTGAACCTCCAGTCTGTCACAGCTCAGTATATGGAAAGAAAGTTATGTTTAAGGAAAGGGAATAAGATGAACTCCTGTTCTGTCTGAGAGTCCATGAGCTGCTAATCACGCGTTAGCCACTGAGCCTGTTAGCCACGGCTGGCTGTAGCCATGCTGTCTAATCACCACTTGTTAAGCCCTGTGTTGCAGTAGCTCTCTGCGTAATGGTGCAATGCTGGTTTACTGAACCGCTGCCGCTCTCCACCTGACCAAATGCTCGCTTCTCTGTGTTTACGCTGTTACCTCTGCAGCCATTTTACGGAAGTGAGCAGAGGTAATCAGACACCTGTGGTGCTGGGCTCTGCAGGTCCCCTCCCAGGAAGGGAGGGACCTGAAGGGAGGCGTCCTCAGACTGGGTAGACCAGTGAGACACTTTTTTTCCCTTTTCAACCTGAGAGTTTTTTTCTCACACAACAGCACACAGGGCTCTCCTGTTAAGTGAGAGAGACGTGCTAAAGGAGACAAACTCAACCTAGAAGAACTGTTCAGTCATGGAGTCCACCTAGAGAAGGACAGGACACAAATGTACGGATAATACCGCTCGGCTTGTCGGAACATTTGGAAATGCTTTTGTGAACAGCAAGTGAACTCTGTTCTCCTGCTCTCCCAGGGAGATTACAGAAGGACATGCTTCCAGCCACTGAGCAGCTTGACTTCAGTTGCAGCGTCATGGGAATCATGCTCACACAGAGGAGACTGAGGTGCACTTCTGTCAACATACAGTCAGTGGTAGTCAGTATGTGATATTGTGAAAGGCCGCTATATGCAACCTGATTATCAGTAAACAAGCTTATGAGATAGTGTCGTTACAGCCAGCACCATCCTCAGGAAGGTAAGAGGAGCTGGGAAATTTTGTCCAGACAAAGGCCTTTTGTTCCCAGCCAATGGAGGAAGTGGAATAAGAGCTGTGAGGTGGGGAGATGAACCTTTTCTGACACTTTCAACTGATGCTTTGCGAGAGCTGCTACCTGTTATGGTTTACATCTCTTTGCTCTCAGCTGGTCTGACACTTTGAGCAAAAATGAACAGTGCAAGTAATAACTCAGAGGAACAGGGGAGGCAGCCTGCTAGTTCCTTACTGAATTCCTTCGGCAGCTTCTTCACCCGTGATCGCCATCCAGACCCAGCCATGCTCATGTCTTATAAGGAGTTCCCAGATGGTAAGAATCTTCTTCCTGATGGTGGTCAAGACATTTACAGTCACTACAGGCTAAAAGGGAGGATGGATACAGGAGCAACTGTCGCCCATGTTGACCCAGACCTGGTCTATGTCACTAAGGTGGAAACATACAGTGACACAGAAAATGAGGACGAGGTGTCTTCCCACAGGAGCACTGTCTTACTTAAGGAGGACAATAACACAGTGGACCGTGATGGTGGAGACCAGCTACAACATGGCACTGAGGCTGAGGCTGAATACAAATTGCCCATGTTCAAAACACACAGATTTTCAGAGAGATCCCGCGTAGAAGCTATTCTATATTCTGAGAAGTTTCTTAACAGGACTAGCTCCAGGACATTTCTCTCTTCTGTTTCCAAACAGGAAGATGGCTGCACTCCCATTGGGACAAATGAGAATGACGAGTATGTTAGATTAGATTACGGTCAGTCTGTTTCTTCTATTATCTCTGGAAATCGTGCTCCAGAGGCTGCAGGTCATAATGCTGCCATGGTCTCTCCATCCAAGCCGATAGAAGATTTATATAGTACACAAAAGGAGGAGACACTAGTTATCTCCAGTCCTACGACTCCTGAATTGTTCACTGGCCCAGAGGAGCAGTCAGACACTGCTGGTGTTAGGGCGCCCACATTGCTATCATCCACACCTGAAAAGCCCCTGGGTGACAGTCCGACTTCACTGCACAGAATCTCTCCAAAGACACCTGAAATGCACACACCACCTTCAGCACCATCTGTCACACCCTCGTTGAACTCATCTCTGTCCAGTGGCACAGCGCTCTCCTCATCCCCTTCCTTCCAGATGCCGGCTCTCTTCAGCGGGTTGAGGGTGCTGAAGAAAGGAGCAGTGGGTGAAGAAAGGGAGACAGTGTCAGAGATCAAGCAGAGGGAGAAGGATGCTGAGTTAGCCCTGCTCAGCCTGAAGAAGACAGTAAACAAGGCCAAGCTCTTGCCCGAGCAGAAGACGCCCTCTCCAGCCCAAAAACATCCAGAGCCAAAACCTGTTTCAGACACTAAAAGCACTGTATTTGGACAACTCAGTCACCTGCTTAACAAAGACAGCCACAGTGAGACGAAGCGGTCAGATCATGGGCAGGATGCTCATCTCAAACCCAGCCAAAAACAGTCTGAGAACAGACATTCAACAGAGGTTCTGGACAAAGAGAAATCATCAGTCCCAGAAACTCCTACATCCACACCTGAAAGAAAGAAAACCTCAGACCTGGCCTATGAAACTTTCAAGAATATCTTTGGCCCCAAAACAACCACAAAGGACAAAGCAGAAGACGTGGATTTGGAGGCAGTGAAAAGGAAAATCAAGAATGACAAGGAAAATCTGAGGTCCATTTTTGAGAGAACTTCCAAATCTCCAGTGAAGGAAGCCAATAGCCCCATGGAGGCTAATGTATGTACTAAATAACTTTTGATGACAAAGGTTTTTTATCAAACGCAGGGTGTTTCAATTTCCAAAATTGTACTACAATTGCACTATATTTTGAGATAAACAGCCATCAGTAATCAATATCAATGTTACTACCCACATATAACTAATATATGTTTCCCTCCAACAGACGGAAGTCACATCCCCCACAGACAGCGAGGACCGGACTCCGGGGCGGCTGCAGGCTGTTTGGCCTCCACCCAAAACTAAAGATGAGGAGGAGAAGGTGGGGCTCAAGTACACAGAGGCAGGTAAGAACCTCAGGCTCATTGTGTAGCCTGTATTTACATCTAAGACCAGGACTGCTGACATAGGAGCATGCCAGTCAAGCTTACACTGACACACCCCACTCAGATTGGCTTTGTGGATAAGGATAATTGCAGATAGCATCTTGGTGTGTTTTGAATGCTTCTCATTTGTAGGATATTTGTCCTTGTTTGAGTCCCAAAACTAAAACACTTTGGCGAAAGGAGAAGTCACTGAACCCTTGTGTGCATTATTCTGAACCTCTGAGACAAATCTTGCAGAGTGGGCTTAAAAATTAGCTGCAAGATGTAAGACATCCTTGAAACCCATTTATAAATCCAGTGAGGTTGCACCACAGGGCAACATGTGTGGGTATCGGGGGAGTAAACACATTTAATTGAATCAAGTACACTCTTGGGCAGCACACAAACTTTTTAATCTTATTCTCTAAAGGCTCAAGGGCACACAAAAAGGTCAAAAGCACACATGGCTGACTATGGACTGATTGAATTACGGAGCAAAAGGTTTTCCCTTCATGCTCTGAGTACAGTGAAACTGTGTTGCCACGGCGGTGTGGCCTCAGGATAGATTAGGACCAGCAAGTGAGATTATTCTGCTGGTTTGCACCCACAGATTGGGCTTTGCTCTCGTCTAAAAGAGGAATAAGTGAAAGCTGAGACGCAGAGCAAAAGTCCAGATGGTGTGCCATATAGATAAACCAACACATGTGCACACATCATAGACACCTCCTCCAAACATTTAGTTTTTTTCACAAACACATATTTATGAACCTTGATCATGGTGCTAATCAAGTTTAATTTCATAACTAATACTGTCAGTTTAGAACAGTTTATGCTGGTTTTTAAGATAGACCTGATACTAATAACTTGGATTAATCATTACCACAGTGGAGTGTTATTCATTACCCTCATTCAGTACTCATATGGGAGAGGTTGTCAGTGTTGAGTTTGTGTGAACAGGATCATCTCCTTACATATGAATTTTAGTCTTGCGTTTAAGTATGAATAAAACTGAAAGCAGCTGATCACGTTCATGGAGGTGATGACGTTGTGTTTGCAGTTAATGGGTGTAGTGTATTTGATCACAGCTTCACAGTTTACAGCTCATAAAATATGTAAAGAATGAGTGGTATCCTGGTTTTCATTGTAGTCTGCTTTACTGTAACATCTCAGACAAGAAGTGACAAATGTGTTTTTGCTTCCTTGATCTAATAATAGAAGATAAGCCTTTGTGTAGATGTGTCTTAACCTAACTCTTATGTTTTGTTTATATTAATTAAAACTGGTTGGACAAGTGATAAATTCGGTGATCCGTCATTCTCTCGCATTCAGCCACTGAGACAACAAAACGTGATGTTGTAATGCTTCTTGTCTTACAAATGAGATTGATGGTGATTTAACATACCAGTATTTTGGCAATATAACTCTAACCACTGTCTCATGATCTATAAATTAGAAGCACTGAGCCGTGACACCACACTTATGTTAAGTCATTAAAACAGAATGAGTCTGTACCCTCTCCTTGCTTTCAGAGCACCAGGCCGCACTCTTGCAGCTGAAGAGAGAGTGCAAGGAAGAGCTGGACAGGATGCATGTAAGTTCTCATATGACTGAAGCAAACACTGAGTGAAAACATGGTGTGCACTGGAGGAAAATGAGAGAAATCTCTGAGGGCAGATTAGTAAGGGGGTGAAGCGAGACTATTCTGGCAGGCAACATAAAACAAAAACATAAGAACATATGAGATTTATGAGAGCAAGCTGAGCAGTAGGTTTCTGGCATTAATTTCTGTGCATGTGCACATAAATATAAATTTGTTAAATTTCTGAGGCCCTTGTGCATGTTTAGTCTGTCATAGCAGTTAGCCGTCCTCAACACAAGATGGCACTAAGTCAGCATGAAATGTTAGTGTGCAGGTCCTGAGGCCAGTGCAAACTGTGCTGAGTATTTCCTCACAGCACCTCCAGCCTCCCGATGTCACAGGTTTTGACATCCCCAGGTATTATTGGTGTAATTTTTTTAATGTAAATTATCAATCAACTTGTTAATCAAGCTCATTTTTAAATTTAAAAGAAAAAAAAAAAGTTTATCTCATTGCACTTGTTCAAACTGAGAGAAATGGTATAGGACAAATAAGTCTCACATTATCAAATGTAGCTGTAGTTATATGATAACGTACGGTATATACCTATGTGTATGTGTGTGTGTGTACATATATATATATATATATATATATACACACACATATATGTGTGTGTGTGTGCATGCGTATGTGTGTGTGTATATATATATATATATATATATATGTGTGTGTGTGTGTGTGTGTGTGTGTGTGTGTGTGTGTATGTATGTGTATATGTGTGTGTGTGGGTGTGTTGGACAAATAAGAATAATTCAATTTTAGCTGTGTATGAATAAATGAAGCAGTAAAAACATTTATTTATGTAATGGTGTAAAGTCCAGATTTGACTCCTAGTGTGACCGTTGTCACTTTCATACCAAAAGTGAAACAGTGAAAGTTAATCAAGACAGACGCAACCCCTCACTAAAACTATACTGTCAATTAAAATCCACTCTGAAAGAGCTCTGTACTTGCCAGAATTTCATATTTTATGTATTATCTATCATTTTATAACTTCCAAATGTTCCACACGCGGCCCTGTGATGGACATCTCTTTCCTCTCCAGTATAATGGCTTGTTCCAGATTCTTTTTAAAGGTGTCAGTGTTTAATTCATCAAAAGCAGAGGTTTGGAACAGTGTCTCACAGGTGTTTTTCGACTGCAAACTTACTGTATAACCTTGGAAGAGAAACTGGAACATAGTTCTGGTGATGTTACATAATTTGTACCACTGATAAATTGCTTTATGGACTGTTTCCTTGAGAAGTCTGACCTCAGAATTGGTTTCTCAGCCTGTCTACTTAAAGCCTTTAATTTGATGTCGAACTTTAAAGGACTAATGCTGAGTCAGCCCACAAGAAAGGGTGGGAACGTGCCTAATGCTATTTCTAAACTGACATGAGTTAATAAGGAACATGTGTACGATTTATTGCCAAAAAATTTCCTTTCTGTCTCAAATCAATACTTTGCTTCAGTTGGATTGTTTCCCATTGTTTGCAATGTCAACTGAAACTGCAGTTACCAGATTTTCACAGTAAGAGTCCGCCCCCCGATCGGAGGAAACTGTAGTGTGAATAGGTGTAAAACAAACATGAACTAAATAAATATAGTCAAATTTAAGCCAATAATCATCTTCATGTTTTCCCCTTTTGAGAAATAATTGTTCACTTAAGTCTAAGTTCACTTATGGAAATCTTTTTTAAGGAAGCTTGTGATGCTCTGGATTAGTTTTTTACATGACATTGTATCTGCTCTTGTTTAAAGTCTGACTTCGAGCTTCAGATCTTCCAACTGCGAGGAGAGCATGCCGTCTCAATATCACAGCTGGAGGGAACAATCGCAAAGATGCGAAGAGAGAAGTCTTACAATATCAGTCAGGAACGTGGAGAGGTCCGTGACATTGCTGTATCCACGACAGATGACCCCTCCAGTAAGATCAACCGCACGGTGGGCATCCAGACAGACAGGGAGAGCTTCATCAGGAGCCCTGAGGGCGAGGGTGGCAGCCTCGCTCAGAGCCCCAGCCAGGGTGTGCCGAAAAAACTCAACTTAGACTCCATCGGTCTGAATCTCAAAGGCGAAACGGCCCCAGAGGCTTCTGGACTGGCCCCACCACCTCCACCACCACCTCCTCCACTCCCACCAGGCGTTTCAGGACCACCACCACCACCACCACCACCCCTCCTCCTCCTCCTCCCCCTCTACCAGGCAACACTGGAGCACCACCGCCACCACCACCACCACCACCACCACCTCCTCTCCCCGGAGGTGGCCTGCCACCACCCCCTCCACCTCCCCCTCCTGGCCTACCTGGAGCTGGACCACCCCCCCTCCCCCTCCTCCAGGCTCTGGCCCTCCACCTCCACCACCCATGGGTGGGTTTGGTTTTGGCCAGAAAGTGGAGCAGGCCCCACGGAAGGCTGCCATCGAGCCAGCCTGTCCCATGAAGCCTCTGTACTGGACCAGGATACAGATACAGGACAATAAGTAAGTATAACAGTGTGTTAACAGGATCCTCACAGTACTGCAGGGAGAAGGGCAAGAAACAGAAGCAGTAGGATCATCATCATCACACAGCTCAGTTAGTCTCATTAGACAGAGAAAACAGGGTTATAGACCACTGTCCTAGTTCCATTTTGGCCTGTGTGTCTGGTGGTGTTTTAAAAATATGTTGTTATTTAGGGATCACTGCCATACAAGACTAAATTACAGACCCCTGTGTAAGATGGACAAACTACCCAGAGCTAATGAAGCTTCATTGACCCTGGTCTAATGGGGTCTCACTCACGCTTGTTCAGACATATATCAGCGATATGATTGCTTCCACATCTAAAGGCTGTATCCAGATACTCTGTAATTGCAAGTGGATTATCCAGCCCATTTACAGTGGCTGTGGTTGTTGCCTCAGAGTGCCAGGCTTCCAGCTTTATGGCCTTGTATTTCCATGGCTGGGTTAGTGGGGGAAGCTGAGTTGTGGTTCGCACTCTCTCTCTCTCTCTCTTTGGTCCTGGCCACTGCTGGGGGGACTGGGGGACTACACCAGAGCAGTTTCATGTCAGCTATAAATTTAACTGTATAGGGCCAAGTTAGGTGGCATTAAATGGGTCAGATGTTTAACTAAAGCTGGATCAGCTGTGTGATCACTGTTAATGGTGTGAGGCTCTTAGTAATGGGGGGGTTTGAAATGATTGTCCCAGCACACAGGAAAAGACTTGGTTGCAAAGTTTCATTTACAAAAAATGGGAACATTGAGGGAGGGATTTTCAATTACAGTCATAAGCTGGTCAATTAGAAAGTTGTCTTGCATGGAAAGATCTCTTGGGGTTTGGATGTGATTTTTCTTTTCCGAGCAAGTTTCCTGCACCGTCGGGGCTCAGAATCGGAGGCTATACACTGGGCTCATTTTCCTCGGCCTCTCAGAAAAGAGTGCAATATGTGCAAAAAAAAAAAAAGAAAAGAGGAGGATTTCAGGACAGTGCCATTATGTCCTCAACCGAAAATCTCTTGGCTGCCACAGATAAATACTCTCTCGGCTGCGACAGGAGGCCAATTGCATGCATAAAAAGTTGGACTTACTTGACCCTCGCTGAATCTCTGGCAGTGCAGTTGATTGTCCTGATATTTAAGCCATGACGAGCCTGCCAGCGCCTGTGTTCATGTGTTGTATCCAGGTTGTCTTTCACATTAAATGGGTCTGGACCCAGGACGACTGACCTGAGTAATGTCATTACATTACGACCTGTGAGTGTGTGCAAAGACAGCAATGGGAAAGGCCGAGGCAGTAATTAGGCATGTGCAGTGTATTAGACGTCATCATGCTACAGTCTCACTTTAGAATAAGTTTATTTGTTAGTGAAGTGTTTACCATGTCTGTCCATGTTCTTAGCGAAAGTGGAGACAGATGTGTTGAGTTTTCAGTGAACAGAGAAGTTCCTGAACATCCTCTTGACTTTAGACACCTCTTGTTCTTATTCCTGTCTCTGTTTGTTTTTCCCATGTTACTCAGCAACTTCTGAAACACAACATCGCCTCCCCTGGTCTCATCCGTTTGCTGGAAATGGTCCTTTATTACAGAAACAAGCCTCATCTTAAACTTTTGTTATTTTTATCACCTAGCTCATAAACAGTGCTTTTTAAAGCCGAGATTTTGCAGCCTTTCCTGCCAAGTGTTTGTCGGACAGCGAAATGGAAAATGGCAAACAGTGGGAAGATTGAATAAACATCAAATAATCTTCCACAAATAGAGCACACAATTTGTTTAGCTCAAGTAACCTAGATGTTTCGAGGCTGCTCTAGGAGCCACCAGCCTGTCATCATGGCTGCGATCAAATCTTTTACACCCTGGAACCCTGTTTAAATGCACTGATGTATGTTAACATATGATCAAACAGAACACAAACTAATGTTTATACTTGTTTTTCCAGTAACAACACACTGTGGGGGTCTCTGGAGGAGCCAAACATCATCAACACCAATGAGTTTGAGGATCTTTTCTCTAAGGCCACATTACAGCCCAAGAAGAAACCGCTGTCAGACACCTTCGAAAAGAAAGCCAAGACAAAGAAGGTACATTCGCTCACTCGTCCTCATCTTGGTCTTTATCTTCTTTTCGTCTCGGTTTTTCCCTGATGTGTTTGCAGTTGAAGGTCATCCTGATGGTTTAGTCTCTCGCTGCAGCCACCTGAGGGCGTTGTTAGTGTGCTTTCATATCTAGCTTTGTTTGGAATGGAGCTTTTTGGCCGCTGTCATGTTCAATAATAAATCAAAGACAGAAATAACAAAAGGTGAACCGGAAAGAAATGGATTGTGCCTCTCATCAGGTCCTCCTCCAGGCTGTTGCCAGGTATTGCTTTGGGCCAACACAGGCTATCAGTTTATGAGTTTTACTCCCTTGAGTCTTTTCTTTTTTCCCTTGGCAAACTACCCTAACTGTGCAGGATTGTAATGTAGGTAGGGCTTGGGGATTGTGTTGTTTTTTTCCCCTCCTGGGCAGGCTTCAAAGTTTGTTTTCCACTTTCTGCCAGATTGATCCACCGCCCCCCTTCCCCTCCAGAGACACACTTGTTGATGTCTTGTCAAATGCTGCAACTCTGCACCTCGTGCTGCAAGCCAGCGCTGCGTCAGCATCCTGGCCGCCTAGTGGTCCTCACTGTGGCGTCCAAGCAGTTAAAAACCGGCCACTGCCCTCGTCTGTCCTCTCTAAATCCATACACATCCCCTATTCTGATCAATTTCTCAAGGCTCCACTCTGCTCCAGAGGGCCACGGACTGTGTGTGTGGATATGTGTGTGTTCTTCTGCCCTTGATCTCCATCCTTAGATCTCTCTCTTCTCAGTCCGGTCACTCTAAGGTAGCAAACTGTCCAACATTTGATCCAAGTCAGACAGCCACATCCAGACACAGGTCCTGCCAACTGTCTCCTGTCTGGGCTTACATCAGCCTGAGAGATGTTGACCCCACTAATGGAAACACTGTTGAAACTAATTTCTATCAAACCAAAAAAAATGCAACATCCCTACATAGCATTTGGTGTTTTGTTTTTTTACATGAGAGAAGGACCTGTGTGATACGCTGGCTGAGGTTTCTATCTGTGTTTGGACATATTCTGTAAACACGACTTTGATTATACAGGAGTCTTATATTTAATATAAAGGTCTGTGTTTAAAGCCAGGGAGAGCAGCCGGCGTCCAACTCTACGATTAAAGAGGGAAAGTGAATACGTAAAAGGCATGGTTGTTTTCAACTCGCTCAGAATTCCAACTCACTGAAAAGGTCGTCAAAATAAAAGAAACTTGTTTACGTAATCATTTTTTATCCCCGAAAGTTTATACTTGGAGATAAAGAGAGAGAAATCATTTGGGGGAGAAATCATCGCAATCACCAGCTGACGGTGGCTTCCAAGAAGTTCAGCTTGTTAAAAGGTGGGAAAGCAAGAGAGGCAGTGGAGAAAGAAGGCATGGAGTGAGGAGAAACAGATTTTCTGGGGAGAGTGGGGAGGAATAAGAGAGGGGTTGGAGATTAGTTTAAACTGAGTAGAGGAGGCATGGATCATTGAGGTTGAAAAGACAGACAAGTAAAAAAAAAATGTGATGATGAAAATGGAGAGGATGTGTAGGCCACTGCAGGCCCGGATTTATCGGAAGTGAGGGTTTGGTGCTAACTAAAAGTTAAAAGTTAAAACGCTTCACAAACACACACCTTCTGAGTCATATTTTGGAAGGACTGCACCAGTCATGAACAACACATTTCAGATCAAACCACTTTTTTTTACTAGCCTGTTGCAGCTGCTGCTTCACAGTGAGCTGTTACTTCCAGACACGCTTTTGATTGGATGTCACACTACATTTTCTTGCATTGCTTTGAGGTGCAAAACATTTAATTTTCATGCGTCTTTTTTCAACTGCACTTGTTATTGTGCCTCCTTTATTCTCCTTCTCTTTTCTTCCAGATGGGATTTTCGCAGCTGCTCCCGTCAGTTCTGCCTTTTCTTACTATTTCTGCCTATTTCCAATAATTTGGGGTCGTTATTCATACATTTCACAGCTGCAAATAAGAATTATTTTCACAAATGCCTACTTTCTTAATTAATGTACTAATCTATGAATCATCTTCATGGAGCCCACAGTGAAGGCTTTACAGGTCTTGGCTCTCCAACAGTTCAGCACATGGAGATGTTCAATTTACCTCCGACAGCCAAGAAAACCATAAAATATTCATCTTTTTGTGTCCAGACTTGTTATTCTTCACTTTTTTCAAATAAATTTCTAGTAATAAGAGATTAATCATGTTTGAAAACCAGTTCTGATAAATTTTTGCAACTGAAGATTTATAAAACTAATAAAATTAACTTGAAAAATACATATTTCACAAGTTTTCCCCAGTTCACCCATGTGATCCATCACTGTTTAGAGAGCAGGGTGCTAAATAAAAAGGGTTTTAGTGAGGAACTTGTTTACAGAGTGGGTTTAGTGTCATTTTCAGAAGCTTGATGGATGCTTGTGAGGGGCCAGAGGTTTGGGGGCCTCAGCATGGCCCTTCTGCCCCTCTGCGTGACTACCAATACCTGTCAGCTATCACACACGCTACCTGGTCGGCACACATTGGTCTGAACAGCATTGTCCTGTTATGTTGCCAGTGAACCACTGTATGTGTGTGTTTGTGTGTGTGCACATCTGTGTGCTCCAATGCACGTGCGTGTTGACAGCACGTCCTCACGAGTCATTATGCACTTGCTCTGAAAGTGTTGCCAGATCATGCTAACGCCACAGCCCCCGGGTCTGGGCAGTGGAGGAGGTGTGTGTGTGTGTGAGAGGAGATGAGCGGGAGGGATTGGAATGTGTGTGTACATTATGCATATGAGCCACTTCCACCGCTTTCCAACAGCTCCTCATGCCAAAAAGTTTCAACTCGGGGCATGCAGCCGATGCCTACATGAGTCAGTTAATCTTTATCATGTGTGCCATAGAAAAATCAAAGCTCTTGTTTACTCTGGATCCTTTCTCTCTCTGCTGATTAGCATATCAAAGCAGAGGAGATGACATGGAAGAGAGCTCCTCCGCCCCAGCAGACCAGAACAGAGAGGACCGGACTGGACCGGGGGTATAATTGCAGGCATGTGGCTCCACTCCACTGGCTAAAGGAGGCAATGATAGGGCACCTATAGGAGTGTGGATGGGGGAGCAGAGGATAGGCATGTCGGTGCAGTCTCAGTAGATGGATGAGCAGGGATAGCGATGGAGATGAAGAAATCAGATGAGCTAAATTCACTCTTGAATTTGTGTGCGTGCAAAAATGTGCATCAGTAAACACAAAAACTGTAATTTCCTCCACATATAAATCAGACATGTATCAAGTTTACACATAGTGGATCTCCTTAAACAAACAGCAGCTTTAACCAGTTTATGGGAAGTTATGACTTACGAGCAATCCCGCTGCGTTTATTAAAGACATATTTGAAGCCGAGCCTCTGACGTGGGAGAGTGGGTGTAAGATTAACACCGCTGGGTGAGATGGGGTTGCTGAGTGTATTGTAGGTGGTTATTGATGGGAAGTCCAGATCCAGTTGTTATTGTAACATCTGCCTGGGTGATTCCAGACAGATAGTCAGACAGACTGTCACCACAGAACGGGCTGGCTGCTCGACCGACGCTGTGTAAACTATCTGCTCGGCTCTGAACCTGCATCACCCTGCCCTCACTGCCTAACATCAGCCACCTGCTTCAGCTCAACCCCCCTGACACTCCAGTGTCTGCCTCCATCATTTCGTTTATTTTCTTAGGCCGCTCGCTTTCTCTCTTTTTCCTCTTTCCTTTGACCTGTTATTCAAGTGTCCACAGCAGTTTCAGATGAATTCCTCAGAGTGCCTCCAGTTGTCTTTTTGTAAACAGGAGGGAGCAGCTGGCGTTGTCAGCGTCAGCGTCAGCATCAGCATCGCAGCAGCTCCCTCCACTTACCCAATCTGTTTTGCGTGTCTGCAGCCAAGCGTCCAGCATCAGTTGTCTTTTCTCATTAACTTAACTATTTAGGCTAATTGGCGAGTTCTGCAGCCACAGTGAGCGGGAAGGGTTCCTGGGCTGCTTTTAGTGTGGCCCGTCCAAAGTGGTTAATTAGAGGTGTGAGGGAAAGCCTGGTACTCAGCCGTCTCAAGTCCCCAGAGTGGGAGATCCCCAGTGATCCAGGTAATAGACCTGGAAGCAGCATGGCACCCACTAACGCCCTGTAATGCAATACCCACTTCTAAGGCTTCTGCTCTCCAGTTCCCACTGGACAGCCCAGTAGCCGACAACGCCATAATACCTAATGAAGAAGCCTGACACATTAACTTTTAGAGCGGGGCTTTACCTTGCCAAAACTCTCTCTGGCTTTACGGCTAATTCAGTCATAAGTAATTGTGACCATGTGTAGGCACAAATAAAAATCCTGTGAATTTATAGTTTGTTATAAAAGCCCTGCTTCTCCTTGCCTTGCTCTTCTAGACTGTCCTTTTATGGTGCCACTTTTGCCTTTGTACTTTCACTGCGACTTGATATTTTTTGATTATATCTCACACATGTTCTTGGGCAAAGCGGAGGAGGTGCTTTGCTGTTTAACTTTGCTCCCTCATTGATGTAACTTGACTAAATGTGTCCCGGCTATGTGTGTGTGCATTGTGTTTCCCAGTCGTTTGCGTCACTGTGATGGGTTATGACAACGTGTGTTGATTAGACTGGTTGTTTGGGTCAAACCAGATGATTCCCAGGCTACTCTGGACTCACTGGGCCTTCAGGCAGTCTGTCAGGCTCATCATCTATCATCTGCTTCCACAGCTGGGGAGTGACTAAGTGATTTTTACTCAGCCCCTCATTAACGAAATGAACTTTTTATTCATCATCTTTTCCTCTGTTTGCTTCTGTCAGTGTTTGAATAATTAAAATGAAGCTAGGTATGAAGAGTAATGATATGGCAAACTGTGTGGAACAATGTGTTATGGTTTACAATGTAATTAGCAGGAATAATATTAGTTTGATTTTGATGGTTTAAATGTGTTATAACGTAAAGTCAATTTAGGAACTGAACTGCTTACTGATCTTGAATGTAAAATACTCTATGAATATGAATTTATTCGATTTTTTCTTTTTGTTTTTTGTCTTCAGATTATCAAGCTGCTGGATGGGAAGCGCTCACAAGCAGTTGGCATCCTCATATCGAGCCTGCATCTGGAGATGAAAGACATTCAGCAAGGTGAAAAACATTTTCTGATCTTAGCCTGTTGAACTTTTCCAGAAGCTTGTGCGCATTACAGTATGATATCATTCTGATCCCTTTCAAGGAAGGAGCTGTTATTTAGGTTGTACAGTAATAAAGTGAATTTACAGTCCCATTTAACAATAAATTGAGGATGACTCGTGATGAAATGCAGATGGAGTTATTTTTAGGGAAGAGATAGTGTGGAGAGCCCTGCAGCGGACAATAATTTCCCACCAGTTGACAGCTACTAATTTGTAGCCAGAGACACTTTTTTGATTAATTTGTGTTTCAAGTGGAACACGGATGATTTTTCCAGTTACTACGATGGGAAAGAAAATGTCTTGATTTCTCAAAATGCGAGCGGGATGAAAGCAGCTTTTCATTTTTCTGTCAGGCTGCACAAATCCTTCAGGCACTGGTTAAAATCAAATTGCCATCTTCTTCATATGAAGGGCTGCGTGGATTGATTGCATACTTGGTAGCTCTATGGAAAATACAGGCGTGTGTGTGTGTGTGTGAGAAAATGGCTATATGTCTGAGTAAACACATAATATGTGTGTTGGGGACAGCGTAGATGGGCCAGGAATTGGTCCTGTCCCGGGACTGTGGCAGGGAGCGCCTGCCGCCTGCTAGTCTGAGCATGCGGCCAGCAGATCTGTTTATTGTAGCCAGTGACGGTTTCCACAAGCCTAATGGGACTGACACCCCACTAATGATCTAAGCATGTACAAAACCACCTTCTGCAGTTAGCAGACACTGCCCTGCCACATAAAACCACCTCAAACACAAGCCAAACAGCACACAGCACCAGGACGCCCATTTTGTTTAGCCCTTTTTTTCATTCAGCCCTGTTCTCTCTGTTTGATTGTCAGTGTGTGGAGGCGCTTTGCTAAAAAGCCTGATCACACCCAGCGTGAGGCTGCTTCCTTCTGCCTTAATGGGAGGTGAATGTGAAATGGACAACTTGAATTTGACAATGAAGGACAGCACCTTAATAAGCACTTCTAAGGGTTCTAGTCCCTTGCCTCGCCTGCTTGCCTCCCCTTTGTTGCCAAATTAAAAGGACATGGGACATGTAATGTAATTAGAGCTACTAGGGAGGGAGAGAGAGAGCGGGAAGGAGGGGAGCAGAGAAAGCAGCACCCTGGTTAACGGAGGGAGAGAGAGAGGGAGGGTCAGCTGCACCCGCCGGAGTGACTGGGGGGACCTCAAGGGCCACCGTGGTTCAAGGGCAAAAGGGAGGCTCTCCCCCACACACCACCTCACCACACGCACGCACACCCGTACACATGTTCTCACACCACACTCGCCCCCTTCCACACCAAAGCCGATGAGTGAAAAGTGGAAGGAGAGGGTGTGAGGCGGTTGGCAGGCAGACTTTGATCTGTCGGTGTGGAGAGATATCCGGCTCCCCTCGGATCAGAGTGCTCCTGTGCACACTGGAGCAGGCCCCCCTTTGGTGTGTGATTGACGGCTGCATGGCTGAGGGACTGAATAATCCACTCTAATAAGATGTAGGAAATGGACCTCCAGCGTTCTCTGTGATCCAGACATTGGGACCACATTGACAGCTTCTCTGCAACAGGAACAGCTGGGAAGCAGAATGCAAAGTATTAGTACCTTGTTATCTGGGAGCAGTGACATTGAAAAGAGTAGGGCTGTGTTGTTGTTCGCGTTGTTACATTTGCTTGTGCCGGCATACTTGATACATAGCGCATAGTGCTAAAAACCCCACTTTTACTGTATGTTTGTATGTTTTTCGACCGGAAATTCTTTCCAAAATCCAAATATCCTTGAGTTTATACAATAAATTTAGTCTTAATAGGAAAGAAAACTCCAAGGCTAAGGCAATGTCAGATGGGATTGGCACCTGTGACCTTAGATAAACGAATGAAAGAAAAAAAAGAACAAAGTTTTAATCCTATTCAACCACAAGCTAATGTTAACCTCAGTGTAACTTGATTTAAGATTTAGCTGTGCACGTGACTGTAGATTGGACTGGATGACCATTTTCTACTTGTGCTACTGTTACATTAGATTTTACCTGCATCTGTTTCACAGAGTTTTTTGGAACATTAGTGTTCCTAAAAAACTCTCTAACTGGTGACATGCGTGTTTATACGTTTAAGGCTAATGTTAGGCATTGTGGTGAAGACTAACTGACATTACTGAAGTTTGTGACATTTCTCTAGTTGTGCTATTGTTGCTTTATTTCAGTTGACAACGATTTACTCTCATCGTACTTGTAACTGTTATTCAGTAAAAGTAAAATTTTATCAGCTGATCTAGCTGAAATGAATGCAGTGTGATACAGCAGTACTGCAATAACTCAGTGTGGAGGTCAGGCACTTTGACTTTCCAACACTATCCTTACCCCTAACAGTGAATAAATGAACCGTGCAGTTGTCGCTGCATCAGTTCTTCTTGGTTTTGAGATCCTGAAACGTGCTTTGTCTGGAGGACAGCGATGGTTTTTCACACTGGGTGACTGATTTCAGAACATCAGGTTGTGTGCGGCCCTGCTCGGCTGACACCAGCCAGGCAACTGTCAGCTCATCCAGGAGCTCTGGAGCCACCGCCACCACCCCTCCCCTCCCCTCCCCTCCTCTCCTCTCCCTCACCAAGCTGTAAACCTGTGACACCTCTCAGACACAGAACAGGAGTCACCTTCTCTTTGTGTGGCGTCCTCCGCTCTCTGCCTTCCATGCACACTTTGGTTTTTACTGTTTGAGTAAAGCTAAACAAACATGCAGCCTCGTGGTGAAAGTGTCTAAATCACCATCTGTGCCAGCATTCACTCACCTCCTTCTTCTCCCCTCCTACATTCCCTGTTTCTCCCTCAGTTTACCTTCTCCTGCCTCTCTCTAAAACCATCACAGTGGGCTGTGGTGGTTTTACATGTGGCCCCAGTTGTTAAGCAGTTTTAAGCTTTTTGTTTTGAGGGGTTAGTCTGTTTTCTCCAGAGGGAAGGAGAGCCTGTTGGCCCTCTGTGGCCTGTAGCCTGCCCCACATATCTCTGCCCCCACAGCCCGGCCACACTTCCAGCTTTACCACCTCAAGCTAATCTTCTAAATTGGGTGTATAATTCAACTACATGGTAATTGACTGATGTGTTGCTGATGTGTGGTTTTTTGGTGCAGGTCTTGTGCAGTTGCAAGCAGCTCCCTGATTCTTTTTTTTTTAATGTCAAATATTTTGGGGTTTGGCCAACACTATTTAATTCTTCTAAAATATATAATATGCCTTACATATAGTTTGCCACAAATATAATGTTTTATTAGCCAGTGTTTAACAAAATTACAGGGCATGGGTATTATCATGAGTTTACATCCCAAGACAGGAAAACAAGTTTGTTCTTCAAGTGCTGGCAGCACTTGAAAGGCAGCGTGTTGGACTGTTTCTAATGAATATCTTTACTGTTCCAGCGGTTCTTACTGTGGACAACTCTGTGGTGGACTTGGAGACCATTGAGGCTTTATATGAAAATGTAAGTATGAAGGAAGAGGTCTGGGTGGCATGGTAGTGAATAAGTAGAGAAGGATAAGGATTTAAAGAGAGGACATGAGAGCGTACTGATTTGATTGCTACTGAGTGTGTTGCTAATATCTGTGCAAATAAATGTTGTTTTTTAACATCCGGATTTGTTCTGTGTCATTAGTTTACGGAACATATTTACATGTGTCAGTTTTTATTGTGGACTGTTGTCATTCTTGACAGAGGGCAACCAGTGATGAGATGGACAAGATAATGAGACATTATGAGAAGTCCAAAGAAGACGAAGTCAAACTGTTGGACAAGCCTGAACAGTAAGATCGCTTTTTATGTACAATCTGCATTGTATTTATTAGATGAATTAAGCTGTGTTTCAGTACTGATTGATGATTCTGATTCTGCCACACTGATGTGCATGGTGCAACTGATGAGCTGAATTAAAAGATAAATTAAATGAATCATGAAGAGGTTCTCAGACTCCACAGAATACGACTGGTCCTATTTGTGTAATTAAAAATGAATAATTATTAGTAGTTCACTGTTGAATTAATTATTAGTCACACTAATTAAATCATCGACATACAGTTTGTGTTATACACTGTATATATTGGGGGAAAAAATCTCATCTTCTCTAACTGTGCAGGCAAACGTTTGCTTTAATGAACATCAGTAGTTCCTGTCAGGGTTAAATAGTCCGGGCCAGTTAACGAGGTCTGGACCCAGCGGTGCCGCTCAGCCTGCCCTTCCTATTTCCATGTTTGACCAGAGCTGTCACTAAGGCTGCCTGAGTCATCCCTACTCAGTGTCTACCTCCATCAGCAGGGCCTAATCACACAGGATGTTACCGCTCCGCTCCCCTCCAACACGGCACTGTTTACACAAGTCGTCCTGCATCAGGCCAGAGCTACCTTTGATCAGTCTCTGTGCACCGCTCGCTGCTTTCCCTCCACCCGACCCCGTGGACCTCTCGAACCCAGCCGAGCAGCAGCGCTCATGACTATCAGCTGCCTCCGCCTGCCTGTGAGCACCAACACTGACTCAGCCGGCCTGTGTGGGGAAGCTCGGCCTGCCAAGGCCCCGAAATAGTTCTTCCTGTTAGACATTTTGTTTAATTCTGTCATAACACATTACACCCCATCCTCCTCCCCCTGCTCCTCCTCCTCTTTTGTTTTCCAGGTTTCTCTATGAGCTCTCCCAGATTCCTGATTTTGCAGGCCGAGCCCACTGCATCATCTTCCAGTCCGTGTTCCGTGATACTATCTCCTCCATCCGTCGCAAAATGGAGGTCATCTCCAATGTCTGCAAAGTAAGAACATTGCATCAACAAACTCTGTCTCTGAAAACTGTCATTAGGTTACGTGAAGGCTTTCACACCCAAGGACTGTGTGTGTGTGTGTGTGTCAGGAGCTGCTAGAGTGCGACGCTTTGCGGGATATCATGGGTCTTGTTCTGGCTTTTGGGAATTATATGAATGGAGGGAACAGGACAAGAGGTCAAGCTGATGGCTTTGGACTGGAGATTCTCCCCAAACTAAAGGACGTGAAGAGCAGGGTAACACACATTTACACCTAAAATTAAATAAACATTAACAATGAAAGTCATCTATCAGTGTATTGCATTAAGTGTAACTGTGCTCATATCCTTATCTCCCTCAGGACAATAAAATCACCCTGGTGGATTATGTGGTTTCATACTATCTGCGTAACTTTGATGAGGTACGGTTCTGCCAGACAAATAAAAAAGTCCTACACACTTAGAAACTTTGCCACTTAACACATTCACACACTTTTATGTTTCAGCATGCTGGGACAGACAAGAGTGTGTTCCCTCTGCCAGAGCCTCAGGACTTGTTCCAGGCTGCTCAGGTTAAATTTGAAGACATCACCAAGGATGTCAGGAAGCTGAAGAGAGACCTCACTGGTAGGAGCCACTCTGTAGTCTGAGTGTATTCATTTTAATTAATCTTACATACTGAAAGTGTGTCATATGTTACATCGTCTTTACTTCAATCATTTTAGTTTTATTATAGTCTAATTGTATTTTTTGCGGCCTTTCACAGTGGTTCAAATGTAAATGTGCACCCTGCACCTTGAGCAGAGTGGGCTGTGGGTGTATTCAGGACCGTGGCCTGTGGCATCTTTTCGTCATTTCCAGATTTTATATCTTAACATCCATGTCGTCTTCACACCACAACGAAGAAGCATCTTGATTTATTTTAGCCTGAAAAGCAAACTGAGTATACATCAGAGTTACAACTGACTGATAAACACACTTTTGGTGTTTTGTGTTCAAAGTGTCGTGGGCGCCGAGCCACTCGGTAACGCAACAATCCAGCCAGTCAGTCTTGGCCTGGGCCATGCGGAGGTTAAAGGCGATGCCCCCCAGTGCCCCTGGTGTCTGTGGTTATTTAAATCAACCAATAATACGGCATATGAAAGCAATTAGATATGTTCCACAGCTCTCCCCTACGTTTTTTAGATCGCTGTTAAAGCCCTCTCCTCTCTGACCCGGGGGAAAAATACAAAGAGTCTACTAAAGTACCCAGACCCACCTCAAGCTGTCACTCATTTATTAGGAAAAATGGAAGACCTGAAGACAATAAATGCAACATGAGGGCCCTCGCATTTGATCTCTGCTGCAGCGCAGTCTGGCACAGTAGTCCTCGGGGGTATTAGCATCACAGGGCGAGCGTTGGATTCTGGATGTTTGGTGAGCTCCACCTATGACTCCCGCCATTTTTATCCTCTCTAGCCGCCAGGAATAAATATTTATGCCTGGCTATTATAAACCAGCCTAAAGAGAGCAACTGGTCTTAATTATAACGCTAACACAGATCACTTCCCTCCACATTGTGTCCAACACAGAGAAGCCAACACTGAATCACACTTTGATTTGCCAGGAGGCGAGCGAGGCTCTCTGGCCCTCACCTCCTCTTGAGGTGGCGACTGCAGTTGTTGGCTCTGTCTTGCCCTCCAGCCTTAGGTCGGAGGTCAAGAGACTTGGTGATGGTAGTAAGAAATTCATCTCTCCAGACTGGGCTTCTCTGTGTATGTGACCTGCATCTTGGTTTACTGTGTTTAAAGAGAGTCTGCAAGTGCAAATGAAATGACTTTTTGCAGTTTTCTGTGTATATGTGTGTGTGTGTGCAGCATGTAGTCAACTGTGATGCTCAGGAGCGGGTCCCCAGCTTGACTTGGCTGCCCTCTCCTTCACTGGCTTGTGCAGAAACATGATCCTCTTTTGATGGGGCTTCCTGTTTGGGGAGAGGGTGATGACCTCTCTCTGTGCTCTCTAAGAGGGATGAGTGGGAGGCCACAGGGACCTAAACCTACTGTAGGACTCTCAACTCCCATAAAGACAAATATATTCTACTCTGTTTATGTCTCAGATCATGGACACTGGTGCAGCTGGCTTTGAAACCCAGCTCCTGAGCTGAAGATTATGTTTATCTTTACAATCCTGTACAAATTTGGCTCTATCAAAAGGAGATGCTGATCATGAGTGAAGTTGCAGTTACAGATCAGTGCTTTAAGACCAGTGAGTACAGACATAAAGATCCATTTAACTGCCACATAATTGGGCCTGACAGGGAGGCAGGGACGCTACCGAATGAAATAGGATCAAATAAAAAGAAACAGTCAGAGCTCATTTGCTGCTCAGGGGAGTTTAGTGTTTCACAGAAGACCTGGCCCAGGTTAGGCATTCATCACTGTGGCAAATCAGACAGTGTCCTGATTTTAAATGGCCTTTAATGTCAGGTTCAGGCAGGGCCTTTACCCTGAGTTCTGTTTTACGATGGAGGCTTGAAGGGCCATGTGTGAAGTGAGCGGGCTGAATACTGTCACTGCCTGTCTGACTTAACAAGGCAAAAATAATGCTAGATATTTGTCACTGGTTTCAAATGATGATTCAAGGAAGATCAGAAATGTTTGTCTGTTCATTTTGTTCATGGTCTGTGGTCTATTTTTTGTTTTGATGCCTCCGGCATTCAAATTAAACCAGAGTTAATGTTCCACCTCATATTCTAAATTCTGCCTGTTGTCTCTGTCTGTCAGCACTTTATTCTCCAGCTAAGATTGAGGAGAAGTTTTTTGAGTCTGGTGGAATATGATTTGATTTATGAGGAGTGGAAAGTGGAGAGAAGGTCTTACCTTTTCCTGCTGAGGCAGTCTCCTGGCTGGCCTCACAGAGCAGAATTAGCAGACTTCATCCCAACAGAAAGGAGGGCTGCACGTCTGACAGTCTGCTGGGACACTAGATAATTGGGGGGGATCAGTGAGAGACTTCACTTTCCAGGTATAAATAACATTAATATGCCTGGGCGTGAGCACTGTACTGGTTTAACCTCTGGTGAAATATGAAGTATATTGCAGAAAATGTTGTTTACAACAGGGACCAGAGGTTCACCATATGATTCTATTTATGGGAATTTGTTGCCAGCTGATTGGAGTTCAGCAGACAACTGATCTTCTTTAGTGAAAAAAAAGAATCACCAGTGTATTATTTGTTGCTCTGTCTCTTCCTCCCTGCAGTTGCTCTCATTAGTTTTGCTCCCTCAGTGTTCATGCCTCACCATCAGTGTGGCCTTATGGCCACATTTATGAGACAGACACATTCATCAAACAGCCAGCTCTCTCATTTTGTGGTGTTCCACTGGGTCCCCATCCACTGTTTATGCTTTTTCTCCAATCCACACACACACAGTTGTGTATTGTTTTGGTGTGCTGTGATTTCCTGGTAGCTGCAGTGGGGGCTCTTGGTCACTGCAGTGAAGTCAAGACATGAAAGACTCCCATTTTGCGAACCACACAGGGTAAATCCTGGTTCAGAAGTCTGGCTCTCATGTTTGTTTTTCTTTCCATTTAATCTACCACCAACATCGCCCCCTCATATTACACAAAGGCCAGTTGACTTTTTCCCAGTCACATGTAATGGACTGTGCTGTGTTGCCTCAGAGGTATACAATAGAAGTGTTGCTTGAGCACCTGAGGGTATCAGATCTGATACAGTGCTTGTTGTTGGATGTTTTTACACCTCCTTCTTCATTTCCCCTGGTTTTTCTGGTTTAACACTGTCTGTAAAACCCATGTCTGTCAGTCAGTTTAAGTCCGTCAGGATTTAGGATGCTGCTTTAACTGGTGATTCATAGCCATACACATATCTGTGATCTCCTGAGTAATGTCTGGATTCTTTAGCACCCCAGTTCTAAAGGTGCTGAGTCCACTGTCTGTAATCTCATCTGTTCTCCCCTCATGGTAATAGTGGAAGACCATTAATGATCAGAGCTCTGTCTCCCATCATTACCCTGTCTGTCTGTGTAGGGAAACTGGTCCCCTGTGGCTGCATTACTGGACAGAGTGTCTGATGGTGCAAACTGTGCCACCAGCAGCCGAGAGGCAAGACAGCAGTGTTGAGTTTTTCTCTCGCTGTTCACAAATAATAACGGAACTCTATGTTGTCCTGTAAAACTGAAATTGAACTGGTTCCTTGATGAAACATATAATAAGCTTTACAAATAGTTAAATATCTGTATTTTTTATCTGACTAGTTCAATAGTTAATTTGTGTACCTGTATATATTTTAGGATGGTGATTTAATTTTTAAATTGTATAATTAACCTGTAGCCCATTGGAGTGTAGATCTTAGATGTGCATTGTTCAGGCCTCATTATTTAAAATTCTTTTGACTAAAACAAAACCACCACTGACTTCCATTCGGTCTCTTATTACATAGAGATATATTTTGTTCCACTGTATTAATCATTTGATGATTCATCATACTTCTCTGTTATCTAAGTCACATCTTCATTTCAGGTTTTATGAGTTCCATATTTCTGAATCTATATATACTGATCATAATATAATTATTTTTCTTAATGTTTTTAGAGTTATTTAAGTCTGACAACTTTTTTATTGACAACAGTTATGTAGTTACAGTATTAGTTACTGTAATAATAATGATAAGGTCAATGTAGCAGAACTGAGTCTTAGATATTGAAATGAAAGGTCAGAACTGATCAGCTTATCCTTAAATGACTGTTACAATTTTGATTCTTGCATTTCATGTAAAATACAACTAAGCCTGTGAAAAGAATTACGCTCTTGTTTCATATTTTAAGAAACACACAAAATTGAACATTTGAAAAAAAAAAAAAGAAAAAAAATCAAATTCATTTTAATGTTTATAAAAAAAAAAAAAGAAAAAAATCTGAATGGTTTCCAACAGTAAAATACTTACAATGTCAACGAATGAAAATGAAAACGTAGTGCGACAACTTTCTCTTTTGCTGAATCTGATTTCTCCTGGTTTGTCTCATCAAAGTTTATGGGGCTGTTTGTGTGAAGGTCGCTATCGTCTTTGTAAACCATTTGAACATTCACTGCTCCATTAACACACAGTTTGGTTTCATTTTTGGCAAAGAAAGAACTTGAAATGTCTCCAGCCAGGGTCCTTAAGTTTTAGGGTCTTGTGTCTAGCCCGATACAGGAGAATCCTTTTGAATGCATCCCTCCAAACCTGTATTATTACTCCAAGACAATGTCTGAAAACAGAGCTTTCAGTTTTTATTCTTTACAGCTGCTGTGTTTTTGTGGGCTTCCTCCTTGCGGCCTTTGCTGTCTGGACCACATTTGGAAAAGAGCCGCCTCTAAATTGTAGACTCGCTGTTTTAAACACTGTTTTAATGGGGCTTTTTGAGTTGGGGGGGATTTCTGGTAAGGAAACGTGGTTTCTCCAAACAGGATATTTTGGTTGTCATGTTTGTATGGTTGCTGATTTCTGTTTTTTATTTTGATAACTGCTGGTTCTCACTATCCCTCAATTTAAAAAGTGTCCTGGAATCCAGACTGTGAGGCTGTATGTAGTTACCCCTGACTTTTAATGCCGAGGCCTTGTGTTTGCTGATTTATTAAGACATCCAATAAATAAAAGATGCCATAGAGTGAGTTTACCGAGCTGCAGGTGCAGCAGCTCCACATGCAAACATGTGAGAGCCAAACTCAGATCTAAAAGCAGCGACGCAGTGAAGTGAGACAGCGGCCAGACCTGTTAATGCCCTTGTTGTGATGCAGAACAATTTAGCTATGCAGTCATAAGCAAGTTAAGGTATTTATTGCAGCCATTAATGACTTACAGACTGGAGAAATGTGGCAGTTTGTTCGCCAGGCGTCTGCGCCTAGAGTAGCGCAGCCTTACAGTTGCAGAGGAAATGGCGAGGGTTCGGCTGGAGCACACTCAGTCATGCCTGTTTTGTCTGAGCTGGTGTGAGTTGGGTCATTTGGCACCGCAAAGAAAAAACAATCTGCAAACAACAAACACATCTGCTGCACTCACATGTACAGACGACAGTGAACACATCGCAGTACAACACACGGTTATTGTTCGCTGTAGTGGACATTCAGGCGCGTTGTGGGGAATCATCTCATCATCAAGTATTATTGATATGTAAACTATCGGATGCTCTCCACCAAGGGGGAAAATCACAAAGGAAATAACTAAATACAAATGAAATGTCATGTTAACATTCCAACTGAAAGCGCACACTGTTTACACTTTAACTGAAATGTCCTTTTTTAGCCCTGGTGTTAAAACCAGCTCTGTCTCCTCCCTTTGCTGTCTTCTCATTTCTTATTCATTTATGTAGCAGGGTTTTCCATATCACGTCGTAATATACTTTAAAAAGAAAAAAATGAAAAGAATTACAGAAAGAGAAGGTAACAACAATTTAGCACATATCGATCGATTAATAAAGTCACATAACCTTTTTTGACTAATGATAATTTCTTTCTCAAAAATCAGTCAGTCATTTCAATGAAACCTGATTTTGCTGAGTTTTTTTTACAATATCCCAAAATGACTTTTAGATCTCACACTGATGATTGTGTTTTCCTCCCACTTTAAATCCTCCATCTCTGCCTGTTGGGTCATTTATTGTGTCTGTTGTGTTTTCCAGCCTGTGAGAAGGATGTGCAGAAGGTGTGTGCTAACTCCTCAGAGGAACACCTCCAGCCCTTCAAGGAGAAGATGGAGGGATTTATCTCAGCTGGTGAGTCAAGATAAGATTGTGTCTCTTTTTTCCCATGGCCAAACAGTCATTAGGGAATTTCATTATGTACGTTATGAGAATGTGCCAGTTTCATTCTTCATTTGTCCTAACTGATCTAAATGAAGATCTGAACAGAATTTATCAAAATCAAAGAAACTGTCCTCTTTTAATTATGTAGCTTTTGTCAAGTTGAGGAAACGTTTTATTTTTGATAGTGTTTTGGGAAAGAGATTCATGCAGTCAGGAATTCATGAACAAGTGCAGTGCAAGGCCTCAGCAGTTATGGACAGTGAGACACATTCACATCCTCACTGGCAGATGGCAGTGATAGATGTTTGCCCTCTGCCCTTCTTATAAGCCGGCCCAACTCAGGTGAAGCTGTTAAGAAAATTCTTAGTGACTTCAAAGATGAAACAATGAGGTGGACGGCCGTGGAGATAGTCATGAAACCATCTTACAGAGCTAGAAAAGCCCTGTTTTTACCCAAACACACAGTGTGGGACCTTTTAAAAAAAAGGAAGGAATATATGTTTTTCTTTTTTGTTTGTTTTTTTGGCCACGTCAGCCAATCATCCGGTTGTGTAGGCCCCCCCCCTCTCTTTGTGTGTGTGTGTAGTCTCATGTTCTTGCTGTGAGAGGGCGTCTCAGTGCGCTGTAAGACAGCATGAGGACAGGAGTCTACAGGCCTGTAGAAGGGATCACATTGCCTCTAACATGGTCCTCGTGTACTCTGAGCTGCCATAAAGCTGGCAGGACATCTCTGGCTGTGGCCTTGTAAAGTGGCCAGCCTCAGTGGATCAGACCCGGGGACCACCGTGACAGGAGCAGAGCGTCCCCCTGACCCGGCATCATCTCGCTGCCTGTCCCCTTTCTGACCCAGACACATCTGATCCATATCCACCCTATATTATTGTCATAGCAGCTGCAGCCTAGCTCATAACATCGTGTTGAAACATCCTAAATTTGTTTGAGGATATTTTGTTCGTTCTTGGTTTGGAAAGTCTTCACACTGCACCGTGGGGTGATGGGAATTCCTAGAAATGCACAGAGGATGGGGAAATAAGGGCAAACAGAATCCCACCACATCTGATTCAAAGTCCCTTTCAACCTTCAGTACTTTTTAAACACAACTACACCAGTAGTTTCATTATTGAAAGTGACTGTATACACATTTCAATGAGTTATAGCTCAAGTATCATTAAAGTGACAGCCCATGCTGCCTATTAGACACCCATCTGCTTATTTCACCAAAGTTTTATTATACACAAACCTCCTTTGTATTTGAGTGAACACCATTAGGACGTCTGAGTTTGCCACAGAGGGCTCCACCTCTCTCTCCTGCTGTCACATCACTCGACCCACTTGTGTGTAAAAAAAAAAAATGTAGGAACAGCAGTGGAGGCGAATCTCTTTTCAACTTCTCCCTTTCTGTCCTGATTGTTGTCTGTTGGGTGGAGCAGACAGTCTGTTGGGTGGAGCAGACACATCAGATACAGTTACCTCCCCTCAGTGTGATAAACCAAAGCCACAACACACTGAATGTGAATTAAGCTTTACCATCAAGAGTTTTTGATCTACACTGTGTCGTCCACATGCCATGCACACACTGTGCATTAGCTGATATCTGTCTGGTTTAAATCCCAGCAACACCAGTGCACATGTTAAATATAAATATAACAACCTAAGTGTTACTGCTGACACCTCTGGATGAGTATTTTCAGGGTTTCTGCCTTTTGCCTGGTGTTGATATGACACTTGGGTGACACTTGTGAATATTTTCACCAGCACATTTGTTGGTGCCAAATAAAAAAAAAAAGCATGTGGATGGAAACACATTACTCATAGTCCATATTGCTCCATGTGCCATGTTTGCTCTGTTTTGCTGAATATACAGTTTGTAGATTTTAAACCCACAATAAGACTCTTTTCTGTGGTGCAGTCTGAGGACATGAAATCAGAAGGTCACAGTCTATAGCGTCAGTGTGCATAAAAGAACATGTTAAATGGTCAGGTATTTAAAATTCCTCAAAACACATTTAAACACAGTGTTTAGATTTTGATCTTATTTGTTCAGGTTTATGTTTATGAGCTTCCAGCTCAAAACAATGGAATTTAATGGAGCAATAGTCATATTACTTTGATTATTTAAACTGTAACATCTTTTCCAGAAGCAGTGTTTTTAGGACTTGATCTAATAATCCAGATTTATTTTGATATAGAAAAACATTTTTTTTAGTATATTAGCTTTTAAAGTTTAAACTTTTGCTCCAAGAAAACAAAATCTGAAGACCTGTGGCTTTGACTCCATTTTCCACTATTTTCTAATATTTTGTGAACAGAAAAATGATGAATATAGATCTAAAATATGATGAGCCATTACATGTGTTTGGCCAACATGAGCACCACAGAGAAATTTCTGTTGACTTCCATTTTATTTTGGACCACAACAGATATGTGCAAGGCACGCAGCAAGTGGCTGACAGTGAAGATGAGTTAGTCGTCCAGAGCAGTGAAACAATACATTCCTTCAATATAAAAGAGGCAGTTGTGCACGGCTCCACGTTTACAGTCCAGTTCCTAAAAAGATGTCACTGCATCAGATCTGTGCTGGATTATGTACTTGAACTGGAAATGTGCCATGACATTGTTGGTTAGTTTATTCACCTTGAATACTGCTAAATATTTCCTCTGTACTTTAACCAGTGACAGAATACCTGGAAGCTTTGAAAACTGGTTACAAAATGCCATTTGTATGAAAAGACACATCTTGAACATTAACTTTCCAGTGGAAACCTTTCTTTGATAAACAGATTTTGCTCAAGCTGCGGCCAATAAATGGGAGGAGCTGTGTGTAATCATTGTTCTCGATGATTCTGTGGCTTCAAAAGGCAAAAAAACAAAGCAACACTGATCACATCAAAGAGTGGCTGAGGCCCTTAGTCCCTGACTCATCCATGGGTGAGTGAATTTCTCACCCAGGTAAACGCTCAGGAGGGCTGACCACGCATACATGTGTTTGACACATGAATTTAGATATCGAAATGAACTTTCAGGAAATAGTGTGGAGGAATGCAGCATCAGAAGCCTCAGAGGATTGTGTGGCGTAACTCTGTCCTCAAACATGAGGATCAAAGAATGAGAGCGGATGAACAGAAAGAGACAGAACTAAGCAGTGAGAGCTGTGTTTCTGAGCAGCACTGACCCATAACCCAGGCTGTGGAGAGGCTCACAGCAGGGTCTGCAGGTGAACCCGAACGCCCCACACTCTGTCTCCTAAACTTTCCTGTGTGATCTCTCCCAGACCTAACAGAGAACACCTCAGAAATCCAGTGAACCCTCTCCTGTAAGACCTCGTCCCGTCATGTTCCTGCTTCTTTTCCAAGCAGAGTCCTACACACGCTCTGGAAATCATCTGATTCTGAATGGAGTATTAAGTTTGCATATTTTACATAGTTAATCTGTCTCTTTGGACTGTGCTTTTGTTTTCTTTAAAATTAGTTTCTCTCATTCAAAAGTGTAAGGTTTCATGAAAAAGACAAAGAGCTGTTCTCAGTCTGACTGCAGTAGTTCCAGCATCTCATCAACCACCTTTTTGTTTCCCTTGTTAATAGGAGCTCTTTGAAACCTCTGGGGTTACTCTTACAGGCATATTTTTCGTGTTGAATACACGCCATGACTAATTGAAAACAAATTCCTGCTTTTAATCTCAGCCTGTGTTAAAATTCATGTGTATCATCACATCCTTTTTCTTGTCAGTGAGTCACAACCCAATAAGCAATCTTCCACTTGTTCAGATGACTGAATTACGTAGCCTGTGTAAAAATTTGCAGATGGCAGCTGTCCAGGGAGCCTGTTTTTGATGAACTCTTCGAGATTTGTCTGTATAATAGAAGTGACGCAGGGAGAGGGAGAGGATGCTTTGTGGAAATCCTCAGCATCCCTCTCAGATCACTCTCCATCTCTTTGTTATCTGGCTGCTAGGTAAAGCAGTGGTTTGGAAAAGTGTGTCAGAGTTTTAAAGCCCTAATTTATTGTCCCTCTCAGCATGCACGTCTCATAACTTTCTAGTTAGCGACTACTGGTTTCATGTTTACACAGGGAGCAGAGGAAGAGAAACTTCACACATCCTCTCTCTCTGGGGCACTCTCCCTCTCTCCCTCTCCTTCAGCATCTTGGCTCCAGTGCCACCTCTGCACAGTCGCACCAGAGGGGTACCTCAGGCGCCAGCCTGACCCCCACTGAGACTAACGCCATTGGTCACGGCCCTTCTCCTCTTCCCCCCTCGTCCCTCTATCCCAGACATGGCCACCACCCCCTTCATTAGGTTTACCTCATACATGTAAAAAACGCCCCTTTGCCCACATACATGTTAAAAAAAAAAAAAAAAAAAAAAAGTAAAAAGGGTAGTTGGTCAGAGGCTTAAGCTCACCTTCTCCCAGAAGACCCCCAAACCTGCCTTTGAACAATTTTTTGGAGACTTCCCCCTCTTAAATCTTCAAGTAGGAAAGGTCCCCCATCATTGTAAAAAGGATGAATCTGGAAAAATGCAATAAATCTGAGATCACAGGCACTCTCTGGCCCTAGATAAATTCTTGCACCTCGGCCTGGCCCGCCGCACACATCTGCCTTGCATTTAGACACTTTTACATGGCAGGAGTCCACAGGAGCCTCCAGTTCCCAAGCCTCTCTGCTCAACCCTGCGCCCCTGCTTCAGCTCTGTTCAGAACATGCACATGTATGTCGACACACACATAAACACACACCTCGGCTAACAGACCACCACTCCCCGCCCCGAGCGCAGGCTCACACTCTCATGCGTCAACACAGAAAAGCATGTCAAACTTTACAATGTGCTTAACTGTCGCTTGGATAACCTGCTCACTGTATCAGTGACATCTCAACCCTTCTTCTTCTGCTCTGCCCACTTGACAGCTCTGAGAATGGCTGACAAACACAGCGCCCCCCTCTGGGCTCCTCCGGTGACCTGAGATCAGTTTTCAGTAGCTGTCATCGGAAACGTTCGGTTATCTGTGTCACCTAAAGCCTTGTAACACGTCCATTATCCTGTCTTAATCTGTCATTCTCTGTTTCTACAGCTCAAAAGGAGCACTCCGCTGAGGAGGACCGGCTCAGTTCAGCACAGAAAAGGTAGGAAACCAACTTTTAACAGACCCATGTCAAGATGAATTTAAAATTCTGAATGAAGTATCATGTTTGGACAGAAAATATTTGTGGATTGCATCCCTCAACAAGTGAACGGGCCAAGTGTTATGGATTGCAAACGTCACAGAGCAGTGTTGCGTTATTTGGCATCCTCCTCACAGATAACATGGCTGGTATCTGACAGCACCAATGTTTGCCATTTGTATCGTTGTATACAGTTATTAGTAGCAGCTTTAAGTTTCTGGTAAGATGTAGGGGCTTCTCAGTATCACAGTTTTACTGCTTTGCAGAGATGATCCAACTTTCACTGGAAAAAGTATTGGATGAGGTGATTTACTCTGAAGGGTTTATCACAGTTTTATATATGCACAAGGAGGTATTCTCAGTATCAAATGCATCTGTGCTAATGTCTACGCCTTTTCTAATTTGTCTAATGACAAATATAAAAGATACACAGCCTCGACAGGAACAGCAGCGACTTTCCACACTCATGTAATGTGTAGCATACTGTATTTTAAGCTTGAACACCCTGTGCTTCCTCCCCTGCAGTTCCTATCATTCTTATCTGCCATGTTTTGTGCAGGAGACTCCCGAGAGTTTTCTGAGAGGTATCTGATTTATAGGCTTAAGACACACTGGCAGCCGCTGAGCTCACTGTCCGAGGGAAATCATATCTGGAACATTTCATATTGGAAAAAGATGGTGGAGCAGACAAACAAAGCAAATAGATTATTTTTGCCTTGTTTGGACAGAGAGCAGGGTTGTTTGCTTTATATCGTAACTCTGCCACTTCCAAAATAAATCACCAACGCACGTAAAGGAGAAAGTGAAAGACGCCGGTCGCAAGAAAATGGAAACTATAAACAATTAGGAAGTTGATTGCTTCGGACAACACTATAACTCAGAGAGATGGTTCCAAACTGTGTCTGTTTCATGTTGCTGTGTTTAAGCCAAGAGGGGCTGCTCCACCTCTCGCTCTCTGTCTCGGCCCGTCACCCCCGCCCTCACCTATCTCTATCCTCTGGACTGGACTGGTGTGTGTGTGTCTGTGTGGGTGTGTGTGTGTGAGAGTGACACCACTGTAATGAAGGCGTTGAACTTGGAGGGGGATATTGATCAAAAGGGCCCCGCAGCTGACAGCACCTTTGCTTTTAATGAAGTTTTCCTTTAATTTCATCTAAAGACGGGGGCTGGCTGACTGGCGCTAGGTAGAGCAGGGGGAAAAGGAGGTCGGGGTGGGGGGGCTGTTTCTCAGGTTCCCACAGAGCCACCTCGTAAAAGTGACACACTGTTGATGAATATGGGCGTCAGCGAGCTCACCGGGCCCTGGGTGGGCTCTCACATCTGCGCTGGATGAGGGATCCTCACACAAACACACAACAGCAGCGGTAGCAGCAGCATTACAGCCGTGCGTTAATAAAGGAACTAGAGTGCACATCCCTTGTGTTGTCTAATACCTGGGCCTCGGCCTCATGAGGAGTCAGTGAGTTTAGACTCCCGTGAGTCAAAGTTAACCAGCAGTTAGTGGGGCAGGGTCAACATGAATCAACACCAGGACATGGACAGGAGATACAGCTGGACATCAAACCTCAGTGTTTATTGGTTCTGACTGAAATGGTGAGAGTATTGACAAGGCAGGAGCCATACTACTGATGACTGTACTGATCATTTCCCCAGTTTATCAAAACCGTGAAAAATGTCTCACAGGGTTACAAATTTATTGAATATATCAACACATAAGAATCTAACATGGAACATGAATAAATGGATAATCTGTTAACAGAACAGTTGCCAATGAAAGTCAAATCAGCTGTCACTCTCTTACTCACTTACAAAGCTTTCACCAAACACAAACTCCTGACAGAATCTGTGTGTGTGTTTCTGTGCATGAGCTCTGCTGTTGAGTATCAAAAGTTCAAACTAACTCCTTCCTGAAACAGAATTTTGGCCTCATTAATAATTTGACAGGATTTGATCAGAAGGGACTGGACTATATTTTATGTGACATCATTTCACAATTTTAACTTTAAAGAAAATTTAAATCTCATTGTATTGGCACATCAAATATGTTGATAGTCTTAGTTTGTAGTACTGGTGTGGCTCTGTGGATGTGTTGGTCTGTCACCAAGTCCAGACTGAAATATGATGATATAAAACTGTTTAATCAGCAACATTATCAGGTTCAAGTTTTAAAGTTGTCCAGTACTTTGATTTAGCTAAAATGCTAAACTAAGCTGTTATACCTACTGAACACTGGCATGTTAGCATTACTTACATGAAAGTGCCAAACTGCACTTCCTTGAATGGTCACTCTAGTCTTGCTCTGAAGCCGAGTCATTCCCAAAAGACTCTCATGTAAAACTGTGGCATATACAGTAACTCACTGTAAATTTTTATCAAGGATTTTGGCTTCAAGGCTGAAGATAATTGAGGGTGTGCTGCTTTCAGTGACAGGTGGGTGATCCTATGTTTGCCCCAATTTTGTCACCGGCTTGGGATTGGCTGGGAGTTGGGGGGAGTCTGGCTGTGCCAGGATGGCGATGGTGGAGCAGCCCACCCTGAGCCCCAAAACCACTCCTCTTTATACAGCGTCAAACCCCTTATTTCACCACTGATGTATCAAATGTAGGTAAATGTGTGTGTATCACATGTACAGCAGTTAAAGTGAGGGATGTTTCATACATGGAAAACAAGCTTAATGCTGAATCATGGTTTGGTCCAGACTTGGACAACTGTATTATAACACAGCCCCAGCTGGAGAAGGTGACATTTTCACTGAGCTTAACTGTAAAACAGCATCAGTGTAACAAGAAAGACAACACTATCAAGTTCATCTCTGCTTTTTCATTCTGTGTAAAACATTATCTGAGCCCCGGGAAATGTCGAGCGCTCAAGTCTTTTCCTCAACATGCAGTCCTAATTTGTCTGCTTCATGTTCGGGTCCCACTGAGGTTTTCTGGTTCTGTCCTCAGTTCCGTCTCATTAAGTTCTCCTCTCCCACATCATGCTCAATTTCATCTGGCCCAGCTGCCTCCTCTACGGTCACCATGCAGTTATGGTTTCAGAGATTCTAAGCTGGTATATTATTCTTCCCTGGCGTTCTATGACAGCAATGGCACAACAGGGCCTGGTGCCTCTGCTGACTCGGCCGACAACATGCCGTTTACTTCTGTAATCTTTTTACTGGGGAAACAAAGGAATGCAGAGTTGCCTGTCCAAATATTTCCCTGATTCTCACGGCTGCTCATGGTTTTGTGATGGGCCTTTTTTTATAGCTGTCAGTGAGGAATGCTGGCTGTGGGTGCCGCAGTAAACCCTCTCACGGCAATGGCATCATAGCATGGATTACAGAAGTGTAGGGGGGTTTGTGATGTGTGCATGTGTGCACAAGTGTAATTGTTCCGCGCTCGCAAATGAACTCAGTTCCGCTTGATTTTGTTTATGTTTTCTAGGTAAACTTGCATGTGTGAGTGTGTTTGCATCTGTTTTGAATGAAGCATTGTGTATCTGCTTGTTGCATATGCTCAGGAAGGCTAAGAGGAAAAGCTCGTTGTTTGATTTGTGCCTGCTTTGACATGATGACCCAGGGTCAGCAGAGGAGCTGATGGAGAAGAGACCCTGTTCATCATGGCAGACAAGGCCGGCTGCAACAAAGCTACCTGGGACAGCTCGTCTGTTTGGTCAATCTGAGCCTCTGATTTCTTCTGTAGTGTACAGGATGATCTACAGTGTTCCCCCCCCCTTTTTTTTTTAGCATCTCAGCGAAATGACGCATCCTTGGGAAATGGGAAGCAGAATCCCCCCCCCCCACACACACACAGCTTTTAGCAGGCCGTCTGGGCAGCATATTGCACCATTTCACACAACATGAGCATGTCTTAGATTAGCGTCGCAAAAAGCCACCTAGCATCTGGAGGTCAGAGCCTATCTGGGTGTCAATGGGACAGGAGCATCCCTTGAATCATAGCCCCCTTTTATCAACCCTTTGACAGGCACGGCTAGAAAATGTCTTTCATGTTTAGGTTGGGGAGGGAATCTGAAGCAGCAGGCTGCTTTTCATGCCTTGTGTGTGCTGCTGAGAGCCTTGCAAAGAGTTCAGATTTGGTTACAATTGAATTAGGCCTACAACAGTGCTGCAATCTGGCCCGGTGCACAGAAAACAGAAAGTCCAGAATCTGTTTATTCACACAGGGCTGATGTTTCTCTGTGTTTTTTATTGTACGCGCAGCTGTCTGAGTGAGTTCACATGTGCATATATCATATCATATCATATCTTTGATTGTCTGCCAGTAAATATGTTCCTGGAGCTGAAGGTGTTACTTCACAGCAGTGGTGTTTATATGTGTGTGTGCGTGTGTGTTGCTGTGTCTGGAGGAGCAGCAGCCTGGGCTTGGCTTGTCTCCGTCTCCTCTGGCAATCTTCCTCTGCAGGCTGTGGAGGTCAATGTGATAATGGAGCCGCCGCTACTGGCTCTCCCCCGTCGCCCAGCAGGGTGGACACTCTCCTTCCAGCTCTGTTTCTGGCCTCTCAGCCTCACTCTCCATCCATCCATCATTGTGTGTGTGTGTGCGTGTGTGCTGTCTGTATTTTGTCCGTATTTTGTTTACAGCTTCTCAATCTAACGGATTTCTCTGAAACACACTGTTATTTACAGCATGTCTGATATATTTTTTTATCGCATGTGATAAGACAACACTATTTATTGCATCCTCTCTGCTTTTCCCTCCAGTTTCCAGGACATGGTGAGCTACTTTGGTACTAAGCCAAAAGCTGGGGAGAAAGAAGTGGCGCCAGGTTATGTCTTCATGCTCTGGTACGAGTTTTGCAATGACTTCAAAAACACCTGGATACGACAAAACAAGAACATCTCCAAAGAGAGGTGAGGCACACTGAGGTTGCTCCCTTTCTTTCTTACTCTGACTGGTATCTTTGGTAGAACCTTGTGTGTTAAAGGTCGGTTTGGTTGATTGGCTGGCATCCAATCATTGATGACGGTGGTAGCTAACACTGCAGCTAACACTCTCTAAGCAGCTGCTGTATCTGCTGTGAACCCCAAAGGAGACGTTGTATAATAAAGAAGTCTGTCAACATTAAAAGCCCCCCATATTTTACCAGCTGAATGCTTTTAATGTGAAGTAGCTGTAAGAAGTGTTCTCTTGTATTAATAGTAAGGGGAGAGGCTGATACCAGCTCTGTGATACCACAACAACTAGGATAACATCTAGGACTATATGAAGCTCTTAATGAATTGCGGGACGTGTGTTTTCTCTCAGGCAGTGGATTCACCACTGCACAGCATAAACCTCACATTAGACTGCTCGTCTCTGTGGCCTTTGGATCGATGGTTAACACCTCTGGACATCAGGTCAAATTAGCAGTAATTGTGCAAAGGTGATGCTCAGATGCTGAGGTGTAATTAGAGTAAAGAGGGGGGGGCCATCAAAGAGGAGGCAAACGGGAGTAGGCTGAATTTATGATGTTTCCTGTGACCTGAGGTGGAGGGAGGTGGGGGGTTGGGGGGGCATTCCACTGAGGGACGGCAGACCCTCCTGGCGGCTCCCTGGCTTTACTAGCAAGTGGACGGGAGTCTGCGGCAGTTTAAAGGCTGCGTGTTATGGGAGAACTGATAAACACTGTCATGATGCTGGACGTGCAGCCAAAAGGGCAGGAGAGCTGCACGTGCAGAGTCTGCATGAGGCCGAAGCAATGAAAGAAGCCGGTGATGCTGTCCAGCCAAGCCTAAGCGGTCATTTTGGTTTTTGCCTGTGTTAAGTATCACGCGGCGCTTTCATGTCTCTCCACACTCTGAAGCTGTGAATCATGACCTGCGCTCACACACGCTGAACGGAGCCTTCGTGTCAGGAGTTAATGTCTCCCCGTCCTGCCACAGGTCCATGTGCTCTCTCTTAATTGTTCACTAGGTAATTGTGTCCCGCATGACTCACAGCTGACTGTGCTTATGTACAATTAACTTTATTTTAAATACTGTTTCTGCACTCATAAAAGCCAAGTGTTTTTTTAAAGGCTGCCTCATTATCTCATCAGCCCACTGTCATTCTCTATGGCTTCTCACTTATGGGGCTTTCACTGACCGCAAACTCCTGAGAGGATCTGTGTGTGTGTGTGTGTGTGTGTGTGTGTGTGTGTGTGTGTGTCCATGACAGAGTGCCCTACGGAGACACTTAAATGTCTTGCTCTTACAAACAACTTCACGAGGACAGTGATGAGAGGCTACTGGCTTTATATTGTTTTCACAACTTACACCAGATCCCTCAGCGAGCACTTTTAGTTTCACTGGGCCTGCAGATATAACATCCTTCTTTTCTTTTCATAGGCTGAAGGAAGCTCAAGAAAACATCAAGAAGATCACAGCGGAGAAGAGAGTTGAAACCAAGAAGATCAATGCCAATAGTCTGGTAAGAAGTGATCTGTGGAGAGCTCTTCTGAAAGCTGCTCTCTCTTGTGTCAGAGCTGAAATCAGTGCACTTTGTTTTTGTTCCAACAGAAAGAAAGGCTGCGGCAGAAGGAAGCCAGTGTGTCCTCCAGCTGAAATGACAAGTGAGAAAGCAGAAGAAGAAACGGGAAGCGGCGGTGGTTAAGAAAGTGCGTAGGCCTCATCCCTCCTGCGTTTTCCACCTGCCTCGACAACACTGGACTGCCCTCTGTGCCCCATACAAACTCACAACAAAACCTGGCTGGACTCTTACTACTCCCACTGCCATACCTCTGTACTACTAACAGCACTGGACAGCCCCCTACCACCCACCCGTCCACCCACCCATCCCCATCCGCCTTCATGTCAAGTCTTTTTGGAAAAACTCCTGCACTGAGGATGCATGGCTGACACAGCCTAAGTGATGGGAGTCTTAAAGGCTAAAGGTTGACCTCATTCATCCGGCGTGGCGTGACCTCTGAGTGCCCAGCTTGTGAAAGGTCTCAATGGTTCAGCAGGATTCACAACAGTGCCATCTGACACATCCATGAGATTCCTTCTTGATCTACAAGAGCTGAGAATCTACTCATTATAGATGTTGCCTGACACAGCATATGTATCTAGAATGCTCCAGTATATACAAAGTGTGATGATGTCCTTTCTGTTTGTGACAATTTCTGCTCAGAGGAAACTCAGCAGTGAGGAAGCAGCTCCCAGTGTCCTTCACTGTAGAGAATAGCTGTTCATTCACCATGGCTCATTAAAAGTCTTGTAAATATGTCATGTCGTAGAATCGGCAGGAACCGAGCAGCTTTGCGGAGTATGATGAACGATCTGTGCAGGGCTTCAAGCGCAGATGAAGACATGTTGTGTATAAAGGTGGAGGTTTCACTGTATTGGGTGTTCTCACTGCACCAGACTGACCTCTCCTGGGTGACGGCCAGACAAGAGCAAGACCTGGCAGTGAGTCTGGCCCTGCGCCTCAGTCTTCTCTCTCTCTCTCTCTCTCTCACACACACACACACACACACACACATACTTAATTAAAAACATTAGAAGAACACAAGGGTTTGACCATGCACACACTCATCCAAGAACTGAAATGTACTTAATGCAAAGTTGTTAATCCCTCACTGAGTGCTGCACGTCACATTGTGTCCAGCACCAGGTTTGAGCACTTTCCTGCCTGCAGTAGCTGTGTATCGTAGCTCATTATCAGCCACACTCCCATGTTATGCTAAGTGTGTGCGTTTTCTTCCAATGTGTTGCACTTTTTTGCACCTATTTTCCTATGCAAGGCTGTAGCTTCCTTGTAAAGAAGATTCATGAATTGTATTGCTTCATGGCAGAATCCGACTAGATTCTTTTCACTTCTCAGAAATTGTATTGCTCAATGTCTTTTTTCTCAAAATCTATAACAACACTCCTGTATCATTCAAGAAAGTATATTTATGTAAGAAGAGGTTTATTTTATGCCAAAAGAACTTCGGCTTTCTTCCCTTTTGAAGTTGTATTTTTATGAGTTGTAATAGACTTGACTGAGGAGCTGTCTGGTGCGTCAGTCAGAGGAAAGATATATTTTCACATGGATGTTGCTTGTATGTCGTGCCCATGTATGTTGGAGAGATGAGGGTTATATATTTAAGCATATCACCTGAAGCCATGCGAGTTGCTATACCTCAGACAAACTTCCATTATCACAGTTTCCATACAACTGCACCTTAGATTCCTTTTTTAACCCTCCAGTGTCCTTCCTGTGTGCCATTTATTTTGTATAAATCTCAAGACCTTTCCTAAATTTAAACTCCTACATTCTACTTCAGAGAATTTGAAAATCAGAAAAAAGAGCCTATACTGACCAAGGAATTGTTGTAGCCTACTCTATGTATGTTGGTTCGTGTAACCTCCAGTAGCTCTCATATAGGTGCTCTGTAATTTTATGGAATTGTTTTAAATTTCAAGAATAAACAACTGGATGCCAAACTAAGCAGACTCATTTTGGATGAAAGTTTGCACTCGCACAAATGATGTGTTAAACCACTTTCTCTAAATGTCCTTCTGTCAACGCTTCCATTAGGCCTGCACCCAGAAAATGTGATATTTATGGAAGAAACCTGCGTCATCAAAGAGGACTTAATGATTCAAAAGTCAGAGCTGCTGCTCAATAAACTATGACTCAGGATTAAATCACTCAATCAAACCTCATTTTTCGACATTAGAACTTGTTCCTGGAAAACTCTTGAAACACAGTCATTAGCTTTGTTAACAAGAGGAATCTGTTTTGCCATCAGAGGTCTGTTTTAAGTTTAAAAATGTTTAAAATGGACTAATGTGGACAGTTTGCTGTTTGCCAGCAGTCATTACTCAAACAGCAGAATAATCACAGACTGTACCTTCATACAGATATTATTAGAGCAATAGGCTACTCCTATAGATATGATGGGAGGTTTTTCATTTATAAAGCCATTTGATAGTATTTATTAGATTGATCCGGTTTAGGAAAGTCCTCCATCATTTGCACTTGAACACTGTATTGCCTCCTTTCCCCGGCCTCAGATGAAAATACAGCCTAATGAAGTGAAATGATGTCATTTCCGTGGATAACTGGAGAAGTTAACAACATCTTTTCTCATAAAACCTGTTATTTTTACGATTACATTTATTCCAAGATGCTGGCTCCACGCAGGAGGAGATCAGAGAGAGGTCCACATTTTGTTTAACAGCCGTGATTCTTTCATTAAAAAATAATATGCACAATATTCCAGCATCCCTTTATTTCATGTCTCCATGGATAATTTAATCAAAGGAATAAACAAATCGGTTACATCAAGGATGGCTTTACATTTTACAACTATGTAATCTCTATAGTGTATAAACCATCACTGTACATTGCCCGTTTAAGTACCAAAGAAGCCTACTGTCTCTATAACTGATTAGACACCCAGCTTACAAAAACACTTTTTTTTACTTATGGACTTGGAAATTCACAGAGCTCAGTCAGGCTGACCCAAGGATTCTTGGAATATCGAACTAAAATCACATTTTCCATTTACAAGTATCGCCACTCATCCATCCCATTCCACACAGTGGAAACATCCAGTTTGACAAACATATATAAACACATAGAAAATACTAAATTGGACAGGAACGCGCTCCTGTCTCAATGAAGGCTTGGAACAGTGACTTGTTAAATAAACCGGGGTTTATGCAGTCCCACAGGGGTGAAGGAAGCCGTGCGTAAAAACGTGCCCATTCCAAGTCAGCGTTCCCGTGCAGTGATGCTTGTTTTCAAACTTGGCAAACTGGTGAGGAGTAAAATGTTCATTGCAGTTCAACATGGGTTTATGAGTTGCATGTCCATACTGGGTCACACGTTGTGCAAGAAGAGAATCATGGTACATGTAGACAGCCTTAAAGTCATTGTATATGTGGAGCATATCCCCAGATGGAGACAGGCACGTGCTCTTGGCTGTGTGACAGCCTCTCGTTTTTTTCTACCAACAGTCCTGCCCGCGAGGAGTAGGAGTATGAAACGCACACACACAGCACATTTCTCTGTGTTTCAGTCCAGGTCTATGGATATACAGCGGCACTGTTTGACGCGCTGGATGCGTTTCTTCTTGGTGGGTGGCTGCTGGTCCGGACAGTTCAAAGTAAAGGTCATGGTGGTAAAACGCTTGGGCTTGCAAAACGAACAGGACTGGAAGGCACCTTCCTCCCTGCGGATGTGCCTGGGGATGTAGAAGGAGTTGCACTGTCCGTAACAGAAGCGGTTGATGATGGTGCGGCTGTGGCAGCCCTCCTCATGGATGGTCTGTTTGAGCGGCTGCGTCTTGCACCAGTCCCGTTTCAAATACTGGCGCTCCGTCACATGTAAAGCTTCCTGGCTGGACTCCAGCACCTCGTCGGCCGGTGAGGATGAACCCTGCCTCTGCCGGGAGCCGGAGCCCGCCTGCGGAGGCTGCGGTTGCTGCTCCGATTCGTTTGGGTTGTTTTTGTCAGGATGAGGAATGGCGCCTTGTGAACCTCGATTTCTTTTTGAATCCACGGGAGAGGATAGCAACCCAATGATGAAAACCATACTGCAAAAGATACGCGTCGAGTTGGCCATCCTAAGGGAAAAGAAGAAAACAATTCATCATCTCCGCCGTTTCAACTCTGGACGGGTTACGCACAGCTGTCAAAGCTTTTACGCTGCGTAAAAACGCACAGATAGAGCTCCTCTCTGTCTCACTCCAACCACATGAAAAACGACGCTTATGTGCACAAACAAAATCGAGACATCGCCAGATTAATCCCGTCTTAATGTCCGAGTGTAAACACAAACACACTGACTACGTGTATTCTCACCACTTATTAAGATGAACGTTACGCGTTGCGCAAAAATTGCTGCTGTGTTTATCCAAAAACTGCTCCATATGTTAAAAAAAATGACCCACACATGTACGCCGGTGGATAACAAGCAGACACTCGTGTTGTTTCCATAACCAATAAAGCTAAAAAAAAAAGTTTGAAAAAAAAAAAGCTTGCAGCGTAGATGTGACAGTCAGAAATCCACTCACCTGTTCATGCCACCGCTGCAACAAGCGCAATGATGTGATCCTGTCAGTCCTCTGAGGCACCTTCCGAGCTGAGAGGCACCTACTGCAGTCGACTGTACACTGGTGGGACTGTGGATGGGTGGGAGACTAACCGCTCCATAGACAGGGGCCAGGGGGTTTAATACAAATTGCACCAGCGCCGGACTGTCTCCCTTTTAAATGTCTGCCAGCTGAGATGTGCACAACAGTTCCCTCTACATTATTGGCTAAGCACGATGTAGAGAAAATCAAAACTATCCGCCCCCTCAACGCTTCTCTGAACCCGCTTCAAGGAAACAGACAAGCGAGGGCAGGGGAGGGGGAGGGGGGGGGGGGAGGAGGAGAGGGAGGGGGCGAGCAGAAAGCGAACAGGCCTGAAGTTTATGCGCACATGGAAAAAGTAAAAGAGTTGATATTTTTTTATCACAAGGCGCGCGGTGATGATACGGTGCAACAGATCAGTGTTTGTAAAAGTCAAAGGGGTCTCGTCAAGCACAGAAACACACAGCGAGGTGAATGGAGTCAGATGGAGAAGGTGACGGGCGCGTGGCAGCAGCACACCTGTGAAGCCTCAGCGCGTGCGAGACAAGCGTGAACTCAGCACAGAGACATTAACGAGTCATCGCTCACCGGCCCTTCTTCACCAAACTTTATTTAAACAGTCACGAGTGATGTCTGTGAAGCGCCTTTTGTCTCCACGTGTAAAGTGATCGTTGTAAGCTAATGAAGCACAGGCAGCCTCAGTCAGGGAGAAGGGTGGCCGCTGACAACAGGGACTTCATGACTGCTGTTTGTATTCTGCTGCACAGCCGTAGCTGTGCACGCTCCCAGTGTACGTCCAAGTTCTGCCTGCTCAAGTTTCTGAAGGGCTCAGGCTGCCATGTCAATGAGTTATCACTGATCCGAGTCTGTGACGCACCATAAATACGCTGAAGAAAAAGTCGTGTAAGAAGCAGGCCTTGGTCAAACACTGTGAACGGTAGCAGTCATGTTTGTTAATGAAGCATTTATACATTTTTAAAAGTGGGGAACCTTTTGAAGTTGCTGCGTTGTCAAACACTCTCATATTGATCATTTCTGTTTAGCAACAGTGAGAAAGACACAACGAGTCTGTTGTGTTTTTACTAAATTCAACTGTTGACACTGGTTGTTTTAGTCCATCTGTCCTGCAGGTTTTCCACTGCGTTGTTCTTCCATTAGTCTTTGACTTATAAACTAAATAACAAGGCTATAGGAAAATCAGCACGTGTTCTGCAGAAGCAGGATGAGCAGCAGATTTTTCCACAACCTGGCAACTAATAATCACTGACTCAATGATTTGAAACCGATGAATAAAACATTATGATGTGTTATTATAATCCGCGTAAGGCCAGAAATCTGTTGCACTTTGAAAAGGCCATTTCTGAAAAATGAGCTCAAGCACCCAAACAAGGCTAAATACGTGATTTGAACCACGTTGATTTGAGCAGTTTTTCATATTACGGTGACTAAACCACTACCCACAATGCCGCTGGCTCGAGAGCAGGACAATATTTAGGCTGCTCCAAACATCACATGAGTCCTCTAAGTTAAACATGGTCCGTCTCTGGATTTTTCCAATGAATAATGATAAATCTCCTGCTGATCCCGTTAAGTAAAAACGTGGTGGGTGAACACTGCTTCACCTTCCATCAGCATTAACAGTCATATGCAACACACTGCGTGTCCTGCAGCAGCAGCAGGGCGCAGGCAGAGCAGTGGTGCGGAGCTGCAGGAACACAGAAGGAGCAGTGTACACCGCTGCTCGTGAAAAGCACGCGAGCCTCCCCACGGGCTGTGGAGGATACTGTCAGTCTCAAAGGATGATAGTGACCTTCACACCATCACTGGAAACTCTGCCAGAACCAAAAATACCAGGCGTCTTTCATGTCAACATAGGTGTGAAGATAGTGCATTGACCCTTTGTAGCTAGGGTTTGTTTTCCTCTGCCAGGCCACATGTTCATCAAGAACTTCCCAAAAATGCAAATGACATTTTCCAATGAAGCAGAAGCAACTTTGTGTAAAAACAGGTTGCAGTAAGTGTATGTAAAACCCACATCCAAGTCAATCTGTAGTCACCTGACGATCAGTTCTCACACTAATACATTCCCAGCCTTTACACTAAGAACAGGAGTGTTTCACTGAACATGCCGGTCTAATCTGGACTGAGAAGTAATTGTAGGACGCCCCCTTGTGGCTCCATCGAGTACCAAGTATTTATGTGTGGGCAGAAGAATTGGACCGAACAGAAAGTTACATAAGTTGGTAGATTTTATTGGTCTGAAGCAGTTCACATGGCAAAGCATTTTACTGTTTGATGGTTTTGAAATCAATGGACTGCAATAGACAAATGATTTGATCAATACTGCTCGGTTTTTGTTTCTTTTTTTTCTTTTTTTCATGTGCAAGTTTTCTTCTGTTTCTGACAAAAATATTAAGACATTCTCTGTAATAAAAAGACATAGCTTCAATGAGCAGTAAACATCTACCTAAGGATTAGATATAAAATGCATAAATAAAAGCATATAAGACCTGATCAAAAATATTTCCAGTCATACTGTCAATCACCTCATAATTTGGACTCAACACTATGATCTAAACACTACTTAACATATAATCTTGCAGGCTGATGTGTTTCCACACTTGTTTTACTAGTGTAAAACAGATAAGGCATTCTGACATCTCCCAATAAGGCTCTAACACAAACAGCACCTACTGTAAGGAAAAATAAATTAAAGTTTAAACCCCTGAAAAGAAATGGGTAAAATAGGTGGGAATGTGTAATATCATGTACTTTTACCAAACAGAGCTCTGCATAGTAAGAGGAAACAGGAGGAGCAAAAAAAGAATGAACTATAAATCTACAGGCCTGGTGGCAGACAGCAGTCGTGCTTGGTTGAGAGGGTTCCTGGGTGAACCTCTGTAATGGTTCATGTCTTTCTCTGCAACCTGCTGCACAAAAGGCTTCTGAGCTCCTGATGCATCAGGGACACACGAGTCCACTTTGGTCTTTGTTTGGACCTTGTTGGTCATGTCACCTAAAGCACAGGGCTTGACCTTTCGGGTCAGGGTGCTTGTTTTTTTGGGTGGGACTGGAGGTGGTTTCTTTATGGGGCACATGCTGCTGGCCCGTCCCACTTGATGTTCTCCCTGGTGAGGCTGGAGCTGTGGGCAAGGGGAGAGGCCGCTCTCCAGACTCACCGCCTTCACCACGTGAGTGCTCGGGCTGATGGTGAGTTTTGCCGTTCTCGTGGGCCTCCTGGCCTCTTCCAGAAGAGAGTTCATCCTGCGGACAGTCTGACGCACAGGGGTACGCTGGAACTTCAGAGGTGATCTGAGTTGCTTGGCCTTGGAGCCTCTGGGAGATTGAAGGGTGAGCTTGTTGAAGTGTTGAATGTGGTCCGCTACCCTTTGCTTCTCACTCTCCTGGCTGCATGGTGAGAGGGGTTGTTGGATTTGGGCTTTGGTACCAATATCTGGGGAAAATTCATCCTTTTCGTGTACCATGCTGACTTCAGTACCAACTCTAGGAGGTGTGCCAAGGTTATGTCTGAGTTCAAGGTCCAGCTTGTATGGAGTGGACTGTAGCCCAGAGGTGACACCCAGTTTGAAATGAGCAGGACTCTGGATGTCCAGTGCATCTATGAGCCTGCTGCAGTTCACCTGCTCTGCCTCACTGTCACTGTCTCCCACTGTGGAGCTATTAAGGCTACTGACAGGAGCTGAACTTTTATCAGCTTTTACCGCTGGAGTACAGAATGCACCAGATTCAAATATGACGCTATCAATATGCAAAGGAGACAAAGCAGCAATTTCAATCTGGCCAAAGGTAATGTTCTGTTCACTGGCCAGAAGGCTCTGCTGCACTGGGCACCTGGAGGTTCCAGTGTCCTCAGGCACAACTCTGACTGTAGGAGAGCCTGGTGGAGGGACTGGGGCGTTGTCTGAGGGTTCTGTCTTGTTTGCCTCAGTAAATGAGTTTTTCACGGCACCCTGGAGGTCACTGGCTGACTCTGTGGAGCTTGTCTTGATTTTCAGTAGTGTGTGACCTGTTTGGCTCTGGGGTTCAGTGATGGAGCTCTCACACTCAAGGCTCTCAGCGCTGGAGGCACAACACAGCGTCTTGGGAAGCCTGGTCACAACTGGAGACTTGGATATGACGATCGCTGGCTCAGACATGTAGTTGCTCTTCAGGCACATGTTCATGGGTGTATCTGTGAAAGACCCTCTGCTGAAGGCCTGGGCTCCTACAGGGGTCTCCCTGCTCCATGAGGTCTGGTGCACACTGGAGTCACATTTGGGTGTCAGCAAGTTGTCCTCAGACTTACTGATGTGCTTGGTGCCTATGAAAATATGTGAGATATGGGTAAATATTTTTTACTCTTTTATTATTTCTTTTAATCATACTTTATAACATTACAGTGGAATTTACATAAATGAGGAATGATTTGGTTTCTTGAGTGGATACTTACTCTTGCCTTCAGTTTTTCTAGGGAGAACTGATGGACTGAACTCTGTGTCTTTGGTGAAGCGGAAACTGGTGGTGCTCTCTTGAGTGGCAAGTCGCCAGCCAATGGACTCAGATCCCTTTATCACCACCATGGAATGAGAAATGAAAGATGAAAGAAAGTTCAAGGAGGATTAAGATTGAGATTATTTTGTTAAAAAAAGGACCCTGCAGATGTTTCCCAAGTGCATTACCCAAGTCACCCATTAATATGTTAATTTCATGACTTCTGTGGTTAGTTCTTCAGAGGATGATAAAAATCACTCAGAAGAAACAAGATATTGGATTTGGTGGTAAACAACTTTTTATTAAGTCAAGAATATACATATAACTCTAGAGCATTAGAAAGTCATGCACCTTAAACCTTTAACAGTTCACCCCATGAACCCAAAACAGGTTACAATAGTGTCTTTGTATATACTTTAAAGTATATATAACATTCTTTCACCTGAGTGCTTAACACATTAATTCACTGAAAAGCAGACACAGGGATTATCCTATGATAATCCTATCCTATGACTGTACCATACCGAGCATGAACAGTTTGTTTTCTCATACTACCATTGTAAAAGCTTCTGAAAAACAGACGTTTTAAAACCATGCATACGTTAGTAAAGTGTGTTATCTATTACAAGTAAACATAGAGTGATGCACCATAAGAAAGTGCTACTGTGCACCAGTTTACCTCAACATCAGACCCCGAGTGCAAAACACATGATTGAATTTTAATACAATTAATTGCAGGAAATGCCTGAATGCACTTGATTAGCACTGTCTTTCAATGTTTATCTGTGAACCATAGAAGTGGAATGTGAAGTCTGTCAGACAACTACACTTACAGCATCTTTGCTGCTCTTCCCCAGGCTAAAGCGCAAGCGCAGAGACTTGCGTGGTGCTTCCTTTTTGCCAACTTTGGGAGAGAAGCAGCCAGCTCTTCCAGACTCCACTCTGAAAAGGATGTGAATTAAAATATTGTTAAGAGAAATCATAAATCACTATTAGCCCTTCTTTAATATTTTACATTCTCTTACTCATCTTTAAATAAGACAAATGCAGAATCAGTGAAAAGTACATGGTTGTGTAGCAAAGCGCATTTTAGAGCATCAGCATCTCATGTCAAATTTACATAGATGAATTATGAATGATAATTTTAAGACCAAGAAAGTGTGTACCTGTTGACAGCATTCCTGCTACTAAGTCTTCGACTCTTCCTCCTTACAGAGGTAGCTGGCTGCCGTCTGGACCTCCCTGCTGAGGACAAGGCATTTTGGGAGGAATCCAAGACCCCCGAGGCGCTGTAAGCTAAAATGTAGAGAAGGGGAATAAAATGCAAACTTAACAACAGGCTATAAGAGATCAGCAGAATAGATGATTCCTATTTGTTCAAACCTTCATCACTACCTGATCCAGGAGTGGAGACTGCGCTGAACAATGTATTGGGAAGTAAATCAATCCCAAGATTCTTTTTGACAGATCTACGTTTCTTGTTTGAGAATCCAAAAGAGTGCCCAGATTCCAGAGGAAGCTTTCGCTTGGATGTCGGTGTTGCAATCACGGGCGTTGCAGAAGAAAAGACTGGCAAAAATCACAAAAGAATTAATATCTTTGAAGATGTTGGATTTGTTCTTTTATATTTGAAAACATTCCAGAGATGATTCGGAGCCAAAGCACTGGGAGCAATTAGCAGATTCATGCAGATGACAGATGAGCAGGCAAAGACAACAAAAGGCGATGAGGACAAGCATGAATTCACGTCATTTGAGTGACACTTATTTGTCATCTAAACAGCTGCGGATCAATGTCAATTTATGAACTTTAGAAGCTTTATTCAGTTTGAAAGAGTTTGCTTTTGTTTGAGGCACATGAAGCTCACTGTCTTGAAGGACAATGCAGATGTAGTGCAATCACCATGCCACATGACAAGCAACATACAATCATCTCATTTGACCACAGTACATACCAAGACTGTCTGACTGGGTGGCATGTGTGGGTGTTCTGTTAGTTTTTATCTTATTCAGAGCACCATTGACCATATCTGCAATATGAGACAAACCAAATTATGTCAACAATATGGACGAGCTAAAGCTGCTTCAGAGGATACTGCAGCCTCTAGGCTACAAGACTGTTGGGAGCTAGATTGTGGGCAGTTGAGATGAAAGGCTTGAGACTTTGATGAGATGAAAGACTTTGTGTCTCAAGGAGGGAAGTTGCATCTTATAACTTCCACTTGGGAATGAAACCTCTGATAATGAAATCTTACCTCCGAAGCTGCGCCTGTTTCTTCTTTTCATCCCTGAGTTTAAATCCAGCTCCTCAAGCTCATCGTGACTAGGGGACAGAACCCCTGCCTCACATCCCATCATTGCAGGTACTTTGGCTTGAAGGAACTGTGGTAACACACCTATGACAAAAAAACAAAACAAAAAACAACATTTTAGTGCTCTAAAAGCAACAGCGTAGGCCGACACACAGAGAAGGTGGAGGTGATGCACTTTATATCATACCAAAGTTGTGGGCATTCTCTATGAAGCAGTGTACTACAGCTGCCTGAAGCTTCAGGCGCTTCTCAGTGTTGGCATTCATCTTCTCTGTGCCATCCCCAAAGTGAAGGAGATTGGGAGCCAGGATTACAGACAGATTACTGCTATCCATCTTATTCTCTGCACTCCTATGATTCAGCACAGAAAAATAAAAAATGCAATGATTAAATATGAAAACAAAGAAGTACAGAGACCAATAATACATCTATAAATGGTATAATCCAAACAAATATGTTCAATGCATCAGTAAAGTAATCAAACTAAATGTATTTATGATACCTCTTAGACACATTTTGGAGGAAGTCGAAAAAGTGACGCAGAAGAGAGAGGTTTTTATCAGGCAGCACACAGGACAGCAGGATGGTGGCGGAAGTCCTCTCCTCCTCAGTGGGGAGCTGCTGGGCCTTGAGGAAGGCCTCCTGCAGCTCCGTGGGTAACGCAGGCTCTGGCAGCTCCCTGAAAAACTGCTTCACCAGACCGGCTACATCACAAGGAAGTGCGGTGGACAGGCACTCCTCACCAGCATCCACTTTAGCCTGGACAGACAGAACACAGCCCTGTTGTAATAAGACGATTCCTAGGGTCATGATCCCTCAAACAAAGCAAGGTCAGCTACAGCCATCACTCACCCTGAGTGCCTTCAGGCGAATGACAGAGCCTGATTTTCTGAACAGGCCCTCTGTGTCGACATGTGCCAGCAGCTTCATACATGCGTCAACCAGGAAGCTAGGATGTTAGAGAAACATCAGTATAAATTGTAGAAAATGGGAACTAAGAAATGCAGTGTAAGAACATATATATGGCTACTTGCCTTGGCACACTTCCACACTCCATATTATAGTATGGTAAGCTCTCAAGGGACACCCCGAAGACCTTTGTCTGGGGGAGAAATAAAACAACACAATGTGAGACAGAGGCTTAACTGTGTGGGGAAAAAAACACAGTTAACTACCGATCAATACATTGTCAACAGCCTCACGTCTGTCTTTGTTGTTTTCTCTGCATCATTTTCACTGAAAACAGATGGAGACTTGACAGGGATTTCAGTGCTTACTTCCTACTATTTCCAATGAGTCAGTGTGACAGCTGGTTGCCAAACATTAATACTGTGTTGACCTCAGTGATCTGAATTCACCCAGTGTTTTTTTTCAGTGTAGCAGAATTACTTAATTTCTGTTCTTGATTTCTTCACAGACGGAGCCTGTGTTAGGGTTTTCTCTCTCTCTTTGCAAAGGTTGACATTGCAAAAGCTGACTGCTGATTTATGAAATGTCAAGTCTCATTCAGTAAACCTTGTGACTCCTGTTACGGTTGCACCACAAGGGTTGCTTTCAAATGTTGTTGTTTCATGCAATGAAAATAAAGATCCCTTCTACCTGTGGAAACATTACAGATCCAGGACACAAAAGTAAAAAAAAAAAGGGCTTTATTTCAAATCAACTGCCTGTGCAAATTCAATACAGTACATCCTGTAGAGGTCAAATTATATTTCCTATATGTCCAAAAAGGTCATAACAAAGTGCCATAAAGATTTCAGAGAAAACACTGCCTTTGCGTGTTTTGTTGGAGTTTGGCTTTCTGTGGCTGGTAAAGAAATGTATGGTGTGAACAATCACGGGGACAACCAAACAAAGCGTCTGCAGTGACTGACATGGATGACAACAGCACTCGAACAAATGGGTCTCATCGGAGGGGTCAGGCTTTCAGGAATATGTTAATTCCATTCAGACTATACAATAGTATGTTCAAGGCTGATACTCTTGTTGATTTGGACAAGAACAGATTGTCACACCCAAAGTTTCATTCTAGGTCAATGTAAATGAAACGCAATCAAATCACACTTGAGAAAGATAATGAGTTTTCTTCAAACTTACCGAGTTGCTGGCTGTCGACTTACAGCTGGCTGCTTTGTTTTTGTTCCAGTTCTTTGTCTTGATGCCGTGCGCTGTGCGGAGGTGCTGCACAGCCACTAAACGCATGACATTTCTCTCCATGACTTTCATTTTACCCTTCGTTCTTGTACTAACTTGACTTTGCAACACTCCGATAACTCTCTCTGCTGTCAGGACCGCAGTAAAGTGACACGCGCGGTTGTATCAGCTCTGTCCTGACCCGTGCCTCTCTTCACTCTATCACTTTCTTCAGACTCCTGACGTTAACTCATCCTCCCGTAGGTTTAAACTGCTCACAAGACGCTCGACCCCTACAGCTGTCTACAAGCTCTAACCTCTACTGTACAACTACAAAGTTACTAAGTCTCAAGGAGATGCTACAGATGTTACATTATGGAGCTCCTACTTAATAGTAAACTTCATGCTTCCGTTGCAATGCAGTTAGCTAGCTAAGGTTAGCCAGCTAGGTTAGCAAGTCACATTTGTTCATTCACGAGCCTCCGTAGCAAACAAATACAAAACAACTCCTCGGTGCCACACAACTTAAAATGTTGTTTACCTCTTCCCAGACGTTAAAATATACGAACTGCGCCAAACTGAATCCTTTAGCTAGCTAACTGCATTGTGCTGCGGTTCACTCATCAGGTCGGTTGCGGGGCTGTCTCTTTCCGCACAGCATTCAAACAGCGGCGCTCCCTGGGCTCTGCGCTCTGATTGGCTGGAAGCGAATAACATTCACTATGCCGTTTGTTTTATAAGCCAGGGCAGCCCCACTGGGCGGGGTGGTTTGTTTGAGCCAGATGAACGCGGACGGAGACACTCATTCTGAGTGGGTGCACTCCGTAATTTAAATTAATCACACCTTTAAAATCCAAACTGCACACACATCTGATTGTTCAACTCTACTGCACGTACTGCGGCCGTGTTTTGTGCGGTGTAACAGACATCCGCCTAGGTATGACTGAACCCTCTCATATAAAAATAACATAACAGTGCCCAGCTTTGTAAAAAGGACATTCAGAACTCTTAAAAATGAATGAAAGGGATGCAAGTGAATGAAAAAACATATGATGCAAAGGCCAATCCTCATACAAGGGCCAGTGATTTATATCTTCATGGACTGCAGCACTACTGTGAAGCAACTATATTGCAAAAGAAGTTTAACCATACACACACACTCATGACTGTCCTCACAAATTAACTTCCTCTGCCCTGGCTTGAAGAGAGCTGTGCTGTCTGACCTAATTTGTAAAAGGAACTAAATATAAAATGTTACATTTGATTCAGTAAAACCTTAGTACAGCTGTTCAGCTATGCTTTTCCTGCTCATATTTCACTGTTCTTTAACAGTCACAAAGACAGTACAAGAGATACTCTCACAAGGGCTTAATCTTTATTACAACAGAACATACACATATATATACAGGAGACAACAACGTACAATGCATAGACAAAAGGAGGTTGGTTGTGTGTTTAGAAGCATTTCCTGTGGACAATGGAGGGGCCGGCCTCATCGTACTCCTGCTTGCTGATCCACATCTGCTGGAAGGTGGACAGGGAAGCCAGGATGGAGCCACCGATCCAGACGGAGTACTTCCTCTCAGGTGGAGCAATGATCTTGACAGGGAATAAACATCATTTAAATTTAACAGAGCACTCATTCACTTCAATTGACTTCTAGACTGAAAACATATGTAGTTCTCTCACCTTGATTTCATGGTGCTTGGGGCAAGAGCTGTAATCTCCTTCTGCATACGGTCAGCAATACCAGGGTACATGGTGGTACCACCGGACAGCACATTGTTGGCGTAAAGGTCCTTACGGATGTCAATGTCGCACTTCATGATGCTGTTGTAGGCAGTCTCATGGATACCAGCAGACTCCATACCTGGTGAAGGACAAGGAAAACAGATGAGCTTTGTCACAGGGACGAAACACTGCATGGCTTAGAGCCATCAAAAAAATAAACGTAACAAATGACTCACCAATGAAAGAAGGCTGGAAGAGGGTCTCTGGGCAACGGAAACGCTCGTTACCAATGGTGATGACCTGACCGTCGGGAAGCTCATAGCTCTTCTCCAGGGAGGAGGAGGAGGCAGCGGTGGCCATCTCATTCTCAAAGTCAAGAGCCACATAGCACAGCTTCTCCTTGATGTCACGCACAATCTCACGCTCAGCTAAGGAGCAGAAAGTTCATGTGTTAAGATACAATAGTTACACACTCATATACACATATAAATAAATGCACAGTACCATAGACCTACCAGTTGTGACGAAGGAGTAACCACGCTCTGTCAGGATCTTCATCAGGTAGTCGGTCAGGTCACGACCAGCCAGATCCAGACGCATGATGGCGTGTGGCAGAGCATAACCCTCATAGATAGGGACATTGTGGGTCACACCATCACCAGAGTCCAGCACAATACCTTTATCAAGCAGAGAGGGGGCATAGTCAGTTAGCTATGCATGCCTGCACAAGTGAAGATTGACAGCTAAATACAAGTTAGGCCTCTTCAACTATGTCTCACATCATAAACTATATAATACTGCTGACATCATGGGGCAAAGACCCTGGTGGAGAGGGATTAACACCTCCCTTTCACAATGAGACAGGAATCTATCCAGATCATAGACACATTCAGAGTGTCAGTGATGGACAGCTTCTCCCCCACAGGAGATACAATTGAAGAGGTACATGTGGAAAAAGCTGCAGTGTACTGACCAGTGGTACGACCAGAGGCATACAGGGACAGCACAGCCTGGATGGCCACATACATGGCAGGAACGTTGAAGGTCTCAAACATGATCTGCAAGAAAATACAGTAAGAATGTCAAAGGTTTGTCTTAAACCAAGATCATCTATGTGAAAACAGAGCAGAGTAGTGACTCTAATAATGTACCTGGGTCATCTTCTCCCTGTTGGCTTTGGGGTTCAGGGGGGCCTCAGTGAGCAGGGTGGGGTGCTCCTCAGGGGCCACACGCAGCTCATTGTAAAAGGTGTGGTGCCAGATCTGACAAAAAGAACAGCTGTTGTCAGGGCTGAAACTACTCTGGACTGACCGTCCAGTAGCTGTGAATTCTCAAGAATGTGACAGCTTAGCTGCCATCAATGTTGTAAATGAATCGCACTGTCAACACACACCTTCTCCATATCATCCCAGTTGGTGATGATGCCATGCTCGATGGGGTACTTCAGAGTCAGGATACCCCTCTTGCTCTGGGCCTCATCACCTACATAGCTGTCCTTCTGACCCATACCGACCATCACACCCTGGGGAAGGAAGCAGCAGCATCAGATATATGAAGTTCTTTTTACTCAGAATAGAAGCCCACTCACATGTGGGGCTCTGACGGGGGATGGATTTAAACATACCTGGTGGCGGGGCCTTCCAACAATGGAAGGGAAGACAGCACGGGGAGCGTCATCACCGGCAAATCCAGCCTTGACCAGGCCAGAGCCGTTATCGCACACAAGTGCGGTAGTCTCATCATCGTCACACATGATTAGGCTTTATTGGGCTGGTCTAAAATATGAGGGGTGGGGGTGAAAACACAAAGAGAGAAGATTTAGACCAGGTGTTAGGAACAGCTGCTTAAACTGCCCAATATAGAACACATGACCTGTTGTTGCCTGTTGTATTTGAACAGTCACAGAGACTTTATCACTGGAGTGGCTAATGATGTGACTAGACCTGCTATATCTGGGCGAGTTAGTGACATAATCAATCAATCACTCATATGATTATTATGTGTATTAGCTGTAATCCACAGCCTGCCAACACTCCTAACTGTTCTTAAGGTATTATCACTCTCAAACACTAATACAACCCACCTCAAGGGCTGCTATCTATAGAGAGCTAATTAGACATGGCTTGGATGCTATTTTGGTCCCAGCCTTGTTGTACATTTACTGATACCGTATCTCCACAGTCCACAATTGTTCCTGGGACTTCTCAGAGCTGCTGAGGTAGCACCAAAAAGGGGCATAACAGTGAGACCTGTGATCTATTTTAAGCCCAGCACCCCCACTGTGCTTAACGGGGTGAAACAACTGACACATGGGTCTCCTGCTATTTCAGGTCTGAGAGAAAAAGACAGGGGCAGCACCCATCTATCTGCACATTGTGACATTTTTGTTTTGCTATGTGGCTGCTACAACCTGATTCACTGGAGATAAAATGAATTTGGGCAACTTCTCCCCTGCAGCTTTTGAGCACTGCTGTGATTTGTTTGAGGTAGATCTTCTTCTGCTGCCCCACAGACTCTTGACATAGCATGAAGTATATTTACCTCAGTAAACCACATCACCTAATAATTATAAGATTGATTTCAACATCCTCAATGCAATTAAACCAGAATAACTGTTAACTCCTGTTTTAAATATAGACCACTCCACAAGTTCAGCTAGACAGCAAAACTTGGCCAACCATTAGTCAGCTGAAGTTACATCATCCATTCATTCATCCACAGTCACTATCAGCTCAGTTTTAGGTACTTCCATTCAATCCAAATGACACATATGGACACAGTAAAACAAGGCGTGAAATGTACTCACCAAGGTGCACAGCTAGAGGGATGCTTCCACTGGGACAAAGACTGAGGGTGAGGAGAGCCCCTTAAATAAGAGCCAGACTGGTTCTAGGGACCTGGGGCGGGGCCAGGGGTTCACAGAAGTCCAAATAAGAGCTGCCAGCAAATATCAACAAGCCAGAGGAACCTGTGTTTTACGTACATGGATGGGATTTCTCTACAATGAAGTCTGACACAGTTTTAAGGAAATATTGCCAGGGAGTAAAAAAAAAAAAAAGGAAAAAAGAAACAATGTGATGTAATACTGACAGCTCACAACAAAAACATATGTGGGGGGTCTTGTACAGGAAATTTCTGATTGCTTAATTTAACCTTATAAAGCAACATGAATAGCATTTCCAGAGGGAACATAAAGAGAACTCTACATTTTAAAATTTCACTGAGGTCAGCATATTTTGTGAGCTTTGCGTAATATGTAACATCATGTATTAAAACTATGCTTTCTTGAGTATGTGTTGTGGTATAATTTCTTAATGGCTCTTAAGTGATAAGTCAAAGTCATGACACTGTCAATATAATACAAGAGGTGATTTAAAATGCTGTCATTTCTGTTCTTTTGGTGCTTAAAGGGACACATATGTGATACCTTTTACTACACTCATAAGCACCTAGAAGGACCTCCATGATGACCCAGTCAAGACAGCATCACCAGTGTCTTGTTAAGGAGATGAAAACATAGTATATGCCTGTGAACCACATGGCTGGTATGTGAGCTGAGGCTTCTCAACGTGTGGAACAGCTGATGGCAACCCCAGCCGGGCTCTGTGTCTGATCTGGCTGCCTGAGTGGCTATGTTGGTGTCAGTGCTTCATTCTGATTGGCCCAGCTGTCTCCTTGTAGGGTTATGGTGAGCAGGAGAGTCTTTAATGTGCAGCCACTGAGGTTCCTGAGCTGTGAGTTTGCAAAGAGGAACTCCATATTTGTGCCACCCACTTAACTGTACATTTTCCCTGATGTACACTGTACCTTATGAGGTAATACTCTCATGTATGCAGGAATGATACAAGCATATGACAAATTATTTGTTATTATAATTTCATACCTGAAGAAAATGTCATATATGGCCAGGACTCAGGGGAATATAGATCATGTACTCTCAGTGATAAAATAAACGTACTGATTCAGGCTTTAGCTGAGGAAGAATGAGTCAGCTTTAGAAGTGTAGTACAGATTATGTGAGGTTATATCATAGGTGAGGGTATGTGAGAGCATTCTTCAACACCACACTGTCCCACAAGATGCCAGCACCCCCTATTTATAGTTATATTTCCTGTCTATCTCCACAGACGCAGTTTAAGTACCTCATAGTTATTTGCTTGATAAAGAAGACTTTAATAGAATGGACTGATATCATTTTGATTCATGATCAGGCTATTCTGCCAGGCAACAGTGAGACAGAGGAGTCCCTTTCAGGCCTTGTTGGTAAAGATGCCATTGAAAAGTATCTTATGTGTGTCTGGAGGAGTTTTGTCAGGTTTAAAGAAATACCAATGAAAAGGTTGTAAGGATTGTGGCCTGGAGAGTACACTTTTTTTTTTTGAAATTCAGATTACAACAAACTGGTGGTGTGGTTTGTTGAAAGACTGGATCAACTGCATAGTCTAGTACATCTGCTACATCTACAACATAGGCTTGCATTGCGGAAAAAAAAAGTTTTTTTTTGTTTTCAGAAAACTGAAGTGTTTTATTCCAGAACTGATGGTTGATAATCTAATTCATTTTCAACATTGTTATATAGCTTTGCATTCAACCAGTCAATCAATCAGTCAATCAATAGTAAACACCCATGTCAATTCTGGTGTACTTTCTCTCTCTAACATTTGCCAGTCTTGGCCTTTGACCTTGAAACGGGATCAATATTTGTTTCTTTAGCCTTGGTTTGAGCTAGTCAGTTTTTTCCCCCCATAAACAATCACACAGACCTCATCTTTAGGAATCCAAAGGAGTATATTTACTTAAAAAGAGATGCAAAGCACAATTTACCTTAGACTTACATTCCACTTGAGCATTTCCATTTGATTCCACTACATATTGTTGCATACAGTTGAGATGGCTCCTACTTTGTATTTGGACTGTACCAGGTTGTCTGTACCTAAAACATGACATGCCAAGAGTGTGATGCATCATTAACCCAGTAGGCTATATCAAATACGAAACAGGCCTAACAGTGAAATGCTTCATGTCATTGTATTAGTGATTATAACCAAAAAAATGATGAAATGTCATCTAATATTCACAGTTCCTGATATAGGAACTTTTCTTTTTGTACTTGAGATATATTCTGACATTGATACTCTCTTACAAGGTTCTTACTGTATTTCTCCAGTGAGTTACTGAACTAATGCTAAAGGCTAATGCAAAGGCTGTAAAGTAGACTCTCCCATTCCCGCCCTCTAGTGGTCATTTCGGAGAGCGCAGGCAGCGTGATGACGTTTCATCTGCGACACAGCACTGTTGCAACAGTAACAGCCATGCGCCACTTGCAGCAATGTTATGGTCGCCTGTGTGTCAACTTAGCGATAGCTGAGTAGTTAATAACAGCAAAGTGTTGGTGTGTGTTGAGTTTCGAGGTTTCGGAGAGACAGCGGATGCCGGAGAGAGCACCGACGCGGCCTCTTCCTGCTTCTGTGTGACGGCTGTGTGAGGGACACGGGACAGGAGGACTGCCATGTAGCTGAGGCAGAAGAATGAGCGGTCAGCACAGTACAGCAGATGGGACAGACGACTACACGGTCCAGCAGGAAAATGAACTAGAAGCCCTCGCCTCTATCTTTGGGGATGACTTTCAGGATTTGCGGAACAACGACCCGTGGAAGGTAGCTAAGATGTGTTAGCGCTGTGCTCCAGTGAGTTGATGATGGCTGCGACTTAACATATGCCATAACTACCTGTATTTAACTGAGGGGTTCTCCACTGGGGACTGGCTGGCTCTGCTTTCAGGTTAAGAGGCCTCCAGAGGTGCACCTCTGCCTGCGGCCCAACGGGCTCAACAACGGGCAGCAATGTTATGTGACCGTGGACTTGCAGGTCAAATGTCCTCCCACATATCCAGACGTGTGAGTACTGCCCCCCTGACCTTTGCCATGTGTTCTCAATGGCTATTATTGCCACTGCACTGTGAGGCATTCACGCTCACAGTGACTATAAGCTACAAAATGTGAAGCTATTCAATATTCACCTTTCACAGTTATGAATCTGCTCCTTAAAGCTCCAAATTCTCATTTCTTTGATTAGAGTCAATGGAGATAAGATGAAACAAACCATTAAAGTGATTGCAGTTGGTACATTTGTTTATATTACATTATATTCAGTCTAAGTAAAGTTTTATAAGGGGTTTATGTTCATGTAGTAACACGAGACATAACTTGACACCAATTTATTTATGACCTCATTTTGTTTGTTAAAGATTGGTTTTGTGTCTTGGATACAAGACAGATTTCAGAGGAATCCTAAAAATGTAATCTAATCTACACATCCAATTCAGTGCAACACTGGTGTCAGCTGTCACTGGGTGCTGCCCACCAACATGTGGCTGCAGCACAGAATGTCAAAAAGTGTCAGGCACCAATGCTTGTTTGCTTTTTCTTTAGTCAGATAGTTCCTGATAGTTCCTGGGTAGTTTCATGTAAAAGGCATTTGACATGCAGGATATCCTCTGGAATAGATTCATTTAGCCACAATTTCTGATTATGAAAGAAATTTGCATATTTCTCTCAATGCTCCAGAGCATTGAGTCCCATGTGCCTGTTAAGTAATCCAGGCACAGTAGTACAAAGACTCAAGTGTGAAGCTCTAAATGTCGTCTCAGTGTTTACTGGTGATCACTTAGTCTTGGTAATGTAATATCTTGGGGCACTAACAGGCCTCCGGAGCTGGAGCTGAAGAATGCCAAAGGCCTCTCAAATGAAAACCTCCAGACCCTTGAGGGTGAACTCAACAAGCTGGCAGCAGTGCGATGTGGGGAGGTGAGAGGCGCACACACACAACACACACACACACACACACACACACACACACACACACACACACACAGAGTACTATGAACCTCTGTATGTGTCCAACTAGGTGATGATTTATGAGCTAGCGGACCACATCCAGGGCTTCCTGAGTGAACACAACAAGCCTCCATCAAGCTCCTTCCATGAAGAGATGCTGAAGAACCAGCGGAGGCAGCAGGAGAAACGGGCCCTGGAGGAGCAGCAGAGGATAGATCAGCGGCGCAGACAGGAGGAGGAGATGGTGAGGATGGGACACAGAGAGCTATTCATGCTGGATTAGCTTCATCAGTTGCTAATTTTACTTTTAAGTCAATTGTCAGGAACATTCACAAAGGACCAGGATTTACTCCTGTGAGAGTTACTAAGTTTATCTCATCCTTCTGTGCAACCCAAACCAAATCATCAACATGATCACTTTGAATTAAGAGCAGAATAGATCAGTGAAGAATCATCAATTAGTAATGAATAATGAATTTATAAAGGACTGGAAATTCTAGTATTTAGTTTCCCCACACACAAAAATGCAGAACTGTGTAACTTTGCCTCTCACTTAATAATAATTTCTTTGAAAAAAGCGACATTGGATGGGGACTGGGGACGACCTTTTGCTGCATGTCATTCCCCCTCTCTCTGCCTCCCCATTTCCTGTCTCTCTTGATTATTCTATCAATTATTGTGTTGAACCTGGATTGCTTGTACTTTACTTGCGTGACTCATATGAACTTATTTTAAATACTGACAGTAAGACTCATAGTGACTAGGACATTGACCGTCTGTTGATTTTTTTTTATCTTTGTAGGAAAAAGAGATCATGGCTGAAATCCAAAGAAGAGAGGAGGAAAAGCAAGAGGAAAAGCGAAGAAAGGAAATAGCCAAACAGGTGCCTGAGTCACACAGTTTCTACTCATCACCATAGAAAAGCAGTAAAGCGCATTTGTAGTTGTAATGCTCCTTTCCTGTGGTGTTAACATTGACAGGAGCGCCTTGAGACTATGGAGCAGCCAGTCTCTGCTAACCCGTCCCTGTTAGGGAAGAGCCCTCCCAGCCCGGGTGGAGCTCCTCCTGAACTGATTGAAGCCAAGAAAGGAGTTGGTAACCGCCGGCGAACTACCTCGAATACACGCCACAGGTACACACATTCCACAAACAGTGAAATGCTTCTGATGGTATTACTTTAACGCTAAGAGTTGGGTCTGTTCCACCAGGCGCGACACCGTTAATGAAGACAACCATCGCTCGCAGGAGCTTCTTCATTTCAACAGCAGCAATTTTGGGGAACTTGTTGTCCACCGAGGGAAAAGTTTAGGTGAGAGCTGTCTGAGACCACGTGGCTCTTGTGGTATGAAGTAGCTTTATATTGCTGCCAGTAAGATGTTTGGTACATTTGTATCTGTGTTCATGTTTCTGACAGGGGAGAGCCAGAGGCTTGGCCGTAATGTTTACAATGGATTTGAGGCAAATTCAGGAGACTTTGCTGTGATCTACGAGTGGTCTCTACGCTGGAATAAGAAGATGGGCAAGTTCTTCACCAGCCAGGAGAAAGGAAAGATTGAGAACTGTAAAAAGCAGGCAAGTAGAGAAGAAGCAGTAAAGTTCAGTCTGAAAACCATATCCATATGCTTCCTTAAAACAAGTCTCAAATTCCAACTTGAATTCCTGTGTAGATCCACGGGGCAGAAAATGAGTTCAACTCCCTCCTGAAACTGGATCACCCGAACTTGGTGCAGTACATGGCAATGAGCTCCACCGAGAAAGAGGACTGCATCATGGTTAACCTGCTGGTGGAGCATGTTTCTGGGATCAACCTGAACCAAAGTTTGCTCAACCACACTCCAGTACCATTGGATAAACTCTGCCACTACACGGCACAACTGCTCTCCGTCCTTGACTACCTTCACTCCAACTCTGTGGTCCACAAGCAGCTTGGAGCCTCCAGCGTGCTGCTGGATTCCGAGGGCAACGTTCGATTAACTGATTACAGCCTCTCGAAGAGATTCGCCGATATCTGCAAAGAGGACATATTCGAGCAAGCCCATGTGCGTTTCTCTGAGGATACAGCCATGCCAATGAAAACAGGCAAAAAGGGGGACGTGTGGAACCTGGGGCTGATGCTGCTGGCCCTGAGTCAGGGGAAGGAAGTGAAGGAGTATCCAGTCACAGTGCCAGCCAGCCTGCCTGCCGACTTCCAGGACTTCCTCCACAAGTATGTAGGGATGGGACACTGTCAGTTTCTTAACTAGACTCTCTGCTAGATTATCATTGACTGTAAATCATGTACCAATACTTAAAACTAGTGCTGACCATTTTCTGGGGCTCACTGCAGTGTTTTAGACATCTGATTTATTTGGCTTCCAGGTGCCCAGAGTCATGCTGCCATACATGTGGAAATGCAAATGTAAATGCTGTTTTTGATTTTAAAAGTCTTGCCATTTTTTCATGGGGCTGCAACCAATTATTGTTTTCTTTATTAATTAATCACCCAGTTACTTCTTTTTTCTCACCAATAACATTATTCAACCTACCACAATGTAAGACAAAGACGAGCCACAAATTCTCCCAGTTGAAAATCTCGAATCATCATATTTTTGTGGATTTTCTATTGAAAAGTGGCACAATTAATCCATTTTCAAAACAGTCACATAGCTGATTTTCATAGAGCAGAAATGAATGGAAACCAGTGGGTGCCTGGAAGCAAGGAAAAATACATTTAAAACGGGGACTTTGCCTTGGAAAGTGTTTAGCAGTAATTTGAAGCATATGTGATTTGCTGTAAACATGCAGCAACACTGGTTTGTTCCCTCGGGTCATAGTGTTTTATAGGCTGTCTCTTAGCTAACAGTGCTCGCTCTTTAAAATGCTTTTTTAATTTAAGATGTTTTATTCATAGTTTTTTATCATGAGAGATGCTTCACTCCAGCAAACTAAATCAGATGGTCACTGTGTCTGTGTGGTGCTGTCAGCCGACCACAAACACAGTGAGGATCAGGACAATAGGGGGGATTTTTCCAGATCAGTGACAGAGCTGTCCTGTGGTACTGTCCATTATACTGTATGTGTCTCTGTGTCCTAGGTGTGTGTGCCTGAATGATGCTGAACGCTGGACAGCCCAGCAGCTGCTGGACCACTCCTTCCTCAAGCCTCCTTCACCTAAAACCATGCCTCAGTCCCAGGATGCCAGCCCAGATGGTGATAACAGCAGAAACAGCTTTAAGCAGAATTTAACCGTAGCACATCCAACATCCAACTAAAAGGGTTCTGTGTGACATAGATTTGAGTCAACAGACAAGTGAAGTACAGGTTCCTACAGGATATTAACAGTTTTTTAAGGGGCATTTACTAGAACTGCACACTGCACCTGTTTTCAATATTATCTCTGGGTGGTAAATACAGTAACTAATGTTTCAAGTATTTCAATGTTCACACAAAGCCAGTCACAGGACGTTCTCTGGAGGACATTGACCTTCTATGGCTTGGATCAAAAACACAATGAGTTTGCAGTTTGATCAATTATCTTGTTGTAATCTGTACTGGCTGCGCAACACTTTTTTTTTTTTGCTCCATTTTGTAATCAGTCACCAAATTTTTGAAACCCACAGAAAGTTCTGTGAGTTTTTTCAGGACTTTCCCACCAACATCCTGACTCTGTTTAACAGACTCTGTTGAGTCTAATCAAACAAAAATACCTCTGGGTCCCAAGTGGCATAATCAGTATATTGCCTTCTCTGGGTATATCAAAGTCAGAGGTTTAAAAGCCCATATGACCAAAGTCCAATTTTGCAAAAATGTACCAGTTAATATGGATGCTATTCAAATGCTCTTGAGTTGTTTGGAAATTGACAGTATCAAAAAATCAGTTTATAAAATACACAGCACACAGTGAAAAATATGCATCATCAATGCACAGGACTTAAAGTGGCATCTTCAGGAAGCTTATTTTGTCTGAACAACAGACCTGTTATCGTTGATAAGTAATTTGTGATCATTTCTGCAAATCCTCATAATTGAGAAGCTGAAAATGCAGACCATGAGGCATTTCTGTCAGACTTCATTTGAATTACTAAAATTATTTGTCAGTTAATTTTCTGCTTAATTATCTGTTATTAATTTGTAGTATTTATTGCGTTTTATGTTTTCATTTTTCTGGTCAGAATTGATCCCATATATTATGCTGTTGTAGAAATCAGAGAGAATACAATGTTTTTCTCCTCTCAGATCTCGCTGTGGACTTTGCATCATCTGTTATGCCACGCAGTCACATCCTCAATGCTCCATTCAGCTCCGGCGTGCAGAGGCAGTTCTCCCGCTACTTCAATGAGTTTGAGGAGCTGCAGCTTCTGGGAAAAGGAGCGTTTGGTGCCGTAATCAAGGTTCCTTCTTTAATTCCTATAGCAGCTTTAGGGTGAGATGACATTACACTGGGAATAGTGATTTCATCGTGTCCACTATGTCACTCTTTCCCTATCCTGCACCTCCAGGTTCAGAACAAACTCGATGGTTGTTACTATGCTGTGAAGCGTATTCAGGTCAACCCAGCCAGTAAGCAGTTCAGACGGATCAAAGGCGAGGTGACGCTGCTCTCACGCCTTAACCATGAGAATATCGTCCGTTACTACAATGCATGGATCGAGCGGCACGAGACTCCAGCCACAGGGGTGCTGAGCAACACCGACAGCTCTGAGACTCAGAGCACGGCCGACAAGCCTCCTCGGGGCAGAGACCCCCCTCAGCGCTTTAATGAACTTGGCCTCCCTGACAATGTGGAGGACATCGCTCCACCACCAGCCCTGTCCAGCTCTGTGGAGTGGTCCACCTCCATTGAGAGGTCCTCCAGCGCCAAGTGTAGTGGACATCAGTCTAGTGATGATGAGGATGACGACGATGATGATGAAGAGGATGTGTTTGGTGCTTCTTTTTTGTAAGTTTTTTTTTTTTTTTTTTTTACGGCAAAACTTGGTCTTGCTCCAACTGTTGATTCACCACTTTTTTTTTTTGCTCTTAGGCCATCAGATAGTGACTCAAGGAGTGACATCATCTTTGCTGATGGTGATGGAAGCACAGATGATATGTCACAGGTTTGAATATTGTTTCATTATTATCAGATTTATTTAATTTATCTTTTTAGCTTATTTATCTTGTTTGTCTTTGTCAGTGCCTTTTTCACAGTTAAAAAAAACACTGATGTGTCTTTTCTCAGCTTGAGCCAAGCCGAAGGCCGGTGAATGAAACGACAGAGAGCACAGATTCAGATCGACCTCCCCTCATAGTGCATTACTTGTACATACAAGTAAGCTGCACCACAATGCTTCATTGTTACCACTAGAGGTCTCTGATACCCCACAGATAATGCATGTGTTCTGCTCCCCTCAGATGGAATACTGTGAAAAGAGCACTTTAAGAGACACCATAGACCACGGCCTGCATCAGGACCAGACTCGGCTATGGAGGCTGTTCAGAGAAATTCTGGACGGCCTGGCTTACATCCACGAGCAGGTACATCAGTAACATAAAACAGACAAAGCTTTGATTTAATCAACCACGACCAAGCATAACTCTTTCTGTTTCTTCTCCACAAGGGGATGATCCACAGGGACCTGAAGCCTGTCAACATCTTCCTGGACTCACAGGACCATGTGAAGATCGGAGACTTCGGCCTGGCTACAGACCATCCTGCTAATGTGGTATGCAGTTCACAGCTCCACCTTGCTGACAGGCTGGGTGAAACTGTTAATGTGATGGATTTTCTGTGACGTATTGAAACCATGTTGCTCTCTCTGCTTTACTTAATATGTATCCAACATGTAGCTTTTATAGTTAGATAAAGTTGTAGGACCACATTGATGGAAGTCTTTTGAGCTGATGGAGAAAATGTTTCTCTCTCTCAGGCTGCAGGTAAATTTGAGGTGGAGGAGAGTGGCTCTGCACTGACCAAACCAGACCCAACAGGTACTAACTGTTAACGCATGATGAACACTGACCTTTGACAGCTGTGGTGCCTGATGTGGATGTTTCAGTGCTTTGTGTTACTTTTGCATCACTGTCCACAGGTAACATGACAGGCATGGTTGGCACTGCCCTCTACGTCAGTCCAGAGGTTGAAGGGAATACTAAAGCCACCTACAACCAAGTACGAATTTAAAATCTTCCTCCATATGTCAGTTGATATCCACAGGCCAAATACAGTACAGTTTAGTTTTATTATTATTTAAAGTTGAGTTTTATAATGCTGTGGTGTGTTATATTTTTCTGTCCTCAGAAAGTTGATCTGTTCAGCCTGGGAATCATCCTCTTTGAGATGTCCTACAGGCCAATGACCACCGGGGCTGAGCGCATCTCTGTCCTGAGCCAGCTACGTGTGGTACATTCATTTTCAGAGCTAGAAATAAGGGGGGGGGGGGAATTTACAATGTGCATGGGGTCTTACTCACCTCATCTCTTCTCAAACTGCAGGAGCCCATCAACTTCCCTGAGGACTTTACTGTGAATGAGCGAGGAAAACAGGTGAGGTGGGGGGGGGGGGCTGTAAATGCAGTTTTGACAGGAATCCTTGTAATTCCAATTGAACAGTAGAAACCCTGTGTGTCTTTGGTCTCTGGTTCTATCAGAGGAAGGTGATACAGTGGCTGTTGAACCACGACCCCGCCCTGCGGCCCACCACCCAGGAGCTGCTTAAGAGCGAGCTTCTGCCCCCGCCTCAGATGGAGGAGTCAGAGCTGCATGAGGTGCTGCAGCACACGATGGCCAATGTCAGTGGCAAAGCCTACCGCACCATGGTGGGCCAGCTGTTCACTCAGAACCCCTCACCTGTCATGGATTACACGTACGACATAGACCTTCATAAGGTATGGGTGTTACTTGAGTTGACCATGTTAACAGTTTTTTCTGTGGCCACATTGTAGCAAGTTTGAACTCAACAGGGCTGCTTTTAGCGTAAATGTAGTTGAATAAAGCATGTCTGCTTTATTGGATTTGATAACTAGATTAGTAAAAAGGTTGACTGGTGGATATCTGGTGCAGAACTAATTCTAAAGGCAAGCACATTTTCACATTAGGAAAATGCCAACACAGCCAAGGTCATGGGAAAATTTAGAATTACTTCTGAATTTGCTAAAATAGAACTGAAGAAATAAACCACTGACTATAGAGACACAGGCCATTCAAATAATTGTTAATAATTAAGTCAAGTCTTTCAATTGACAATTTTAGGCACCAGTCTGAGAGAGTTATACACAACTGTTTCCCATCTCTGCCTTTAGATGTCACTGCAGTCATATGAACAGCTACACTGAACCCTCTGTGCATCTGCTCAGTATGTAAGAGAGCAGCAGAAGGCCTGTTAGTGCTTAATCGATGTCCCCTGATCCCTAACAGAGAGTGTTTGTTTGGTCTCCCTCCAGGGCAGCTTCAGCTTCAACAATGCCAAATTGCAGCAGCATGTGTATGAAACAATCACCAGGATCTTCAAGAAGCATGGTGAGTACACTACACTTGGTTAATGTGTTCGTGAGGGAGTCTTTGCTGCAAACCACTTGGACTCCTGACCTGCTGTATGCACCCCAACATCTGCTCCAGTGAGTGGTGGCTAAACAATAAGTGCACTGTTGGGCCGCTCACATTCTGTGCAGGTGCGAGTGTTATTTTTGTACACACACTGCTGATGATGTCCAGCTGTACTTATTTGTTTATCCTCGCTTTGTATCTGCTCACATGCATCAGTTCTTTTCTGGGTGAGGGTTATGTTATCTTATGCAGATGTTGCAGTGATACACAGTGTTTGTCTTTAGGATCAGTGCGTCTCCAGACACCACTGCTCCTCCCCAGAAACAGGAAGTTGTATGATGGCAGCGAGCTGGCCTGCTTCATGGACCACAGCGGAATGCTAGTTACACTGCCCTATGACCTTCGCGTGAGCCCAAAACACACACACATAACACACAGACACACAGAGGTGTGTATGTCTGCACATGCACACAAACACAAATTATCTGATTATTCATGCATCAGCAAATGCAAACACACACACAGTGTGAGTCTGCAATCAGCAGCTGCCTTAAGATCCTGCTACCTCAGGAAACCCTGAGGACTAAATGGCTGTTTCCACACTGTGATTGATTACAGCCTGGTACACACACTGGCTTCACTGTCATTATATAAGTGCACCCAATGTCTCTCTTTTCACCTTAGATGGCGTTTGCAAGATTCGTCGTTCGCAATAATATAACTCATCTGAAAAGGTGAAGTTTGATGATTTAACACATTTTCATGTCAGCAATGAGCAATGCTTTATTGATTTATTCATTGATTAATATTGATTCATCAACTAGATAATAAAGTTCATAAATGATTCAGGGAACTGAATGCCTTAATTCAATACTCTGTATGTTTCTGTCTTTTCTTTTTGATTAAATATTTTAACATAAGCACTTATGATAATTAGGTTGGTGATGTTTTTGTGATAAACCTAGAGCTTAAGAGTTTCTTCATTGTATTTGTTGGAGAATAGAACATCTAATCTCCACCAAATAGCAGTTCCTCAGCGTAATCACAGCTAGGCTTGTGTTCAGATGACCTGCATCATCACCTGTGTGCCTTTCAACAACCTTAAACAAACACATTCACTACAGTAGTGTGAGCAGGTTTTGAACGCACTCAGATCATCACTTAGAATAATCCATTTTCTGAATCTCTAGGGAAACCAGACATTCACATCGAGAGTAAACACAGTGTGTCTGTTTGTCCTTGTCATCCCTGTAGGTACAGCATTGAACGCGTCTTCCGCCCCAGGAAGCTGGACCGCGCTCACCCGAGGGAGCTCCTGGAGTGTGCCTTTGACATCATCACACCCGTCACCAACAGCTTGCTCCCTGATGCTGAGACTATTTACACCATCTCTGAAATAGTCCAGGAATTCCCTGCACTACAGGTGACACACACAAACAAGGACTGTCTGTCTTTGAAATGATCCAGTGAGCTAACGGTTTGTGCTGCCCCTGCCCCGTCTTGACACACTTTCACAGAACAGCGTGTTGATGTGCTGAACGCATCATTGTTCTTTACTTCCCTTCGGATGCCACCATCGCGCCCGGTCCTGTTTTTGTTTTTTCCCGTGTTACTTCCCACTCACATTCCTAACATACCAAAGTATGTATAATGCTGACAGATTTACACTGTAGTTAGTATTTACATAATAAACCTGTTATGAGCAGCTCTGTCCACTTCCTTCCCTCCCTCCCAGTACAGTCCATTTCCTGTCTGCATGTCCCAGTGCTGCGTCAAGTCTCCAGTCGCAAGCATTCCTGTGCCTGTCGCACAAACCCAGTCAACCTTGGCTACCTCCTCTAGTTCATCCCTCACTGTTCCTTTCCATTGTGTGAAAGCTTTTAAGAATATGTGAGTCAGATGGAATGAGAGGGCAGCCATACATAGGGGTTATTATTCACTGAGGCGCTTGTCATACAGTAGTGCTTGTGGTATTGTCAGTAATTGCAGCCGAGTGGGTAAAAGGTGTGTTTGCATGTGTTTTGTGACCGCAGGAAAGAAACTATAACATTTACCTGAATCACACCAGCTTGTTGAAAGCCATCCTGCTCCACAGCGGCGTCCCTGAGGACAAACTGAGCCAGGCCTCCAGCATACTGTGTGATACCATGGTCAGTGCAGGCCACACGTGCATCACAGATGTTGTTGATATTCTGGTTCATACATATACATTAGTGTGATTTTCCCTAAATATGGAAGTATACCTTTTCTGTGACCCTTTTTTTCCTGTGTATTTGCTTCAGACTGACAAACTGACCAAGCGTGAGGTGGAGGCAAAGTTCTGCAACTTTTCACTGTCAACCAACAGTGTGAGTGTCCACTGGAGGTCGTGACCCTCTGTAGCAACAATCAGCCGTTCAGCAGCACACTCATACTCACTGAGGTGTCTCCCCCTCTCTGTTACCCCCAGTTGCAGACACTGTACAAATACATAGAACAGAAGGGGGATCTACAGGACCTGGCACCACTACTGACATCACTCACCAAACAGAAGACTGCCGTCACCCAGCTCGCCAAGCAGGGCCTCAAGGACCTGGAGGAGCTCACGGTGCTTCTTCGCAGACTGGGAGTTAAACTGCAGGTGATTTTTAAATAGATAAATGCAGCTTGAAAATGTGTTCATGTTCTTTTTTTAACATAGACGTGTCCCCTCTGTAGGTGGTGATCAACTTAGGCTTAGTCTACAAGGTGCAACACCACTCTGGGGTCATCTTCCAGTTTGTGGCATTTATTAGGAAACGCAAGCGGACTGTGCCAGATATAGTGGCTGCTGGAGGGCGCTATGACCACTTGGTAGGTTTTACAGTCATTCATCATTCTACATATTAAGACTCATAAATAAAGTGGTTTGAAGGTATGGCAAAAATGTGCAGCGTTTTTTTTACGTGGGTAAATCTTTTCCTTCCACGTATGTACTATATGTGAACCATATTTTTTCAACCTCAAATCTAGGTCTTCTGTCTGTGCTACATTAATTCCATATGATCTAGTCTATGTGGTATCTTGACATGGTTTGCTCTCTTCTGCTTTTAGATCATGGAGTGTAGAGGGCCAGCTTCCACAGTACCAGTCCCTTCTGCAGTAGGGGCCAGTGTGGCCCTAGATAAAGTCTGCGCTGCCATTGCCAATGCCAATATGGAGAGAGAGAGAGAGAGAGAGAGAGAGAGAGAGAGAGAGAGAGAGACAAACACACACACATAATGAGATCTGACATTCTTGATTATTGTAATGAAGAAGCAGCAGGCAGAGTTTCATATTTAATGATGCCTTATTACAGCAGTCGGCCGCCACACAGCCACTTTTAGAAACATGTTAATAACTATGATCACTGTGACTCTTGACGCCATGAAGTTATTTCTGGAGGAGCATCATGTTCTATATTCCAGATTCAGAACTGGGAAGTGATGCCCAGAAAAAAATGCATATAGTTTAAAGATGGAGACAAACTTTGAAATGGCTCCTTTATTACAAATATTTTCACTATTTGACTGTTTTATTTTATTTTTTTACATTCTCTGTGTTTTCTCTTCAGCCATCAGTGAGCTCCTGTGATGCCCTTGTGGTCCCAGTGGGACACTCTTCAATGTCCAAAGCCATCAGTGTTATTCAGAAGCTGTGGAGCACCGGTGTCTCTGCAGACATCGCCTATGATGTCTCACAGGTTAGCATTGGTCCTCCATTCACTGTCTGACTGCTTTCAGTTTAGAAAAAGCACAAATTAAGCCAGTTTGGATTTTTCTGTTTACAAAGTTATGTTTACTATTCTGTGTTATGCACCAAAAATGCATTGTGTAACTCCCAGAGCTCATAAAAACCTGCATTGTTTGCAGTTGTGTACACTTCAAGCAGTCTTTGTCCTCGCTGCCAGTACTTTGCTTCTTTTCTTAGAACATTAACACCTTGTTTGTGTGAGTGGGATAGAATGAAATCTTCAGCCAGGAAGGATTGCGATCATTATGTTTTATTCAAGAAATGTCTCTGTGTCACTGATTGGAGAAAAGATGGATCAACATCTGTGTTTCAGATCGCATTAGTTAAAAAAAGTTTGGAGAGCTGGCATGTGTGTAAGCAATATTGCAGTATAAATACATAACAGTTACTTAAACCCTAGTTAAACCCTAGTTGAGTAAGACCCATTAAGGCCAGAGCCTAAATATATCTCAGCTAAAGGAAACAGTCCACTGCTCACTAAGTCACTCCCTTTCTGTTGCTTCCGGACTTGTGAAAGAGGAAAAAGAAAGATCTACAAAGAGGATTTAGGTAGAGCAGCACAGAGGGATTTCAGTGTTTTTTCATTTATCCACTAATGATTATGTAACTGAGCCCCCGTGTTTGTTGCATGTGTAAACTCAATCATGATTGTGAGTTTTTATATCCAAATGGAAGCCTCCCCAGACTTCTTGACTTGTAGTAACCTTGTCCCACCCATAGAGAGCAACGCCTGACTTGTGTGCCTGAGGGAAAAAGACTCATGTCTGTTAGCAACAGATATATCGTTAATGTAACAGAAAAAGCGAACGAGCTCTGGTTGCGTTAACTTGGAGCATAACGGCATCGTTTGTTGGACAAGCTTCTAATAAAGCTTTTTTTTGAAGAGCTCTTCTCAGTGTAAACCGTGCTGTAATTAGAGAACAAACAGGCTCAGATCAGTCCCTTCAAAGTGAACTTATTTATACTCTGGTCAAAAACTCCAGATGCCATGCCTATATGTCACATTCTTCATGTTTATGTGACAAACTGATCTCAGGCCTGTTTGTGTGTTTGTGTAAAACAGCTTCTCTGGCATAGCCCCGTGCCCACATTTTTAATGCTCCTTGTTTTTTCCTCCCTTTACTCTTTACAATGTCTTGTTTTAACTTTCCACTTCTGCAGTGGTTAAAGCGTTTGCTTTAATGGTCCTTATTGTCTTTTGTTCTGGCCCAGGACAAATATGATTGGCTTCCTTCTTTCCTTCTTCCCCTGAGCCCTTGGAAGCAATTAGGAAAGCTTGGGTTTGGCATTAAGTTGCAAATTATCAGCAGTGTTTGTGTGCGTTCTTGATTTTGTATGCAGGCTGGTGCCTTGACCGGTGGCGCGACTGGTGAGAATGCCTTGTTCAGACCTCCTTCCTAGACTTTTTGTTAACACCTCTCACATGCTGGACTCTTAACAGATGGAATCTGCAGCTTTAATTCATCCTCAGGAGACGCTTCCACTCTTTTAGTTTTTATTAGCCAAATATGGCAAAGCCCTTCCACATAGGGTCAGCTAAGGCACAAGGCCCAGAGCTGCCCACTGGCCTCCAGGCAGTCACTTCCCTTTGACTCAGTCTGTTCTGTCAATGAGAAAGTTGTGTAAAAAGAGGAAGTTTTAAAGCTTCACACACACACTTGTGGTACACTGCAGGGTTTGTTCTGTTCCACCGTTAGCTGTTCTTTCAGAGAAGGCAAAATAAAGTTAATGAGAATATATTGGACTGACCCAAATGTAAACAACATAGGCTGCTATACATGCGCACTGCCATGGATGAATGTATTACCTAAATACAACCTGGCTGTTGTGAGCCTGTGCACAGTGTACACTACTTCAGCAGAAGCTTTGGGGAGAATGAATTCCAGTCTTCAAAGGTACAATATATGAATATGTGACGCAGTTAATTGCCTTTAGAAATGTCTCAATAAATTACAATATCATGGAAAAGTTAAATTATTTCAGTAGTTCATTTCAAATAGTGAAACTCATATATTACACACAGACTAAAATATTTCATATCTTTATTTGTTTTAATTGTAATGATTATGGCTTACATTTAATGAAAACCCCAATTCAGTATCTCAAAAAAGTATTTTGAAGAAGTTCACTATTGTAACCTAATGGTGTCACACTCTACTCAGCTGATCAACTCCAAACACCTGCAGAGGTTCCTGAGCCTTTAAATGGTCTCAGTCTGGTTCAGTAGCTGCACTGTCATGGAGAAGACTGCTGACCTCCATCATATTCTCATTTATTGCCTGTATATAGCCACTGTTTGAATAGACTTTGTTGCTTGCTGTCAGCAGCCTGTGTTTATTACTATTCAGTGCTTGCTTGCACCTAACTGCAGTCTGTGAGCATGTGTGACACTTAACTTACTAGCCACTGGTGTAATTACAAAGGATTTTCTGGAGTCAACATATAATTTATTTAATGGAAAAAACACTGTAAAACTTGTAGGAGGGCTAGGGCAGTTTGCAGTTTTCAACAATCCAGCTCCTCCTAAACCTATGCAGCAGGATTCTAGCAGTCAGTGGTTCATGTGTGTAGATATGAAGAGTCCTCTATGCTCGAAACACCTGGTTCAGCTCAGCCACATGTTTTAAAGGAGCTATTTGTAAGTTTCACTATTGCTATTTCACCAGCATTTTGCAACAGCTGTTTAGCATTAGCTTCATTCTTGTACTCACCAATAGCTGTCTACAGTGGTGGAAAATATCAGCAATGCTAACCCCAGTTTCTATCACATTTTTCCCCTGCTGAAGTTAGCATGCTAACCAGCTGTCTCCTCACTTTCTGATAATGACTCACCCTGCCCTCCAGCCTGCCCTGAAGACGTAGCTCTGCTCAGAGGGAGTGTTATAACCTCTTATTTTGTAAACAGAACCATGACTGAAGTTCTTGTCAAGCACCATCACCATCATCCACTCCTGACAGGGAACTATGTTTAGCTGCAGAGAAAACTTACAAAAAGCCCCTTAAACCATAATGTGTATTTGTCATTTTGTGTGTTCAGTCTCAGGAGACGTTGTTGGACCACTGTAGGCTGGCTGGCATCACCTGCATGGCTCTGGTGTCTGACAAGGAGGGAAACTATGTGAAGGTAAACCAGCCTGTCACTACAGTATTGTTCACTATACGGTCCAGAAATTCATTGACAGCCTGCGCTTTGCAGCAGTCAACCAGGTTTTAAAACCTCTTAGTTTAATTGCAGATTACTGTCCTTTCCAAACTGTTTGATAAGAGGGAATTGTGGGAAGGCTGTGTCCAGAGGCACATGTCACATTTCATTCTCTGTCCTCAGGTAAAATCCTTTGAGAAGGACAGACAGTCTGAGAAACGGATTCCTGAGACGGATTTAGTGGACCACATCATTCAGAAATGTCGGACCAAATTCTGCGAGGAGAGAAACAGGTAAAGAGGTTTTGGTTGAATGTGTCGCTCTGATTACTGTGAACGATGTGAAGAGGTTGCTCTAATAAAAGCTGTCCTTGTGCTCCTGCAGAGAAATCTCTGAAAATATGTCTCTTCAGAACCCCAAAGCATCACTGCTCAGCACCACAGGTACTGTATTCAGCCCCATCTTCCTGTTTACAGTCAGCTCCTATATGCTGCATATTTGTTACCTTAAATCCTTAGTGTTGCATGAAAACAGTCCACCCTCTGTTCTGCGTATAGTAGAGAACTTGCAATGTACTGATCCTAGTATTGCATTAGACCTTTGACCTTTAGACCTTTGTTATGCAGACTGATGAATAAATGGAAAAAATGGCACAAACACACAGGTAGCCAACAAACAAAAGTGAAACACAGATGATCAGTTGCCATTGTTGTCCTGACTCTGAGCTGCTGGAAAAGTAAAAAAGTCCCCTGGTTTGATAAAATGTGAGAATGATCATTTGGTTTTGTCTCCAGGCTCCTCGGAGCAGCATGGAAGCAGTGGCACCATGAACATGAATGTGAACGTCATCAGCCCAGAGAAGGTTTCCTCCAGTGCTCGACGACGCTATGAGACTCAGGTTTGCATTGGACACACACACACACACACACACATACACAACGCATGTTGGTCTTTGTATAGCTGTGAGGACACTCAATGCTCTTCATATCCTAACATTAGTAACTAAATGCATCATTCAACCATCATCTTTAACCTTACCCATCTTAATCTTACCTGTGGCTGTGCAGTCTGTATATGTACCTGCTCAAACATTTCTCTTCATTGTGCATCACAAAAGAAGTAAACAAAGCAACACTGGATCAAAAAAACTTGCTTTCTCAGCGTTTTCTTTAGCTTTACTTTACTGAGCGTCAGTCAGGTCTGTAAAGTGAAAACTGACTTGAAGCTGTAATTTAATGTTTATTTTGGATTTATAGAAAGGTTGTCCTGTTGTACCTGTGCTCTACTCTATATATCATGGACAACAGTCCCTTAGTGGTCTCCAGTCCTGTGTTCTTCTGTTACCTCTTTGCATAGCAGTAGTCTCTGTGTGACCGTCTTTTCTTCTTCTTTGTGAGTCTGTGCGTGTCAGGCCTTAACATTGTTGCGTCAGCCATAAAGAATGTGGTGCCTGTAAACTTGAGGCCAGGCCAGTTGTTTGCTTATAAAAAGCATGTAAAGATGTTTTTTCCCTGTTGTCTTATTTTGATCATGGGAACAATTTTGATTATTTCCCATCGTCTTCCTTTGTTTTGCTCCGAATCTCTCTTTTTCAGATCCAAACCAGATTAAAGAATCTTGGTAGCAATTTGCAGAACAAGAGCAATGACATTGAGGTTCTGGCGGTAAGTCATTTGTTTGTTTACCCCTTTATCCCTCCCAATCCCCCCCCCCTTTTTTTTTTTGCCCTCCCACCTTATCTCTTGAATTCATGCGTGAAATCACAGAGTGAGGGGCTTTTGATAGCTAAAACAGTAAACATCACTGGGAGCAGCCCTTTTATAGTTATTCGCCTTGCACTAAAATCCCCAGCTGGAGGTAAGATGGCTGTGAATCTCTTCCGCTGGCTCCAGAACAATGAACACTGAACAGAAGGCAGCCAGTGTGTCATTTCAGGGGATGTAAATGGCTGCCATATTGAGTTTATTTGTGGTACTGCTGTAGATTTATGGCCAGATAATCTCAGTGTAAATCATCTCTTCATGTCCTATTTACCACATTGCAGCATTTTCCAAATACATGTGTCATTCCTGTCGTGGTCCTGGATCCTATCAACAGCACACCAGTGAATATGAGTTATAGAACCATAACAGCCACAATCACCTTGATTCCAGAAGGCAGTTACTCTGAGTAATTTTCTGATGCTGGACTGGTCTGGATTATCTTGTGTTGAAAGAATTACACAACCTGTTGAACAGTTGGTATTTTCAGTTTGGTCATGAATGCCATGCTCGGCTGTTATGTAGCGTCCTCCTCTCAAAATGCGTAATACCTTTGTTGTTCTGTACAGTTTGTGAAATGGGAGATAAGGCTCCATTGTGTTTGAGTGTAACCTTGCTTGTTTTGTTGTGTTCTTTAATATCCCACAGGTGGACCTGCTGAAGGAAACGCTGATCAACTTCCTGTCTCTGGAGGTCGGTGCTCCTGCTGGCTTCATCAAGAACATTGCAGAGTTAATAAAAAGCTGCATTGTAATGCAGGGTGGGAGGGAGGGAGCAGGAGGAAGTGGAAAGAACGGCCAATAGAGGTCAGGATTCGAGACAGGAAGAGGGGATCCCGTCTCCTTCCTTACAGTCCTGTCTGATGAGGAGTGGTGTGAGGGAACACCCCGGCCTTTCTCCACAGCCAGAGAGACCTGGTGGAGGGTCTATACGTTCCACTCCTTTAACAAGGCTCACATATGCAACAGACATGCAATACGGTTAACAAAACTCACACTTAAGAGGGTGTTAATATTCACATTCCAAACTCCTGACCAAACTGCACTCATAAAAACCTGGGTTCCCTTCAACGTAGGTTAAAAAAAAAACTTTAATTATGTTGTGCTAAGAAACATGAAGAAAACACTCTGAACACTGGTGTTATATAAGCAAAAGCCTCCACTCTATAAATGAATGGGCCACCTATATAGTCAGCGCCTCAAAGCACATGTGTCAAAGAAAACACATTTGGTGTATAAAACACATGACAATACACAGTGTGTATAGCCAGGCATGCAGGAAAGGCCTGTTTTAGATATGGCAAATTACCCCGAGTCACACAAAGAACTAAGGAAATCTAGAAACCCACTGTAGCTTTGTAGCTTCACTGCTCTGCTACACTTGACATGCAAAAATATACTCTAAGGCTGCAGATGAAGAACTCCATTCATTCTTACCAAACGCATTCTGCTTTTGTGATTCTGAAGTCGGAGCAGATCTGTGGAAATTGACAGCTCTGTCAAGTCGCCACTATTCCTGACAGTGAAAACCAAACTGCACCAGGCTTTGTTCAGTGTCACTGAGTTCAGTGTATGTTTTTGCAGCATTTTGGCACATAGTCTTCACTTGTATGCACCGTGTTGCGTTAACCTCTGCTCTTTCTTTCTCTCTGTTTTTCAGTTTGACAGTGAAGAGCAGTTCAATAGCAGCGTGAAGACTCTGCTGTCTCGTCTCCCAAAGCAGCGCTACCTGAAGTCCATCTGTGATGAAATCCACCAGTTCAAAATTGTGAAAAAGTGAGTTTGCATCATTGATCTGGGGATCTTTGCATATAGTGAAAATCTTGCACATGTAGTGATGTTGCTAAGACAAGCTAGCTAGGCAGTCTAGAATTAGTAAGGAAGAATCTGAAGAGTCTTCAGCTATGCTAGGTTGTGAGACTGTGCTGTGCGGTGCTTGGAGCTAATTGCCAACATCCACATGCTAACAGGCTCACAGTGACAAAGTTAGGGCACGAGTTAAGTGTTTAGGGTAGATTGAAATTTCATCGCCGAAGTTATTACAGCTGTGAGGAACGTCAGATCTGATCGTGGCCCATCCAATGGCTGTCAAGACAGTTTGCTCAACACCACAAATCCTACAGAATTAATTGTTTGGGGGCCATGAATGACCATGCAAAAATTTGTTCCAATCTATCTGATAGTTCTTGGGACATTTCTGGATTTTAATGAATGACAGAAATGATTTTGATACGCAAGAACACTTTAAATCTGGAACAAATCAGACCATTAAAAATTATGGGAAGACAAGAACCCAAAAGTGAAACTTCACTTTTTCACTTTCTCTGTGTTAGAGACAAATGTTTTTAATTAAACCCCCCCCCCATTAAGTCAAGAAAAAAACAGGAACTCGATCCAGTACAGACATTTTCTGAACAAATGCTCATGAGATGCTTCGTCTCAGCAGGAGCCCTGGTGGAAGATGAGCCAGACACCCACAGCCTCGTCTCTCTGCTCACACCCACATTTCCCTCAACTTCTCACTTCACTGTTATTTTTATTAAAATGAAACCTGAGGCAAACAGCAGAATACATTAAAGACCGCTTAGGGATAAACCTCCTTTTATGGGCAGCTGCCACTCCAGTGCTCCCACCAAGCCCACACACTCCAGGTGTAACAGTGACAGTCAGCCCTTCAAAGAGAGCTGTTAGACGGATAACTACCGCCTTGCAGAACATTAAATCCTCACTTGATCCTATTTCCTGAGGTGAAATCTTGAGAAGGATTTTCCTTGTTTGGTCCTCTGATGTCTGTGTCTTAACACCCAAGTTTGATTGACGCCAAGATTGCAGCACAGAGGGGTGGGTTAATGTCTTCCACTCATGTGGTTGTGGATGGAGCGCTTCATATTCCCATGCTCCCTATTGAAATGTGTTTTTTCAAATCCCAAACTAAATCCTTAGAGTTTGAGCTTCTAGTGTTATGGTGTTATTGAATGCCCATGGAGAGCAACCCTACGAGGGATTCAACGGATTTTCTTTCATGAATGAGATGGTAACAAAAAAAAGGAAAAAATCAAAGCCTCGCTCTTTGCCGTCCCATCTCCCTTTGCAGAACAGTTGGTTTTTATTTCCTGTCTCTGCTGTGTGTTAGATTTGCCATTGAAAGGGGGGGGTCTTAACAGTCACACTGAATGTTTCCATTGTTGCCTCCATGACGCTCGTTTTATTGGTTAATGTTTGTTTGGTTGTTTTCGTCAAATGTGGGGCAAGGCCAACTGAGGCCAGATGAGTGAGCTGAAGGGCCCATGTAGACACCTGGCTGAGACTAAACCAAACCAGGACCAGAAACTAAACATGACCCAAAGGCTTCGCAGTCACTTCACTTTCTCTTCAGCTCAAACTGCCGTGGGACAGATCTGCACGCACAGCCTGACAACAGCACCATGAGCTGCTCCATCTCCACCGCGGTTTTAACACAGATGCAAGCATTTCACTCAGCTTTCACATCAAATGGGATGGATGGTAGAAACGGGAAAAACTCCCAAGTTACCAGTTTGTGAATATTAATATCAGGATGGATGTATGGTTAGAGAAGGTGTTGTGTTGAGGGTAGAAGCTCATCTTTTCAGTTCACATTCAATTATACAGGACAACAGTGTCCACAAAGGTTTGGTCTTTGGTGTGTATATCAGATCTTTCCCACTTGAGTGTGATGCCCCAGTTTAACTAAATGCTGATATACGTTGAGTAATTATTCCAGTTTCCCATGTTCACAATCTTGGGGTAGAAGCATGCTAAACTGTGGCTGATGGAAGTCATTCACTTTGCAAATTTTTGGACATTGACCAGAACAAACTGAATTCTAGACACTGTGATGACAATATAAAGTTATTCAGGCTTCCACTAAGTAATTGCCATTTAATTATAATTCATAACCATTAAATTATAATTTATATTATGTTATAATTTAATCTATCGAAATGAATGGAATGACCGTGGCTATAAAAAAAAGATGTAATATAGATTATCCATTTCAGTGTTCAGGTAATGTTCAATTCTACACAAGTTTTTGGTTTTTCTTACACTGGACATGGTAACATGGCTCTAGACAGGGCTGCATCCTGTGACTGACCTGACTGAGGTGTTCTATTTTAATGTAGTTTTAAATCTTTAACATGATGGATGTCCTCTTGCAGGATGGCTGTGGTTGTCCTGTACAGCTACAAGGATGATTACTACAAGATCCTGCTGTGAGAACCAAGGCAGACCGGCTCTGTAACCTCACAGAGACCTTCTCTATCCATGGACCTACTGAATCTGCTTGAAGACTGATCGATTCATATCTTTTCCATGTGGAAAGAGTGAGCCCCAAAGACTTTTTTTCTAATAATGTTGAATGGGAAATATTCAACCAAAACTCCATAACTTTCCCTAAGCTCCAGTCCAAGTTCCTTAAAACAGAAGTAGAGGTTTACTGGACATTGCCTTAATAGACTTGTGGTTTTTGAAAGAGAAAGGGCTTTTTACTGAAGATTATGTGTCATGAATACAATAGTTTTACATTTCTAATTAGCAACAAGATGGACAGTCAGAATAAATCACTTTTTCCCACACGCTGTGATGTGATGTGTGTGTTTTAAATCTACATGTGAGAACAACACAGCTGTTTTCATTTGAGGTTTCCTGGTGATTATTAGTCTGGATAATATACATAGCTTACAACCATATCCATATCCATATCAAATCATGAGCTCCTTATTTCAGCTCATACTCATACTTCAATTATTGTTTTCAGAAGGCTAAAGGCTGTGTAGAATTTCAGGATTTACATTTTCAGGGTCTGGGAACTGACTCTTCTGTTTGCTTAATTGATCCTTGTGGAGGAACTTCCTCACCTTGAAGTTTATGAGTGAGCTTTGATGGACAAGTCAAAACAACAGTGCAGTCTGCACTGAGGATTATCCAGGTTTCTAGCTTTGACTGGTTGTCCTTACGTTTTCCGGTGTTTTATTAGCCCATGGGATGGATGAGAGGTCTACTTGCTCTTCACTCAAAGGACCCCCCCTTCCTCAGAAACAAGCCACCAACACTAAACACATCTGCTTGTGCTACTGAGATAAGAGAGCAGCCATGGTAAGCAGGAGAAAACGATCAGATTCAAAGGAACTAAGAGAAGACAAATTCCCATTTGGAGCAGAAGCTCAGAACCAGATGTTCATGAGTCTGCAAATCTGTGGGTGAAGTAAAAACCACTAACAGATAGCATGTTGGATGACATCACGGCACTTTAGGGGACTTTCTGCTCCAACCCAAGTTTCAGTATCACTGAAATTCACAGCGGCCTCTTTGGTTCACACATTTATTTTTCAAAATAAGTGTAAATGTTACAGTTCATCATCTAGGAAACATATTTACAAAGTCTGCAACAGTGAAATAAATAAGGTTGTATAGAATATAGCAGATAGAAATGGTAAATGGTCTACAATGTACAGCAGCTTTGGCTACCAAAAGTTCATTTTTCAAAAAAGGAAAAAAAAAAAAAAAAAAATCTCAAACTATAGTTTAGTATTAATAAATAAAGCTATGTGAAAAAATAAATAAGGTACTCTTCTGTTCTACTAATTTAAACTACTTTTTAAACTTTTTTTTTTTTTTTTTTTTTTTACACATAGATGAACAAAGAATTGCGTAAGCTTTACAGTCACCTCTTCATTTTAAAGCACATGGTCATGATTCAGACAGACACAAATCTACTGTTACTAAAACACTTCAATATTAATTGGTCTCCAACCAATTTTGGCATCAGAATGGTCTTTGTATTGAGAAATTGGCAATGGATTGAGAACTCTGATCCAAACCTGTTTCGTAATGCTGCTCAGATTCCATCCTCCTCCATACTGATCAGATTGGTACGGAGCCTCTAGCTGCAACAGCGTGTTCACTTGAGTGGTTTAAAGTGGTGTGCTTAATATGCCTATCAAATCCCTGATTAGGGCCTTTATCCCTTCAAGAATCCTGCAGTGGGCTTTCTAAAAAACACTGGCTCCAAAGAAAAGTGCTATGTCTCTTTAACATGCTCTGATGCTGTAATGTGTACCATTATGTACAGTTACAAACAGGCTCCCCTTAAACGCTCATGTCCCCACATCACACAAGTCACCAATATTTGAAGAGCTGATGAGAACCATCAGTGGCTCTGTACAACATTATCTGTTCATCTTAATAATGGGTGAATAAATTACTGTTTTGCATTTGTTGATATGGACTAACACAGTTATTAGAGGAAAACAAGATAACAAAGCATTAAGGCTATAGAATTAAGGCTTTAAAAAAAGAATGATAACTAACCATCACTAACATTCGGTGTGAACAGTAGCTCCACCTATCACACACGCACACACACACGCGCACACACAGAGCTGTGAATGAAGTTAAGAAGTGAGGCATGGCATAACATCAAAGCCATTCCTCCCCGGTCCAGATGAAGCATCTGGCACCATTTTCTCTTGTCTACTGTCAATAAAATGACATTCATCCTGGATGAGTATTACTCCGCTTCAACTCCAACTCGACTGCGATCTTTGAGATGATAAATTACAACTGACAGGGCCGGTTCCTGCTGGAGGAGCCCGGTTCAGATGAGGCTGAGTAGAAAGTTGAAGATGTTTGGCTCCTGGATCGCCAACCGGTTATAGAGAGAGAATTAACATATTGCCTTTTGTACAAATTGTAGTTTGTTGTCAGGGTTTCTGGATGGAATGACTCGGGTCATCTGAAGGTAGAAACAAGGTTATTATTTGGGAAGCATGTCCTTCCACAACATCCTTGAGGTGGGGAATGTTTAGATGGGCATTTTCAAAATGATTCAGTCTGGCCCCATGGAGACACTCATGATAAAAGTAAAACAAGAGGTGGCCGATAACAACTACAACTAGTACAAATACTGTAGAAATATACAAAAACTAAGATGGAAACCACACATTCTAAAGCAGGGGTTTGGATCTGGGGTCTACATAAAGCCTGTTGACTTGATTTGGCTGCTGAGCTCCATTTGATCCAACTGCATTATCAGTTCATTTGGCCTCCCTGCTGCTGCTGATGATGATAATTACATCCATGAAGCACCGCTGCACTCAGCCCCAAACTCCTCTCCTAAAGCTTTTATGCTCCTCCTACTGCCTCCAAGTTCCAGTTTCAAAAGGAGGCAAATGTTAACAATATTACAATGTTCACAGTCAAAGTCTGATTCTGACAGAGGAGCCTCTCTGGCTGCCTCCTTCTCTGTTTTAAAGCAGAGCCCCAGAGTGGCCGTGTCCTTTACATGTCCACCCGTCCCTCCCGACGCCCAAAAAAAGGTCCAAACACAGAAGAATATGGGCACATGATAAAAGAAACCGAGGTCGCTTTCTCTGTCTCTTGTAGAGTGTCCTCGGGTTTTACTGTCACACAGAGAAAATGGTGGGAACGTGGCGGCGCCCGGTTTGTGCGCGGACACGCGAATCACCTCAGATACAGCAGTTAAGAGAGAGTGAGAGGTGCCGGACAGCTCCGAGCTGCAGAGTCTCAGTGGTGCGGTTTCTAGCGCGACGTCCAGTCGTTGCCCAGACTCAGCTTGGCCCTGGGGATGGTCATCTTGTCCACACAGGGGGAGCTCATGTCTGGGGTGAAGTGGATGATGCCGCAGTCGTTCTTCACGTTCTGAAATTTGTTCTCCTTGGAGGGCTCCATGTAGACCACTGAGTTCTTGTTTACGTGCTTCTTTAGGATCACCGTCTGATGAGGGGAAGGAAAATGAAGTTAGAGAATTTGTTTTAACTCATAATGCAGCTTTATTCAGAAGAAGCTCATGAAAGCTGGCTAATCTGTCTTAAATGAGCCTTCTCTCGTTAAAGTAATACTTGTGAAAACAGTCCCTACTGTAATCTCATTTCATGGTAGTTTTGTAGATTTCATGACAGACGTGACCTTGTTCCAGCTGAAAGTGCAGGGCAAAGGAAAACTACATTAATCCTGCTGTCATGACAGGTTTAGCAGTGACTGTGGCAGAAGGCGGAGGATCAGGCAAAAACTCTCCCTGACCCACCCACACACACCAACACTGCACCCGCTGCTATTTATAAGAGGGGGTCTGCATAATTTAGCACCTTTATATCCCAGTGTTTCTCACCTTCTTTGGTGCACTGTAGCAGGACATCTGCACCCACTTCTTCTTCTTGTTGATCAGTAACGCCACAATGAGGAAGATGATGATGGCCAGGAGGAGACCAGCGAGGATCCAGGCAGCTGATTGGTAGATGAGGGCCATCTCTGTTTGGCTGGGGTAATTCTCACCCAAACCTGGCTCATCTGTGGGACGCAGACAACATTTTTTTTTATTAGATATCCATTGCAGTGCAGAACACTGCCCATCAGTCCCCATTTCCAATATTGTTTCCTGTCAGTGTATCAAATCCAAGTTCAAAAAACAGCTTGTTTCTTTGTTGAAGCAAGCAGCTCAACAAGGAAACATTAATGCTGGAGGATCCAAGAGAGCTCATGTTTAGCCAACGTCCATTTATCATTATTGTTTCAGTTAGTTTATATTTCACTGATTTACTGAGGCATTCCAAACACCCCCCATTGGTATAAACAGTCACAAGGATTGGCAGGAAGAGTACAGCTATGATGCCAAATAACTAGGATGGGGTTACTAATATGCAGTGTGTGAAAGAGAAGGGAGATGAGTAGTGAAGACATTAGCTGGATATCTGTGTGGAGAGATGGCCCATTAGCTGCAGATTTAACAAGCAGGTACCTGTCTCAGCGATGATGGGCGGCACAGTGACAGTGGTGACCCACGCTGCGCTCTCCGATGTAGCTGTGACCGTCGTCTTGGCGGCGTTGGTCGACACCATCACCGGCACTGAGGTGGTGATTTCTGTTCAGACAGGATTCAGATCCGTTACAACTATTCACAGTATCATTGGTGTGTACACATATCTCACTGTGAGTTACTGTATGAACTCCCTGGTGTCTCAGTTGATAAGCTGTGTATATAGTACCTGTCCTCTTAACTTCCAGTGTGGCACTCTGTGAAGGCATTACGTAAAAGAATTCTGTTTTCCACTGGGGAAATAACAAAAACAAAAGATCCCGGGGAAACGGCTTCATGTCACTGTGAACAATGGGAGCCTATGCTGTGGTTTTCCTCTATAGGAAAAGCTGACATGGAGCTTTGCCTTCCTGTGCCGCCACAGAGAGAGTGTTGTGGGCCGATTCAGCCGGGGACAGGAAACACGTGTGAATGTGCGGATGCTCGAGGAATGTTTTCACTCTGAGTCGGCCGTGTGTGTATGTCACATGGAATGTTGTTACGAATGGTTGTGTTTGCCCATGTAGCGCCAGAGTGGCTAGGTCTAATGAACAAACACATACACACACGTTCAGGCATTTTCTCAGTTACTCCCTCTTTTTTGACATGTAGCATTATGAATTAGAGCTTTCCCAGCATCAGGACGGGCCTCCTACCACTGGTACCAGAAAGAATGAGAACGGTTGCTTTGCACAGCTTTGACAGTTCCTTGTGTGGAGCCGTCACATAAACCACATTTTAGTATCCAATATAAGCTGCATTTAGAATATACACACTCTACTTTTCATGTATTTTTAGTGTTGTAACACTCCAGTCTACGGGGAACTTTGGCACAAGGCAGCTCTCTCTTTACTGAGGCGCACCAAAATACTCACCGAGACAGTGTGGGCAGCACTGGCCCTTGCGTAAGACGGGCACCCTGCAGTTGGCAGCAGGACAGCGCTGAGAGAAACACTGAATGGTGCCGTTGTTGCAGGTGCAGCTGGTGCAGGCGTTCGCCTTCCAGGAGTCTCCAGCCAGCAGCACGTCGCCATCGCTGGTTATGCAGTACTCCTGCTGGCTGTTGTTCACTGGCAGCAAGGGGCTCAGCGTCTCCTCTGTGGCAGCACACACATAGAAAACAGGGTTTGTGAAATGTTAACGTGAGATATGGAGCTGTGTTCCAGCTCTTCTCTATGTAGTGTAAAGTTAGCAATGTAGTTTAATATTGAGTGAAAAACCTAATTTAGTCTGACTTGGGTATAACTGCACAGAGAGGTCTCCGTCTCCAGGACTCCTGCATTCAACCCTGCTGTATAACATCTCAATCCACAGATGTTACTTGGCCTTTATAGATAAGATGCTTTACTGTATGTTAAACACAAACATAAGTGACTCCAAATGGCAGATGCCAGACCAGCCTCAGGCCTTATCTGTCTCATCAGATCCACACAGGCCTGAGAGCTATGGCCTTTCTCATGACCAAAGACTTAATTAGCATGTACACACACCCCTACCCTACTGTACCCCATACATCATAGGGCCCTGTCAGTGTGATGTGTCTTATTTCCACATTCCTGGTGACCAGGCCCATACATATATCAAAGGCTGGCCTCTGACAATCTGCTTTTGTCAGGGGAGATGCAGCGATAAGGCCTGCTGGCATTCCCAAGAAGCAGCTCTCAGGCGCAGTCATGCATTGCTGATTTGTGGGCCTCATGCTTGGGAGTGCTTGGGATATGTTGTTGTTAAGTGTATGAGAGAGATGTGAGTGTTTGGGTGCAGTTCTAAATAAAATATGCGTGTGGTTTTGTGTCTGCCTTGACGTTTGTGTCAGAGTGTATTCCCATATCCATCAGCACAGCGCAGATGCAGCGAGATTAGTTACATTCTTGCCTTTCCTGCAAAAAGTTAGAGTTGGATGAACCTCCGGTGTGGGCCGCTGGGTGAAAGCAGTCCACATGTGCTGCTGCCTGCCTGCCTGCCTGGAGGATCACTATGTAAACCCAACCGGTCTTGGCTGGTTTCTTTATGAGCCTGTGTGCCTGACATAAAACTGCCCGACAGAGTGCAACATGCAGGACCTTCCAAAGCCACATGCTGATAGCACATTAAAACAACTTTATACGTCTCCTACCCACGTTTCTGACAACCCCTTCGTTAGCCTGAAATGATTGGCCCCTTTTTCATGAAAAAAAAAGCCTGGCTGTTTTTATCTTACCTGGGCATATGTGGCAACAGGTGTCCTTGTTCCTGATTGGTGTCTGACACAGAGCTGGGGGACACACTTCTGTGTCGCACAGGACACGTCCTTTCCTGCAAGTACAGCGCGTGCACTCGTCCAGGTTCCAGGTCTCTCCCTCCACGTAAAACTCCCCCCCAGGCGCTCTGCACACCACCATGTCCATCCCCTCTGGCTGACCGCTGCCTGACTCATCTACAGTACAGAGGAGTGAGGGGGGAAAAGGAAACAATCATGTGTGTGCTGCTATCAAATTCACATTGTATTCTGATTTCAGTGACAAACAAACATTCATTCATTCAGCTCTTAACAAAACACGTTCAACGATGAAGGGAAACAGATCTTCAGAGAATAAACACAGTCATTGATTACTGGGATGAGGATGGAGACCCCTATCCATTTCAGAGAGGCCTCGGGCGGAGGAGGGTGGTGTCCAAGTTGTGTTTTGACACTAATTTATTTGAAAACAGCTCTGTCCAGCAGGGCAGCAGACATCTGCAAAGACTTAGCTTGTTGTCCCCTGACTGCAAAGTGTGTGTAGCTTCTGAAAGTTGTAGACATTCTTTCACTCCTAAATATTTAAACAGCCAACTGAGTCACTCCTCCATAAATATCCCGCATGAGTTGGAGGGATTGTGGATAAAAAGGTGTGGGTGGGGATCAGTGTGCCTTCCATTTTTAGAGGAACAGACAGAGACTTTGTGTTTGCAAGCTGAAGTGGCCAGCGAACGCCAGCTAATGATAGGTAGTAGGTAGTTACTTAGGTAACTGTGTACTGTGTCATGCCAGATGTGTGTGTGTGTGTGTGTGTGTGTGTGTGTGTGTGTGCGCATCCAAGTGACAAAACTGGATCCAGTTCTGAAGATGTAGTTGAGCACTATTTTAGTTTAAACAACAGGATCTGCTGAATGACGTCGCTTGTTTTGACGTGATGCTTGCCTCTTGAATATAAACAGATTTTCTACCGATGGTAAAATTTATTAGAAAAAGGATTTTTCCTCTTGTTTTGGACGCCATTTTTATTGGCTATGACAACACTGTCTTACAAGGTGTAAAGGCTGAGATCAGGGAACACAGCAGGTTTGCTGTAATGAAGTCATAAAAGTCAGTGAAAGCCATTATGATGCCAAAATCCCTCACTGCACATGAAATCAGTGAGTGAGTAACGATGACACGTACGGTCAGCAGAGGAACCATAAAACCTTAGGTTGGATTGGGGTTATCTTAGTTCTCTAAAGCCTGTCTGCCTGTCTAGCGTCTCTCAGAATACACTGACATACACTGTATGTCACTGTAGTCACATAATTAACTTCATAATAATAGTCATAGCCAGAAATCATCCTTTAATACTGGAGATGAAAGAAGTCATGTTTAAGTTGCAGATACACACCTTCACATGTAGGACAGCACTGGTCAGGCCTGACAAGTGGATGAGAACAGCTGGGCACAGGACATGAAATGAGGACGCACATCTCCCGTCCAGAGTGGCAGTAGCAGTCGCGGCAGCCGTCGTGCCAGCCATCACCCTCCTCGTATCTGTGCCCATTGGAGGTGAGGCAGTAGCTGGGCGTTGGTGCCGGGGCAGTGGTGCTTGGGACATGGCCACTCTCTGGAGACACAAACATGAAAGCACAGACATTACTGCAGTGGGACTGAAGACTTGTGGAATAGGAGAGAAAAGGACCAGGAGCCCGCTCTTAAATTCACTGTGGAAATTTCATTGAGCACATCTGAAATTTACAGTGAGAAGGGTCAGTGTTATTGGCCTTGGTCCAGTGTCATTAGAGGCTGAAGTGAGAGCTCAGTAGTTATGGTTCCATGCACTAGAATATTCAGCTGTTAGAAATATTTGAACTTCCTTTATTGCATATTTATTTCCCAATAATCAATTTATGCTCCAACCACAAATAAAAATGAATCATTTTCATGTTTCCATGTCAACTGACAAAAAACTAAAAAGGCTGCAGTTGGGGACAAATCCACTTTAGACTAAGTTGCCTGTAGCTCTGTGTTAAACTCAGCATAGCTGTAGAGAACAATGCTGCACAGTTGATGCAGTTTAGATGCCTCCTCACTTCTATTTAAATCTTTCAAAAAATACAAACACACTAAAATAACTGAACTCCCAAAAAAGTTTCCTGTGCTTAAATATTTTAGGAGTCTACAAAGAGACTGATCCCAGAGTTTCAAATTCAGGTAAACAGTGGTTTATTTGCAGGCCGTGCAGCTGTGTGTGTCTCTGTGGAGATGAGGCACCAGCTGCACTAATCACCCCACTATCCAAAAAAGCCACGGAGTGAAGCATGAAATATTTATAATGCAGCAAAACTGGCAAAACAAACACATGACATGAAATGTGGCGGGGCGTAAATATGGGCATCTGCATACTTGCTTTAAACTTGTGGGTTGAGGGAATCTAATTAGGGCTGCACAGACAGACCCTGGATAAAAACTAAACACAGACAAAAACCCAAACAAGCAAACATAAAAGTCTCATGGCAGAGTGGCAAAAGGTCACAGGAAATCAAAGCTGTGGCTTGGCTGCAAAAATTCAACAATCTCCCTCCATCCTCTGGCCTTTAAACTGCTCAAGTATATTGTGATAAGGTTTATCCTTTAGGGAGCGTATTCAGTAAATGTCACGATAATCTATGAATGTGCGTTATGGTCTGGTGGTACATGAAAAGGTCAGGAGCTTGCAACAATAAGCAGGGCTCATTCTCAGGAGACCATGAATGAATACACACGAGAAAATGTAATGGCAACCAAGCATTTGACCTCAGGCTGCACAGAGAAGCTGGTTTTTCGTTACCTTTGCACATGCAGATGGAGCAGCCCTTCCTGTTCTGTCGGTAGCCCTCGCTGCAGTGCTTGTCGCAGGTGAAGGGGGGGCACTTGACACATCGGCACATCTCGCAGCCATGTTTGTTCCTCCTGCAGAGCGACAAACACACACACATAGTGACCAATGTTGGAAAGTTCACTTTCTACATGAACTAGTTCAAAGTTCAGTTCACACATTTTAAAATGAACTAGTTCATAGTTCTTTTTTTCCAATACGCTGCTGCAAGCTATTATTTTTCAAAATTACTGCCACACCCCATATAGTTTACACAACCATTCATCTCATGTATGTGACACTTGGCAGATGTAGGACTCTAGGACATACAGTGTTGGATTTGGTGCCATATGGATACTCACTAGAGATGCACATACTGAAGTTTTTTCTGACCGATAACCAACACTCGTTAATCGATTAATATCCATTATCTGATTAGACTAAAATGCTCAATTAAACGTCTGTGACAGTTGTGCCTATTGGCAACCCGATTCTCTATCAGCGATTGAGAGGACAATGTTTGTTTCTTGCTTTTATAAAACGCACACACACACTTCTACAGTTTGTGCAGCGCCACATCCACTGTGCTCTGGCTCAGCTGATTGGCGCTCAGATGGAGGTTAGATCTTCACATGTTGAACTGTTTTTATACAAAGTGCAGCTAAACACCAGGCTGAAGAGAGAGAACCAGCAGTATAGACACGACACTGGTGTTGTCAGATTAGGTGTAGATTTCTGCTACATATTGAGGCTGGTATATGGTGTGTTTTCATCTGGAAGGCTCAATGAAAATCTGGCTGAATGAAGTTATACTGTGAGAGAGCACCGTTCACAAACACCAGAATGAACACGTTCACAATAACGTCCATCAAGTGGAAATACAGTACGTTCAGTTCACATTTGCCCAAAATATGAATGAGTTCATGAACGATCGTTTGTTGAATGCGTTCAGGCACAGCACTGATAATGACGCTTATTTAACTCAGTGATATGAAAAGTGTGTTAGAAAGTCAAAGCAAAAGCAGTCAAACGGAGCTTAAAGACGTCTGGGGAGCAACATGGTGTTGTGATACAGAGACCCAGATGCTCAAGTCTGGCATAATCAACATCTGGACCTGCTTTCCCCTCTCTGTATTAGCTGCCTTTGAAGAGGGCCAAATAAAAAGGCCAACACGTGAGATCCCTGTGGTTTGCACATCATACCAACCCAAAAGACTCCAAACGGAGAAATCTAAAGCCAATTCAGATGCTTTCAATTCTCCCTGCTGCCATCCCTACTGCTCCGAAAAGCCTTTGGCGGACATATAAAAGCACACAAGAGCAGGGGCCAGACAAGAGCCAATGTAGGCATGCTGATTGGGGAGAACAGAGAAGCATAAGGAGAGAGAGAAAGAGACAGAGGGGAGTGATATAGCATCTCTTGGTGTGTATGTATAAGTCGATTGCTGATTTGTAAAGAAAAAAAGAAAATCTTGCACATTTTGGAAACCTGAGACTGGTTGTCAGGGAGAGCAGCATTAAAGGGATATCCTCACATACAGAGGGAAGAGTGGTGCAAAGGGCAGAGGAGGCTGGAAATAGACCAGTTGGATCCAATTATGTGTCTCATAAAACATGGATAACCTGCAGGTTGATAAACTGCCCAAACCAGATGAAAGAATGACCGGTATCTATACTTCTCTTCTACTCCACCCTCTCTTTCTTCCACCCTCACTGATTCATCCTCTCCCAGCCTCGCTTCACCCCCCCAACCCCTCTCCTTCCAGGTAAGTGATGATACCTATTTAATGAAGCAGTGGTCTCATTTGGCCTTGGTAATTACCCTATTAATCTTCATCTTCCAGGGCAACATAAATAAAAGAAGCCCTCGACCCCATGAGCAGCGCTGTGTCTCATAAAGTGGACAGAGCACGTCGGGCTCAGCAAACAGAGCTCCCTATCTATGCTGAAACAGCAATAACAGCTTTTGAAACAACATTGTGAGGGTTGGCCAGTGCCTCACTGTACAAATACAGAGACAGAGAGAGCTGCGACCTTACAGCAAGGTTTTGTTTAAAGATGGTGTGTGGAATGCCAAGCAGCGCTTTGGGCTCCAGGGGGATAGAGGGGCTTGGGGAGGCACTGGGGTCCCTGGCTCTGGGACTGCTGGCTCGGCACAATTTCCAGTGTGCCACAACCGTGATGGTGAGAAGAATGCCATTCATGACCCATGTGATCAGGATGATGATTTTTGAGTTATGGAGGATGGAAAACACACTAATGTCCCATAAAAACACAACTTCCCTTATAAGAACCATCCTGAAAGTGTCCTTCATCTGGACTCTTAATGGGGGGGGGGGCAGCACAATGGCTACACATTCTCTACACGGTCCCTGCACCTTCAGTTCGGACTATGTACATTACAGTGCTCACAGGATGTCATCAATACAACCAGTATAAACACAGTGATCCTTTGTGCCTTTTGTTTCTTTGTGGTGGCTGCATGCAGGGTTCCTGTGTGAGGACACAGATCTGCATTGGGAGGCTGGCAAGCTCTCAGAGGATTTCAGACTTCTGAGGGTGGACTTAAACAGCTGCTTATGAAGGATAAAGCCAGAACTTCCTGCTCCTCTTTTCCCCACAGGGTCCTCCTCTCCTTCCTGCTCCTCTCTTCTCTGCTCCTCTCCTGCTCCTCCTCCTCTGGTTCATCTTGAGCTGTGGCTCCAGTGAGCATGGATGAGATACCAGGAGAATCCCAAACTGTACACGTTTCATAAAGGCTGCTTTTGTCATGATGTGTTTTTGATCGTTGTTTTGAGATGGGGGTGATGATTTATGAAACGAGGGTGGTGCCTGGGGACCAAACATCCCAGTAGAGAGCACTTCCAGATGTTTGATTGGGTTAAATGGGATTAGGAGTTCACACACACACACAAACCTGCACACACACAGATATAGAGACCTGGGACTGACCACCAAGGTGGGCCCTTTGATCACGGATGCCAAACTACTGTTGTAATGGCCTGTAGTGCTTCCAAATGAGCATGACTAACAGACACTGGCCTCTGAGCACCATCTCATAATATACATATTGAACTTCTTGCTCCATTGTACTTATTAAACCATAGCAAATTAATTGCAGGTGGTAAGTGGGGCAAAATGACTTTATGGAATCTGTTCCACATTGTACATTGTTCAGTATGAAAATAATCATTTCTCACATCACAGAAGTTTACTGTCTGCTTAAAGGTTTTCTGTCTTATATGTAATGAAATAGCAAAGTGTATAGCTGCTTCAAGTGTGTGCACGTTATGTCAATCACAGCCACAGATGTCTTTGAACTGGCTGACAAACAGATGACAAATGAGTGCAGCTACACATGAGGGGTGAGAGACCCACGGGCCACTAGGTGTACTCACACATATCCATAGGGGCAGGTCTTAGTGCAGGTCAGAGGTCTGCACTTGGGCATGGGGATGCTGCACTCACACACCTCACAGCCAAAATCGTCCCTCTCGTATCCCATCGGGCATTGCAGGGAGCAGTATTTTCCCAGTTCAGGGCAGGAGTCATCTGAAAGAGTTGAGGGAGAGGTCATCCGATCATGGGCACAACAATCCATCAAAGGCAGAAGGCATGAGTTGCTATGGGGCTGCTCAAAGGAACATTCCTGTCATAGGAAACTTTGCAAAGACTGTAGCCATGGATGCAAATATGTGGTGATGAATATGAACATGTCAAAACCAAGCTTTCCTTTACAGCATTAGCAAAACAGGCAAGTGCAATGTTGTGTGTCCAGCTTTTTAATGCGAGAAGCAGCAGGTCAAAGGAAATGTATCATGTTCACTCCTCCCTGAAACGTTAACCCTTGAGACCCAACATGGAGTGAGGAAGTCAACTTACTGTTGAGGCACTGGCAGAGCAGACATCCATTTTTGTCTTGCTGGAAGCCGTAGGGGCATTCATTCCCTGACAGCGAGCAGTTTTCCAGCGGAGGACAAAGCATGGGGCTAACAGTCTCGTAAGAAGGCTCTGGTGAGCAAAAGAGGAGAAGGAGGGTGAGAACTTTGCATGAGAGCCACAGTAGTCAAAGTATGTAACAAAGAACAAATGATCCCGTTAAGAATTCTTCCTGGTTTATACTAAGATCCCCGCAGGTGTAATACCTCTCCTATGCTTTTTGTGCCATCTGTAATAGCTACTTATTTACACTGCTCTTATTTGGAATAAACAGTGATTAAAGATAAATGTAGAGCAATTACCCCAGGGTGGGTCGCACTGTAAGGGGGATTATACCTCTCTGGCTTATTGTGTGGAGCTGTTTCCCATTAATAAGTTGAATGTCTCTCATATGTTAGCTCAGGGATTACCACTGCCAGTCACACAGTGTCCCCCTGGACTGGGGTCAGACTGGGGTGCTGCCCAGACCCTCTTGAATCAGGGCCAGCTTTATTGAGAAGCCACAATAAACAAGCACACACACACACACCACAGCTATTCCCGTCAAACGTCTCTCGCCACGTTCAGTGGGAGGAGCAGCCCAACGAGCCGTTACTAATTACGCTCACAAAAAAAGGATCCACTTCAATTATGCAGCCTCTTGTGTTAAAAGTACACCGCAGCCACACACACACACACACACACACACACACACACACACAGGTGGGTCTCATTTTGGCGGGCAAGGGTAATAAAGGAACACAAAGAACCCTGCAGCTTGAAGAATGCTCTGTGGCCTCCTCTTTAATGAGCCCATGGCGACATGGCCTCTGTAGCAAAGCTGCAGGAGCCTGCTACATGTGGTATGTGGCCTAATGTTCACTTCATATAGATACGACTGATATATTAGATATGATGAATGCAAAATGTAAGATTTGAATGCCAACACGACTCTTCATACCTTCACAGAAAGGGCAGCACTCTCCAGGGATCTTGACAGGGTTTTGGCAGCTCTGTTTGCAGGCCATAGCTGTGCAGTGTGGCTCTCCATCCACACACTGGCAGAAGGTGCAGTCGTCCTCTTTCCACTGCTCCTCGTGAGCTCTGAGCTTATTATTCACCCAGCAGCTGGCCTTAGTGCTGTCCATCGACAGCAACTCCACATCTGAGCAAAGACGCAGACATACAGCATTATGGGTGATGAAACAAAAGTGAGAAAAGGCGAGAATCTTTGATCTGATTCTTAGCCAAGTCACATGTATAGTTTCGTTTGGCTATCACAAATGGGATTTCAAGCCAAAGCTACAGTCCAATGTATACACACACCTTCCTCTACTGTAACTGAATTCACAGGAGACACAGTGAGAACAGAGCTGGAGGAAGTAGGATACTCCATGAGGGAGCTAACATGATACCGAGACTGGCTTGTCACCAAGAGCTGAGAGCGCGAACGTGTTTGAACTGGGACGACTTATTTACATTTGTAAGTGGGGAGAGGCTCTTGACTTTGCAACAACATATGTAGGAATTAAAGCTGAAATGAGACAGGATGAAGTTAGGGGTATTGTTGTCATCCTGAGAGAGATTTCATAATTGGAAACACAGCAAGGGTGATGACATTCATAACTGCTGGTCTCCATGGTGTCTGCTCACCCTTTGGCTAAAAGCCTGAACTCATCGTTGAGAGTTTCAGCTGTGACCACTAAGGTCACGGACCAGGTCAGTGTTTGATACCATAAATCTCACTCCAAAGCAAAGAAAGCACTTCTTTTAGTTCTGTAGCCATTAGTAGGAACCATAAAGTTTGACAGTTTAAGAGCTAATCTGCACAGACGTTCAGCTCAGCATGAGGTGACGTATCGAGCCTGTTGTGGAAGCTTTTTTCCCCACTTACAATAAACAGCTGTAATTGTTTTTGTTCCACCTTTATTGGTTCCAGAGGTTAGAGGGTGGTCTCTGCATTTCCTCTGTCAGAGTGAAACAAATGAAGTTGTGTAGATATTTCTTTGATTACACATCCAGTGCAGCCTATTGAATCTGTGTCAGAGGGAGAAAAGGTGCTGTATACTTTACACAGGAGTCCTGTTTAACCCATCTGATCCCAGCTGAGCACTGCCTGTCTGGGTTCCATCCATCTGGCTGTGATTAACCTGAACAGGATCTTTTTCTCCTTCCTATTCACTCTCTCTGTCCCTGTGCACACACATACACAGCACCATGACCCTCATGATGAAACTTCAGGGTCAATCTGGGATTTTTGTATTTCACCTCCATGAAGGTGGGAGGCTTGCAAGAATATAAACAAGAGTGACTGAAACTGATGCAACAGCAACTTTTATTTATTATTTATTTTTTATCTCCTCACTGCTCAAAATGCCCTCAAAATCCTACACTTCCAATAGTGCAATTGAAAAGCTTCTTTCAGTTTATTTGGAGGCGATCCACTTGAAGCTGTGATAGCATAATGTCTTGATTAAAGCCACATTCATTGTTTTGTTGGTCACTCGGGGCAAGCTTCAAACACAGCACTCATGTGTTGTTACTTGTTATGGTGAATGTATTATATCTGTCTGTTGGTGTCTATATATCATCTCATAGATGGGTAAAATGAGCAGACATTTGGTCCTATGTTTATGGCCATCTAGTTAATCTCAGTCCAATGTTTACTTTCCTTTATGGTTTATTTTGTTAAAAACAGCTGGTTGACCTGCTGTGAACAATGATAGTAAGAATGAACCAGAGCACTTAAGCTGTGGGCTGTAAAACCCAAGTTATTATATGCTATAGAGTACCGCAGAGGTGAGGTGAATGATTCACTGTGGGTTTAGCATTGCAAGCAACCCCTTCACACTTATCTGATGTGATACTCTACAGTTCAGCTTTAGGTGTAATCACAACCAGGTAACCTACATAAGCCTCTTAATCCAGACTTTCAGTATTCCAGTAAATGTTCTCTGCAGCGAGCTGTGCAGTAAGTATGAGCAGCTTTCCATAAGAAAAAAGATGAAAGCATTCCATACCATCTAAATGCCTGCACATTCCAGGTGTACCTCCAACACTGACCTAACATGATCTCCTCTGCAACCTCGCTCTTTGTCTTCTTCCCCCTCTCTCTCTGTCTCTCTCCCTCTCTCTCATTTGCCTGATCAAGTGTAGCCACGCAGGCAGAGGCTACCGTCTCCATCCACAGGCCTCTGGCAGACTGTAATGTGGCTGCCATATGCGCTGCAATCCCATTTTTTTTTTACAATCTGAAGTGCACGTACTGGAGCTCTCTACCTGGCTTTGAGCAGATGTGTTTTTGTAAGTGGGTCCCCACTATTAAGCCTGGGCCAGATCTTACAAAGCCAAACTGTACACTCTAAAAAAGAGGCTTTTTATGTTCTTAGGTCTCCCCAGTGGAAATGAATCCTTGGCTGGTTCTTTAGTGCGCTTCTTCTATGCCAGGTATGTTAACAACTGTAGAGGCTGGTTATATGAGGAAGCCATTAAGGTAGGGTTATTGGAGGTAAGTGTCAGGCAAGGTGGATTTTGATTCCACCTCCACCCCTTCCTCCATCTACTCTCCACACTGGCAGCCAGCTGCAAAGGCTTTCTGTATGCCACATCGCAGTGGCCTCAATCCCCCCAAATCACAACTGTAAATCAGAGTCTCCCAATATTAACTGTATCGTGTTGGGCAAAATGAAGAATGGAATCACCATATCTAAGCAAAACATTAAATACGCACATGTACCTATGCAGACAGGGCAACACTCCCCCTCAGGAATGTAGAAGTTTTCACAGTCCAGCTCCGCACACTCTGCCTTGGAGCAGAAGGAGATTCCTCCTCTGCACTGACACAGCCAGCAGGGGTCCATGCGGTACACCTCTCCCTCGGAGAACTCCTTCCCATTGTGGACGCACTTGGGAGAGACTGAGGAGGAGAACAAGGAAAAAAGGATTCAGAGTCAGACAGATGCCACGACCCTTAAACTGAACACCATATGGGGACGATAACTTTTAGCACACACACACACACACTGAACTGTGCTCTGTCAGGTGTCCTTCACATTTGGCAGAGATTAACACCAGATCTGTCTCCTCATGACTTTATGATAGAAAAATGCACTTTTCCTCACAAGTGTCAAGCTTGATCAGTGAGAGGCTGTCGCTACTGTATACAATCAATTACGAACGCATCAACATCCGTTCATTTTCTGCTATTGATGGAAATGTTTATCTGAACCAAATGGTGCTGAGGTAGACACTGACGGCTGAGGCTAAGCCTCTGAGGTGGAATGGCATTTATCAGACAATGAGGCCGAGTCCATGAGCGGGGATTTCACAGGGATCTATCAAGTCTTGAAAAGGCGCTGGACTCTTGCGGTGCAGAGTAAAAGAAAACAGTAGTGGGTCTGAGGATTTTGGCAGAATCTGGGCTCAGTGTGCTGGTGGCAGGTGGAGTGAATCAGTGCTCTGGCCGCCTTCCCAAAAGAATCCAAACTCTTAGAACCTCTTTTAACTGCATTAAACCTATTATGAAATAGAATGAGCTTAGTTACAGCACTGCCAGAAAACCAAGGTCTGATCTTGTGTATGAGAAAACCTGGCCCAGTAAAGCCAGAACACAAATGGGAACCTTGACCTGCTCCTTGCACACTTGAGGTGTTTGAGCACTGGCATGGATGTCTGTGCGTGTGAGTGCCTGTGACTAGGAGAGAAAAACAAAGACAAGGAAAAGCTAGATAAATAGCTAATAAAAGAATGATGCTAGTTTCTCTGGCAAACTAACAGGAAGGTTGCAGCATGACGCATCAATGGTAATTATACATCACATGTGCCTCAGCAGCTCCGAGTGACTTAACATTATAAGATCTTAAATAACCACACAGCAACTTCTCATCAAACATAGTGCAACATGAGGGAAGTGAGGCAATGCGGTTATGTAAGAACGTCTCCAGACTCGTAGAGGGGTAGCTGCATCAGTAAATGTATTGCACAGATGCAACCAGATGTGGGGCCAGTGGTTTCTATAAATGAGTGTGGAGGTCATGGCGGCATCTGCACGCCATACCTGTGAGCGTCTGTGCCAGTGACCCTCCAACAACCGGCGCTTGCACCCTAACACAAAGCAGGTGGACCAATGGAGGTGAAAGTGGGGAGTGGGGATTTGTTCATCTTTTATTCTCCTCCTCTTTTAGTCATTCTTTCTCCCTTTCCCCCTCTCACTCAGTATTCTTGCTGCCATGCTTTGCGTGCAGCAAACCCAAGCAGAGAAAATGCAATAAGCACTTTAGCTGGCCGAAATCAAAAGGCACGGCAACGTTTTTTAACGCTCACAGAAGCAATAGGAAGTCACATGAGGGGATGCTCACATGTGATTTCCGCAGTGTTTGTTAATGGTAATCCCTAAAACAACTTGCAGCACTGAGTCTAAATTCCAGTCATGCTTTGTGATGTTCGCTCTTCTCTAAATTGAGATGAGGATTGGACGTGGAGATGGATGGGCCATAAAACACTGACCCTAGGCTGCTCTAAATCATTCATAATGGACTGTCATACTGGAGCTCTTTGTGGTTTACAGGCAAAACAAGCCAAACCACAGAGGGAACATGACCCTGTCTATAGATTAACAGTGATGGGATTCATTAAAATCAACTCTGCTGTGATACGTTTGATCAGTGCAGACTATCAGTGGTAGGAAATACGAGTTAATCTTCTGTCATCGACACAACCACTCATCAGTGTACGAGGACATGGCTGTTGCGTGTTTCTAACAAACTCAAGCTGAGCTCCTAGAGAATGACGAGTGTGCTGATCTCAGCCTTATTGCTCAACATTGGCGCAAGTCTCAAAGGAACATGTGCAGTGCTGAACCTGCTCTGTATCCAGGGCAGAGTTATGTGCCAGCCAAAGTGTTGATAAACATCAGGATCATCTGTAACATCAGATGACGTGAGGTCAGGGTGGTGGCTGCCAGGTTTGCTCTGCCACCCAGATACAGCCGCTCTCCGGCCAACAGTGGAAAGAGTCTATTGTCGACGGAGGCCAAAACACACAGGTGGAGCTTATTGTCACTGCACACACTGACCCGGGCTAAATATGAGCCCACCGCCAAGTGGGCAATGGAAACAAGTTAATCAGTCCAAGCCTGACACTCAAAGACAATGGGGGCCCGTGTTAAAGTGCCTTCCATTACAGGATAGGTATGGTATTTGAAAAGCAACTAGGAGCATGTAGGTCTAAGGTACAGTTTTGTAGCTGGTACTTTGGGGGGGCCTCTGCAGGACCTGGGAGGTTACTAGGGGGCCCAGTGCGTGTCCTTGTCCGTGTCCCTGTCTGTGGAGCTTTCTGACACGGCGCGCAGTCATGCAGTCCTAACAGACAGTGGAGGCAGCACAAAAGGCATCAAGCCCCAGGCCCAAAGAACAGCAGACACTTGTTATCAAAACACTGATCCCATGGCCCCCACGGCTGCCATTCAGCCCCCGCTGGCCTGCCGGACTCGATTACCCTCCCCACTGGCAGACTGGAGCACATAAAAAGCATTCCCATCAATGAACTGTTGAACCTTTTCCCTTTGGATGTGTGACCAGACAGGAACCCTTTGACACTGCACTTCTGTTGAGCAAATTCGTAGCCTAAGCACTTTTCTGGTCACTGCGCTCGTTAAGTCCATTAATTCCAGGACACGGCACTCATTTATACATGTGGAGGGGCCAGAATGGGAATTTGTTCTGTTGGTAAAACAGCGAATATTTGTTGGGAGCGCAGAGTAAACAGACCAATACCACAGGTCCCCTCCCTGCCTTCCTGACTCTCCTGGTTGCCTCTGGGCCACGACAGAGTGCTGAAGTCTCCCTGTGTGTGAATGATCCACATCTGCTCTCTCTTTCTTCTCTCTTCCTGTATTTCTTCTGTCTCTTTCGCATCCGGTGACAAAGTGTTGCACAGGCACATTTCAGAGCAGCGACCTGCTTAGAAAGACCGATTATATTCTATAACCCTTTAAGCAATATAAGTACTTGTGGCTACACTGCTGAAAACATGTTTTGGAACCCCCACCACCCCAGGAGGAATCGGCCAAGCCCGATAAACAGCCCAACAGTAATTATCCAATCAGCAGCTTTCCTTTTCATCTGTGGACATTTGGTCAGTAGGGAGGAAAAGCTTACTCTGAGGAAAATAATTGCCTCCTCAAAGGCGATGAATCTCACACCAACTGTGCTACTGCTTCCCCCAGTGGGAGACCAATCCAAACAGCATGTGTATTGTGCAGTTCAGTGTAGTAATCACCTTTCTGGCACTCAAAGACATCACAGCAGTCTCCTGGCTGACCGCTGGCCTGGCTGAGCGGCACAGCCCGCTGTCCGCTCGGGCACTGGGGCTTGTGGCAGGCGCCAAGGTCGCAAGTGCACTGGGGAGGTATGGAGGGACAGCAGCCAGCAGGGGGCGTGTAGCTCTTGGTCAGGACGGATCCATGGGGGCAGGAGGGCACCTGCAGGGCAGGACATGTCACCCCGGCACACCTCAGCTCCTCTGAAACACACAGACATGGTTCACACTGAGATGCAAGTGAGTATGTAGAGCAAACAGAACATGCATGAAAAAAAAAAAACTATGACGCAGGTTTGGCATCTTTTTAATTTTTCTTCTTTTCTGACACCACCTTCAACTGCCCTGGATTCTGACAGTGCCCACACTGTTCTCCAGAGGAGGGGTTGTACAGTATGTCTGTTTATATGTGTGTGAGTGTGCATGTGTGTGTGTGTTTGAGGGCTGCCACCTCCTTGTAGTGTCAGTTGAGCCACTTTAGAACAGCTCTGCTTGTGTTACGGTCTAAAGCTGAGTTCACACAGTCACCCAACACAAACTCTGTGCACAGTCATCAGATCCCCACTCCAGTCCGTGACAGCTTTACAGCATCCTGTCAGAGAAGTGAGAGCGGCGCTGCAGACACGACAAGGCTCTCTGCATATCCTGTCTACGCTCCTCTGATCCCACCCAGCCTAGCTCGACAGGCTCACAATCCAAACAGCCCCTCACGCTCTAAAACCAGTCATTAATACCAGCCAACTTTCAACAGAGCCTTTCTTAATGCCAGTTTAGAATCTCCCCTTCACTTAGCATACCAGGATGTGTTTGTCTATTCATTTGCCAGAGCCAGCATAATAGCTCTGATACCCCTTGTTAGGTGGGAAAGAAGTGCAGGGGCACTGGAAGTCTGGGCAGGGGGTTCAGGGGTGTATTTTGGAGCCCGTTCAGGAAAAGAAAAGTGGAGCGCCCCTCTGTACAGACATTGTATGAGAACAGTAGCTACCTTACAAAGATTGGATTACCCAACCAAAGAGATGTGTTTATTTTGGTTCTCAGTGTCACTGTAATGTATACAGTGCAGGGAGAGCAGACTCGTGTCCCGACCTATAATGGTCAATCACCAAGTCATTTCCCAGATCCCCAGCTAAAAGACCAGCACACGCGCACACACACATGCCACACACACTTTGACAGCTGAGAGAAAGAGTGGAAAGGCAGCACTGACTAGATTAAAATCATCATCATCATCATCATCATCATCATTATATAAGGATGTCAACAAATGACTTTCATAGAAGAACATTAAGTTAAGTGATTAGGATTTTGTCATGCAGGACACTTGAAGAATCTTTGCATACATATGGTTTTTGAGGCGAGCGGTTGCATAACAGTGCTCTGGATATTTTGGTGGCTTTTCCAGAAGCTGAGTTTTGTTGATGGTCTTAGCAGACTGGTGCTGGCTCCACTGTGCAACACAAGTCTCCCAGAGGATGTACCTCATCCCTGACATTTGAAGACCTGTAAATGGATCCCTCTTGGTTTTGCCACCAGATGGGGAAACTGAAACAGAGAGCAGCTCAGGGTCCAGACTTCTGATCCCCTGATAGTGCCCCTGCTGTGCCAAGTCCCGTACTCAGCAGAGCGGGACCTCTTCTGTACAATCTCACCAGGCTCGGGTCTGACCTGACGCTCGGCTGGCGTTGTGGTTAAGTAGCCGTTTGATGTCTACCTGACCTAGAGTAAACACTGAGTTGGGGGCTGATCGCGAGATGGGGGCTGGTCTCAAGGGGCTGTAAGACTGTTACTGCTGTATTTGGTGGGTGGGGGTAAGATTTCTGACAGATGAAATTGAGGATAAGGGAAATGTTGAATTTTTCTGGCTCCAGAAAAATACAGCAGGAGTGTGAGGTATCTGTACTGTACTGTTTACTCAGGCAACCTGGGAACAGTGAGGGCCACCACAAAGCGCTCATTGATAAACTTCGTAGCTGAATAGTGTCATAGAAAATGAGGGAAAAACCCTTGAATTAGGGGAGGCTACAAGCCTTTTAACGGTTCTTGGCCTAATTCCTATGCTGGAGTTAAATAAACTTCAGTTGGAAGCGCTGATTAGCAAATGTTTTACTTCCAATAAAGTCTAACGCAGTCTGCCGCTGCTCAGTTGAAAACCAGTTTTGCATATGAAAACCTTGCCATAGAAAAATGCCCTGGGACGATCCCGCACAACGTTCTGCATTTAGAAAAAAACACTTTCTGTGTATTGTATGTGTCCCAGAGAAAGCTGATTACTCTTTCAGTAGTGATAATGGCTGGGGTTAGAGTGTGCTGGGAAAAGCAGCTGGCAGACATACCATTGTCATTCAAATGAATAGAATTGTATCCATCCGTGGAAATGGTCCAGACCCTTGCAAGTCCAATTAATATAATTTTCTAGCAGGCACATTTAAAGGACAATAGGCAGACAGGGAGGATGGAAAAAGTCAGCAGCAAATGGGTTTTATCCTGTGCTGTTTGGGTTCTATCTCGGAGCATAAATGGCTGTAATTAGTGAGTCAGCAACCACAGAACCAATCTTCATATCACAATGGTGGCCATACTCCAGCTTGCACAAACACAAAAGGCCTGATTTGGTATGCACGATAAATTCTCTCTGCAGATTAGGCAACATGTGCTCTTGTACAACTGTAAGATAGCAAAGAATGGGAAACCTTTGACCTCAATGCACAACCTGCAATAACATACTCACACAGGTTCACACACACACACACACACACACACACACACACACACACCTGACGCTGGTCTGGAAGAGATACAGAAATTGCTTCAATACCACAGAGCAGCTTCTATTGTAAACAATGCATATTTCTGGCATCTCAGCAGCTCATTGAAGAAAGAAAAACACCTCCGTCCTGAACGGGTTTTTCTTCCCTTTAAGCTCGGATACAAGGAGCGCAGTCTTTCTCCGAACCGGAGCGGCTCAGCCAGGCAGAGGACGCTGTGTTGACAGCCTGAGTTTACTCATGGAAAAAGTGCACAATGTGAGTTCTGTTCACCGACTGACTTTGGAAGCAAGTCAGAGGAGAACAAAGCTGTCTCAGTCCAGCTGCCCTCCGTGGGTTTCTGGTCTGTCCTCAGGTTTTATAAAGTTGCTCCGCGAGGGGACACATCAGGGCCGTCTCTCTCACATAAGCTGTGGGGGCCTGGCCCGGAGCCCACCAGCAGTTACAGCTGAGAAAGTCACCATTGTTCACTGTGTGTGTGTGTCAGCGTGTGTGAGGACAGTGGAGCAGGTCTGGGAGGAGGTCCAGGCCAAAAGGCACAGACGGGGTCACCTGGATGAAACACTCGGTGGGAACTTCACACCATGGTTTGAAGCCTGAGGTAGACGGGGTGTAGGCATGTGGCCGCTTGCACCGGCTGCCTGCACGCCTTGCTGTCTCACTCTGGCTAAATATTTGCAGATGAAAAACGTGATCTCAGCGTCCTAAGCAACACCGCTGCAGCTGTGAACCAGCATGTTTGGGTGAGGTAATGACCAATGTCCACGTGTAGGTGCACATTTGCGCATAGATGCACTGGTGTGTGTGTTTGTGCTAGTGTGTAGCGAGTGTACTTAAGCATGTGTGCATTCCATTGAAACACACCCTTTCCCTTAACATCCGATTGCCAATAAGATTAGGCTGGTGACGGAGAGCATGAGGGACCTCTATCAGGCTAAAGGCCATGTCTATCACTGTATCTGGCACAAAATGCATATGAAAGGAGTAAACGTTCTCCAACACATCTCACGTGTACTGTCCCTCACAGGAGACTGTACCTAAAAAAAACAATCTGTAACAAATGTAGAAAACACTCGATGGGAGATCTGGGGTGTGGACAGCTGTTGAATAAATTGTGGAAGAAGCAGTTGAGTTATATATGGACTCCAGCCATATGGACCTGTTCCCTTTTAGGGGGGGAAAGGGAAACAGAATGTCTGATGATCGGAGAAATGTGTCTGGGAACAACAGGAGTTGACCTGCGCTGCAGTCGAGGTGCCTTTGATTTGTTAATGGTTATGGTTGGGTCAATAAGCTGAGGTTTTCAACCTCCATTTAGTGAATGGGCTGAAGGTTAGAGCAGAGTCTTCATGTGTGTGTCTTGGCTTTCTCCCTGCTGGCCTAACGCTGGCTGGTTTGGTTCGCGGCTGACCATGAGGACTGAGTGGGATGACGGCAATCCCACCACGTCTGTAAGGGAAGCTCTTTGTCTTGATTACCACACAAGAGTTTTGTTTCCTCTTTGAAATCACTACCCCTCCCCACTGTTCACACACAGTGAGACGAGCTGCTTCCAGGGCACAACAGGGGCTACAGCTTCCACACAGCGGACATGCACACACACACACACACACACACAGCACTGAGACGTCTCGCTCCTCTTCCAGCCAGTGGTCTGGCTTGGCCTGCAATAGCCCTGCCACAAAGAGGCTGCAGCCGAGCAGAACTAACAGTCCTTTCACAGGGGCAGACGGAGGCAGGACGGAGGTGGCATAGGTGGGCTTGTAGATTTGTGAGTTGGTTTGTGCTGTGACATCATAGTGGGCACTGCCTCCCTCCCAGACTGCTGTTGCTTGTTCCTGTCAGTGAGCAACAGCAGGGAATTCCTCTGAAATAACCATTAAGAGTCTTATCATGAATGGAATATGTAAACTGTCTCGGGGTGTAAAATTACCAAACATCACCCCACCAAGGCTCCGGGGCCTGTACTTGACACAAATACCTCAACAAAACGGTTGGCCTCTGTTGTGATTTCCTATCTTCCGGCGTCTGCCCCCCCCCCTCCTCCTTCACTTATCACATCCTCTTTTCTCTCCGACATGTGGGTGATATGTCTCGAGCACCATGTTGCTTCTGACTGAACATTTGCCGCCAAATTACATCAGTGTCTTGTGCACCAGCGGCAAATCTAGCTGATCAAGCACCGGCAGTGATGAGGCGAAAAACAATGTTGAGTTTTAACAGATCACAGTGAGTCAACAGCAGACGGTTAAAGTGACAAGACCGCTGAGTGAGTCAGAGGGAAAGTGAAAGGCCAAACTACATCCATGTGTGAGTGTCAAGAAGAGGATCCAAAGATTTGGGACACAGCACAGATGATAATGGTGCAGTCCCAGAAGTTTTCGTGCCTCGGGATCAAGTTTACAGGATGTATTTACTGTCACACAGGGCACGCTAGCAGACTAAATAAGTGCTTGCGAAGGGTTGCTGTACACTGTCACCATGCAGCCCTATACGAGCGAGCAAAACAGTGATCCTTCCTAACTGCAGAGTCAGAGGCTGGTCGCAGAGGAAGCTCCTGCTGATGACAGACAAAGGAAAAATCTCTGCCGAGACATCTAGACAAACAAGATAATTATCACACACAGACACATGCACAAACACAGACGCAGACACGCAGGCTCAAATGCTCCCGTATACAGGCTCATTTACCCTCACACACACAGACACACACACACACAGAGTTATACATAAAACAGCAAGTGTGCATCGTTCCACAATTTCCACAATGCACACTTAACAGATGCACACATCCTGGTCTCTCACTTAATGAGGGGCCATCAGAGGGGGTGGGTGTGTGCTGTGGTGAGAACTCATAAGCTGCTGAAAAATGTTGTTTACAGTTTTCACTGGTGTGAGTTTAAACTGTCATCCATCGGGCTCAGACTTTGAGATGAGGTAGTTGCAAATCACAGAAGAGTCGCACTAAGTCTTTCATTGGAGCACTAGACGTCAGTGATGATACGTCTAAACAATATAATGTTTGATGAACACACTTCCTGTGGGATTTACCGAGTAAGCATCCACACAGCTGCACTGTAGATGTTCTGTAATAACCTCTGTTATTTGTAGACTAAATAATCTCAATCTCCTCTTCAATTGAAATGTCGGGGGGGGGGGGGGCTTTGAATAAAGGGGAGCGACGTGGATAAAAGCACAGGCAGGCACAGTCACATGCTTTGGAATTAATCTGCTCACTATAGCACCAAACTGTTTTCAATAAAGCTCGCCACCTCTCCGTCTCTTCAGAGCGCCATCTCCACTAAGATGAGGTTTACCCAACATACACAGAGGTTCATTGAGTTCACCCGGTGGCAATCCTGTTCTATTTTGCAAATGTCACTCAGGAGGCAGACGACACTTAACGCCTGCCCATCTAGCAGACGCCTCACAATCCAAATGAGGAAACTAAACTCAGTGTGCCAATAACATCTTTCACTAAGAAGTGTCGATGTGGGAGCCAGCTCAGAGTGGAGGCAATCACACATTCCTCTGCTCTTGCAGTTGATTCAAAAGGTACTCTCACCACCCCACCATCCGCCCCCACCCTGCATGGGGCAAACATTTATCTGCTCTATACTGTACATTATTCACATAGAGGCAATCTCTGTTTTTGCTATGACGTCAGTCGGCTTCACACCTCTCTTTCACTCTCTAAATCTTTCTCTCTTGCCTTCTTTTCATGACATCAATCTTGTGCTCCGGATCTCCTCCACCTCCTCCACTCAATTTCCCACCCTCTGCACCATGTATTGTAAAGTGCTGTGCATGTTTAGCTGTGGGCTTTTTAGGGAGAATGATAAAAAGGGTTAACTGTACAACTGCATACGATTCTTGCTCTTTTTTGGCCCCTTTTGCTTAAAATTAAAGTTGACCAACTTTAGACTCACACGATTTTCATTGGTCAGTGACAATATGCTTCCCCTCAGGCATAATGAGGCCGGACATAAGGAATGTTGCAAACAGAGGTGATTTGTACATGAGCAGGGCAAAACCTTTTAGCAACAGTGCATTTATATCACTATTAAGCATAGAGTTAAGATAAAATGTGAATTGTTATCTAAGACAATGATTCTCCATATTAGCTGAGTAGAGTTACTGTTTGCCTGCTGTGTGGTTGTCACTTCCAGTTGCAGGTCATTTGAAGGTTACCTGCGGCTTCCTGGCACTGGCTGCGGTTGATGTAGGCGAAGTGGTGGTGGCAGCTCTGAGACTCACACACACAGCCCTCAGCGGTCAGGTTACACCCAGAGAACATGCAGGCCGGGTTGGATGGTCCCACATACTTCTCTCTGTGTCTTTCCCGGTGCTCATGCTTCCGTCCCTCTGAAATCCAGCCATGGATACACACACGAACACACACACACAAACACACACACACACACACCACAAACCACAGTCATCACTGAGTCACATACAATGGCACCACTCAAGGGTGAGTGGGGAACCACTAGACAAAGCCTTAGCATGTGTGTCATCACTATGATATGTAAGTAGCATTAGTCACCTCAGAGCCACATCTGTTGTGGATTAGCCCCTCTCAATGGACAGCATTATCCCCCACTTCTGTGCTTGTGTGTGTGCACGAATCTTGTGTGCCAACATGTGTGTGTGATGGAAGAAGAGGGCCTCACCTGACTTACTGGCCTTCATGCAGGTTTCTTGGTCTGGATAGGAGAAAGAGCCCAGGCAGGAGTGACGGGCATCACACACACACTGTCCTCCAGCTCTGTCGCAGCCCGTCACCAGGGGACAGCGCTCGTCCTCCAGGCCTGCCTCTGGATGGTCAGGGAGAACTGCAGGAGGGGGGACATAAGTGAGAACATTAGGATTGGGAAAGAACATGAACTTCTCGCTTGGATTCGTTTGTGCACTTCACTCACTTTGACTGTGAATAAACAGACATTGGACAGAGTTGAAGGTGAAGTGTAATCACATGTCTAAATGTGCCAGAGACCAAGATTTGTTTCCCAAAAGCGCTGAGGGTTTAGCCAGCTCACAGCCTCTGTTGCAACACACTGCCCTGGCACAACCGTAACCGAACTGACCAGTGTATTTTTGGGCTGCCATCTCCCCACCCTCCTCATTGTACCAGGCTACTTGAGCCATTGAGCCCATTTGTTTGCTTTTGTTCCACAGCATGGGGCCCTCCCAGGGCCTCCATCTCTGCTGGTTGCCAGAACGCCTCTTCTGTACCAGCGCCACTTGCACCATACACTGCATATTGTTTGTTCGCCTTGCGAGCCTCACCCCCTGAGATGGCACCTCGAAACTTAGTTCAACTGGGACAAAACTTAATGACAGGAAGGAACGCATGGAGGTATAACATTAGCACCATGTGAGCTGAATAACCACCAAAACCTCGAGATTAAAAGGGCCCCAATATACACATTAACCACAGTATTCCTTTCACATTCATGCATAGACACACATACAGCCCCACATTACCCTCCTTCATGGCTGTTGTTGAGTGGCAGCAGAGTAAACAGGATGAGACCAACTGTAACACAGAGTAACCCCTTCCCAAACATTTAGATCCCAGGCCTCACATCAACAGAATGGAAGCGTGATTGGAGCTTATCATAATACTCCGGCTTTCTTCTCCAAACAGCTATGCACCAGAACAATGCACAAGAGGAAAAGGCTTAACTCTCCAAGATAAACATGAGCACCTCGTAGTATATTTACCTGACCACTGTTGCGATCCTTCCTGAAATAAAGCCCCACACAGTGAGATTCCTTCTTATTCTCAGCGGGTCAGAGAAACAGAACACAACTGATTGGAAAGAATTGCTGCTCAAAGCTGTAAACTGTAATAAAACACATGGGTTGATGCATGTTAATTTAAAGCAGAGATTCCACTACAAGAGAAAGCCAGACTCTTACTGTAACAAATGTCACTGTTTATGTGAATCAATGTGCAGGAATGAGCTTCCTCAAAAACAATCCCAACTCTGGGTTGATAATGTGGATGACTCATGGGTGATGCAGGATGCTAACCAGCCATATGGTAACCAGCAGCTAATGAGAGAGGTGAAGGTAATTCTACCTTTAACCTGAGCCAGCTTGTTCTGTTAATAGCTCTCGCAGACAGCCAGTGAGACCAGAGGAAGACAAGCAGCCTTTTCAATAAACTGCACCAAAACTTTCCCTGTGATTTCCTCTCACCTTAAAATGATCCTCACCTCCACATTTTTTCCATCCTGAGGCTTTCCTGTGCCTGGGAGGGTATTTTCATTTGAGATGAAGGTAGTCTGTGTGGGGTGCTAAATCTGGCACATGGAGGAGGCAGGAGTCAAAACAATTAATGAACTCCTGGACACTGAAAACATTGTGTCATTATCTAATTTTAGCTTGACCCCGGTGGGATCCATTTGTTCTGAGCTGGTCTGTCCCAGCCTTTAGCCTGACCCTGGTCCAGTCTGGTCTAGCCTGGTAATCTATTATCTGGCCTGGCACGACTCTAGCCAAAGTCTATGGCTTCATCCCTGGGGGATTCCTCTCTTAGCCACTGAGACTGCATGTCTTGGCATCCTGATCCAGGATGGGAAAGCTGACCTCTAGAGGCCCTCTGACTGATAGCGAGCTAAAAAGGAAGTCTTTGAAACATTAGATAATACCAGAGGAAGGGAGAAGTAGAAGGCATGTGAAGGAGTGCAGTGGACATAGCGTCCCCGTAAGACAGACACTCTTGTTACATGGTATGTTAAGTGCCTGTGGAGCTCAGGGAAACTTGGTGTGGGAGGCCAGTCACAGAAATACAATGAGAACATCAAAACAAGTCAGCTGCAAAGACCGAATCATTTCACTTGAGTGACAGGGCGATCGCTGAAGCTGATACAATAAGGTGAAAAACCAAGGTCTCTCTGTAAAAGCAGCCTGGACAGCTCATGAGACACAAGGTGCAACCTGAAACTCCTATATTTCATTCACTTTTTATGTATTTTTTGTCAGCTTCTGCATTTAAATGCCAAACTCCCTTCATGGGAACGTTTGATTTGAATATCTCTGGTATTGAGCTTGGCGGCTCATGCAGTTATTTTTGGTAACTCTGTTTTAAACGCAGATTACTGGAAACACAACATGCTATTAAACACTTCCACAGTTTAAAAAAAAACACGGGGTTAACAGTTCATTTCCAATTCCTTTTGATATCGGTTTCTTACATAACATTTTCAAGGCTGGAAAACTCAGCGTGCAATGACTATTGCAGATCCCCCTTGGCAGCAGGAGCCCCGAGTGGTTAGAATTGTTGTTTCCACTACGTTTTTCAATCTTGTCACACCAGTGAACAATAACAGAATAAAAACTGACCGCTGATGTATTATGCAAGGTGTTTTGATGTTGCTGCATCCCCACTCTAACAGATTCTGACCACCCAGAAAATCAAAACTGTGAGCAGAGGCAGGGGATCAGAAAGCGGAAACATTTACCCCCTACTCCTGATTGCAAGTCTAATCACTTTAAGACCCTCGCAGCCAGAGGAGGGAAATCTGGGATCAGCCTCCAGCAGCCTGCCTACTGTGGCCCCTGAAAACACACCGGGAGGTGTTGATTTACCCCCACCTAGACCCTCTGGGATATTAAGGTTGCATGTGTATGTGTCTGATTTAGGGGTCAGCAGCGTGTCCTGAGGCCCCTGGAGTCACGGGACCACAGGCACCACTCAATCAGAGGAGCCATTAGGCCTCCCACTCACTCCAAAGCTGTTAATTTGCAGAGATGTCCTCCAGACGCCAGCCTAACCTGTACACAGGGCACAATCAGCAGCAGCGTCTCCTGGGAAGGCCCGGGGCTAGAGACCCCTGGTAAACCCTCGTGGAGCTCAGACCACCCCACGGACGGATGATGGGAGGGCAGGGTCAGGAGATCCACACACCCACTGAGAGCTGCTTACTCTCTCTTTCAATCCCATCAGTCCTCCTCAATCACCTCAAAACAGGCTGGACAGAGTGCAGGTGGAGGAGCTGCTGGTGGTGGTGATGGGGGGAGTCCTCCCACCGCTTATTTGTACCTCAGGGGAAGAGCCATTGCTAAACATTGACTGCACGGAACCCAGCATCCTGTGCATCTCCTTGAAGCTCCGAAAGTTGCTCAAATTGTGCGTAAAATGAGCACATCCACTGTACAAGAGCCCAGCTCTGCTTGGCAGAGCACAGCACAGTGGGGTCACAGGAGAATCTGCTGGAGACTGTTGCAATCATGCTGTCAAACCATTACAGCTCTCTCTCTCTCTCTCTCTCTCTCTCTCTCTCTCTCTCTCACACACACACACACACACAACAATACACAGAACAAAAAGGGCTGCACATTTCTTTAATTACTGTGTATTCCAAGGAAAAAAAAAAAAAAAAAAAAAAAAAAAAAAGAAGACAGTCCTCATTTTTGGGTGCAATTCACCACCCTCCTTTACATGTCTCTTTGAGCTGTGAAATAAAAAGCACAGGACCTACTAGAGCTCAAGTGTAACCTGGTGCCAAATCACTGCCGCCAAACTTATTGTGGTGCCTCAGAGCTGAGAGTGAATGAAGCTCTGAGGGGAAGAAAGAGCAGCTGAACATGACTCCTCTCCTGGCAGTCAAGAGCCCCTCAGACCTGGGAATCTGCTCCAGGCAGCCAGAGACAAGGTAAACAGTGACACAATCACTGCAGTCAGGGCTGGACTGACAGCTGAATGGTGATGCCCTCAAGCCACTTAAAGGGGATAGATGGTTACCTATAGTCCCTTTGATGAACGCTCAATAGTAGCATTAATGTGTTTTCTCTGCTTCTGCTTTTATAAATGATCATAATAAAATAACACAGTTTGAATCAGCCACAGACGACACACTTCCACTCACCTTTACATACTCCGATCTCTGGGATTGTGGCAGGTCCAGTCTTATTCACAGAGGCGCAGGTCAGACCCAGGGCGCAGTAGCCGTGCGTCCAGTCCTGTCCGCCGCAGGGCTCCCACTCCAGCCGGGTGCACTGGTCACAGCATCCGCACGGATCCCTGGCCAAGGTCCGGCCACCCTCGCAGCCGTGCGGGGCTTTGACTGGACAAGTCCGGAGATTACACGGCGTGCACTCGTGAGCCGAGAGCGCCCGCACCAGAAAGAGGACGTTCAATATCACAACGGAGCACTTGCCGAACATGTTTCAACGCCTTCTGTTAAGTTTCCCAGAGAAATCGTTCCGCTTCTGTCAGACGGTAAGCCACATGAACTCACAGCGGTGCAACACACCAGCTGCTGGATGGTGCCAAAGTTGCCCAAAGTCTCCTTTAAAGTTTTGCTGAAGAGTCTCTCCCCTCGGGCGCGCTGTTTATGACACCGCAGCTCGCTCCACCAGCACAAATACCACGAGTCTGAAGTGTGCGGATGCGTCTTCAGTGGCAGCAAATATCCACAGGCAGCTGGCTCAGTGTACGCAGGTAGACGCACGTCCCGAGCGTCTCATCTGCTCCACATACACGCAGAAATCCCAGACACGTCCACTGAGGCTCGTTGCTGCTGACAGCCACACACCAGAGCACAATCTGAGCCCTAATTTGACATTCAGGCATATAGAAATTAGCGGTGCACCCCTCCCCCCCTGACTGACACAGGAGCCGACCAGTCACAAGAAGCGAAAGGAGGGAGGATTTGAACTGATTTATCTCTCCGCTCCAACTCGTCTCCTTGTTGCGCAATGATGCAACTTTGAATGTCTTGAATGCAAGTTCCCTTCTTCTGCCTCGTGCTCTGGAATTTGGACAAACAATGAAGGTAATTTTAAGGTGATGTGAAGACTATTTACTAAAAATACTTTAAATGAATTCACCCAATTATCACCTATAGATCCAGGGTCAAATAGAAATGATCAATCTGAATCATATGCCAGAGAGTAGTGAAGTACATGAAACCACAGTAGTAGAGTAGGATAGCATATATTTTTATGTCACAGGGTGCATGGCAAGGCTCCTGTCACCACTGTACTTATTGTTCCCTATCTCAGTTCAACAATCCAGCCATTAAGTCTGTCAAAGCCTCATAATAAAACCTATCAGACATTATCAAGGCCATATATCACTCTACAGTTTAACCTTTTGTGTGAGTGTGTGCTAGCTTGTGTTTTAGGTCTTAGATTGTGTATGCAGGTGGCTTTAGGAAGGTAAAAGGTCATGTGATGTTTGTTGGGGTGGTGCTGTGCCTACACTGACAGATGGTGTACATGGGGGGCAGAGGACACAGCTGGAGGCTGAACGTGACAATGTCACTGGCACTAGAAATCCAGAGGAAATAATGCTGCTTAAAAAAGACATGAAACACCGCTCTATGGCACAAGCCAGTCGAGGGTGTCACTTCAGTCTGTTTTACATTAAGGGGACCGCAACTGAGCAAATAATAAGAATAAATGGAAACCAATCAATAGAGAGATGTCACATGTGAGAATATGAGGAGGGTCCAGTGCTGGGGTTTCTTCCTCGGTGTCACTGGAATCATTTCCTCTTCAAACACCAATCAGATGTCATCTGGGATGATTTCTCCCACAATGTCAACACACAACAGCACCTCCTTCATTTGCAACATCTGCCTGGAGCCACCCGCTCCAACACAAACACAACATGCAGGAAACCGGCCCTGCAGTACGCATAATCAGCCCTTGCAACACAACTCGGCTCTTGTCCTCCTGCTCTCCCTCCACCCTCCCTCGCCCCGTCCCCTCCTTAAAGCTCTTGTCAGATGGGTCGACCCACTGACCGCTGGCCGGACACCCACTGCTGGTCGACGGCAGATTAGACCAGGACCTTGGAGAGCCTCGGTTTCCATTCACTTACAGAGTCTGTGGCCCAGCAGCACTGACCTATTTGCTTGTGTGATGTGCTTTCAAATGGGGCCAGCTGGCTGCTCTCAGAGGGCCCTCGTCCTGCTATCATGGACCAGAGGTTTGTCTCTGGCCAGCTGAAAAGTCACCACAGCACCTTCTGGTTTTCTTTCTATCTATCTACACTATTAATTAGATGTGAAACTGCTACAGGCGATCACAAAAGATGGCTTTCTTCTTATCAGAGGCAGGAATAAACAATACAATGACTGTGCACAAAACTAGGATACACCCTCATCAGACTCACTCTGAGCATATGCACTGTGTCCAACATTGCATGAACGGAGTATTTGGAAAATCTCCCAACTGTTTAATGTGACATCAAAGAGCAGAATTAGATTATCCATCATTCTGACTGTGTGTACCATTGGAATAAGTGCAAAATTAGGTCCAAACCTGGCTAATTAATTAGTGTTGTGCTCTGTTGTCTAAAACCAGAGCACAATCTGGTGGGGTGCCATGTGCCTGGGTGTTGGTGACTTTGCGTGAGTCTCTGAATGGAGCAAACAGAAGGAAAAGGTGGGGCAGTGAAAAGTGTTTTGCAGGGTTTTAATAACTGTAGTGTGCGTGTGCTAATGATGTTCTGAGTCACAGATCTCTGGGAAAATACAGCAGTAGGAGCGCCTGCTTCACCTTCTGCTACACTGTAGTCCCTGCTCTGATGATTGCGATCCTTGTGGATACAGCTTCAGGTGGTGCAGTTATCCCCATCTCCATCAGATGGTAGGATTGGGGGGGGGGGGGGTTCTGTCCCACAGATTAGATGACCTCTCACTGTCACCCACTCCTGTTGCTTCTCATTTCTCCGCAGCCCAGGCAGCTGGCTGATTTACACCCTCCTGCTGAAGAGGCGTCAGACTGGTGGTGAGGAGGTGTTTCTGGGATGTCGATGGGTGTGAATGATGGTTTGGAGATGAACTAACTGGCAGCAGGCAGGACGAGGCCAATGGTGACACGGGGCTGAATGTGGAGTGTGACAGAATCAGCTGAGTGCAAGTCGAGTGGATAGCGTGCGGCACACCTGATTACAAGTCACCAGGGTGTACTCAGGGATTTTTCTCCAAGTGAACAGTGGTGGTTATCACCCTTGCATAGCTTATCTGTGAGCACAGGGTGCTGGCCTGAGCCATACTTTTCAGATCCAGGCCAAGGGGTGGGGGTGAGGAGTGGGGGCGTGTGAGGGGCCCATAATGGCAATGCATACTGACAGTTGAAAGAGTTTCAAAGCCATTCAGACATCTACTAAACAGCGGAAATATGGAGCATTTAGTGTGGAGCCTAAGCAACACATACACTAATGAATGGCCTGTTTCAAACTCAGAACAGATGAGGTCATCTGTTTTTTTAACCCAAGCAGCCAAAATAGGACAAAAAAGCGGAAAAACAAGATAAAGAGGTGTGAACAAAGTGAAACCTTTCAGAAAATGAGCCAAAATGATTAACAGACGCAACACAGTGATTTTCCTTTGAAACTGACGGCTCTACACCATATTGAAGAAATAATCGACAGAGATGATTACTCTTTTCCATGACTGCCATCCAGAGGGACTCAAGTGCTTTTGTTTCTCACTTTGCACTCTTCGATTGTTTGGACTTTTGTAGCAACTGTTCGGAAATAGTCAGAGGAATCCAAAAGAAAGAGTAACTCATTTTAGGAGAGATCAGAGCTGATCCCATGTGTGGTTTACAAAAACACTCAACTTTTCTTTTCTTTATTCATATTCTCCTCTGCTGTTTTGATGGCCTCAATTCTCCTCTGTCCCTGTCTTTTTCTCTTCAGCCTTTCTCCTCTCTCAGTCTGTGTTTTCTTCCTCTCTCTGTGAGGTCTGGTCCAGTTGCTGTTTTCCTTGCGGGGACTATAATAATGTGTTTTGACACTGTCAGGTCTCCTGCAGTCTTCTTCTTCCCATCTCACAGAACCCCCAGTGTCATCACAGCAGCAGAATAGCAACACAATGATACATGAGTCTCCTCCTTCTCCTTCTGGCTGTTAGCAGCCCTGCTACAACATTAAAAGGTTCAGTGAGTTCAGACAGCCCAGAGGGTTAGGCATGCCACTCTGTCCTTGTAGTCTGTAGAATAATGGGGAAAGGTTGCAAATAAAAATAGATGCCTGGTCACCTAGTGAGTGGCACATCTCTCTCTATACATCATTGACATATAAATTATTGCTATCTGTGGTATCATGAATGTGCTCTTGCTTGTTTTGATGTGGTGGTGCAAGACAGATGAGATCTGACTGGACAAGTGTTGGAGGAGAAGCTCTTCACCTGTCACAAATACTTCGGATTGATCAACTTTTTTTAGCCACAGCAGCAGCATGCGCCCAGGGATGGCAGTGCTGCTCTGTCAGTTCAGTCCAGGCTGGAATATCTCAAGCTAGATATTCATGGTTCCAGGAGGATATGTCCTACTGACTTGGGTGATCAGTTGTTTTTTTCTATGGGATTAACACATCCCAGTTTATCTAATACTTCTGTTTAATTTATAAAGTACCTGTAAAACTAATGGCATTCTCTTCAGTCTCCAGTCCCTATGTTTCATGTGTTATGCAGCTTTTAAAAAGAAGCTAAGTTCAGATGGTAAACATGGTAACTATAAGCATGATAGCATTGGTGATAGCATGGATAAAGTAGCATAGTTCAAGCCAACTCCAAGTCCTCTCAACATTTTCTCTTAACCAACATCATCAACACTTTCTAAAACGGCTGTAACGACGCATGAGGTTTCTGGGTTCGACTGGCACCCTGAGTCATCATGACTCAGCCCCAGACCCTTCCTGCAGTCATGGCTCAAATCCTCTGGCTGTAGTTCACGCTGGGCCTCTCACTCTCCCTTCCAGCCCCTCTCCCACAAGATCCTGTGACCTTGCGGAGTGATCAGCCACCAGCTTGTTTGACATATAAGTGGAATACTTGCTCACTCCTGTCGTGCTGCAGGCGGAACGTTAAGTGGAACCCTCAGAAGTTTTAATCATCAAATCTCCGCTGAATTCCTTAGTGGACTGGAACCTAAAAGATCCCTGGTGTCCCAGCACCTGCACAGTGTGTTCTTCCCTCTCATGCATGGGATTGTTGAGACTAGTGAACTTGTGAGCTTTAAAGGGTGTACAGTTACAATACATGAGTAGAGGGTGAGGCTGTAACCCAGATTTTCTGTCCTGTTATAAACTGTTCTGAGCGAGTGTCGCTGGAGATACTTGTAATGCTGATCAACTGAGACTGTTCTCTGCCTATGTTTGAATGTAGTTCATTCAGCCTGAGGTAAAAGGCACTTCTGCACTGTTTATTCCATATTAAATAATTAAACTAATGATGTTTATTGATGAAACATAATGAACCTTGTCTCTTTGCAGTTTGTCCTCTTGATTACAACATTCAATTCTGCTCTACCTTTGCACATAGAAACATCCACCTGTGGTTGCATATAGATAATTGCAGTGGCTTCAGTGGGTTTTGTGGGAGGATCTTCAGGTAAAGGTGCCAGATTTACAGGCAGACCTCCAGCTGGCAGAGGAATGTCGCCGCCTGTGCTTCAGCTGTAAATTCTGACATAATTACAGCGTCACTAGCTCAAACATTGAGGTGAAACAACCACCTTGTGAGGGGAAAATGATCACTGCTTAATGTTATGTCTGGGACACAGATTTACTCCTGTCTTCATGGGGGGAAGGACGGGCAGCAGGAGCAAGAATGTGAGAAATGTGCGAGTTCTCTGACCTTTATGAAGGTGAAGCCATGAGCTGACATCATTACCATAGCTGGCGTGTGCGTACTTGCCGTCACATGGGCCAAAGGAAAGTAGATACAGGTCAAATGAGAGGGAGAGTGTAAAATGTTGTATAAATACCTCTGAGAATCCTTAAACTTTCTGTTTACTTAACGTTAAAAGAGATTCAGCAGATTTGACCATTTACTTGTGGATAATGGAGGTTTGGTGATTTGTGAATTATTTTTTCATAAAGTGAATACCTTAATGGTGCTTTGTCTTCCAACACTTTGGGAAATACATTTACTCACTTTCTTGTTAAGAGTTGGAGAAGATGGATATTCATACCTCTACAGCCAGCAGCTGGTTAGCTTAGCCTGGTATGAGACAGGAAACAGGGAAGCAGCTAGCCTGTCTTTACAGTGGAGCCTCCTTGACCCCTCCACGGAGTGAATCTGACTCATAATTACTCTTCAAGGTGCTGCTGGATTTTGTTACCCCTTCCAGTCTTTATGCTTTGACCTAATTGGTCGCTGGACTCAGTTTCATTTTCACTGAACAGAAATGAGTGTGGTGTCAATCTTCTTATCTAAATGAATGAACATATATCAAACTTTTCCCTCAAGGTGGTGACATGAAAAGCTGTTGACTCTTGCCTGTAAGATATTTTGCCCATCGTTCTGAATGTCTCTCTCCCCACAGTCCCTGTCAACTATAGAAAAGGTATGAGACATGCCACAGAAATTGTGAATTCTTCTGCATTATTAATCGACAGGTTGCAGCCTTGCATATCCTGTTTTCGCAGTACTGTGCTTCAGTAAACCTGGGTTTGAGAGAGTAGCTGGGGTTAAGTCTTAACATGCAATACTGAGAAAAGTTGTTGAAATAACCTCTTTGTTTCTTAATGTGGTGCTGCCACCATGTGACGCAATGCAGGCATTGCAGCTTAGCCAGAGACTCACCTCACCTTGGTATTCAGGCTCAGTTTATCACGAGACACATCAACCTGACAATAGCTCTGCCCGCCTGCCTCACAGCTCATGTGAGAAGAAACATCTAAAGGCAGGAAGCCTTTATTCCTCCTGGGCCTTTTTTTTTTTTACTGGCTTAGTCACACACTCTTCCTGTTTTTCTCCCACTACTAACCACCAACAAACAATACTAGGAAGGGGTCTGCTCTTTGTCTAGACAGTGGGCTGTCAGCTGTGGCAGAGCTGTTCCAGGGTGCAGCTCAACAACAGCCATCACGAATGGCCTGTCTGGCTGAGGTCAGTGAGATGACTGGAGTAAGGTCTGGTTTATGTGAACTCTGATGCATCCTGCTCCTTGAGAATTGCATTTAATTATTCAAACCCATTAAAGATCATGTGGACTTGAATGCTTTTGGTGATATACTACTGCTAAAACTGGGAGGTAAAGATGATGAGATGGATAAATAATCAACGTGTTTTAAATAGAAATTGATCATTTTTAGACTAACTTCATTCTGTAATGGCGTGTTTACATCAATAGAGGGCACAATGACACAGCTATGCGATCTGGCGGGTTTCTTTAAGGTCAACTGCAAAGAAGTGGGTAAAAATCTAGTTTCACAGCACGGTGAGATGATTATTGATAATCAAGAAAAGGAGAACTAACAGAAGAGTCAGTGTGAACCTGTGTGTACAACATGTGCTATTACTGAATATCCCCAAAAGGAAGAAAGGACACTTGTTTCTTCCCCTGGTGTGAAGGCTCAGAGGTGTGCAGTTAATCAACTGTGATTCACAAGGTCACTGTTGAAACTAAAATTCTAAAAAAAAATCTCAGTCCAGTTTCACATAATGTAATGACTCTGATCATCTTTTTAAGCCTCTGTGACTTTTGCTCTCAATATTCTGTGTATGTCTCAGCAAAAACAAAAAGAAAAGAAGAACACAACGTGGACTTGCTTCACAACACAGCTTTGAAATGTCACTTCTGAGCCTTGAGGTGTGTTAGTCATTCAAAACATTGACTAAATTGATGTTTGGCTTGGCAGATCTTAGCAACACCTTGGTCTCTTTGAAGACTTTGACTAATTTGTGAGCTGACATTTGACATGACTTGTCCTCTATGCAGGCTGCAAAAAGACATTGTGTTTGTGTGAGGGGGGAGAGAAAGAGAGGTAGAGCCAGTGTCATAGTAGATATAGGGGCAGACTCTCTGGAGCCGGTTCCCTCATGCCCTCTGACTACCTGTCACTGGTCAGACCAACTTTGTCTCAAACTTTGTCTTGCAGATGATGTGATAAGAGTGGCAGAGGGAGCATGAAAGACGGAGGAAGAGCGAGTGAGGTGAGGGAGAAAGGTGAAAAGCAACACCAGCCAATCCAGAGCAGGAGGGAAACAAAAAGGTGAGAGGTGAGACGGGGAGAAGTGTGAGTAATTGGAGGAGGGTGAAAGAAAGAGACAAAGGAGAGAGAGATCAGCAAAAGGGAGAGAGAGATGGCACAGAGAGAGAGAGATAGAGAGAGAGAGAGAGAGAGAGAGCAGAAAGTCTTGCCTGAGGCGACGTTTCTCTGTCTGCGCTCAGTGCAGGGAGGCCAGCAACAGTGTCATACACAGCTGAAGACATTCACTGGCAGCCAAGGAGCACATCTGGATTTCTCATAATGAAATGCAGTAGGCTGCAGAGTTTTGCTGTGCAAAAATACAGTAGAGAGCAGTCACTGTGAATGGCAACTTTTAAGTTTGTGTTTGTTTGTGTTTTTGTCTAAACTGGCACTGGGCCTTTAACTTTATGTACATTTCTATGCACAGCTGAATGCATGCAGGCAGCATACACAGACAGCTCTTGTGTTTTTATATTGTAACCACTGGTAGACGCTGATGCTCGGATGAATTACCATCTGACTGTCAGCAAGTGAAAGCAGTGTGGCTAATGTTGCGACTGACTGCACCAGAGCCAGCCACAGGGTTAGGAATCTATCATTTCACGGTCCTTGTATTTACTGCCTCCAAAATACACCACACACACATGCACACACACATCCACATGCTGCCAAGCCGTCCAATCCCCTGCATGTGCAACATATCCTCCGCTTTCCTCCCCTCCTCTTTTCAACATCCTTGCACAATATGGAGGAGTTGCACTCAGGTTACATGTTCAGGTTGGACCCTCTCGATTGCTCCCCGGGGCTGTTGGGACGAGAAGAGGTGGAGAAAGAAAAAAAGAGAGAGAGGGAGATGATGGAAGAAAGGCCCACAATAACAGTCTGTTTCCTTGCACGTTGGGGCCTGCAGCCTAACCTACTGCACCTGTTGTGGAGGCTCACTCTAGCTGGAGAGCGATACGTGACTGTGTACAGGGTGTGTGAGTGTGTGTGTTGGGGGGGTTGATCTAGAGTGGCACCTGTACCATGGCCCAGAGCCAGCTGGGGAAGAGGCCAAGCCTGGTCACAACTCAGTGCACTTTGTCAATATCCACTCACACTTGTCTGTGCACTTGGCGACCCCGTAGCCTCCTGCTAACCCTGTGTGCATGCTCTTGTAAGTATGAGTGTGGTGTGTGCCCCTCTCTTCTCAGCCATCCCCCCCTCCTCCTCTTCCACCCACCCAGGCTTACTAGGTAATTGGGTAAGTGTGTAATAATGTTGGTCATGGGTATCTGCGACCCGGCTGGGCTCAGTGTGACCCAGGCAGAACCTCCATTTGTAGAATAGCTGAGGATCTGTTTATGATTTTGGGAGTGCTGTGGGGGGGGGGCTGCGGTAGCAATCACATTCAAGTTTGGTTCAAGCTGCAGGATTGTAATATGAATCACTCACATCCCCCATTTTATTGGTTTCTGTGTGGAGTATTTTTATTTTTTTATTTAACAGCCGCAGCAAAGTTTTACGCGTTATAGCTTGTTGTAATTGTTTTGAAAAACTAAAAATGAAAGAGTGTGACTTTATTAGACACACACTTTGGCGACTGACAGTGTATACTCCTATTCGTCTCTTCATAACCCATCACAATTGTCTGACAGCATTGTATAACCCCCTCTTGGCTAGAAATGTGATCTTTTCGAGTTTCCGTCGACAACAGCCCGTCTTGCCAATATTCCTCAGGGGATTGCAGCTTTTATATCTGACTGGCTGTCTATGCCACGCTACACTACGCCAGAGGAGTGGTTCACTCCAGCCGTCACTTCAGACACTGAAGATGAGCGATCCCCTTTCAGTTGCATCACATTTTGTGGTCTTGATGACATGTTTTCAACACAGTCTTCCTCGTTCTCTCTGGAGGAACTCTCTGTATCCGTCACATCCATCACCGGGTGGGGGGGTGGAGGGGGGTTTAGAGAGACAGCTCTCTGTCTTGCCCTTTTCTTTCTAACTCCCCTCTGATTGCCGTATTATGAGGAGCTGCGTGACCACATCATCAAGAGCAGTAAGCGTAGCGTAGAGCTTATTATCCCTCATTGCCTTCGCCAGGAACAGGAAATGAGCTAAGCAGGGCCAGGGGCTGTTCCAGGGCATGAATTCTCCAAGGGGTTCGCACTAGAGTGATTACGCGACTTTTTATACCAACTAACCAAAACACAATTACCCAATTCCCTAAACTACATATTACATTTGTATAATAGGTTGCAGTTGGTTTTGATAAGCTGAGGTAAGTTTGTGGGATACATTTGAAGGAGTGTCCATTTGGAGTTGTAGTTTTTTTTCTGGTCTGGTCTTAAGTTTCCATTTTATCAGTGTATCATAAATTTCAGAGAATACGAGCCATTGTTACCTGTGCTGTCAACTGTCAGACAGGTGCCCGGGATGATTGACAAGTGCAGACAGTTAATTTTGGTGTAGCACTGGGGGGGGATAAAAAGCAGCACAAGCAGCCTGGCAAGCCTGCCACAGCTCTGCATATAAACAAGTCTTCATGCTGCTTCCTCATACTGACAGTGCTGTCATGGGGCATTACTGCTCACTTCAGCCTCCTCTCACTTTCCCTTTTCTCCTCTTATTTTCCTCTTCAGCCTCCCCCACCTTTCAAGCCCCTCCATCCACCATGTCACTTTCTATTAAATGCCCTCTCCTTTAATTCATCCATTTACTTTATAATATACATCTCTACCTCTCAGTGTCTCTTTCAACTTCTTTCTCTCCTCCCCCCTCCCTCCTCTGTTTGACCAAGTCTGTAGTTGTTGTCAGACAAGGCGCTCTCTGTCTGAGCACTGCGCTTGTGTGAATACATGCATCTGTGTGCACGGCTATGTGTGTGCTTGAAACTGTTGATATCTGCATGTGTGATCATGCTCTGAGTGTGTATGTGAATTTGTGTGTGTGTGTGGGTGTATGTGTGTGTATATGTGTGTGCATGTTTAAGCATGCCTGGGCTGAGCCTTGAGGGCAGTCCTCCTTTGTCCTCCCAACCATCTCCCAGAGATGGATGTGTCTCCAGGGAACTGGCCCCAGAAGAAAAGCACCTCCAGCTCACTCATATTAAATTCTGCTGAGCAAATACAATCTACCAGCATGCCCCCCCTCCCTCTCTTTTTGAGAGGGGTTAATTTAATGTGTGTGCATGTGTGCGTGGATTTGAGTCGAGATGGGGGGCAAAGAAGCAAGAGAAAACTAGTGCTGAAATACAAAGAAACTTTGCACATTATATTTCAAAACACGTACGTTTTGATGTCGAGCCCTATTCCTCCTCTCACACACATTTTGGATGAGCTCACGGAAAGCATTCATCATGCAGCGGGCAAGCATATGTCATGGCTCGAATATCTTTAGAAAGTGCTTCAGTTCCTTTTGTTGACACATTCGGATGTCACGCTATTCCATTTTAGCCTTTTCTGTCACAGGCCCTGGCGTGCTCTTGGCTTCCTTGTCCTGTTTGAGGCCACTGGCTGTTATGCACTCATAAAAACTGTGTGCTGGCCCTCATTTACCCATCCTCACAGGAGAATAACAGACCAGGAGAGAAGGTTCTGGAGGAGCTGCTGGCTTCCTCCCTCCCCCTCTCCTCTTTCCTAATGTATCCACTTGTCTCTCCCTGATTTTTCCTCCCTTCTCCACTCCTCCCCCAGGCTTAAGGCTCAGCACCTGTGAGCCCCTCCCCCCCTAAACTTTTTCACTCCCCCTCCCTTTGGCAGGATGCCCGAAGCACTGACACAATCGTGGCTCTTTGCGTGAGAGGGAGTGCCTCTCTCTCTCTCTCTGTCTTGCTGAGATACACACGCATGCGTGTATGAAATTGAGGGAGTAATTACACACATCTCTGCGCAGCACAAGAAGTCAGACAAAGAGTCCGACCTTCAGCTGAACAACAGATAAATTTCTGAACTCGGGGTGATTCAACTTTTGCAGCACTAACCTCTGACCCAGTGTAACTACTCCCCCACTCCTCCACACTTCTCCCCTGCTTCTCATCTTCACTTGCTACTGCCCTGCTTCAGCTCCTTATTTGTCGTCACACAGGCCGGCTGTGTAATTCATTCTGATGTGATTTTACTAGTAAAGGGAGATTTTAATAGCCTTGCACCTGCTCTCTAGTAAATGGCACTATAAAACAGCTGGGGATGTAAAACTTTATTTCCACATCCCCATGACCAAAGCTTGCCAGGCTGTCCTCCCCCCATGCATCTCTGCTCCTCAAGTCTTAATTCTATGTCACCTCTCTCCCAGATTCAAACCCAGAGCCAAAGCACAGTTTTGCAAAATCACTCTGCCATCTCTCCTTCCTGGCACCCTCGGCTGTATGGCACTGCCCCAAACACATGGTTTTAATAGCCTTTCCGCACTCACTCTCTTTTTTTCCTCTTTTGTTTCACTTGTTTTGTATTTCTGCTCCTGCACACATGTGTACACTCACACGCAGTGACCCCATATCAAGACATTTCTTAACAGAAACATAACTTTAAGACTGTCTTGTCACGGACATGTGATGGATTCCCACTCTGCATGCATTCACTCCTTTCAGCATGTGGCATTGATTGCACTATTCTGATCCCACTGTCAGCCAAGCAGTCCCTCAAGGTTAGGCGGCAATGCATCACTCGTGGCCTCGGGCTCATCTACTGTTTCCACTGCACTGCATCTTCCCCTCTGGCGAGGGGAATCGTGTATGGTTTTCATTAGGAGAAATACTGCCAAGGAGCGATCTCTCTCCTAGGTTTCCTTAGCATTGACCAGTGTGCTATATGGACAAACTGCATCTGTTTCCCTGCAGGATCTGATGTTGCATACAGAAAAGCAGAGTTACAACAGAAGCACACATGGATCCAGAGAAGCAATCCAAGTTCTTTTGTACAATTTTGTTCAATATTTCATTTTTTTTCCTTTTCTCTAACACTGTTTTATTAGCATGGGATTCTTAAATATGCACTTTGATAAATGGCATGAAGACAGAAAGTACAGATCTTTGATAGCTTTGAGTTCTTGAACATTTTGTGTTGCATCAGGCAGAATAATATGTTAATGAGCTGAAGCTGAGGGGGGAAAGTGTTGTATTAGTTAGTGTGTCTGTGTGATCAGAGCTTCAGAAGCCATGTGATCTTCTGACAACCAACCATGACCACGAGTACTTGCTAATCCCCATCATGTGACCACAGAGCAATTTGAGTGAAACATAAGTGAATGAAGACCGGTAATTAAAGTAGCGGATCTCCTCCATCAAAAGGAGCAGGGATGAGACGGCTGCTCTTGAGTCATGCTGGCTGCTTTAATCTAACTCTCTAATTAGGCATCAGAAGAGCAAACGAACACAAAAGAAGCCCGAGATGCTTTGTTTTCTGAAATGACTCAAACATGGAGATCCATCTTTATCTGGCTGCAATAACTGCACATTGTAGTAGATTGTGTATGACACGAACAACAATTACACAGTGTGTTTGGTTCTCCGGCTGAGAAAAGTTTTCACACAAAGACTCAACAGGCGCTGCCAAATGCTGTCAGCTGGCTAGTTTCCAATGAGAAAACTCTGTGAGCCAGACTTACACACACACACACACACACACACACACACACACACACAGAGAGAAAATGGCATCCACTGCCCTCCTATTATGTATCACCTGGATGCTGGGCAATGGCCAGCAAAAGCCCCTGCTGGGACAAGGGATTAAGGTTTTTAAAACAACCCCCTATGGCCAAAAAGCCCTCTAATGGGACAGTGATTACTAACCGTTACAATTGGCCCTCAGCTGCCCATATCTCTGTATGTGCTGGTGTGCACATGTGAATATGAATACTTGTGTGCACGCGTGTACTTGTGAGCATATTTAAGTATATACTCTCAGTGTGAACTAACCCATAACTAAACCCCCCTGTGACTGCTCCTTCATGTACTGTAGCCTGCAATCAAAACCAGACAAAACAAAATGATGGATGTATTAACAATGGAAAGAGATAATCATATTACAACATAAATGTCATATAAAAAAGAAATCTATCCACATAGATGCATTAAATGGAGCACTTTTTTGACTGACATAGCGCAATTTTGTTTTGTCTTCACTAATAATGTAATCAGCTGTAAGCAGTGTTCTCACATCAACATTGTATCAAATGACAATGTGGAAACAATATAATAATGTAAAAACATTCAATTACTTTGTGACTACGGTCATCACAGAAAATCATTTTTCACCTATGTCTGTGCATCCTCTAAACCAAGGGTGTCAAACGTACGGCCCGCAGGCCAAAACCGGACAGCCAGAGGGTCCAGTCCGGACCTTTAGGGGAATTAAAAGTGTTTCATATAGAAGAGGCATAATACTGTTGAAATTGCACTTATTTTTCTCAAGAAACTTCATCTTGCTCATATATGTTTTGTAAAAGGACAGTTCCTTAAATTTAACTCAGATCAGTTTGCACGTGGCCCCTGAACTAAAATGAGTTTGACGCCCCTACCCTAAACTTTCCAGTTTTATAGTGGGTTTCAGATCATCATTTAGCTGTTGACCTGCAACTTGGTTCACTCTCCTTAAAACTTAAGTGAACAAACACTAAATTAGCTGCTCAGCTCCAAATGGCAAACAGACGAAAGTAGTTAACATTGGAGAACATTTCGTAATAATTTGTAGCTAAAGAACCACACGTTTCTCTCATATTTGTGTGAGCAACTTTTGAGAGGAAACATTTCTTTTCAATGCTTGTCATTTGACAGTGTTGATATACTTAAAGGGATAGCTCAGATTTCTTGACATGAAGGTGCATGACGTCCCCATCAGCAGTGTCATGCATCAACGGTCACTCTTCCCCTACTGCGTCACATGAGCAGAGTTCTGGCCAGGTTTTGGTGTTGAAGAAAGTAGTTCCAGCTCATTGCTGGGGTCACAAAAATAAAGTGTTTTGCTTCTCAAAACTATATGTGTTCAAAAAAGTAATACATTCGCATGACAAAACCGTTGTCCACGAAAAAGTAATTTAATGTGACCCCTTAACTAAAGGGTCGCTAAGGATTCATCTGCTGGGCACCATGTCACAAATTTCATGACAGCTCATGTCACAGTAGCTGATGTATTTCAGTCTGGGCCAAAAATGTACAGAGCGCTGCCATCCATGCTGCTAGCAAGCTTTAAATCAGTGCCCACAGGTAATACCTGTAGGCTACACTTAATAGTTATCTATGTATGAAACCTAGTGAAAATCTTAGCCACTGTCATTTTTCCCTGGCTGACTTTCTGATCTCTGGTGGTGTGTGTGTGTGTGTGTGTGTGTAGCAGAGGTCTGGCCACTGGTGCCAGCTGTGAACAGTAGTCCCTCATTAGCACTATTTTCATGTGACCAAGCTGCACCGCAAGCAACACATACACAGTTGCACACAAAATCACACGTGCACACAAACACACACACACACACACACACACACACACACACACACACACACAGCACATGATCAGATGAAGAGGAACCATTGTTCAACATCATAGGACCTCTTACCACAGACACACACAATTCTCCTTCTGCATTGCCAGTCGTGTAACCACCAGAGTCGCCCTTGTTTTAATATTCTGTGGGTTACATGCTTCCACATGCTTTCACTGGTGATAAACACACAATCCCTCTGTGTTCATGTCTCAAACTATGGCTTCTGTGTTCATGTGTGTTTAGCATAACAGTAATCACTGTTGTGACACACAAATGCATATAGAGATCTGAAGCGCACAGACGAAGCCCCTTTGCCCCGCCTCTCAAGTTTGCCCAGTGTGATGAGGCCTCATAGAGCTGTCAGGCTGTGGCAGCCAGTGACAGTGGCAGGCCATTAGCCTGCTGAGCTAAAGTGAGTGAGGTCAAACCCCTGATCCCAAGGTCTGAGGTCTGTAGTGACCCAGGGATCAAGAGGTCATGGGGGCGGAGACATTTGACCAGCTCTAACCTCTGTTCTTCTTTCTGTGGAGAACAGTCACAAGACAAACATGTTCAACTATGATTTATGAGCTGATGGCCTTTTTCTACATGTTCCTCTTGTTCTTGGACAGCTTTTTACTTGTTTGTCATTTATGTATTTGACTTTTAAACTAAAATGTGACTTTCTCTCATTTTTGCATGTTGATGATCCTTCCTCTTGTCTCTGCTGGTTTTTGCTGAATTGACTGAGCAATACATGAGTACATTATTTACTGAAATTCTGCTGTCTGCAAAGTCATCTGGATGGACCACTGGTGGAAAGTAACTGAGGACATTCAATTAAGTTTGTTATACTTAACCTGATATTTCCTTTTTCTTCTCTGCATTTATATTTCTTACCTCTACTACATGTGTTTATGTGTGTATGTGGGAGGGGAGGTAAAGCATAGTAAGTGACGTATCAATAAAAGTTAGTAGGTGCTGTGTAAATAAAAGATAAAAAAGAACCACCATCCAGAACGTCAAGGGCATGCGTCAGTTAATAGCAACACCTCTGTGCAGAAGTCAGTCATGCATCTCCCCACAAACTCTAGAAATCACTTTGGTCACTATACTCAGTTCTCTTACTGAAACTCTGGCAGCTGTTGTCTCTTTGTTGCGCACCGAGAACAAACACACACAGCTGTGTGGATCGTGTGAGTAAAACCACAGATACTCGAGGGAAATGCACCTGTGACAGAATGAGATTATAACCCCCTTGTCTGTGCCTGACCTGAGAACCACATCCCCTCATCAGGCACATACACCCAAAACCAGTACATGACTCTATGTCTGCCCCATTCCTGCTGTTGAGATGTTTCATGCACTTGTCTCGTGCAGTTATACAATGACTGCCAAAACCAAGGTGATGATAAAAACAAGGAGCAGTGAGCAACCTTAAAAAGAGCTACACTCAGCACAACCGTGTTTCACACATTCTGAAAAAAAAAAAAAAATACCTATTGCATTTGACAATCTTTGGGGACGTCATCGCGGTTCCTGTTTTGGTTGAGGTGCACAGCCGTGTGTCACAATATCGCCTCATTCCTCATGAAAACAAGCAAGTGCCACACTGTCACTTCCCCTCTTGCACCATGAACCCCTGCTGGCATCCTGTGTCAGAGTGATAAGCAATCCCCTGATACCTCCCAGCCCCTCACAGAACAAAAGAAGCACAGGAAGAGGTCAGGCACTTGCCACATTAGCCTGCCAAGAAATTATAGTCCTCCATATGTTTCAGGTTGAGGCTAACTCAAAACAAATCCCCTGGCTGCGCAGTCCAATCGTATACAATTAGGAGAAGTACAACTCACTTATAGATGGACTGCTGTTGTTTGGCTTAGGTAATGATGATATATGTGCACACTGTCAAATATTGTCAGCATGATCATCATTCATCAGTACTCTTACTGACCTGCTAATTGCACTGTTTGTTGTGACTGTGCACATAAGCAACTTGCCCATGCTTTGCACTTATGGGTTGCATTTGCAGTCAAAGGCAGCGGCCTCACCTCAGAGAAGGCAATTGTCCATCACTGCTATTAGTCTGATATATTCTGCTTTTTATGGGTGCAGAGTTACAAAGAGGCTATTTAAGCAGAGTCAGAGGGGACAGGTCTAATGCTGGCCAGGGTCAACCAGAGCCAAGCTTCTATTCACTTAATTTGGGAGTCTAGGCTGAGGTCCAGGTCTAAAAGAAAAACCTGTGTCTCCAAATAAAACCATGTCAACAGTGGTGGTGACTTTTGTGGCCAAATCATGAAAAGGTCTCCTTCTCCTCAAAACAGTCGGGTCATCTGCTATGGTCACATTTATTTATTTATCCTCACTACTAAAAGGATTACACGCACAGTCACATTAGAGGGAACAAACCAAGAGTTGAAAAATATTGGTTTTATCACCTGGCCCTCCCACTCGACCTCATGAATGTTGCAAACACCAGTCTCAGAGAGGTGGGCAGAGGGATGTGGTGGTGATATGAAGTGGATTTGAAAAGCAATCTTCCCTCTAGCCAAACAACAGCCTGTTGAACATTAATCCGACTCAGTGCAAAGGCAAACACCCCATGAGCTGGGCCTGCAGTCTATATGTAATCCCTCCCTGTTCAGTCAATGCAAGACTGTTTCAGTATCATAAATCACCAAGAGCTGATTAATAAAGCTCAGAGCAAATGGAGGGCAACACAAAACAGCTGTTTGTGCCTCCATGAAACCCATCAGTGATGGCTTGTGAATCCCGAGAAACCAGTTTCTTTTTTGGTTTGGGTATAAAATCTGAAAACTGAACCCTGTCCAAAGCAACCCAGTGCCAAACTGTTTCCACGACAGAAATAAGACAGATGTTGGATCCAGAGTTTGTACACTGGCAGATCAGCTGAGCTCTGCTCCAAACAGAGGCTTGAGGGGGGGAAAAAGAGTTGCACTTGTCAAGAGGGTGGAGGGGAAAGAGGGTGCTGCATTTTTTACTTGTTGGCTAGCTCAAGGTCACCACAATTGGTTAATAAAACTGAAATCAGCACAGCACACAGCATTTAGAGCCAAAAGATACAGCCTCCAAAGCTAAGGCCTATATGACTGGAAACTGCAGTTGACAACACATCCTGTGTTAAAGTCTGTTTGATATGTGGCTTTTCAGGAGCTTTCCATCATATCCCATGATTTGTTAGACACAGTTTGTTGTGCTGCCCCCACGTGGTCAAAAGCACAAAACAGTGGCTTTAATAAAAGGACATCTGAGAAATTGTGATATGATTGAAAGCCCCAGAACAGCTACTAAATGGACCTCGATGTGAGGGAGAAGGTTTTTTTGACACACATGAGCCTGCAGTGATTTATCTTTGTGTTTACTGTTGCATTTCTCTGTTTTTCTCACAAGCAATTTATTTGGCTAAGCAGTGTGATATTACTTCTGACTTGTGAAAATGCTGGTAACTTTGCCAGGGTCTGGATGAATCACAGACAAAAGCGGAGGAAAGAGATGAAAGGCTAAATTGCATTGGAGATCCCTCTTTAGAACATCAAACACAGAGCGTTTCTTGCAGCAGTCAGCGGGGCTCCAGGGGGACGGAGTTGTAATTTCCTGGCAGAGAGGGGCTGGACATGTGGGTACTACTCGGCCAACATCAAAGACTCCAGACCTCGAACACTGACTGTACACACACTCTTTCTGTCTCTGCCTGTGACATCTCTCTCTTCTTATCTGTCTCCTTCTGTACCAGTTTCTCTTATCCCTACTCCCCCTCTATCTCTTGCTCTCGACAGTTAAAATACAAGACTTCATTTAGGGCATGTAACATTTTGAAAAAGCTCTGAAAGTGAAAATGATTGAAAGCGCGTCTCGAAATTGAAAATAATCACAAAGCTTTAGAAATGTCCTCAAAGAGGGAGAAGTTTTCAGTTTTGGTTTCCTCTTTCAGTTTAACATTTCTTCTGCTTATAATTTGCCTCTCTGTCCTCGGCAGTGCTGCTGGTATTGTTTTCACCTTTTGAGTCTGTGTGTGTGTGTTTGTGTGTGTCATGTGTTCCTGGAGACTGTACTGCCACTGAGGTGGCTGTGAGTACTTCTGCAGGTGTTAATATGTGTGTAGACAGATTCCTGTCAGTGTGATCTCCTCACAGCCACTCACAAAGCTTTACAGGTGTGAAGCTGAGTTTAAAATGAAGGCTGAATCTAAAGATGACACATTGACAGGGATTGTGGCTGGTGAGATCCCATCACAAGATGATCTCTTTTCTACAAAAACTACTTGCAAAATCTAATTTACCATATGGTGGTTCACCAGGATAGGTAGGTGTGTTGCTGAGCCACAAGAGCATATGATATGTTATTAACTACATGTACATTTTGGGTACATTAAATAAATGATCATGAACTAATTGCCTTGTTTCGTGAAGTGTGAGTAGCAATCATGTGTTTTTTAAAGCAGTGGCTTGAAAGCTTGTCATCTATTGATCTATCAGTTAAATATCATTAGAGTAGATTAGACCTGCTAACCACATATTTGTCAGATCATCTGGTAGATTGATATGATGTAGCTTTACACACTGGTCTGCTAAAGTAGTGCAGTCAGTGTAGTGCAGCCATCGTATTTTAGCACTAGCATGTAACAACATTATTTGTTAATGTTTGTCCTTTGAACAGGCTGCACTATATACCTTCAACAAATGCTATAAGAATCCGTGTGTTGTAAGCAAGAGGTTCACTGAGTTGTAATTTTTGGAAGCATCTCAGATGAACTGTACCCAGACCACCACACCACACTTATAACAGAAGATAACCTCAAGTCATAAAAGCTATAGAAATAGATTGATTTTGACAGTTCATCCAACCAGATCTCTAAACTCTATCCAAAACTGTCATAAGACCTCAGTGGTAAACAAACTGCAGAACCGATCACAAAGCACTTAAGATTATTACAGAAGGGAAAAACTGCACATTAGAAACATATATGTGTAGTAGTATATGTGCCTATAACAATGTCATGGCTTCTATTACAAGCCAGTAATCAATGCACAATGATAAAACCGGGGCCAGAGAGGAGCCTTCTGTAAACAGCTTTGAAGTTATCATCATGTGCTTCACAGGCAGTGCAAAGTGTTTCTGAGAGTGGTGCATGAGATTGTTGGATATATTATGTGCAGAGGTGTGATGCTCTGTGATCTGTGATGCATAATTCACATGACAGCCATGACTGAATTTCACTGCTGCTGCAGATCTGTTTCTCCGTTGAAATGGAGGGGTCTGCATCAGGGTGGATCACGTTATCTGTAAGAAAGTCCCATTTTCACTAAAGTGTGAAAGACTGTAATTAACCTGACTCCCAGAAGCCTTTGGGAAAGAAGAGACATTATGACTCCATAGAGAATGAAGTTGTGCAGAGTTTGAATGGATTTTTATTCTTCAAGATAAAATCACATAAATGTTGCCAATGGCCACTTTGTCTGAAATGAAACATAGAAGATTGTTACTTAGCTTATTGATAGCGTTGAGACTTGACATTTCACTGTGTTAAGTGTGACAGCCTAATGACAGGCCTCTTACTGTACTCGTACCAAATAAACCACACTAAGTGCTGCTCCACACATGAACTGCCTGTACTTCAACTTTGTTCAACTTAGGAATAAAATTTAAATAAGGTTTTGTTTGAAGAATAAGAACAAGTTAACTTTCTGCAAGATAAGAATACACAATAAATATAATTACATACAAACTATGACTCATCAAGTGGATGATGAGGAGGAGTTTAGTGGACAGTCACCGTTCACACATGTAAACATGTATGATAGCAACAGCTGTTTACTTGTGTAGGAGTAGTACACTGTAGTCTTGGCTGAGGGCTTACTGGCTCCCCTCGATTATCAGTCAGGGAGATGGAGTACTGTACTCTTTCTGTTTCTGTCCATGTGGCAGTAAGCAGGACCACACAAGTGTGTAATTTCATCTCAGCCCTGTTAAATTCACTTACCAATGACATTCAGAAACATAGTATTTCATTATTCACAATAGAAGTTGTATTTTCGGGGATATTTTTATCTGTGATAGAATTGATGAGTTAACTGAGGTCAAACCTAACATCCATCAAAGGTGTTTTCGAAGATTTCTGTCATCTCACACCAGCTGTGGTTTACGCTCGCCGTAATGTTGGTGGACCAGTGTAGGAGTGTGTGGAGTGTGATGTTCACATGGGTATATACAACATAGGTTATACACAGCACAGTGCCTATGTGTGTTAGTGTAGGGGTGTTAGTCCAGGTTGTGGGAACGCCTAAGGCTTCTTCCTCAAGGAATATACAATAATTGAGCATTTACTGCTGGCAGCTATATTACAGGATAATTACAGCTTACAGTTGTGTGTGGATGGGAGGACATGCAAGGCCACTGAAACTGATGATCTGGAACACTGTGTTCAAAGATAAGCGGACAAAAAAAGAGCCCTTGCCTTTCTTTCTCTGTTTTCCTCTGTGTGTTGGTGCTTGTACTTGTGTTTATGTGTAAAGCATTGAGTTAGCCACTGCATTTGTACACACACTTGGCCTCAGGCGCTGTGAACCAAGCAAGGCTATAATTTAGGAGAGCAGGCTGGGAGGAAGGCGGCCTCTTGGCCTGACTCGACTCAGGTAACGGCTAAGCCCATAGATCTGAGTCAGGCAGCTCTGACTGCAGAGGATGGCCAATTTGCTCTGAGCATAGTCTCTTCTGAGAAGGCCTGAGCTGTGGGAGCAGCCGGGCCTGTCAACAGATTAATGCATCAACCTGAGTGACGGGTCAGGACCCACCTCCTGTCAGCTCACCCCACTACTCACTGCACTCTTGTGTGCCGAGGAGGGAGGGTGGGAAGGGGGGGTCCTGCTGGGACGGCTCTTCCACCGCTGCCTGAGCCAGGTGGCAGTATTGTTGTGGTCTGGCTTTGGGGTTTTTGGTCCGGGGTAGAATTTTCCACTGGCACACTTAGCAGGTCTGCACATTGCTGCTCGACTATCTAGAGCCATGCGTGTCAGCAGCCCTGCTAATGCCGCCCAGATGAGGCAAAGAGAGACTGATGAGAAGAGGGTGGAGGAGGTGAGAGGAGCGCTACATGTCTACAAGAGACAGGAGCGCAGGAACCTAAGGAGCGTGGAGGAAATTGCACCAGTGCAGGTGTGTGAGAGGAGCCCCCCTCCCCCCTCTCCTCCCCCCATGCTGTGGTGAAACAGGTGACCTGCAGAGTCATTGCTTGGAGTAGTGGTTGTTTAAAGAAACTAGGTTCCAGTCATAGTGGTCAGACCAGGTCACTCTTTCCAACTGATGTCTTTGATGTGTCCATCTTCAAGGAGATTTAAAACCAGAGTGTGTTGGCTAGGGGTAGATGGAGAGAGTGTGTGTGTGTGTGTGTGTGTGGGTGGAGGGTGCAGAGCATGGGTCAAATGCTCCCTTTGAAGACGTGTTTGCGTTCAAGCCAAGGACAACATAAAAGGAAGGGACAAATTAGGTTGAATGAGCGTGGATTACAGTTTTGTTAGGTGTGTTTATAGTCATCTTTGTCATCCCTGCTTTCAAGCTCTGCCATAGTCATTTTTGCTCCTCCAGCTGTACATACTTACTGTATAATTTATTGCCTGTACAAACAATTTACAGTCGGTACGATGTGGAGGGCTACAAAGCAATGGCAATGTCTTCATATACTCTATACTGGCTGTGCTCACACCACTGTGTCTATGTGCTTGTTAGATGGTGGCCACTGGTGTACACTTGAAAATGGTAATCCATTACTGATGACACATTACATGTGGTTTGTGGTCACTGAAGCAAAATAAATGTCATCAATCCATCATACCTCTTCTTCTTCTTCTTGTTCTTCTTGTTTTTCTTCTTGTTCTTCTTCTTCTTCTTCTTCTTCTTCTTCTTCTTCTCCTCCTTCTTCTTCTTCTTCCTCTTCTTCCTTCTCTGTATCAATCTTATAAACACACAATCTGTGTTGTATTATTATCATTGCATTTGATGATGCTTGAGATTTAATCCCTTTAATGGATGAGTTTTGTCTGAAACTGGCAATACATGCAGCACCCAATAGCCTGTTCAGGCTTGTTTATTTTAAGTTGTAATATTATGCATCATTGCACAAGCATCCAGTCCATGCCAAATGGACAAGTGATATGTTTAATTTCATTAACAGCTATGACTAACTCTGTGTAACAGCTTTGACCATTAACAAGAAGATCCAAATCAATGCCAGTCATCTTAGAAACCAAACAAGGATAAATAGCAACTTAATGAAACAACATCTCCATGCATTAATGCAGTATGCCCTCCTCACTCTCCTTCACAGACTCATGCAAGCACACATACACAAACACTGCATGCACTGCACTAATGTTTCCAGCGGCTGCCGTGTGGATGCTGTGCTTTGTTCTGAGCGCTCTGACAGTGAGTGGAGGTCTCAGGAGGCGCATGCTGAAGTTGAAAGCTCAACAAGCTCTCTGAAGTGGCTGGCTTTTATGTTGCACATTGTGCTGGAGCTGGAGGAGAGGGCAACACAAGTCCAAAAGACAGAGTTATTTCAAAAGCAGCACATGTCAGTCACACACACTCCGTGTGGGTTGCGTCTGTTTGGGTCTCGTTTCAGTGTGGATACCTTTGAAAATTGAGGGATTTTATTTAATTTTTTTTCTAAAATCACACTCAAATGATAGCTGGCAGCAGCAGGTTGTAGCCACTGCAGCATGTCAGAGTTACAACTTATTAAAGTGTGGATTCATGCCCCAGGCTGCTTCCCTCTCTGCTGAGGTACATGTCAGGACATGAATCTAGCAATAGGGCTGCTCACTGTATTGGGCTGGGAGATTTAATTACGCATGTGTGTGTGTGAGTGTGTGTGCTGAGTCACATTGTGGTTACCACCTCTGCCATTTAATAGCCCCTTTGTAATGACTCTTAATATTAGATGCTTATTACGTTAATTGTGCTCAGACGTGACAGGCTGTGTTAAAGCCAGCTTGTTTAGCCAATAAAACATCACAGCCGCAGCAGAAACACAGCCCACATACAGCAACGATGTATCTATGGTTATATACAGCTTCAACAAAGCAAATAATGTTCACAAGAACAGTGAGTGTCTCTACATAAAGGTTAAGTTAAACAGTGTCTGAGTTATGATTGTATTTTCAGTGCTTAAAGACATTGAGAACGTCCCTTTATCCCAAAATGACACAATGGATCTGTGTAAATGCCACGGGCACATTCACAGTCTTGGATCTCAGATTTCTCTGGACTGTGCCAAGAACAGTGACCCTTCCTCCACAAACTGCTCTCACTCTCTTTCACTATTTCAACCTTCACCCCTCCACTCTCCTGAGGTTCTGTGGTGTCAGCAGAGGGCAAACCATGGCACAGATTCAAGGGAAACCATTACTGAAAGTTTTCCGAGGGAACAAGCATCAGCTTTATAAGAATCTTGAAATGTTTCCTTAATATTGTCTGGTGGAATTGATTTTGGACTCAGTACAATTGTAAAAATGTGGGAAGGAGAGACAGGAAGCGACGCTTTTATAAGCAGCTCATTAGGATCTAAAACAATTGGCCAGCCTCCTCTGAGATTCGTCTGGACAGAGTCATCTCCTGCGACTATTCAGATGGCTTTAGGCACAGGAGCAATGCCAGGAGGAAGAAAGGCAGACTGGACAGGGAAAGAGTTATGTATTGTATATGAGGCAGCGGTGGCCTGGAGGCTAGAAAAACAAGTCTGAGACCACAAGGTCAAGTGTCACTCGCCTCACTCCACAGCTACCTCTTTGGAAGACACGTTAGCTCCAAAGTCTGCAGCAAAGGAGCACAGCACAGGCTGCAACTATATGTATGCCTACATGTCTGGGTATCCCTGTCTTTAAAAATGCAGTAACTGATTTTTTTTTTTTTTTTTTTGCCACTGGGGCACAGTGGCAAGAACCTGCAAACACAACACTGACATATTATTGGCTATTATGTTGATGTGTAAAATTGTCTTGACGCATCAGGCAAATGAATTGATGTCTCTGGCAAATGTAAGTCTAATATTTACTCTATCATTAGCTTGGATTCATTTGTCTTCACCAAATATCAGGTGCATCAGCTTGAGCCAAGGCCCTGTTTGTACCTGGTATTATCTAGTATTATGATAATGATCAGAAGTGTCAGGTCTAAAATCAGGTTCTGTTGTGTGTGAACGCAAATGCCTGCAGTGCCACATTGAAGGACCACCTACTCTTCTTATCGAATCTGATTGGACCTGAGACATTTTTATTATGAAATATATATATTTTACTATTTCAAATGCACCCCCCACCCCCCACTTACACATGTGCACACAAACACAATGGACCTGTACAGTATGATGGTCAGGTGGGCTAAAAGCAACAACATATATCTTTATTTCCATCTAAAACAGAGGAGATGCACATGGAGATACGTGTGGAGATGCATTTTAAAGCCAGGTGTGGACTGACACGCTTAGACTTGACCACTTGTGATCGGATCACTGGAGATGCATGTTAATGCAGGTCTGAACGGGGCCTTAGTCCTTTTGGCGACACCTGTGGTTACTGGTGGGTAACAGAGTTCCCTTCAAAAGAGCACATGTATCAGTAGTTAGTGTGGCAGCACAACAAGGTGCATCTGTTCACAGAGACACTCAAACAGATAAAAGCTGGTCGTTTAATGTGGGATGCAAATATTGACTTGTCAGTGGCCTCACTTTCAGGAAGTGCATGCATCATTTTCAGTGGATGCTTTGTCTGTCGCTACACAGTTTACAAGAAAGACTGACTGACTGCACCAGTAACATTACAGAATGCAAATCAATTGAATGGCTATATATTGTATCAAAACTGGGCTTTATATCATGAGAATCTTAAGTGCTGTTACTTTAACATATCCCTTTAAATCTCTGCCATGCTCACAGACTCCTCTTCACGACACACGTGTACTGACCCAGAGTGTTCTAATCAAAAACTAATAGGAATCCCATGATGAGATGGTCAGCAGTGTTGTGAGGCTTCGCAGACAGTGGCGCCAGTGTTAGATAATGACTTGTTGTGTGATTCACAGTGATCTGTAGTGATAGTAACATTACACTTAAGCGGTGGCCTTAAATCATCCTGTGTGACTGAGTGGACTCAAAGGCAAACAATGTGTGGAGGTTCATTTGACTGATGTGCTCCGTTCTACATTTGAAAGCCTGAAATAACTCTGACGCTATCAAGCCAGAATGGAGTCCTTATATCACTGTGGGAGTTAATGGAGAAGGACAGTTGTCTATGAAACAACTGATTCATCATGTGTAATTTCATTTGGAGGAAATATAGCCGCAAGCGGCAATCCCCGGGTTCTAACCTGTTGAGGCCCAAACCGGCCACCCCGACCCTCGCCGGCCACGGTCGACGACAGCGCCCGCTCCGTTCCTAAAGGCTCCACGCGATACACACCCATTACCAGGCCCAGATATCTCCAAACCGGGTTTTCGGTCACACATTTGTGACACCCCATATTGGCCCAGTTCAAAATGTTTTGGGAGTCACATACTTTCAGAACATGCGCTTCAACTGGGAGAAGCAAAGTCTAGTGGCTGTGATATGAAATGAAACCATGAAACAACAAATGAATAGAATGTTACCGGCGCCAGAGCTAGGGGTCCCTGGCCGGCAGCATAAACCGCTCAGGCGGCGGGCACTGAGCGGCTGAGCTACGGTGTGACTGAGCAACCAATCAATCTGTGGATCCAAACATAGGACACGGTCCCTCGTTAGCTACTGTTGCTTCCGCTAAGCGCCTTTATCGTCTGCGCCCGCTCTTCAAAGTTCACATTCCATATAATCAACATTACAACATACCGTACCAACTACTAGTACTCTCAAGCACACACACACACATTCTTGTTCAACCGCCCTCATGGGGACGTGAACGTCCGATCACGAACCACGACAATATAGTAAGTGTTTCACAACTTAAAGCATTCATCTTAACTTCAGTGCTTTAACACATGCTGTTACTCATTTCAACTTAACAAAACTGTATCAACCATACACTTTACCAACCTGTGGATCCAAACATAGGACACGTTCCCTCGTTACCTGCTGTCGCTTCCGCTAAGCGCCTCTATTGTCTGCGCCCGCACAGAGCAAGCAGAGCAGAGCAGAGAATGCTTGGATCCACTGGTCTTGGAGCACCCTCTGCTGGTGCAAACGGTTATTACAAAATGTAAAAAATAAAAGGTTCGAATATTCAAATGAAAAAGGGGGGGTGTCTGTTAATAAAAAAAAACTATATATGTGGCTATTATCACATCCACTACAAATAGAATAGAATAGAATAGAATAGAAATGACTTTATTGATCCCAAAGGGAAATTGATTTGTCTTTTAGCTCATCTTCCATTTGCATTAGAATTAAACAGTCTGATGGCTGTGGGTATGAAAGATCTACAGTATCTTTCTGTCCTGCACCCAAGAGCGGCCACGGTCGACGACAGCGCCCGCTCCGTTCCTAAAGGCTCCACGCCATACACACCCATTACCAGGCCCAGATATCTCCAAACCAGGTTTTCGGTCACACATTTGTGACACCCCATATTGGCCGAGTTCAAAATGTTTTGGTAGTCACATACTTTCAGAACATGCGCTTCAACTGGGAGAAGCAAAGTCTAGTGGCTGTGAGTTTTTACTCAACCTTTGCTTTATTTTGTTGTGTCAATGTATGTTTTTCTCAACTACTGATGGATACTTCTGTGGGGAGAGGAGATTCTTCAGGAGGATGACACCCTGTTCCATCTGGGATGAGGAGGTGTTTTCGTGGTTGCTATGCTGGTGGTGCAGAGGTTAAAGGCTTGGAAGTGGAGATGAAGTGAAGGTCCTTTCTGCCGTCAGTCATCATGCAAAATATCAATTCTCTGCCCAACAAGAATAATGAGGAGCTGGAGATATAGATGAAGACTCAGGCAGTAGACATTTTTTCAAATCAAAACAATACTTGTGTACATCCCACCAACGGCTACTGCCAAAGTTCCATGTGAAATTCTCCATGAAGTCGTTGCTAGGATACAGACTAAACATCCTGAGGCACTTGGCTTCAGTCATGTCTCCCTGATGGACTCACTGAGGATGTGGTGGAGAGATACACGCTGGTGGAGGCCATTCTGAACAACTCAGATCATCCTCTTCATGAACAATGAAATGCAATGATATGAAATGAAACCATGAAACAACAAATGAATAGAATAGAATAGAATAGAATAGAATAGAATAGAACAATGAAATGCAATAATATGAAATGATATGAAATATGAAATGAAACGATGAAACAACAAATGAATAGAATAGAATAGCATAGAATAGAATAGAAATAGAATAGAATAGAATAAAATAGAAATGACTTTATTGATCCCAAAGGGAAATTGATTTGTCTTTTAGCTCATCTTCCATTTGCATTAGAATTAAACAGTCTGATGGCTGTGGGTATGAAAGATCTACGGTATCTTTCTGTCCTGCACCCAAGAGATAGGAGCCGTCCACCACCGCTGCTTCTTTGATCCATCAAGGTGTTATGAAGTGGATGATCCGTGTTGTTCAGTATGGCCTCCACCATCCTCATTGTGTATCTCTCCACCACCTCCTCCAGAGAGTCCATCTTTACTCCCATCACAGAGCCAGCCTTCTTGACAAGCTTATCCAGCCTCTTTGCCTGCTTTTTTCCTAAACTTCCTCCCCAGCAGACTGCAGCATAAAATAAAACACTTGCCACCACAGACTGATAGAACATCTGCAGCATCTTATTACAGATGTTTAGAGATCTAAGCTTTCTAAGGAAAAAGAGGCGCCTCTGCCCTTTTTTGTAGAGTGCATCTGTGTTAACAGACCAGTCCAACTTGTTATCAAGATGAACACCTAGATATTTATAGGTTGTCACCACCTCAATGTCCACTCCACAAGTGTTGACTGGCTGAAGAGGGGGCTTGGACCTACGGAAATCCATGATCATTTCCTTTGTCTTTGAGGTGTTCAGCATGAGGCAGTTCTGGTGACTCCAGTCACTGAAGACTTTTATCAAATCCCTATATTCACATTCATACTGTTTTTCACATTATGCAAGTTATTAAAAAAATCCCTAATAACCACCCTAATGGTGCAAGAGGCTTTTTTGTAGAGGACCATCAGGAGGACATGTGTGTAAAATTTCAAGTCAATAGCACACCAAACGTGGTGAAATTCTGTCCGACGGTCTTTGAGATATGCATGTGTGGCATTTATAGCGCCCCCTATGGGCTGAGCTCGAAACGCTTTGGTAGGCAGCTTCCCAGTCACCTTGTGACCCTACCCACCAAGATTGGTGACGATAGGGCAATGGGTGTGGGAGTTATGGCCGATCATTTCTAAGCTCCGCCCATCGCGGAGATTCATTGGTCCGTGGCGGCCATGTTTTTTATCCGACCTGGCTCATTTATAATAGAAATTTGTATTTTCATCCCCCGAGGCTGTATACCAAATTTGGTGTTGATAGAGTCAATCTTTCAAAAGTTCTATTCATTTTACTGTTTTTCACATTATGCAAATTATTGAAAAATCCGTCATAATCACCCTAATGGTCCCAGAGGCTTTTTTGTAGAGGACCATCGGGAGGACATGTGTGTAAAATTTCAAGTCAATAGCACTCATATCTGGGTGGGGAGAGCCATTTGAAGTTCACACGCCATGTAACAGCGCCCCCGTTAGGCCGAATGGGGTCAAATTTTTTGACAAGCATTTGCATGTCATTTATAATCCATGTAGCGATTTTCATGTCCCTAGGTCCTTCCAGCTCATCATAAATTCAAAAAACGTAAACAACAGCAGTTAACGACCAACAGGCCACGCCCACTTTCACCAATCAACATGGCACTCAAGATATAAGTTAACAGTCCCCCCTAGAGTATGCATACCAAATTTGGTGAAATTCTGTTCAATGGTCTTTGAGATATGCATGTGTGGCATTTATAGCGCCCCCTATGGGCTGAGCTCAAAACGCTTTGGTAGGCAGCTTCCCAGTCACCTTGTGACCCTACCCACCAAGATTGGTGACGATAGGGCAATGGGTGTGGGAGTTATGGCCAATCATTTCTAAGCTCCGCCCATCGCGGAGATTCATTGGTCCGTGGCGGCCATGTTTTTTATCCGATCTGGCTCATTTATAATAGAAATTTGTATTTTCATCCCCCGAGGCTGTATACCAAATTTGGTGTTGATAGAGTCAATCTTTCACAAGTTCTATTCATTTTACTGTTTTTCACATTATGCAAATTAGCAAAAAATCTATCATGACGGACTTTAATGGTCCCATTGGCTTTTTTGTAGAGCACATTGAGCTGGACCTGTGTGTCAAATTTCAAGTCAATCGGACTTACGGTGTGAGGGGCGTGGCCTTCCAAAAAATAATTTTTAATCCTTAATTACAGCGCCACCATCTGGCCAACTGGGCTCATATTTTAATAGAAGTTGATGCACATCATTTCCAATCATTGGGCCAAGTTTCAGCTTTCTGGCCTATTCCAGCTCACGGGAATTTGAGCTCAAGCGGCAGACGACAAATAATAATAATAAATATAGCCGCAAGCGGCAATCCCCGGGTTCTAACCTGTTGAGGCCCAAACCGGCCACCCCGACCCTCGCCGGCCACGGTCGACGACAGCGCCCGCTCCGTTCCTAAAGGCTCCACGCCATACACACCCATTACCAGGCCCAGATATCTCCAAACCGGGTTTTCGGTCACACATTTGTGACACCCCATATTGGCCGAGTTCAAAATGTTTTGGGAGTCACATACTTTCAGAACATGCGCTTCAACTGGGAGAAGCAAAGTCTAGTGGCTGTGATATGAAATGAAACCATGAAACGATGAAACAACAAATGAATAGAATATGTTACCGGCGCCAGAGCTAGGGGTCCCTGGCCGGCAGCATAAACCGCTCAGGCGGCGGGCACTGAGCGGCTGAGCTACGGTGTGACTGAGCAACCAATCAATCTGTGGATCCAAACACAGGACACGGTCCCTCGTTAGCTACTGTGGCTTCCGCTAAGCGCCTTTATCGTCTGCGCCCGCTCTTCAAAGTTCACATTCCATATAATCAACATTACAACATACCGTACCAACTACTAGTACTCTCAAGCACACACACACACATTCTTGTTCAACCGACCTCATGGGGACGTGAACGTCCGATCACGAACCACGACAATATAGTAAGTGTTTCACAACTTAAAGCATTCATCTTAACTTCAGTGCTTTAACACATGCTGTTACTCATTTCAACTTAACAAAACTGTATCAACCATACACTTTACCAACCTGTGGATCCAAACATAGGACACGTTCCCTCGTTAGCTACTGTCGCTTCCGCTAAGCGCCTCTATTGTCTGCGCCCGCACAGAGCAAGCAGAGCAGAGCAGAGAATGCTTGGATCCACTGGTCTTGGAGCACCCTCTGCTGGTGCAAACGGTTATTACAAAATGTAAAAAATAAAAGGTTCGAATATTAAAATGAAAAAGGGGTGTCTGTTAATAAAAAAAAACTATATATGTGGCTATTATCACATCCACTACAAATAGAATAGAATAGAATAGAATAGAATAGAATAGAAATTACTTTACTGATCCCAAAGGGAAATTGATTTGTCTTTTAGCTCATCTTCCATTTGCATTAGAATTAAACAGTCTGATGGCTGTGGGTATGAAAGATCTACGGTATCTTTCTGTCCTGCACCCAAGAGCCGGCCACGGTCGACGACAGCGCCCGCTCCGTTCCTAAAGGCTCCACGCCATACACACCCATTACCAGGCCCAGATATCTCCAAACCAGGTTTTCGGTCACACATTTGTGACACCCCATATTGGCCCAGTTCAAAATGTTTTGGTAGTCACATACTTTCAGAACATGCGCTTCAACTGGGAGAAGCAAAGTCTAGTGGCTGTGAGCTTTTACTCAACCTTTGCTTTATTTTGTTGTGTCAATGTATGTTTTTCTCAACTACTGATGGATACTTCTGTGGGGAGAGGAGATTCTTCAGGAGGATGACACCCTGTTCCATCTGGGATGAGGAGGTGTTTTGGTGGTTGCTATGCTGGTGGTGCAGAGGTTAAAGGCTTGGAAGTGGAGATGAAGTGAAGGTCCTTTCTGCCGTCAGTCATCATGCAAAATATCAACTCTCTGCCCAACAAGAATAATGAGGAGCTGGAGATATAGATGAAGACTCAGGCAGTAGACATTTTTTCAAATCAAAACAATACTTGTATACATCCCACCAACAGAGAACGCTTGGATCCACTGGTGGTGGAGCACCCTCTACTGGTGCAAACGGTTATTACAAAATGTAAAAAATAAAAGGTTCGAATATTCAAATGAAAAAGGGGGGGTGTCTGTTAATTAAAAAAAAACTATATATGTGGCTATTATCACATCCACTACAAATAGAATAGAATAGAATAGAAATGACTTTATTGATCCCAAAGGGAAATTGATTTGTCTTTTAGCTCATCTTCCATTTGCATTAGAATTAAACAGTCTGATGGCTGTGGGTATGAAAGATCTACGGTATCTTTCTGTCCTGCACCCAAGAGATAGGAGCCGTCCACCACCGCTGCTTCTTTGATCCATCAAGGTGTTATGAAGTGGATGATCCGTGTTGTTCAGTATGGCCTCCACCATCCTCATTGTGTATCTCTCCACCACCTCCTCCAGAGAGTCCATCTTTACTCCCATCACAGAGCCAGCCTTCTTGACAAGCTTATCCAGCCTCTTTGCCTGCTTTTTCCCTAAACTTCCTCCCCAGCAGACTGCAGCATAAAATAAGACACTTGCCACCACAGACTGATAGAACATCTGCAGCATCTTATTACAGATGTTTAGAGATCTAAGCTTTCTAAGGAAAAAGAGGCGCCTCTGCCCTTTTTTGTAGAGTGCATCTGTGTTAACAGACCAGTCCAACTTGTTATCAAGATGAACACCTAGATATTTATAGGTTGTCACCACCTCAATGTCCACTCCACAAGTGTTGACTGGCTGAAGAGTGGGCTTGGACCTACGGAAATCCATGATCATTTCCTTTGTCTTTGAGGTGTTCAGCATGAGGCAGTTCTGGTGACTCCAGTCACTGAAGGCTTTTATCAAATCCCTATATTCACATTCATACTGTTTTTCACATTATGCAAGTTATTAAAAAAATCCCTAATAACCACCCTAATGGTGCAAGAGGCTTTTTTGTAGAGGACCATCAGGAGGACATGTGTGTAAAATTTCAAGTCAATAGCACACCAAACGTGGTGAAATTCTGTCCGACGGTCTTTGAGATATGCATGTGTGGCATTTATAGCGCCCCCTATGGGCTGAGCTCGAAACGCTTTGGTAGGCAGCTTCTCAGTCACCTTGTGACCCTACCCACCAAGATTGGTGACGATAGGGCAATGGGTGTGGGAGTTATGGCCGATCATTTCTAAGCTCCGCCCATCGCGGAGATTCATTGGTCCGTGGCGGCCATGTTTTTTATCCGACCTGGCTCATTTATAATAGAAATTTGTATTTTCATCCCCCGAGGCTGTATACCAAATTTGGTGTTGATAGAGTCAATCTTTCAAAAGTTCTATTCATTTTACTGTTTTTCACATTATGCAAATTATTGAAAAATCCGTCATAATCACCCTAATGGTCCCAGAGGCTTTTTTGTAGAGGACCATCAGGAGGACATGTGTGTAAAATTTCAAGTCAATAGCACTCATATCTGGGCGGGGAGAGCCATTTGAAGTTCACACGCCATGTAACAGCGCCCCCGTTAGGCCGAATGGGGTCAAATTTTTTGACAAGCATTTGCATGTCATTTATAATCCATGTACCGATTTTCATGTCCCTAGGTCCTTCCAGCTCATCATAAATTCAAAAAACGTAAACAACAGCAGTTAACGACCAACAGGCCACGCCCACTTTCACCAATCAACATGGCACTCAAGATATAAGTTAACAGTCCCCCCTAGAGTATGCATACCAAATTTGGTGAAATTCTGTTCAATGGTCTTTGAGATATGCATGTGTGGCATTTATAGCGCCCCTATAGGCTGAGCTCAAAACGCTTTGGTAGGCAGCTTCCCAGTCACCTTGTGACCCTACCCACCAAGATTGGTGACGATAGGGCAAGGGGTGTGGGAGTTATGGCCAATCATTTCTAAGCTCCGCCCATCGCGGAGATTCATTGGTCCGTGGCGGCCATATTTTTGATCCGATCTGGCTCATTTATAATAGAAATTTGTATTTTCATCCCCCGAGGCTGTATACCAAATTTGGTGTTGATAGAGTCAATCTTTCAAAAGTTCTATTCATTTTACTGTTTTTCACATTATGCAAATTAGCAAAAAATCTATCATGACGGACTTTAATGGTCCCAGAGGCTTTTTTGTAGAGCACATTGAGCTGGACCTGTGTGTCAAATTTCAAGTCAATCGGACTTACGGTGTGAGGGGCGTGGCCTTCCAAAAAAGTCATTTTTAAGCCTTAATTACAGCGCCACCATCTGGCCAACTGGGCTCATATTTTAATAGAAGTTGATGCACATCATTTCCAATCATTGGGCCAAGTTTCAGCTTTCTGGCCTATTCCAGCTCACGGGAATTTTAGCTCAAGCGGCAGACGACAAATAATAATAATAAATATAGCCGCAAGCGGCAATCCCCGGGTTCTAACCTGTTGAGGCCCAAACCGGCCACCCCGACCCTCGCCGGCCACGGTCGACGACAGCGCCCGCTCCGTTCCTAAAGGCTCCACGCGATACGCACCCATTACCAGGCCCAGATATCTCCAAACCGGGTTTTCGGTCACACATTTGTGACACCCCATATTGGCCCAGTTCAAAATGTTTTGGGAGTCACATACTTTCAGAACATGCGCTTCAACTGGGAGAAGCAAAGTCTAGTGGCTGTGATATGAAATGAAACGATGAAACGATGAAATAACAAATGAATAGAATATGTTACCGGCGCCAGAGCTAGGGGTCCCTGGCCGGCAGCGTAAACCGCTCAGGCGGCGGGCACTGAGCGGCTGAGCTACGGTGTGACTGAGCAACCAATCAATCTGTGGATCCAAACATAGGACACGGTCCCTCGTTAGCTACTGTTGCTTCCGCTAAGCGCCTTTATCGTCTGCGCCCGCTCTTCAAAGTTCACATTCCATATAATCAACATTACAACATACCGTACCAACTACTAGTACTCTCAAGCACACACACACACACATTCTTGTTCAACCGACCTCATGGGGACGTGAACGTCCGATCACGAACCACGACAATATAGTAAGTGTTTCACAACTTAAAGCATTCATCTTAACTTCAGTGCTTTAACACATGCTGTTACTCATTTCAACTTAACAAAACTGTATCAACCATACACTTTACCAACCTGTGGATCCAAACATAGGACACGTTCCCTCGTTAGCTGCTGTCGCTTCCGCTAAGTGCCTCTATTGTCTGCGCCCGCACAGAGCAAGCAGAGCAAGCAGAGCAGAGAATGCTTGGATCCACTGGTCTTGGAGCACCCTCTGCTGGTGCAAACGGTTATTACAAAATGTAAAAAATAAAAGGTTCGAATATTAAAATGAAAAAGGGGGGTGTCCGTTAATAAAAAAAACTATATATGTGGCTATTATCACATCCACTACAAATAGAATAGAATAGAATAGAAATGACTTTATTGATCCCAAAGGGAAATTGATTTGTCTTTTAGCTCATCTTCCATTTGCATTAGAATTAAACAGTCTGATGGCTGTGGGTATGAAAGATCTACGGTATCTTTCTGTCCTGCACCCAAGAGATAGGAGCCGTCCACCACCGCTGCTTCTTTGATCCATCAAGGTGTTATGAAGTGGATGATCCATGTTGTTCAGTATGGCCTCCACCATCCTCATTGTGTATCTCTCCACCACCTCCTCCAGAGAGTCCATCTTTACTCCCATCAAAGAGCCAGCCTTCTTGACAAGCTTATCCAGCCTCTTTGCCTGCTTTTTTCCTAAACTTCCTCCCCAGCAGACTGCAGCATAAAATAAAACACTTGCCACCACAGACTGATAGAACATCTGCAGCATCTTATTACAGATGTTTAGAGATTTAAGCTTTCTAAGGAAAAAGAGGCGCCTCTGCCCTTTTTTGTAGAGTGCATCTGTGTTAACAGACCAGTCCAACTTGTTATCAAGATGAACACCTAGATATTTATAGGTTGTCACCACCTCAATGTCCACTCCACAAGTGTTGAGTGGCTGAAGAGTGGGCTTGGACCTACGGAAATCCATGATCATTTCCTTTGTCTTTGAGGTGTTCAGCATGAGGCAGTTCTGGTGACTCCAGTCACTGAAGGCTTTTATCAAATCCCTATATTCACATTCATACTGTTTTTCACATTATGCAAGTTATTAAAAAAATCCCTAATAACCACCCTAATGGTGCAAGAGGCTTTTTTGTAGAGGACCATCAGGAGGACATGTGTGTAAAATTTCAAGTCAATAGCACACCAAACGTGGTGAAATTCTGTCCGACGGTCTTTGAGATATGCATGTGTGGCATTTATAGCGCCCCCTATGGGCTGAGCTCGAAACGCTTTGGTAGGCAGCTTCCCAGTCACCTTGTGACCCTACCCACCAAGATTGCTGACGATAGGGCAATGGGTGTGGGAGTTATGGCCGATCATTTCTAAGCTCCGCCCATCGCGGAGATTCATTGGTCCGTGGCGGCCATGTTTTTTATCCGACCTGGCTCATTTATAATAGAAATTTGTATTTTCATCCCCCGAGGCCGTATACCAAATTTGGTGTTGATAGAGTCAATCTTTCAAAAGTTCTATTCATTTTACTGTTTTTCACATTATGCAAATTATTGAAAAATCCGTCATAATCACCCTAATGGTCCCAGAGGCTTTTTTGTAGAGGACCATCAGGAGGACATGTGTGTAAAATTTCAAGTCAATAGCACTCATATCTGGGCGGGGAGAGCCATTTGAAGTTCACACGCCATGTAACAGCGCCCCCGTTAGGCCGAATGGGGTCAAATTTTTTGACAAGCATTTGCATGTCATTTATAATCCATGTACCGATTTTCATGTCCCTAGGTCCTTCCAGCTCATCATAAATTCAAAAAACGTAAACAACAGCAGTTAACGACCAACAGGCCACGCCCACTTTCACTAATCAACATGGCACTCAAGATATAAGTTAACAGTCCCCCCTAGAGTATGCATACCAAATTTGGTGAAATTCTGTTCAATGGTCTTTGAGATATGCATGTGTGGCATTTATAGCGCCCCCTATAGGCTGAGCTCAAAACGCTTTGGTAGGCAGCTTCCCAGTCCCGTTGTGAACCTACCCACCAAGATTGGTGACGATAGGGCAAGGGGTGTGGGAGTTATGGCCAATCATTTCTAAGCTCCGCCCATCGCGGAGATTCATTGGTCCGTGGCGGCCATATTTTTGATCCGATCTAGCTCATTTATAATAGAAATTTGTATTTTCATCCCCCGAGGCTGTATACCAAATTTGGTGTTGATAGAGTCAATCTTTCACAAGTTCTATTCATTTTACTGTTTTTCACATTATGCAAATTAGCAAAAAATCTATCATGGCGGACTTTAATGGTCCCAGAGGCTTTTTTGTAGAGCACATTGAGCTGGACCTGTGTGTCAAATTTCAAGTCAATCGGACTTACGGTGTGAGGGGCGTGGCCTTCCAAAAAAGTCATTTTTAAGCCTTAATTACAGCGCCACCATCTGGCAATTGGGCTCATATTTTAATAGAAGTTGATGCACATCATTTCCAATCATTGGGCCAAGTTTCAGCTTTCTGGCCTATTCCAGCTCACGGGAATTTGAGCTCAAGCGGCAGACGACAAATAATAATAATAATAATAATAATAATAATAATAAACCGGTAGGATTTTAGAAGGGTTCTACCCCTTCGGGGTTAGAACCCTAATAATAATAATAATAAACCGGTAGGATTTTAGAAGGGTTCTACCCCTTCGGGGTTAGAACCCTAATAAACCGGTAGGATTTTAGAAGGGTTCTACCCCTTCGGGGTTAGAACCCTAATAAGAGTTTGTCTGAGCCAAACAAATAACAGAGAGATTAAGATAGCAAAACCCTCAATGAGTCACTCTTTTGATCTCGAAGTGTTACCTAAAATATGGCCAGGATTTAGAATACAGTCAAAGAGTCTCTGTGGTGTTTTATTAGCAGCACAATGTAAAGGGGCCCAGTCCAGATAAGAGGTTCTTTATGGTGTATCCTCAGGACTGGAGACCTCGGGGCCAGCCAGGAGATATTAGATGACTGGGCCCTGGAGCCTAGAGTCTCCAACCCAGCTGTTCACACAAAACCTCACACACAACACATTCAGCCAGGGAGGGCACACAGGGGCAATGAAGTTGGGTCAGGTGCAGACGACATGCCAGCACCATGACCTCAGTGTATGTGCGTGTGTGTGAATTCATAGTGTGCTTTGTATGCAATGTTTACATTGATCTAACCAGGCTGATCTCCTCTTTGTGCACTCACTCTTTCCTTTATGTTCCTGTGCAGACTGACGGGTGTAGGCTGCTGTTTTTGGCTTATTGCTATGTCTGATGCCCTTATATCTGTTACAAATCATCATGGCAGTGTGTGTGTGTGTGTGTGTGTGTGTGTATGTGTTTGTGCTTTATTTTCTCCAACTGTTAGCTGACCACAGACACAAAGTGCAGCATGCAGAAACCACAAGACACAAAAACAGTCCCAAACTTGCACATTTGTATTGCATTCACTATTGAGACATATCAAACTGCTGCAATTCAGTCACGGCATGGTCATTAACTTGTTACTGTGCAGGTTTCTGGCTATTTCAGCCCATTGATTTAATAACAGAAGGAATTATTTAAACCTGCACACAGATGACAATGAGAAACTGTTTACCAAACTCGGACTCTGTAGTGTAAAAAAAGGCCAATAAATCTGATGAATGTGATGAGTGTGGGTAAGAAGGGAGAGAAGACAGGCAGTAAAGATAAGACGACAAGTTATGAGAAAGTTTCATAATGCTCAGTTTCTCCTCCACAGAGAGCTCATTCAGACAAGAGGGCAAAGCAGGATATCCTGACCAGGCATAGCATTCAGCCATTGGCTGTTACTGGTTTCACTTGTTGTGTTTAAAGAAGGAAGATTATTCGGTCTTATGCAACAAAGTAGTGACAATCCACAGCAGCAAACTGACATCAGAACTGCTAGGTGCACAGGATCCACCATGTGAAATAAACATGAGCAACAGAAGCATGTGCTGGGGAAAAAAAGAAAGAAAGAAATGCAAACACACCATAACCAGCCACTGGTTGAAGTGGTGTACGGTCCCTTTAAGGGATAGAGTGGATGAGCCCCCCCCCCAGGAGGGCTGAGACTGGGGCTTTGTTTAAAAACTGCATGCTCCAATCTGCTGCAAGATGCTGACATCAGCAGAAGCTGGGCTGGGGGTCAGGTGGGGTCGAGGCTGCCACTCACCCACTGCAAAATCAAAACAGCCTGGGCAGAGCCTGCAGGCTCCAGAGGAGGGAAGAGAAGAAAGAGGGGAGAGGGGGGAGAGAAAAACCTGTAACAGATGCAAACTTGCTTTGCCTGGTTTACACAGTATACAGACTTTTTTTTCTAAATCAACCCTGAAAGCCATAAGTAAAAAATGAGCATACTCACAGTCACTTAATTCTCTGTTTAACATCATACCAACACTTCAACAGTCGGCAGTTAGCATCCATTTCATCAAATGTCTAAAATACTGTAAGACTGTATTTCACTGACAGACAGTAAAAACTGAACTGGTACATTTTCCCTCTGAGTCCTCAGTCAGCAGGATGTGTCCCTGCTGTGGTGACAAATCCTCTCAGCAGTCATGGACCTCACTGGAACACTGTGACCTGACATTCATGAAATAACCAGAAACAGACGACAAATGTTGTACAGGAAAGGTCTGTTTCACTCCAAGTCTGAGCGAGATCCACAACAGCCTCGACAAGCTTTGCCTTTCAACTGTGCACCAAAGCCCTTCTGCACTACTCACTATTTACACATCTAATAATCGACTGGGATGTTAGGTACAGTATGGTACAGTGTTTCTTTGCGAGAGCCGGGGGAGGTAAACACACTGTATGACTCAGTCAGAATCATGATAAACTCTACTGATGTGAAAGCAGCAGCCCACCCCCGCTAACCCTCCACCCCACCCCTCACACTGAGATCTGCAGAGTTAAATGTGGTGATAAGTGAGTGGTCTTAACCATGCAGAGTGTAGCTTATAACTCAGCATCAGGCAGGTCAGTGGATCAGTGGTGGAACAAGGCAGTGATACTTAGAAAAAGACAGGAACAACCATGGTCTTAACCCCATCATCGCAGACCTGCAGATTGACACAGGAGATAAGAGTCTGTGCAAGTGTCAGTTGGGAGTCTGAGTGCAGCTAAGTTAACTGGGTTGCACTTGCTTCTGCACATTACACGCACATACGCCTAATATTCAGCCACACTCAGACTTTCAGGACCACAGAGGTTTTTTTTTTTGCAGCACCACCCTTTTTCAACCTCTCTCTGACTGCTGAACTTTTAAACCCTGACACAAGTGGCAAACACCACAGCCTGTATCAGACAGAAGAGCACCATGCACTCTGCTCAACTTGATGAGTATCAGGATTCTTTTATCCAACGACATTTTAGTGGACACACATCAGAAGTTTCATTTTAAAGACCTCCCAGGATAACATCAATCCATTAGGTGACATAAAATGTTAATATGCCAAAAAAAGAAAGGAAGCATTGACACTGTTTTATCAAAAGGAAATGTTCACATTCCTGTTCAAGGATTATGAAATAAGAGCTCAAGAAGTGACATGTAAAAAGAGTACTGGACTTACTTAACAACATGTGAACATGCCCCTGGATGACAACAGCTTTCCCCACCTCCTCTCCAGTGAGCTGTGAACAGACCGGCATTACTGTAGGAGCCAGAAGTAGTGACTTAACTGATTTCTGGGTAATCAATGCAATAGTGGTGCCAAAGTGCTTTCAATGTATTTCTTCCAAGTCTGAACAGTAGCACAGCACCAGCTGCCAAATGACACATAAGTACCAGTGTGAGTGGCTGCTGTGTGGTTGCAGGTGTGTATTTACAGGGTGTTTTACAGCAGTTTTCAATGCGACTCACCCAATCAAGAGTATAGCCTTTTAATAATAGGTGTATACATGACACTGACAAGGAGCCTCTGGGTGATGTTCTGGGCTGTGAGGCTGACAATAATGATAAGACAGAGAGGGAAATTAGGGAAATAGGGAGAAGACGGACGGCAAAGCAACCAGGCAGGCACAAACAAAGTCCGATAGATATAAACACGCAGGATCACACATACACACGCAGACACACACCCACACTGTGATTCATGCAGACAGAGTCAGTCTCCAGCAGGGATCTGTCCTCACCAGAGGGCCTCAGGGGAAACCAGACAGAATATATTTAAGACAGGCCCTCCTAATCCCTTTAGTTAGACTTGAATCACATGCATACACACACACACACACACACACACTCACACACACACATGCGCACACACACATACACAAGCGCGCACACACACACACACACAAAGCTATATGTACGGGAAGAGATTCAAAAGAAAACAGGATATGGACACTAAATTTGTTTGCTTGCTTACGTCTGTGTTTGTTTGAGTGTGCGTTGTTATCCTTTCTTCATATTTCATATTTCCAAAACAGTTGCACACTGGACAAAGACCCAAATATGAGCAGGTCTTCCTCCAGAAACATGCACAGTCATTCCAGCCATTTAGAGAATGACCTTATCACCCCTTTGTATGAGTTCTTCAGCAGGCAGATAAACGTCTTGTGGTTGTCTGGTGTGAGCTGCGTGAGGGTGTGTGAGGAAGCAAACTCAAAGTTCACCCTTCCGAGAAGAAGCTACAGTGTGTCCTTGATAAGAGATTATTTTACTTTCTGTGTTTTTTTTTTTAACGTTGATGTGGTTGTGAATGTGTGTGCGTGTGGAGCGTGGTGGCAGTGAGCGATACCTCCTGGTGTTGTTTGTATTGTTTGACAGTTTGTGTATGTGTGTGTTTGTGCGTGTGACAGAACAAAAGGTCATGAGACAGCCTCTTGTGGTCACACATGAGTCCCTCCGACGTTTCGATGCCCCAAGTGAGGCATCAGTGAAGACGCTCACAGCCACCTACACAACACACCAGAGATAAACACGTTTACTCCCCCTCGCTGCTCTCTTTCGTTCTCTCTCTCTCTCTCTCCCTGGGTTGATGAGAGAGTCATTATTTTTGGCGGAGGGCCTGCTCCTACTCCCAGTAGAAGCCAGATGATTGTTTTTGCTGCCTGATGTCCAAACCCTACCTCTCCAGATCCTGTTACTGGGACTGTGGACCTTTCCACAGGGTTCCCGCCGACAGTTGGACACAGAGAGAAGATGAGATATGAAACTGCATCCCAAACCCTGGGACCTCCAGAGTTTACATTATTTCAAATGGGTTGTCTATTTGTGCGTTTTTAGCTCTGACAGCACTGATGAGGAGTGGTAGAAAGTAATTATCTCTCCATTTTCTGCCATTTAATACTTCTACCCCTACTCACGTTTCAGGGGGAAATAATGTATTTTTACTCCACTACACTGAATGTGACAGCTGCAGCTATTTGTTATTCCGTAGGTTTAAAGTTTGCTATGGAGTTTCCTTGAAAACAAACAAAGTCTGGATCTACTGTACTCTGTGTTTCCTCTCTGATTTAACAATTGCAAAGCTGTTTTTTCTTCAAAGTTTGAACTTGAGCATCTATCTAATAGCATGTAACTATCACCTCCAAAAGATCAGGAGGATGCTGTGAGACTACCAGTAGAGAACAGACTGGGTCACCAGCTTGGGCACACTTGTGTTGCATAACAAATCCTCCAACCTCAGCAACCATATAGCTTGTTTTTCAACTCTCTGATACAGCTGCTGTCTGCTGAAAACATGTCATGTCATCTTGTCATGGTTACAGTCTAAACATGGTGCATGAAGCCGTGGTTACTAACATAACAACTTGGTTAAATTAAGCCACAAACACTACTTTGTTACCGTAGGTGTAGGAATGGATGATAATCATAATTTTTTAACATAACACGTAACCAGGTTATAAAATCTATGCATGATGAAATGCATTATTCTGTATTTAACTGCCTTGCAATATGCAAACTAGCCTCCATTCAACGTCTTCTTACTGGCTTGATCTTTTGCTTTTTACCATCTGGATCAGTCTTTACCTGAAGGTTTCACTTTGTTCAGCTTCCATTGAAATACAGATGTGCAAAGAGATGGAGCTCAGATGGAGCGAAACATGTTTACGAAGTGAGCAGGGTGAATTAGTCAGCTGCTGTTGGGTCCAACCTGTTGTGTAAACTATTGAGCCCAGTTGGAAGCATCAGTCTAGCATCGGTTTCTGACAAGTCCAGTCAGAGATTGTTTTGTCCACTGCTGCTTTGAGGGATAAGAGTGAACTGTAAAGCTGAAGTACATACACAGAATGTGCTCAAGGATGTGCATGAGAGCAACACACAATGAGTTGCATTTAGTCAACATTTGACAACAGAAGACACAGAGAAAGTTACAACAACAAAGGGAAACTAAGAGACAGTCTGGTAGCAATGTAAACACACAAACACTACAAGTTACCACTAAATAAGAAATTTGGCTCTGCATGTCTCTGAGATGCATTTTACTGGCTATAATTAAATGTAAATCTTTAAATTTGTGGATTCCCTCGAGGTGGAGAACTGGTACATGGTGGTGTTGCTTCTTCCACCTCTGACTGTTTCTCCCGCCTCTGAGAAATAATGATGAATATTTCACGCTCGGATTTAACCATCTATTTAATGCAATCTATCTTTTCATCTATGAAATGAAGCTTGCAGCGCACACTACAGACACACACACACACCTGTCACACATGTGTGTGTGTGTATTTTTAGCGGCCGCCCCGAGCAGCTGTTTGCCATTACTCATATCAGTGTGAGCTCCTTCTCTGCCTCTCTGACCCAGTGTTTTTCTTTCTAAGCCACTGGAGCTACAGTCACTGTATGACTATGTTGGCCTAACCCTGGCAGCCTGTTTTTCCTGCCACAGCAGTTGAAGCAACAATTTTGAAATGCTTGTCTAGCTTAATCATTTCCCTCTATCATTGTGCCCAGAATTATTTATCACATAACCAATGCAGAGGGAAAAGTTACAGAGGACCTGTTGATGAATTATTCATTGTTCCCCTGCTTTGTTGTTTATAGAGGTTGCCTCAGTGAAACGAGTGTGTCGAGAGAAGATGTGTGTCTGCAGGAGTGTTTTTGTGTATGAGTAGGTGGGTGGGTGGAGTTTATGGTTTGGCAGAGAAAAGATTAACCACCATAGGAAAACACACACAATCATGCACATACTGTATGCCAGAACAAGCACATGTGCTACACACACACACAGATATGCACAGTGTGGACAAAACCCATCATCTTACTGTATTTCCTCTGTACCAAGGATCAAGACACGGAGGTGAGGGTGAAACCTAATGCTGTGCGTAGCTGTGAAAACATGTTCGGTGAATGATAGAGTCTCATTTTTGACCCACACGGTGTGTAAGAGATCAAGTCAAGGTCGCCCCTTCCCAAAAGGCAGAAAAGAACTTTATTACCCTTAATTAAGATGGCATTAATGACTTCCCTCTGGGCCTGGACATAAACATCCAGTTAGTGTTTTACAGAGTGCAATTATCCTGGTGGCGTGATTACCTCAGACCGGAGCCTCTGCTGGCTTCCTCCAGCAGTAATAGCTGGCCAGGAAGACATCAGCTTGTTTAGTTTAACTCCATGGATCAAGCTCGGACGCTCCAGAGAATAACAATGAAAGAAAGGGAGAGGCAGACAGAGTGAGAGACATGAATGCCTTTTACAGTAATTCTACTAAGCAGATGCTCTGTTTAAATATGGAGGCAATGAAGAAAGGGCTTTAGGCAAAGGGTCAGTGCACGTTTCAGTCTGTAATCACTAGAAAAACCCTGTCGATTACAGGCTGTTATCAGAGGTGAATCTAATCTGCCGATCAAACAGATGAGCATCAGGCACGGCTCCAATGTGGACAATCAGCATGTTTCAGACATCCAACTCAGTGGCCCTCAAATCCAGACCAACAACATCACATATTGCTAATCCTTCTGCGGCTCACGTGTCAGTAATCACCTCAAAGAGAAAACAAACCCTCAGGCACAAACCCCTGTTTTTTCTTTCTTTCTTTATTCCTTTGCACATTGATCACAATTGAGTTTGCATTCAGTAAACAGAGCTCCACTCTCTGATATGGATTTTGCAATGTTCCCAAATAAAGCTGCAGTAACTCTGATGAATGGGAGGTTCGCTTTCTGAGTTGGGCACATTTTTGCTCGGACCAGAACAGGCATCATTAGACTACTGCATATCATCCTGTCAGTACAATCACAGCCTCAGTATTTTATAGACTGTTGGTTGAGTTAGCAAAACTTCTTGCCTGCTTTTCGGTCTGCCAAAGTCATGACATGCCAGCTGAGGTTTGATGCATTACACTAACACAGCAAGCGAGCATGCAAAGCTCTGTAGGATTCTCAGATTACAGATGAATTTGCAAACAATAATCATTTGTGAAATGGTTTTCTGGTGGCTTTTGTTTGGAGAAAGAAGTTCATATTCATAAACGGAGAAAATTTCCCCATCATAACATTCAGTAGTTGGTTAATAGTGGCCTCTTGCTTTGATAAGTATACCATCACAGCTTAAGCTTGAGATTGAACTCCAGCTGACACATCCTCACAGGCCTCTGGGCACTGAGGGATTGAGGTCGACTTATGCACCAGTGTAAAGGTGTTTGTAGCACTGCAGCTGATAAAGAGGCTAACCAGGGGGTGTCGGATAGATGGTAGCTGGAGGTTGACTGAAAGTTAATGGGGGGAAGGGGACGATTCTAAGCTGTGCAGATGAAGTGCCACTCTTTGCAGGGGATTTCCAAGCATGATTTACCCAGAGAGTCACCAAAGGTCAAGTCATTAACCCTTTATTGATAATTTGTAGAAGTTCAGCCCTCAGGCATCAATACTTTGCCAAACAGTCATGCACTCCTAATAAACAAGCATATAACTGCAGGCACTCATGCCATCACATGTAAACAGATGAGTTTGTGTATGAACCATATGTCAAAAGTTTAGGCATATCAAAGCAAATTATGCAATTTAATGCCCATCTATACATAAGTGTGTGTGTGTGTGTGTGTGTGTGTGTGTGTGTGGTGGTATGTGTGTGTGTGTGTGTGTGTGTGTGTGTGTTAGGTCTTGTTTATAAACTTTACCACGGTCACAGGGTGCACACAACATAAAAATAACAGTAATGTGCATTCTCTGTGCTGATTATTGCATTAATTCAAACACAAACCTCCTTGTCCAATGCAGCATCATGAGCATGACTTGGCTCTGCAGTCTCCAGGGAATTGGTGCAAGCCATTGTAACACACTCCAACCTCATGGGCGTGATTGAAAGCGTGAGGTTTTGGGGTGTGAGAACCACGTGAGAGAAGTTGTTGAGAGAGACAAAAACAGAAAGAGAGAGTGCGAGAAAAAGGGAGACAAGGTCTCTTGTTTCTTGCTCTCAGAGGCCCAGCTGCTGCAGCTTTCATTATTCAAATGCTGCAGCATGACACTGAATTAATACAGTCATTGGTAAACACGGCTACATGAGGGCCTGTGCCGTAAACATTTACTTGGCTTGTGCTGCCAACGCAAATAAGCGAATTAAATGAGCTGCTGTGAGAGAAACAAGAAGAAGACAGATCATAGGAGGAGATGATGTGATAACATGGTAACTCTTTCCAGGACATTACAAACATCATTAGCAATAACTAGACAGTTACTTGTTCAAAATCAAAGTAATCAAAACAAAAGTAGAGCTGTAGAAATAAACTCAGTGACTCACTTTAATTGTTTTGTCATTGAACCCAAACCTGTGCTTAATAATAATTTGACCTCCACATCTATTTATTATTTATTTAAGAGATTTTTGTCAAATTCAACTTGTCCAGTGCTCTCTGAGGCCCTTGTTAACTTAATTTGATCTCTGATTAATAGATGCCTCTCCCTGCACAGATATTCCTGCACAAACTGCACTCGTTGCCTCTGTGTGTAAACAACCCCACTGACTCAAGAAGCTGATCCCTGTGAGTGAAGCTGTGGGTGAGCAGAGGTCACTACCAAGCAGATGACCCCAGGGTCATGGGAGGGGGGTAGGATGGGGTGGTGGTGGTGGTGGGGTCGGGAGGGGCTGCAGGCACCGAAGGTTATTTCTGTCTTGTTGCCTACTTGTGATTTCTAATGCTCTAATCTAGGGGGTGCATGAGAGCAGTGGATTGCCAACTTCCCTTCCCCCCACTGCCCCGCTCTCTCCTCTGGGGGAAAGCTGCAGCCACATTCGGCTGGAGTGGGTAAGACGATGTCCAGACTCTCGCCCGCTCAAACTCATAAAAGCAGACATCATGAGAGGCGACTGTTTGCAATGAAACATCATTGAAACAACACATCCCTGAATTTTTTTTTGTCTGCCTGCTTTAGGAAAGTTTAATTGCCATGAACTCCGACAGACAAAAAGAGAGATAGAGAGAGACAGATTTAGAGACTGATTGACTGCTGTCTCGCTGGGTATTTGTGATAAGTTCAAGAGTTCAAGATCATATCTGGATAGTTTGTCTTGCACTGCTAACCACTCGACGCCACTCTGCCAACCAGCGCTGGTTTGGGTGACTGACCATGATACGTAGATCATAAAACCTCAGCAGCAACGGGCGGTTCAGCCTGAGTTCATGGAGGTAGTCTGAGCGAAAGAGAACACGCAAAAAAAAAAAAAAAAAAACCAGGAGGGCAGACGGCTGTTCAGCTCCACCTCTGATCTGTTTTTAGAAATTGAAACAACAAGCAGAAAAGTGCATGGTAACACTTTACATTAACTACACCATGGGCTGCCTGCTAATGAATCAGCAGATTTACCAATCTACAATATATTTGTTGTGTGCACCTCCCCATCTAAACATCCTAAAGCAAAGAAAACAAAGGTTCCCATTGGGCCAATAATGAATAAATGGCTCCCATGTGACCATGGGCCAAGTCCCATTTTGCTCCATCCTCTGTTTGTTTTCCCCACCATTGTAATTACCCCTCCCCTCTAAAAAGCCCAAACTACCCAGTGGTAAACATACCCAACAAACCCAGGACCCTGACTCAGACCCATAAAAACACAAGAGAATAGAGGAAGGGTTGGGGGTTTGGAGGGGTTGTGGGATAGGAGCATATAGGGGCAAACATGGAAGGGCAGCAGGAGGGGACAGTATTGGGCATTCAGTGTGTGTGTGTGTGTGTGTGTGTGTGCATGCGTGCGTGTGTGCCTTTACCCCCTTCCTCTGACTCTGACCCTGGCCCCCTGCCAGCAACAGTCACAGTCTAATTACTGAAATCTGTGTGCCATCTAAAGGCATTGTAGGAGTCAGTATTGTCTGGGGGCCCACGAGAGCAGCCAGCATTCATCCCTGGCTGCCCTCTATTTACTGAGGTGGAACAGCCTTTACAAGAAATCTGTTTTTCAGGGGAGCAATGTGTTTGAATGAGTCGTCTGAGACCGTCCCACTAAATGATACAGTGTGACAGTGTGTCAATGTATTGAACTGGGCAACCAGCCTGAACGAGACCGACTGCAGCTCAACGTTGTTGTACTAGTCAGATGTAAAGTTGCCAGGAAGAGTTGCTGAAAGTCTGAAGAGCGAACTGTCATTTTAGACCTTGGCCTATTTTATTCCCTCTCTTCATTCTCCACCTCTGAATTTCCATTGCACCATCTTTGCATGTCATTACAAACTGTCTCCATGCAATACTCTGTTCTGACTGACATAAATATTCACTATGTCCGTTGCATCTGTTTTTCACCTTTACCAGTAGAGTGTAAGAGCTGATGTCATTTCCCTGCGTGAAATCCCTCTGCTGGTAACCAGATTAGAGCAGTGCTCCCATGTTAGAGCCCAGCAGGGAGGGCCTGGCTGCAGCTTGGATTCCCCAGCTCCGTCTTTATCACGTCTATGACGATTTATTAAGCCTAATGCTGTTAATCTGCTCGATTTTCAGTGTAAACCCATTAGGGGACATGCTGGAGTTTAGATAACAACAGGGGAGATGATAGAGGACTCTCTCTGTTTCCCTGTTTGAGCCAACTTCTGTGCGTTTATCGGTCAGACGGGGATCTTGTCAAGCGCAGACAACTGTCATAGGTTGGGGTGTGCCAAAAACAATGGTGTTAGGCCTCTTGTTATCACCGAAGCTGGGGAAGAGGAGTTATTTACAGACCCGCTATCTTCTCTGAGCAAGATCATTGCTCACGGTTTTCCCCAGGAAACCTTGAAAACAGTATCAGGACAAATCTGCAAAACAAACTGGGTTCATGTAAATATTTGCCAGTGAGATAGGAGGGGGGCTGGTGGTTTGCAGACAATTCTATGCTGCAATTGTGACAAGCTGGCAGCTCCTTACATGTCAAAACCAAACGATCAGCCATGTTATAATGCTCAATAAGATGTAATAACATAGTATGCTGGTGGCTTTCAGAGTGGTCAGGCAGCAGTTGAGGGCCCCTGCCTGTTCCTGCCCGGCGTGGTGGATTTCGGCGGCCGCACTCTGTCTGCGTCGACCACAGGGCTCACCACCGTCTCTCTCCGGCGTCGCAGCCGTTCGGTAGGCAGGGCCCATCCTCACCACACCTCACCACACCACAACACAGCGCACAGCCACAGTCACATGAAACCCTCGCACCCCTCACAACTCTGCAGCGCTGCTTGCTTTCGCTGCCTGTTGCCAGCGCAGAAGCATACTGTGCACGCCACCAAAGTACACCGCCACGATACTTTCACATGCCCGTCCCAGTTTCACATCATCTTCAAGTGGGAGAAACAGCAGTTACTCAAATGTTGTGGTGTGGAGATTTTAGATTGAGACCATAAACTAACTAGAAGGTCACAGCTAGGAAGCACAATTATATGTAACAGTTGTAGACATAAACATCACAGGCTCTACTCAGCCACATCGCATGCAGTTAGCACACAGAGGCTCACAGCTCGACATGGAGCGCAAAGTGAAATACCAAGGAATTAAGGTCAACCCTGGAGGCCATAATAGTATTTGTACAACAAACAGCATCAGAATAGAAGCAGCGACTTATTTTTATCTCTCTTGAAATCAGTTTAAATGTTGGACCGGACTTGTCAAAGAAAAATGCTGCACACGACTACATATTATGCTGTTAGTTTGTTTTCCAGCCCACCCTCATCTCAGTCTGCATTTGAAATTCATCCAACTGTCTTGGAAGAGAATTATTTATGAGCAAATCTGTTCATTGGAATGGCTTGTCTTGTTTTTGCTTTACTGTGCTCCCCTGATGCAGTACTGCTGGGACTGCCTGTCAGACTCACCGTTTTTTTTTAATGGAGCCATTGCGCCAAAACTCCATAAAAAAAAAAAAAGTTAGCTGCTTTTGAAAACAGGAATATAATTACAGCTTCATTACAGATTTAATAATAATCCCTGCACAAAATACGCCGTGTCCCATTTCCCCAAAGTTATTAGCAAGACTGTATGTATCTGTTGTTTTGTTTATCTTAAACAGGGTTTTCATGTCCTCCCATGGTGGGATGGAGATGACCACAGGTTAATGATGAGCAGCCAGAATCGAGATGATTGGAGTGTGTTTTGTTCTCTGAGCTTCAGTCCCAGGTGGTTCCCTGTTCCAGATGTCTCAAGCTCTCTCTTTGAGAAGTATGGGTTCAGGAGTTTACCCATGGTCCTCTGGGCAATCGCATCAGCCAATCAGCATGCAGGGGTAGCGACAGTTGGCTGGAGGGGGCCGGCAGTATGTGCAGAGATGAGGTAACGTGGTTGGTCACTGTCTGCACAGTCCTCACTGAGTGACAGTTAAGGATGGGAGAGAGAGAGTAACAGACAGGACAGAGAAGAAAGTTTTGGTTTCATCTGTAACTATTGGCTATTTGGATAAATAATGTGCAGCTATATTAAATCCCTTTAAGGAGTCTCCCAGGGTTTCAGAGAAAAGAGAGAAGGGAGAGGAGCAGAGAGGAGAGGAGAGGAGAGGAGAGAGGGGAGGGCAGAGGAGAGGAGAGGAGAGGAGAGGAGAGGAGAGGAGAGGAGAGGAGAGGAGAGGAGAGGAGAGGAGAGGAGAGGAGAGGAGAGGAGAGGAGAGAGGGAGGGCAGAGGAGAGGAGAGGAGAGGAGAGGAGAGGAGAGGAGAGGAGAGGAGAGGAGCCAATCCATGACTTTGTTTATTGCCATCAAAACTTGGCTCCAGCAGCCGGCCCTGAAGCTCATGCAATTGTTTGAGATGAGCTGGCAGCCTGCCAGACCTGGAGTAAATCAGCACTGTCAGTCAGCAACAACAGCCAGCAAGAGCAAGGGTGACAGGGGGAGGAGGGGGTGAGAAGTTGTGTGTGTGTTTGTGTATGTGATAGACATACAGATAGCACAGGAGTGCAGAACAACAAGGCCAATAAGCGAGAGAGAAGGAGGAAAAAAAGTACCAGGGAAGTGGGGGAGGGGAGGCAGGAGAAAGAAGTCGGAGAGAGAGAGAGAAATAAAAGAAGGGAGAGAAAGGGGGGAGGACCTGGTGCTCTGTTGTGAAACATGAGCTCGGAAAAACTGCTCCGAGTTTAACACTCTACCCAATGTTTTTGCAGTTGTTACTGTTTGGAGGAGGTCCATTGCGTGAGCCGACACACGCACTGAAACCTAAACACACACACTCACACACAATCGTCCCAGAGCCCCACCCCTGGTGTGCTGGTTGTTTTTCTTCCTCGGCCTCATCCCTCTCTCCACACTCCTGTTATCAAGGTGAGGCGTGCTAACAAGACAGGCTGCCTGCCTGACGTCTCTGGCGCCCTGCCAACCTGCTGGGTGTTAAAAAAAAAGAAAAAGAATAAACGCACTCACTGAACTGGCCCGGTTCTGTAGCTTGGAGGCTTGATCAAACTTTCTGTGTGCTGCCTGCTTATGAAGACACCACATCTGGAAACTGGGCATGAGACGAGCTCTTCTCTCATTACTGCACACCTCAGGCCGTGCCAGTGCTGAGGCTTCCTAGTGTGTCCTCAGGAAAACCACAGTGACTTCTTATTTTTATCTTGCTACAGGAACCTTTTTCCTGCCAATTAGTTCCCAACAATGACCCTGCTTGTTTATGTACTAGTATATTGAGTGACATCCCCCATCATAATTAGGCCAGGCTTGTGTCTTTCCCAGCTACATGCCAAGTGCATGTAACGATTTTCACACATGGGGGGGAGACAGCTGCCCGCTGCGTGCAGGCTTACGGGGTGTATCTTTTAATTGGGTCCAAATGGCGGTGAGTAAATATGAAGATTTTGAAAAAGTGATAAAGTTGGAAAATGTAGAGGGGAAAACAATGGCCAGCAGGAGATGGAGGAGACAAGTTCAGCAGGTTCATGTGCTGTGCTCCGAGGATTTAAATCCCTCCCCTTGACCACAGGATACTGCTAGTGTTTGTGAGTCAGAGATTTCTGTTCTGTGTGTGTGCATGCGTATGTGTGTGTGTGTGTGTGTGTGTGTGTGTGTCACAGCTGTGAGGCCGGGAGTGACTGCTGCTCAACAAAGCACTGCGCTCTGCTGGGTTGCTCTTGGTAAACAAAGGGAACTCACAGTGCTGTATAGTGATTGCCCAACCTCTCCTTTAACAGAGAAAGTAAAGAAAGGAGTCGGTCGAGCACAGCGGATTAAAGCAGAAGTTAGAGGAGGGAAAAAAAGCACACGAGCAGGCAGTTTTAAAAGTGAGAAAATGACCCAGTTGAAATAGCAAAAAAAAAAAAAACAGGATTGTTTATTTGATTATCAGCTACCAAGTGTTAACAGATCAGTTTCTGCATGCTCTCCTCCCAGCTGTGATAGGGTGGCTGAGCGGAGCAGAGCAGGCTGGAGGAGGTGGGGTGGGGATGAGGGTGCTGGGGTCCTTGCCAGAGGAGGTCAGCTGTGCTCAGAGAGAGAGGGAGGGAGGGAAGGAGGGGGGGTGGGGGGGTTGGGATGGTTATGGTTGCCGAGTTGCTGCGCCCACGGCATGCCCAGCTGAACCCTGATCAGGCTCTCTTCCCCTGCACACAGCGACATGCAACACTTTTGGCTTAGCCTCTTATTCCCATGACAACGGCCTGCCTGAGCACCAGATGTGTGCAAAGAGGGGAAAGAGAAGAACGGAAAGTGTTCAAATATGCCTAAGGATGAGGTGGTGACGTTCCTTTGCCTTGAGTTAGTCACAGTGCGGATTTCTAACAATTCTCAAATGCACAATTAAGTCAGTGAGGCCGGGAGCAGAGCGGGATTTTTCATATGCCACAAAGCTGAAGCATTTAAATACACAGTAACAAAAAAAAAGACTTTGCACTTTTGCACGACTGCCTCGCACCATGTCATCTGGTTCAGTGAGGATTCATCTGCAGTGTTTTGGTGCTGTCAGTTTGAAAGAGGAGGGGCAGGGCTGGGGGTTGTTGTGGGGGTACAGGGTGGTGGTAGTGCTGGAGATAGCACAAATACTGTTTACCTTAGTGATAGAGAGCATCATCAGACCAGCAAGATTCAAGCTTAGACACACTCAGCTTTGAGTTAAATGCTAACACCAGTCAAGGACAGTGCTAACATTTTTGGTCAGGAGCCACTGTAAATCATCTCAAGTTGGTGATGCACTATGGGATGTGACACACCACCAAGCTTTGTCACTGACTATGAGAGCAATTCGTTCCATTGTAACCTTTTCTGTGCAGTCACTGCTACTTAGCTGCCAGCAGATGAAAGCAGTCAGGGACTCATTAAGGTCATTTCAGACTCATTAAATTTAACTCTGGTTCCTTTCCTTAAACCATACCTACATTAAATTATAGCTCAGTGAAAAGGGTGAGCTCACAGGTGATAATTTAGTAATTGTCTGTGTGCGCTGGGGTGGGTAGCTTCTTGACGTGGTCCCATAGCCGGGGGGGAGAATCTGTGGCTGGTGGCGCGGAGCAGGTGCTGAGTTGCCTGTCAATGTTAATTTGCAGTAATTCTCTCTCACGCAGACCCTTTATTCACTTAGTGACACAACCCACAAGCTCAGCTCAGGATCAGAGCAGCAAATTGAAGCTGTGCTCTGAATTTGTTGAACTGTATGGCTTCACTTTAAGCAGGAGCTCCTCTTCAGTCTGCCAGTGAGCCAGGCAAGTAGGAGTTAACCATGTAGGCTGCAGTGTTTTGATTGGCTTTGCAGATATAAACAAGAGCCGTACTTGTGTGTGACCCCTAGGCCTGACCCCAGAGATAGACGATTCTCTAATGGGTGTCTCTTTCAGCAGGCGGCCTGGCAGGGAGAACAGAGGAGCCATTGTTTGGGCCAGGGTAAGCCAATGCTCTCCCCATTAAAGTGCTGAGCCGAGAAGAGACAGCCATAGGAGTCATGAAGCTGCAGTAAACAGGCAAGGGAGACAGGGGACATCCTTGGCACACTGCTGCTTTTGGATTTAAACTTAGTATAATATCCGAAAAAGAAAGCAGACAGATATGACACTGAGGCCTCTGGTCACATGATCTTAATATATTTTGACAGTTGTATAAATAGCACTGTTAATTAGCTCCTATTTAGGCTTGAAATTCCTTCACTTGAAACACCTAAGACACAGGATTAGGAGAGGGGAGGTGGCGGTGGTGGGGAGGTTGAACAGATGTGTACACTAAACCAACCGTGACTGGAGTAGGAGCTGTTGTTGTGTTTCAACCACATCCTCTGTCACACTCTGTCATTGTGAGTGTTTGTGTTGGGGGGTGGGGTGGGGTGTTACAGACAAGGGACTTCTTTTTGCTGCAAGTGGCTAAACAGGTGAGTCAGGTGTCAGTGAGGTGTGAAACTGTACCTGGCATGTACCACAATAGAAGTGCCACGCGTCAGCCCTGGGGGAGGAGACTGTGAGCAGTCTAGTCAGAGCAACAAAATCCTGTGTGTCACTGTCAGTGCACTGTTAGAAAAGTGCAAAACACTTATCACAATAAGTGCTGATAATAAAGTATATTTCATGCGCACACATGAATACATTGACATTTCATACTATATACAGAGAGGCAGTAAACCTTATCATCTCATGTTTATGTGTGTCAAGAGCAATCAATCATTCCCATGTCTTGAGGGCATCCATGTTGCAGTGTAACTAATCTGCAGGCTCAGCAGCCTTAACCCTTTAGGAAGTCACAGTAATGTAGTGTGAGGTAACTCTCCTCATTTTCTCTGTACACGGGCTCATTCAGCTGTCATGCAACACTTGCTTATATGTGAACATGTGTGTGTGTGTGTGTGTGTGTGTGCGTGTATGGTGTGCAGACAGCAGTTATTAAAGAGTTTTGGAAGCCCCACTGGTCCCACTAAATTAATGACCTAGCAGCAGGAGGGATGTGATGGGCACAGTCTCTGCCAAACGCCTGGCCGCTTTCAAATGCCTGGCTAGCCTCAGACACTTGGCTAATCCATCAGTGGCTTACTTTCACAATAGAGACCTCCTTAAAATAAAAGTTCAGGCTCAAAAGAGTGGGAGCAGAGGAAAGGAGGGGATTAATTCTTCCTCAGTACCTTTTTTGGTCTGAAAATGAGCACAGTACATTCAAGAGGAGAAAACAGTAAAAAATGTTTCCGGTGTGAAAAACTGGACATATTGTACTCTTATAATCGTAGTATTTTATGTTTGTACATTTAATTTCTTATCTGATAATCCTAATGAACCAAAGCTTTATATAAAGGGGTGGGATTTCTCTGTTTCCCTTGAATGGTTTATTTTACACATGAAGTAAAATGTTCCTTAACTCAACAAGAGCTAAGGAAAACACCCTCCTGTTATGCCTCTATTTCCATTACTTCTCTTCTACTGAAGTTAGCATGCTAACCTGTTAGCTATGACCCGTCTCATCACATGTCCAGGCTGCGATGAAGAAGCAGCACTGTCGACAGGACGAATTATAATCTCTTGTGTTGTAAAAACAACAATTTATAAAGCTCTTAGCAGGACTTGTAAATAAGCAGCTGATAATGCTAACAGTGGCTACGCAGCAACAGCAGAACGCACAAATAGCTCTTTTAGGAAGAGCTTGGCCACCTGGTTTACAGTACGTGGTCCTGTGTGATATTGTTATCCAGAAACAAACTTGACTCATCTTGACACCTTCAATAAACTTTTATTGAAAAAAGTACCAATAAACAACAAGAAATCCAGAAAAAGATTTGTAGAGCAAAGCTCCATATGTACAGCATATTGCACTACATAACAAATTGTCTTTACTTCCATAGTATATCAACAACCAAAAAATATATATAAACACAAAAAAATGAGTGCACAGTAGAGTCTCGAAAACACACAGTCAATGTTTACAAAAATGCTACATTTTCGCTGGGTCTCATTTCTTGGTATACAGAGAGTGTGTGATAATCAAGACTTCGTTGAAACTGAGCAGTTAAAGGCATATTCCAGGGTTTTAGAAATACATTTACACTTAATCTGTTCTGTAAATAAGGGCAGATATTTCATAGCTATCAGCTCATGAGCCAAATTAACCACAACCATGAAATATTTTGGTTTGCTTGGCTTTGTTTCTACACCACGACAAGATGTGCAAGGAATGTTGCAAGTTCATCAAAAAAAAAAAAAAAAAAAAAATGCCCTCGATCTCATGGACTTCAAAAGGATCCTACTCGTATTAAAAACTATTTTACAAGAATGAACTGTCCTTATAAAAGCAGACCCTTTTTTCTTAAGAAAATACATTTTAAAAAAGTTAAGAAAGACCATGAAGAAGAAATGTTATTGTTAAAAAAATCAAAAATCAAAAAACCTTCCTTGAAAAAACTTCAAATTTATATAAAGTGGACTACAAAATTCAAGACACTGCGGTTTCCATAAAATACATGTCCCACTCCAGGGATGTTCTACGCTCACATATGCTGCGAGTGCAGTTTGGGAACCTCATTCAAACAAAATGATACAGGGCACCACGGTGGCTCGTAACCCCTTCCAACGGATCAGACCATCAGTCCAGAGCCCACTTGGTCAATGCACAGATATACAGCTGACACATGGCAAGATTAGCCAAAAACAAAACAAAACAATCCAGAGTGTATACTATACATTAACACACGACAGATAAGGGACCCACGGGATCTCCAGATACAAAGTACTTTCCAGTGCATGTTGATTACAACACAATGATCAAGATTAAAGAATTAAACACATTAACTAACGCCCTGTGATTTGAAGGGAAGATGAAGGCAACCTTATTATGTGTTTTGAATCACTTCTAATGACATCTGTATCATTAGCAGTTGGTGGGAGGGGCAATGACTCATTAATTATGAGGGAAAGCTCATATTTTGTGGAGAGATTAAACTATACTGAAGCTAGTCCTTTTCTAAACCACATCTTGTGAATCTGACTGTGATGACTGGAGGTATCGGGTGGTGGAAGATAATGAAAAACGTCTGAATTGGTTGGGCTCATCCCTGGAAAATCACAACCTTGAAGTGAATTACTCCACCCAAAATCTATTTTTTCAGTATCAAACACCCACCCCTGCAGGCTTGGAAGGTAACCGGAGGTTTGTTGTTTTCTTCACCATGAGGAGCAGTGGCTGTGGTCACTGTGAATGCACTGTGGTTACTTTCCTAAAGTACCGTTATGAATTCAAAGTGACCATAGCTGCTGGTCTTCCTGGAAGGTCAAACTACAGCCCCCATTTTAAACCTGCAAGGGTGCATGATACTAAAAATGTAGACTTTGTATTCAGTTTCAGGCACAGTTAAGGCCAACCTGCTCTAACAGAGTCAAACAACTTAGGGATATAGAAGTCTAAGACAAAGACAAAAAAAGTAAAATGAAAGTAATTGCACACACGTGTGTATACAGTAGAAATGGGCAAATATACAAACAATAAATAAAAAGGAAAAAAAATAAATTACAAGAAAATGAACCAATGAACAATACCCATGTAATGAAGGAGCAGCACAAAGAGGAAGTCAAGAGCCAATGGTGAGACGGGGCACTACGGGACTGGCTCAGCGTTCAGGATCCGCAGGAAACTATAACCACAACCACATTCAGTGCACCTCACACGCCTATTTACTCATGCTCAGTAGACTCCCCGTCACCACCACAGTCAGCAAGTCAGCCTCAGACTCCTCAGTCCAACTGTACCTTTGTGTGTGTGCTGAGAAATTCGTTAAGAGGAAATTTTAACTGAAGTGAAAATAAGACTTGACGACACCTCGAGAGGTTTCGCCATAAACAAACGGGTGAAAACACTGCTCTTTTTCTAACCATGTAACAGATTCTCAAGGTTACCAGTAGCCCACAAAAGTCTGTCCCTGAGAGGAAAGCCTAATTATGCAGTGACAAACCTGACACATTGTAAGGAGCAAGTAATTACAGACCCCTGATATGCACTGCTCCTTGGGTCCAAACAGTGGCCTAGGTTCAGCAATGGAAAATAAAACAAACAACGTCTGCAACAGTGTCTTATACATATTCATATTTCAACAATAATTACAGTCTTTTTCACTTTCGTTTCATTTCAGAGACTGTCTGCTGAGTCAGTGGTGGTTACACATGCTAACAAAGTCCCAAACCTGGATCTGAGCACCAAAAACAACACAGGACCACCCAACAGAATATTGCATGATGTTATGCACCAGAAGGGTGGCTGGAGGGGAGGTGGTTCTGTTTCACAGATAGACGATGGAGTATTGTTTGGTGCTCAGAACACACACAGGCTGCGAAAAAGCAAAACAGACTTAGAAAGCTTTTCAATCGTGGCATGTGGCTCTATTGTAACTCTATGGTAGCCTGAGACACTGGTACGTGGAATTTTGCAGAACCCATATCCAATCCAGAGTCCAGACTGTGTTCAGACAGGTCAATCAAACTTGGTCTTGGACATGTGAAAGAGTACATCAGAAATGTTGTGGAAAGAAAACAAGACACGACTGAAAACCTTCATACATGACAGAGGTTAGCTTGGTAACAATCTGAACTCTTGAAGGGTGTAAGTCTAGTGCAAAAACAGTGGATCCACAGCTCCACTTCAAGGGCATGGAGGTCTGAAAACAAACACATGAAAATAACACTTCTAAAACTAAGGGGGTATCGGAGACTGAAAATGGAAACAAGGCCAAATTGAAAATTGAAAGCGGTACACTGTTATTTTTGGAGAGAGAACATGTTTCTTATCTACAACAAACAATGTGCTTGACTCTAATACTATAATTTAGTGCACAGTGTTATTTTTTAAAATGTTTCTTCATTGCAAGCAGAGGTCAGCGCAACATTACTGAAATCTAGATATCTATTCAATGTGTGACATGACTGTCAGGTAGCTGTAAGTAATATATGTTAGGTTGACTGGCAAGACGCCCACTGCACTGTGCAGTAACAAACACTCCTGAGCAACGGGGATGACAAAACTCTGATTGAATACAGGGATAAGATGGCAAAATAGAATTATGCGAGTATACTGAGAAGTCCAATCTGGTATATGGTAAAAAAAAAACTCATTCATTAAAATAACTGAACAATTCCTCAACATTTTTGAACAATGTGTTTTTACAGTGATTTAAGTGGCTCCTTACTTTAACTGTTCACTCTTGGGTTGTTTGTTGCTGTTCAAAGGTCTTGTAAATTACACCTATTAATTACAGCTAGCCCCAATTTTTGTACTTCTTTTTTTTTCAGAATAAATTGCAATGTCATTTATCCTGTTGCTTAATATTGGCAACAGCATCAACCAGTGCTTGGTTTCACATAGACTAAATGCTGGTGTACACGGGTTCACCAGACCTGTGCGTGGTGTTCACATCTTCACTACACTCTACAACTTTCCCAAAAACTATTTGAAATGTAGAAACATCTGTGCATATTGAAAGATATTTAGATAACATTTCTTAGTGCACAGACTTTTTTGTGGGTCTTGAATTTGTTTCCAATGTTTTGAATGAAACCGAGGGATCGTGTTCATACTTAATACCATACCAAAGAAAATGGAGGAGAATGAAAAAGAAAAACCCCCCAAAAAACACAAGGACTAACAAAGACTACAAGAAAAGATAAATGTTCCATTGAGGTGGGGTGCAAAATGCTTTGTTCTGAGAAGTTGCCTCTTTGGAAAATTAGTAAATCAACTTGACTGGTCACCTGGGAAACTTCAGAAAAGAAAACCTCACCCCACGTTTCCTGACTGTCTCATCTTGCCTGTCAAAATTGCTCAATACTCATTCTGGCAGAAGACACTGAATAAGGCATTCCCAGGGTCTGTGGAGGTCATTTAAAGATGGATACATGTTGAAGTGCAAAAAATTCAACAAGAACAATGTACTGTACAAAACTACTACACCACACGTATACCAAAATATGAACATCGTCCTGTAGAGGAATCTCGGAGCATCATGGCATCTTCTTGGAGAAAGAAAAAACACACGACCTTTTATAAAAGTTGGTTGTCTCCGTCCCGCGGTGACCTTTTGTCTCCTTTCTATCGTGCCACCCCCCAAAAAACAGACCCGTGTTAAGATTCGACAGTGCCATTTGGAGTCCAGTTCGTTATAGAGATGAAGGAAAGGATGTGAAGGAGAACCCCCCCTCACCTCCGTCCTGCTCCACCTCCTCCAGCAATTAACCCCCTGTCAAACAGAAGGCTGAGCAGAGCTGCGGCCAGGCGCCACCACAGCGGCCCCTGGTTCCTTTGGTTTTGATGATACTGAAACAACAAACAAAAAGATGAAACACATGTCAGTTCGTTCACTCTAGTGAAACTCAATCACACAATGCAGTGCTGAAAATAGTCACTGATTTGGGTTTTCGGGGGTGAGGTTTAGTTTGTTTTGGCTGTGATGTACGCTGATTGACAGTGAGGGTCAACTGAGAAGACAAAGCCAGACGCTGGAACGATGCTGATATTTTCACAACAGTCTGCCTCTGTCCCCAACAATACTTATTGGAGAGGCCTCCCTTTGTGTGTGGGATCCCTACACAATCCGGGCATCCCAGCAGACATTCCAAGCCACAAACACATTCATCATACGGTCACACTTCTTCTAATCTTTCTGGCAGCGACCAGCAGCCAGTGGCGCAGGAGGAGACTCTCTCAGGTTTGTGAGCCAATTGGATTGTGTGTGATTAGGAAGGATAATGCTATCTCTGCCATTGAGAAGCTGAGATAAGATAATTGCACCAAATGGGATTATGGAGCCCTCGATGAGAGGCAGGGAGCCTGTGGAAAACACTGCAGGTACAGTAGCCCAACAGCTCATCTGCAGACGAAACGCAGACTCCACCTCACCTGATAATACTCTTTCTATTTTCAGAACATTAAGGTTGTAAAGTGACTTGTAGTATACAACCATCTCTTGGTAAAAATATCGTAAGTCAGAGATTAGATATGTCAAAGTTCGACGGACTGCTGAGGTAGTGTCCAAACATTGACCTAGTTACCAGCCATTGTCATCAGTCTCTGGGTTTTTCTATACTCTTAATCAAATTGTGGTGAGTATTGCGTGGTGTTGCATAAGCTTTGCCGTGTGTACTCACTACTCGCTGTTTGTTCAAAAGAAAAATCAAAACGTTAAAGATAAAAAGTCACAGGACTGCTGTGAATCTCTGTTGGATGACATCTAATTCTTGCCAGGGGATATTTTGATAAGGACATTACTGTCTGCTTCATACTGTATAAACATAGGCCATATTTATATGCAGCTCAGAGAGGATGAGCTCACCTCGATACATCAGAGGCACTGCTGGCAGCCAACATGGCTCAGCTTGGCATACCTTGATGCCTTTAAATTTAAAACTAAATTACATGAGACTAGAGTTAGTTACAACTCTGGGATCAGAGAGGAGCAATGCCAAGTGACTGCGCAATTATATGTCTATTGTACATCAGTATACATAATATTTATATAGTGATTACAGTTTCAACATTAGATAGTAAAAGCTGCAGGAGTTAAACAAGTCCACTGAGAGATTTATCATGCTGCAAAGCTCGTGTTTACTACAAGCTACATGAGAAGCAATTAATCTTTATAAACAGTAACAGAGCGTTCCTGTGACGCTGACCTCTTGCCCTCTACTCTATTAAGCAAGAGAGAGAGAGAGAGAGAGACAGAGACAGAGAGAGAGAGAGAGAGAGAGAGAGACAGAGAGGTGTGCACAGGCCTGTCACAACTTAGTAGTGAGTCATGCCACCAACTGTCAAAATGAAAGTTGGGATCTAAATTTAGCCAGTGATAGAGTCTGGCCAGATGCTTGGTGTCATCACTCTGACACTGGCCTGATCGCTGTGTTATCAGCGTCCTATGCAGGCTGTCTGTCAGGCCAGCTGCTCAGAAGCTCTGCCTTATCGCCTGAGCAAACAGGCCAGCCTCGATAGCAAGAACCTGTGGATTAGTCACATCAGGGAGGAGGCAAGGAGTCAAGGAAAAGTATGAACAAAGAGCGGTGGTATTAGATGATAGAGGACGGCACAAATGGACATCGCATCCACACAAAGCATCACAGAACAATGAATGAAAAGTAAATATCCAAAGCCAGCCTTGTGTGTTTTTATTTCCAGTGCCGCTCTAACCCCCCCTCCCACAAAAAGTGCTGAAAGGAGAGGGTGTCGTGCCCTAACTCAAACGGGGGAAGAAAGAGATAAAGCCACAAACACTGAGTATGGGCAGACATACACACTCAGACACAAGCGCACACACAAGCGCGATATTCAACCCTGCTTTCAACACCTCCTATCGAAAGCACCAGGAGTCGTCTCCTTTTAAAAAAACATGGGGATGAAACCTAACTCTGCTCCTTGCCCTGTGCCGGCTGAAGCAGTCTTCCTGCCATTGTGACCGTCATTATTGCCATGTCTCAAATGGCGGGCCGGCTAATGTCAGCCATCCTCTGGGGACCACAGAGTCCCCTCCAGCCCTCTCTGACTGAGGAGCAATTTATCTGTCAGCATCCACCAGCACTCCTTCGCTACCTAATCCCTCCTTTCGCCAGGGGCCACAGGCTCCCATGGAGAACACTCACAGCCACAGAGCTCACAAATCCATCAAGAGGACGGCAGTCCAAAGGCACTTGGATTGCTCAGGGACAAGTGTCTGCACTGACTAACTGCAATCACCTACTGACAGCAGCAGACAGCAATGAGAGCTGATGAACAGTAACACTATTATCAAGTGAGAGTTTTTGTACTGACTGTCAGACCGTGTGATAGTGAGAAGTGAGAGACAGCGCAAAGCAGAAAAACAAGTATGGGTGTATTCATGCATGAGCATGCACACGTGCACACATGCACACACAATAATATTAATTGCACAACCCAAGCCAGAAACGGCAACAGGAGAGAAATCACAGAGGAATCAAGCATCCCAGAACACGCATCAGTGCTCGGGTTATAAAAACATCTCCCTGTGACAGCCAGACACACAGCACAGTCAGCACACGTACACTGGCAGATACATAGCCATGTGTCAGCAGTTATCGCGCTGAAAGTTGGCTTTGCAATTTCTCTTTCCTACTCCAACGTAGAAATATTATTCTCTTAATCAGTCATTCAGTACCGTGATATACATCTGTACAGGATGTGACTTCACAGGGCTGCTCTCACTCTGACTGTCCTAACTGTTGTTTACTCAACCAGCAAAAGAAGCTCAAGCCACTTCCTCATCCCCTGACCCAGGCCTGTCTCTGTTGTGCGTCAGTAGATCCCAGCCATGTACACACTTCACAGCACGGCCCCCCACCCTGTCTGACTGTCTGGTTGTCTGTGTGCATCTGCCAGTGTCACAATACATGAGTCATGCTGAGTTGTCGGGTATAAATAACTACAGTTTGATAAGCGCATGAGAAAATCTGAAACTGTCTGACGCTTCAGGTTGTAAAGTAAAAAAAAGAACAAAACAAAAAACCGTATATTACAGACAGGGCTGGGTGGGTCCCATTTCCCAAATGAGATGTTTTAAGACAACTGAAGATGGTTGTTACTTGATCATTTGAGGTTAATTTCAAAACCTCCATCCCTCATATTTAAGCTTCTACCATCACCCCTCCCCTGATTATGGCTGTATAGACCTCTTATTTGGGTGTCTCTTGTGGCCGTTCCTCGCTGAGGAAAGGGGCTGACTGGAGACTCCTTGCAACCACAGCTGCTTCCCTCGGGGCTCACGCGCTGAGCTTCGGGTTACAACATGTTTACCTACTCCCGCCACTTCTGCTTTTTCCTGGACGTGTCAGTATGTACGAATGTGTGTCTAAACGTGCCGCGTGTGTGAGTAAATACGTACGTTTGACTGTTAACCACCACCAACGAGGCACTCGCACTCTATTTTTTGATGGTTCAGTGAAAGAAGCAACAGTGTGCCGCGATTTTTACAGAACACCCACACAGACGTGACATTATTCAGCAGCACATGGACTTTAGTGGACAGTGTCACCCTGACCATGGAGCTGCTGTTTTGTTTCGGGCCAGGCATCCTTGGTGCCACTTGCCTTCACAGCACGCTGAGGAAATAGGAGAGAGAAAGGGAGAGAAAGAGAAATAAACAGGAAGAGGAGGCAGGGGGAGGGCCTGGGGATGGTGAGGTGGGGGAAGGGCTGTCCTGGTTCAGCAATGTCTTTGGCTTTAGGGAAGAGGGGGGAGGAGGGGTGGAGACGTTGGGCTAAAGTTCTGCATGTGCACAGCCTCTCTGAAACAATTATGGATCAAACTAAATAAAAGAGAGCAAACATTTGACCCACAGCAAAACTTTGCCAGATCGACATGAGATCCAAAAGTGAATAGAAAAAAGTGTGTGACTGTGTTGATGATGTGTGATGTTTTTTTCTGCTCTGACTTAATAAAAGTGCTCTTATGCCGGCACACATAATACACACTGTCCTCTGTTTTGATATATGCATAATCAGGAGCACCACACAGCAGTGGAAACCCTTAATGATATTCTACACATTTCCATTCAATCTACAAATAGAACGAGCTCTCATTAGAGACAACAGAACTCTGATTTAGATGAGTTAAGTTTCTCTTTCTCTACAGCCCACAGAGACTTATCCCATACAGCTCCTGCACAGGTAAATCAAAGAGGAACAGTGGCTGTAGGTATATTATCCTAGTGATAATTTGATTTGTAAAGTAGAGTATCTCCACAGCAATAATCCATTTTATTTTACCAGCTCATCTTGAGTGTCCTATCTAAATAACAGGGAAGAGATTTGCTTGCCTGGTGGAAATTATAGGTAACAATATATTACTCAGATTTACCAGAGGAGTATATTCCTGTGTCAGCTGTCAGGGGAATATTCATAACACTAAGGCCAATCCAGTGAAGTGCAGCTTTCACTGGAAAGCTGCACTTCACTGTGATCAAACTAGAGGCCAAGGTGTCCCTCTTTAGTGTGTGTGCATCTCTCCTCCTCACCAGTTGTAGATGTTCCGGTGAAACTGGTCTCCTATCAGCTGGAGTTTCTGGCCAATGCAGGCCTCCACACTGTGTGCCACAGGCTGCCATCGTGGTAGCTGCTCCATCCTGTTTTGCTCCCCTCTGCGTCTTTGTCGCCTCACTTCCTGATCCCCAACAAGCTCAAAATGTGCCGGGAAGTGCAATCGAAAACCTGCGTTGCCTGCGGAGTGTCAAGGCTGATATTAATTATTTTGTACAACAACAACACGTGTTCGGTACAACAATCTGGGCACAGCAATGACACCTGATAGGACTTACTGTAATTTGGATTATGCTGATAACACAACAGATTCAAAGAGCCAAGTCCTACTGATTCTGCCTTTGAGCACTCCGACTTCAATCACAACTTTCCCAGCTTTCCTTGCTGTTTGATTTCATTTTAATCAAACGCTATGAGTCATTTCATTCACACACAGCAGCCTTGCATGACACAGATTTGAGGTCAGTGAGTTGTTACGGAGCTACTTTGGAATGATTACTTGTGTATGGCGCCAATGTAACTTTGCTGTCACTGATAATCAGCTCTCTGTACAGTTGCTGCTTACACAGGTGAGCACTCCTGTCACGTCCCCTCAGTCACAATGCCAGGCTGGCGCCTTTTGAATAGCAAAGCAGCTGGGTACACTCCATACAGACCATAAAAGCTGCTGTGATCACGACTATCAGGCGCCAGGGGTGAGATCAGTACAGCAACGTTGTTACCCATTTCTCACAGTAAATCTCAAATAAGAGTTCCGTGCTTCAGTTTTACAGCACGCTTATCACGCACAGCCAAAGTTCCATTTTCTCTTTTGAAATGTCATCAGCCTCACCGTAGAAGAGTGGTCTGGGCTCCTTTGCGACTCCACAGGGCAGCATGCCGTTGTTCAGTGCCAGGGCAGGGCCAGGTGTCTGTGTGCCCCGGTCCTCACACTTTACCTCCCTGAATGTGGTGCGCCAGCAGTGGGGGTCTGGCTCAAACACATCATCCTCCTCATCGTCCATACGGGGGCACTTTGTAATGAGCAACCTTAAAATCAACAGGACAGAGAATTTAAAAAGTCATTATGCCAAGTGAACACAGAACATCTGCCTTCAACTCAGTACATACATAAAAAGGCATTCCAAAGTCCTGCACTAATACTGGTAACCTTGGACAAGTCTACATTGGGCCTAATGATGAGATGATCTCAAGCACATTCATTATTCGTTCATTCCTCCAAAAGCGTTCATTATCATTATAGGAAACCTGTCTGGTGTATAATGAATGCCCTCAAATCAATAAAACCACAGTGGACAAGCTGTGAGGAGAAAATGAGGGAGGGATCTGCCTTCATTTGTGGGAAAGAGTTCAGCACTTATTTAGACAAATGGCTGTGTTCATCTCAATGATGAAACCACACCACTCACTGTGGTTGGGAGCCATATTTTCATAGATGGAAGTATGGCTGACAAAGTTGAATGAGAGGTAGATTGTTCTTGCTAAGCAGCCTTGTGAACAGGGGCCTGGATTCTTCATGACCAGTCTGCATCGGGTCTTTTTACAGCAAACCATAGCATGTAAACATACAAGTATGTGAAAGATACACAGTAAGTAAACTTGATACCAAGAATAATAAAAATCTTGTTATGATTCATTAAAGCAATTCTGCCACAAGAATCCCAAGGAGCACTTGGCAATCTCTCCAGTGTAAGTGATGCACTCCACTCAACCCTGAATCATATGGTGGGTCAAAGAGTTATCAAAATATGGGTGAAATTCAAGTTGCCTCACCAACTAACCCCCAAGTCACCATTGAGTTGTAATACAGGGTTAGACTACTACCACACTTCCAAATTAGGGTCCACAGCAAAAGCGTAATGACAGTCTTTGAGGAAAATCCTAAGCCACTCTCCCTGCCCTGGTCTGTCAGCTTGCCAGCTCCCTGAGAAGGAGTTTTAATTTCTTCACCCAACATAAGCAGAGTGGCCTGTCTCTAGCATGCCCAGACCTCACGATATAGTGTGTGCGTTCACAATAAACCCTGTGTGTAAAACCACTTAATGCTTTGTTTTGACAAACACAGAGTAAGAACATGGAAGAAAAAAACCAAGGCACAACTTCTATATGTCCAAGGTTTGCCTCTCTGCACTGCTTTACAGTGTCAGGCAGTGAGCTGTGTTTGTGTCAGACGGTGGCTCCCCCTGCTGCAAACACAGTAACCCGAACAAAAGGGAAGGAGGGGGAGGTGGGGTTAGTGGTTAATGGTGGTGGTGGTGAGGCAGCTCTCTTATTGACACTGTTACATCAAGAGTCTCACATCACACCATTTTCACCTTATCTAACATCATACACGTCCAGTCCTGAAATGACACATGACCTCCTAAAGTTCAGAATCTCGCGACATCTCCTTTCTAAAGGTCTAATTATTAGACCACAAGCTGAGCAAACCTTTCAGCAAAATAAGTACTAAACCTGATTTATGTCAGTGTTAGGGTTGTTTAAAGACGCTGCAGTGACGTGAAAATAAGTCAAAAAAAAAAAAAAAAAAGTTTCACTGCCCCAAGTGCATGCCTTAGGTAATTAAGTTATGATAAAACAAGTATTAATTCGTTAAGTTGATTTTAACAATGGCGAAAAACGTTGTCGACACATTTCAGTGAAGACTAAAACACGACAGAAACACACGCAGCAAAGCAGACCAACAGTGTGAAGACCATTCACTGACTGAGCCGTGTAAACCGGGAAAGCCGGTATATTTCAAATCTCCGCTGTATGAATGACATGCTGGGTTCAACTAAATGTATCTCTTACACTTGTACTGTACAAACGCCGCGACACAGAAATGTACTCAAAACAAATCCAAACACATTTGTTGCAGCTGTTTCAGCGACAACACCATTGTTGTTGTTGTTGTTGTTGTTCCTTCCTATGGGCGCGAGTGTCTCTTAAATGTTACAGCTCGTGCTGAGAGCAGGTGCAAAGTGCACGCGGAATAGGTGTTTTAAATCTGTGATTGAGGAGCTTACCACAGAGATAGGCTTCGTTGTTATGGCTGTCTTGTGCTCAGGGAAAAAAGGACACCGAGTTCAATATCCTGCTAAGTCAAGCGAGTTTAGTCCGTATCACCTCCACGACTACTTCCATTCTGTGAGGAAAACTGCGGCAGGCCGATTTCTTTTCGCCGACGTCAGCTCCAAACTGACTCCGCCGCCGGGGCGTGGCGCGAAAAGTTAGTAAATAACCCTGCATTCACGGCTTTCTCGATAATCGGACAAATGACTTTCCAAATCGGCAAATTCACGTGAACGCCTCCTCAACTCGGAACAGCAACTCGGAAAGCAAAGTTATTGGAAACAGCTATGGAAGTTTTGTTTTAACGATTCGATAATCAAATGCATCGCATTTTATCTGTTGCGTTTATGTTACTTCCATGTTCCGACATTTTGTACGTGAACACAGCGAAGTCGGAAGAACGACTCCTCAGCTCGGAAAGTTAGATTATCCAAGGAGCACCTGAATGCAGCATGATCCTCCTTAAAGCTAGGAGCCTTTCTATCGGCCAACTACAGTGCGCCTCAACCAGAGCAGGGGCTGTCCCTTTAATGGTGCTTCACGTCAACCAATCAGTGGGTTTGTTTTTATCCCGCCTTCTCTTTCGCGTATTCAGACACGTGGACGGGAAATTCCCAGTAGCACGAGACAGCTTTCACGCTACTACTAAACTCATCTGATCAGAAAAGTGAACTGCTGTCACCGGGAAGTTGTGTTTAGCGCATGTGAAGAAAAAATTAAGAAAAGGAGAACATAAAGCCACCAGTGTTTATATGGATATCTAATGTAATTATCCCCTATACTAAATGACATTTAAGAGAGATGAGTTTTCAGAAGTATTGTTTATTAATGAAAATTTTATGTCACTGATTACAATATTCTGACAAACTACTGTGCGTTCTTTTACTACAGCATTACTCTGTCTCCTATCCGTGTCTCATACACAGGCCTAAGTAACAAATTACAGTCATAATACAGCAATTTACTGTGGCACTATTGCTGGGTTGTGTATATTCAGAGAATATGAGACTGTTAGATTTCTGTGTTATTGTTTTCATGTTATCCATTTATCTGGGTATATTGGATTTTTGTGGTCTTGTCGGTAAACTGGCAAACACTGCACTGTGTTTTTCACATTTAATTGTAGAATTTGATAAGCTTTTGAGCAACCTTAAGTGTTTTCTGGTTCAATCAACAAACTCCTCTGAGAAAGACTTCTGACTTTTTATTCACTGCAGGTGGAAATGACATAGATCCCACTGGCCTAGATCTTGATCAATCTAATTATGCACCTGTAGCAGAGCACACAAACAGTTTTTCTGATATAGATCAGACTTGACACCATAAGTTAGGTCTTACAGTCATGACAGTCATGAGAGGCTTACTGTCAACCCATCATAGAAAAGGGGAAGTGATTAAAACTCTACAAACTGTCACAGAGAATTGGTAAAATGGGGGACTGTGTTTCTCAGTAATGTCTGTGGAAAATTAAAAGCCACTATAACATTTTCCAATTAAGTATCCAACCTGCATGCATTCATTTCTTTCCTCCCACTTGATTATTTACAACAAGCGCATACTGTAGCTTGACAGTTCACCATGTCCATGTTGAGTTGATTGTAGTAAGCTTGTTGTTATGAAAGTTGCTGGTGACCTGCCCCCTCCCCTCAGTGCTATCGCCGATCAATAAACCCTTAGAGAGCTGGAGTGGGGCGCACATTCTGCATTCTCTCTGAGAGCATCACCCTGCCCCAACTGCTCTGGCACTCTGCTCGTCCTTCAGCTGTGATCAAGTCCCACCACTGAGCTTTGTGAGAAGTCACGGATGTCTGCTTCTTCTGTCCTGCTTGAATTGACTTCTTAGGTTTGGATCTTGTCCCACCTGTGGCCCATCCAAAGAGGTGGGGGTGCACTATAGAAGGGGGTGGGGATGGGTTTTCTCATTTATATTGGAAACTCGATCACTTCTTGCATGAGTGAGCAGTGTAAACAACAAAAGGCACAAAGATGTGGGAAAATTAGTTGCATCTCCTTTTCTCCAGCCTCCAACATTGTCAGTAACGCTGTTTGCATCGTGGAATCAAGTGCTCATAAACAAGTTCCCATAGATGTCTGAGAACCCTGGGAGAGGGCAGGCATCAGTTTATGTTACATCAGAAAGCTGATTCTGAAGAGCAGTGCGTGCACACTCGCACACACACGGAAAAATACTCCTGCACATGATCATGCACAAACACACATCACTGCACAATCACATGCCCTACTTCCTCTCTAACATCAAAAGCCCATTCTCCCTCTTGATATCTCATTCTCTATATGAATTTGCACACAGATCCATCACACAGCAATACATACTCGCTCACACATTGTCTCCACACCAAAACATTCTCAGCATGTGAATCCTGCCTGGAAACTAGAAAGGAGGAGTTTCATTTGCTCCAACTGGACATTTTCCATGGCAACCACATCTTGACTGCGAGCCAGTTACATGAGGCATGTGCGGCACACTGACCCAATGGCAGAGACCATACTGGAGCAGTGACCTGATAACAAAAGGGAGCTTGATTTCCTGCCCTCTTTGGCACTCCTCATGTCCATTGCCCTGAAGACACCCACTAATCTTCTGTTTCTATCTTTGTATCGCTGTAATTCAAGGAGCTTTTTAGGGATTTTCCTATGAAGACAGCATGGTCAGGATCAGCAAAGTGTCATCAGCACTGAGGGATTTGACAGCATCTGAAACTTTAAGATTAGGTTTGCACGCAAACACACAAACACACACACACAGACACTAACCATGCATCCATGTAGGCATCCATATATACGTCCTGTGGGAATAGCCTGGGTTTGTTTATAATGTAATCATGGACATCTGTTGTTTTTAAAGTTAAATGACCTGGGTAATGTATGCAATATCTGACATTTGCCTCCACTCTCATGTATATTGTATAAAGTAGTACCACCCAGAAGGGGACAAATGCTTTCCTTACACACTTATTTTTATCTGCAATGGCAGATGAGAGTCAAATCAAGTCAAAAGAGTTAGGAAAGGTGTGTCCATTTTTCTACAGCCCCTCTCATGTCCTCTCAGGTGATAATGGGTCGAATAATGAAGAAGGTGTGACGAGGTCGAGTGGGGCAATGTTGTGCTTGGCCCCAGCCTCTCTTAGAGATTGCAAAGATGAGGCTATTTATGAAGACATGACACCTGATCTGGCCGCCATAACAGAGAGTGCTGACACCTTTGTAAGAGCTTGTCTGATAAACACATATCTTTGTCTGGTTGCAGACTGCTGACCAAACCTCACACTCTCAAAAAAAAAAATCATACGAAGACCCATGCTATAATCCAACATATAAGAGAAACTCACTGTCAAAAGAAATAGCTAAATATATCCTCTCTGTGATATACAGTGTAAAAAATTCAACGCATTTTAAATTCAGTGAATGAGGTCATCACATGAGTGTAATTTAGGATTAGGGGAATCCCTCCTCTTTGTGTTTCCAGTAGTCTGAATGATGACTGCACACACCATCAGTCTGAAATTTCCAGGAAAACATAAGACTGGTGATATGACGTCTTTATTTCCATCAAAAAATCCCTTGAATACACAGACAAAAAACTATAGACTGATCCAGTAAACAAGTGTTTTCTACACAAACCCTGGTACATTATTATACAATATCTATTATTATTATTATTATTATTATTATTATTATCATTGTGTGAGTTGTAGTGAGTGTACTTGTGGCTGAGTACCACAGACGAGGCATGTAAGTTGTAAACAACTAACAGACATCTTTTAATTTAATGTGTTTTTTTTTTTTTTTTTTTTTTTACCAGTCTTATCTTTGGATGCAGCTGCCTGGTTTATCCTACCAAGTCTTTTTAGGCATGACCAACATTGTGAATTTTGTTTTACATAAGCTCTGTCAGGAAATTATTTGTTCTTGTTTGAGTGACTGTTCAACCTTAGAAACCACACTCCTGTGATGTTTGTGTAGTGCTAACCACAGACCCAGGGTCAGCGTGTTAGTTCACAGTATGTCGCTGAGACATGTTTATTTCACTCTTCTCTGTGGGAAAAGAGGAAGACTGAGACTTGAAACTGTTGTGGCATGTGTAACTGCTCTACATACACTGACCCTTCACTGAACCAGCCACCACTTGATCTTGACTGCAGGCGCCTGCTGCCCTCACGTAGCACAGCCCTGCGCAATCCATTGTAGTGTATACGATCTAACACTTCACAGACTGCAGGTGATGCTTTCATGTCAAGCGAGAAGAATCAATTGAAATACAGAAGCCTGTCTTCAGACTTCTCGCGGTAATTTTGCCCGCTGGCAACTGGAAAGCAGGAGTCGTCTCAGAGACTCTGGGCTTCACTTAATGAGACAGAGTGGAGTGTCAAGCTGTTCTGCTCACTCCTCATGAGTTCAGCTCACTCTTGGCGGCAGCACTCGTGCACAAACATGCACACAGCAGATAAGATTGGATAGCTGTGTGGGAGAGCTGACCAGTTATCCGGCCCTCACAAAGCCCCCCCTGTTTAATCTTCTCCACACATTAAAGCCACGGCACCTCAAAGCAGGCATGTCCTAACAGCTGTGGACATGACTCTGTCTCTCCCTCTGATGTGACGCAGCGCTGCGGTGTCCACAGCCTCACACAGCAGAGAAGCAGAGGATGAAGACTTGGGAGACCGCTCGCCATGAATGAGTCAATCTCACACCAGGGTTATGACAATCCAAAGAGCCCCCTCAAAAAACCCAACACAGCTCTTCAAGCGTGCACAAAGGGCTTTTCTCCATCATTAAAGGCGACACACTGGTCCTTCAGCGCTTTGAAATGCTGATATTGTTTTCTACAGGATTTTCGTCATGCTTTCAACATGAAATCCCCGGAGGTAGTAGTAAAAAGAGATCAAATAAAAGTAACAAAATGGCTTAATATTTAATCAAAGTTGATCATGAAACCATTTAAATAAATCAGATTACAATCAGCACTCTTGCTTTTAAGAGAGTACAGAACCAGCACAGCTGTATCAGGATTTATTTATTTGTGACTTAATTAACTGTGGATGGCTCAAAGGCGGCCTGCTGCTGCGCAGAGGTCCAGCTCAGGCCTGCAAGCAGTGTGTGGAAAAGCACCATTAATGGCATCTATCATCAGCTGCTAATTATGCAGTCTGTGGGCCGGACTGGATCCGGTTTCAGCTTTGGGCTCCATCCACCAAATACTTAGCATTCATATTTAATCACACGCTATTATCCACCAACAATGTAGGAAGGAGACAGAGACCTGACCTGATATGCCAGACAGACACCGTCAACATAGAGACAGGACACAAAATCACACACACACACACACAAACCTTTACCTGCAAAGACAACACAAATGCAGCTCCCTGTGTGTCTCTGCTCATGAAGTGACTCAACCTCTTTGATGAGTGCAAGCGCCTCATTTCTGTGCTCTCTCAGCAAGCTGCTCCTTTCATGTCAGATCTTTTTCTTTTCACTGATTTCTGGTTCAAAGAGCAGCAAAAGCAAACAAAGGCTAATCCTTTATCCTCACAACAACTGCTGGTTTGTTGCCGGGTTATCAGCTTAGAGTCATCATGATGTCACACTCTTCAGGTGTAAGGAGTCTGATGCTGGACGTCAAATATGACTTTAGTCTGCTCCAGCTACCTGCCCTTGTTAATGTCATGCAGGCGAAACAGAATATACTGACTCACGCTCTTTGGTTATCATGAGACAGTTTCATGATAAGTAATCAGTGTCAAGTTTTTCTTTTATTGTGAAAGTGTGTGTGTCCCTGCTTGACTTTCATGTGTTCTTAATTGATGGTATTTGAACAGGGAAAGCAAGTGCGAGTTAGCAGCCAACTGGAGAGTTACTTTATCTGATGCGCTTCAACAAGTCTTTTCAAGAGCAGGTCTGTGCAATTTGTACTTAACACTGGTGCGGATAATTATCCAGCACTTGTTCATCCAGATCTAGGACGGTAGCCAGCTGAAACTGGAGACGCTCCTGAAAGATGCAGGAGCTATTAAACAAAAAACACTGCCCTATCCTCTTTCATCGAGCTGTGAATCGACACATAAATCTAGTTCATGGTGACTTATGATTTTATGAGTCTGGCAGAGAAAACGAAGCTGTTATATACTTATTATCACAAACCCACACAAACAGTGGGTTATAATTATCTCAGCACTGAAACCCATGCAATCCACAGCTTTGATTGTTAGCCTTGCAATGATTTGGACAGATGTGTTATTTGTTGTCATTGATAGTAAGAATGTAAAGGATAACTACATGTTTGTAAATGACAATTTGGCCTTTAATGTGTTAATCCCATGTTGTAACATTGCATTTTCTTCTTGTCATGTTTTGTGACACATTAGCAATAGACATGCCAATTCCAGGAGGTCAGTGTCCATAGTTAACCAGGTAAAGAGGGTTCTTTAAAGTTGGTTCAGAGCCTAGACCTGGTTATAGAAGTGTAAACAAAACATTTAGGAGTCATTTGACCCCGTGTGAGAACAAGTAATCAGTGTGTGACCTCAGACACTGCTGTCTCTCATTTCTCATCACAGACAGGAGGCCAAGAGAGAAAGTCATCGACAGGCACGTACACTTACCCTCAAAGTCCCCATAGCATGCTCAAAGAAACATATATACATAAATAGACTCACATGCACAGAAGCAGTAATAAAACAAACACAGCAGATGTGCATACAGACAGAATCCTCTTTCACCTCATCCAAACCTTGTTTGTGTGTAAATTTTTACCATTTTGAAATTAAGTTTTCAAAAATCAAACCTAGCCTCATCATGAAAAACATGTAACAGAATATGCTGAAGGTGTCACAAGCCATAACCCTGAATTATTCATTCAAGAAGCAGCCTGATAGAAAATCAATCATTCAATCCTGATCTGATACACAGCCTCTTGAAATATTAGCTGTGGGGAAACATCGTGTATCTGCCCATGAATGCTCCTTAATGTATATTCCATTAAAAATTTACACTCTGGTCTGAGAGTGTGGCAACTATGTGCATGTGTGTGTGCATCCTTGTGTGTTTAAGTGGGGGTTGGGTCACACTGTCTCGTCTCGGTCTGGAGGGCTGTGATGGGTCTGTCACTGGGGCAGTCGGTAGACAGGAGGGGTCACATGGGTGTAGTGACCTCCAGGAAGCGTTACGTGAACCCCCTCATGGACGGTGATGAAGTCAGATTGGCTAATCCGCAGAAAACAAAAAGAACTGTCAGTCAGACTGGACAAGTCATCAACAACAACAGAGGAGAATTTCACCAGGTCCTTGGCGAACATGTAAAGGTCCACTTATGGGATATTGATGATGGAAAGCCGCCCGGCTTTTACACCACTGCGGGCTAATGGTCTCTAAGTGTTCACTAGTGAAAATGGACTATGTATTTTCTGTTAGGTTAAATAGGATACGCTCATTATGGCTGTGCTCTGTGTTTTATTGTAAGTGCTTCTGACGATTGGTCTCTGAGTGTCGAGTAACAATCAATGGCAGGCCTTTAAAACAACACAACTACATATGGGACTTAAATGTATGAAATGTATTTAGGTGGGGAGAGTGTTTGATAGAATAAACAAAGGAGCTCTGTGTTTGCCAAAATGGATGGATTATATAAATCTCCTGAAGATATAATCCATCTCACATGCAGCCGGACGGTGCTTATCACTCTCACAGCACTCTTGAGCACTTTTCCCCACGGCTCACGTGCGACTAATATGCTTAGTTTTCAACTTATTGTTTAGGTAGGTTGTTGTGTTATGATAACAAGCCTGCCCCCCAGTGTATCCTAATCCAAATAGGGAGAGAATATCCAATGCACAACAACCTACTGTCATTTACAGTGTTTACATCATGTCCACAGTTGTTTGGTACTCAGCTGAAGATAAGCATCTCCAGTGGACCATTATGAATGAGATCATCATACGCTGTAATGTTCAACCAGAGCACGAGACTTAATGGAGAAAAACCAGTCCACCCAGCAATCACAGTTTCTTTTGGTGGAACCCCCCCAGACCACTTCGCACCCCCCCTCTGAACTCATCCTCTCCTTCCACTCTAGATGATGTCATTTCAGCAGCTTTGTTAGTCTCTGTGAATATTTAAACCAGATAAGCAGCACACTGACAGTGTAAGGACAGAATGAGAAGTAGAAGGATGTGAAGACTTGTGATAAGTGAGAGTGAGCTGGACTAGCGCTTGACCACATTCCAGGAGAATGAGGTGACCGGGTGTTGAATGCCCCATGAGGAATCCCTTTGATAGTCCTTCTATCTGCCCAGCGATCAATACGCAGAACTGCACTGATAAAAGAACGCGGCTCACATCAAAGTGCATGCCTGCCACGATGAGGGGGAGAGTAATAAAATGTCAATTATTAATGGAGGGGAGGGTCCCCTTTCAAGTGGGAGAGAATTTAGATAATGAAAATCAAACAAAATCCATCGTCCGCAAATAACATCCTCGAGGTATTCAATGCTTTTTTTTACTTGTCGTATTAAACAAAGGCCTTTATTACATGCAGTCGAATGCTGCCTAAACATGGAAGCTGGGTTGTTTTGAAAAAGGTGTATTCATCATGCATCAACAGAAGATGTAAGCTTCCTGCAACCTTCAGACAAGATCTCTCGACAGCTGAACCTGTGACCCTCACCTCCACACAACCCCAACATCTGTCCCTCCAAACTGAGGAGGCACAGATCCATATTCTCAGGCACCTGAACCCTCCACACCTCTGCAGCTCTCGATCAATATTTTCCCCCAAGTGTGCCTTTGTTCTTGCATGTTTTGATTCAGGTGGTGAGCAAAGTTTTTGTGGTCTGGTTTGAGCTGAGCTGACTTTTGAAATTCATGCCTTTTGAAGCAGCTTGTCAGTGGTTATGATTTATTGATCGGGATGCCTCTGATAATCAGAGAAAGACAGTTCAGCGGTGCACTCAGGACCTCTACACTGTTATTAGACAGCGTAAAGCCTCATGTTATATCCCTCAATGTAACAGGAATGTTAAATATTCATGGCAAAAGACTCAACATATGGATTAACATGCATATTTTATGCTGGCATGCCCACATGGATGTTCACTCTATAGTGCCAATAGGCTTTGCAATAAAAACAACTTCTGTGTGTTTTGCCCTTTTCACTTTGCCCATAGGCAAGTAATTGCAGCCTCCTCCCTGCTAAGAAGAATAATCACTAATGAACCCGTGTGAGTCTTTCTGGGTCGTTCTTTCCCGACCGTGAAGTTCGCATGAAAGCAGTTTTATTGATTTCTCAGACCAGACAAATGTGCTGTGAAGCTTTTTCTCTACTCCCACCTCGATTCTCAGACCCCCTACCTCTGCTCATGCAGGCTGCCTGAGCTCGATGGAGGGTCATGTTTGTTTATTTCCATCCAACTGGTCAGAGAAATTCATCTCTGAACATACCACTGTTTTGTTTGCCTCAGTACTTGACTGCAGATTGATTTATGAACTCCTCAGCGCTTTCCTTTGAATCTTAAATTGAATTTCCTGGAGAGATTAATCATACAGCATGAATAATGCAGAGCTTCTGTAAATATGGGTCTGAGAATATATTCATTTAAAGCTAACAACCTCTGACAAGTGCCAGAACATATAAGTAACAACAAGCAAGGAAAATGCCAGAGGCCTTAAAAATATCCTGTAGTGATACATGAATGTATAAATTAATCTTCAGAGATGTGTACAATACCACACAGCTGAACTGATATCTGCTGGTAAAACGAACATGAATGCCCACAGCTGTTAAGCAGAAGCAGTCGAGGGGGTAGTAGCTGTTGCAGGTGGGAGTGCAGGGGGTCTCTTGCCCCCCCCCCCCCCCCCAGTTGCCTAATCTGCTCCTTTTGACAGGCTAATGTGCTGACTGTGTGATTCTCAGGCACTCAGCAGGGAGCTCCTGGCCACCTGCTGCTGAGGACAGCTCAGGAATGATCACATCGCTGCCAACAATGGGACCTCTCTCAGGTCAAGCTGGGATCCCCATTTATCTGCCCCACAGCAGAGAAGGAAGGCAGGGAAAGCCTTTCCACAGTGATTCCTCCCTGTGGTGTCAGGGTCTCTTTTTCATCATTGAGACTCATTTTGGTCAAAGGTCAAAGGGCTACATTGGTTTTAGATTTGCACAGAACTGCTGAAATTGTTTGTAATTACTCTTAAATGTTATGGGATGTGTAGAGATGGGTCATTTGCCTCCCAATGCTTCTGTTCAGCTCTTCATTATCACAGTGTAGAAGCTCAGCCTGCTTTTTTCCTTCCCAGATGCACAGACGCCCCGCCCCGTACTAGTTCTCCCACCACTGTTCAATTCAATTCAGTTCAAAATACTTTATTTGTCCCGTTGTTGCTTTTCTTTGATTCGTTCATCACTCATTACAGTCCTCATCAGTCATAGCTACTGCTTCCATTTTAAGTTTATATACTGCAAATGCACCTCATGAAGCTGGAGCGAGTGCATGGCTGTACATTTAAATGCAGTGATATAGGTTTTTGTTTGTTTGTTTGTTTGTTTGTTTTTTTGGTAAATTTGATGACACTAATTCACTTCCTTGCCATAAATAAATTGTGAGGATCATGTCATGCCCTAATATTGGTATATGAAAAATGAAAATACATACTACACATTTAACATTTTTCAGGAAGTTGTGCTGAAAGTGTTCACTGTGATGAAAACAGAAAGTTGAAAACTAGTATTACTATGATTATTATTGTCATTATCATCATTATCTTTAAGTTTATTTCTATTTGTATCATTTCTTGTTAATTACACATACATGAAATAATCATCAACATAACATCCCAGAAGAACATGTTGTGGGTTTTATATTTAAATAAAACAAACAAGATGTACCACAACATAATGAATGTTTTTGCAGAGATTGCAGGGAATGCTCTTTCTGGGGCCTCTGGTCTTTATGCTGGCTGTTGTTACAAATATCAGGTGTCTCATCTGACTTTCATAAAGCCTATTCATGTAGTATTGCTTTGAAAAGCACATGGATATCCTGATTATTGACAATGCTCATTGTCTGGCAATGGCACTGTGCCAGGCAGGGATTCCTGGCAAACACCAGGCAGACAGACACATCCAGCTGCTGGCAGCTTTTCAGACAGATAGCGGTCACCAACCCAATACCACAACACAAGGAGGATGATGTCATGCCGTCTCCTGCCTGGCAGCAGTGGCACTTCTCAGTCAATATTACTGCTATTAACGGAACAGGCTAGGGAAAAAAGGCCCCTTTGAAAGACGGCGACAAACCACAAAGTACTCATAATGTAAGCTTTGTCATAAAGAGCTGCACCACAAAGAATCTATCATTTCAAATTGCCTCCAAGTGTCTCGACTGCCACACACATGTAACTCTATCCTAATGTGATGAAATCGTCAATTCATAATGAGAGTGTATCTATGGGCGTTTCCCAAAGTGAGATCACTGACTCTTTATTTGCTCCTCTTTCTTACCTAGGGGGTATTTTAGAGACAAAATGAAGGCATGTGGTCAAGTGTGCTTCAACAAATTACAACAGAGGTGATTGATTCGCTGTTTTCTTTGGACATTGTTCCTCTTCTTAAACCTATTGAAGACATTTTCACATATAGGTGAAACTTTAAAGAACAAAACACGAACCTAATGACCCTTCTAAATATCTGAATAAATGGTCAAGATGTTAGCCTTTCCCAGTTCCCCGCCTCCCTCAAAAGACCTCACAATAGCACCTCATCACCTGCACTTCCACATTCCCTTCCTTTTATTCCCCACTTTTTCACACTCCGCTGAGACTCGTTCACACCCCCTGAGTCTGCCTTTTGTGATCTCTGTCCCCCTGGCTCCCACCCAGTCCCTTCACACCTCTGTGTGGCATCCATGACCCACACCTGAATGAAGATTAGCTGGCCATTATCCTCCCCTCCTCCCCTCCACTTTATTCGTCTCGCTCCTCACCTTGCTTCAGTGTCGCCACATCTCCTCTCTGCTCTGCTTTTACCCCCTCTGACCAGCCGGCCTCTGTGTGGAGCCTGAGGTCTGGGGGTAAGGTTACTGTCCTGCACTCACTGGGGCTGTGAGGAGAGGTAAGTCATTGGGCCATGGAAAGAGAAAGACACCCCCCACCTTGGTGCAGACACTGATGTCATGGTGAAGATGCCTCAGGGACGAGCTGCAGACTGATGATGTCATACTATGCTTAAAAATTTGGTGCGTGGATGATGGAAGGGATGGGTGTGTAAATGTGTTGGATGATAGAGAGCACAGTGTGTCACCCCAGTTGTGTGTTTCCTGTTAACACAATGACGCTCTCATCTGGAACAATTCATGAAAACAGGAGAGAATTTGGAACAACCCTTTGTGTTTATCTCTTTTCATGACCATAAGCAGCACTGCAGCCATAAGCTGTAGGCTAAACATCTTAGATAACAAAGGTCTCACTGCTGTGTCAAGGTGACCTGAGTGAGCCTTCTGTAATTCTAGGATGGTGACGAATGCATTTCTGTCAACCACAAAGATTTTCCATGTCAGTGTTTGCCTGTCCATGTTTTTGTTTGTTTGCTCTGCTGGTGGAGGTCTGGGGAGGTGTAGCACTGGTGAGTGAGTATAGGGTGCCACCTGTGACCTTGTAAAGGAGAAGTGATGAAAAATTAATGTGAGAAATTCGACCAGAATCTCCACAGGTCATAAATTATGTTTACTCCATATTTTGTCTTCTTTGTCTTCGTCTGACACAAAACAACTACATGCAGAACAAAGCTGGGCGCTGTGGTTGTAGTTAGGCAACCAAACAGAGAGCCAGGCTGAATAAACTGATGTATAACAGTAATGTGAAATATTTCAGATGCATGCCGATCAGGTTTTTCATACAGGCTGTAAAGTAATCAGTGAGCTCGGCACTCTACATCTGTCATGGATGTGCAGGGTGACAGACACACAAGGTGAACGAAGAGTCAGGCACATTCACTGACACCACTCTGACAAGATCAGCTTTGATGTGTCCTGCCTGTGAGTGTGTTTGTGTTATTTAGCAGAGGAGAAAGTTCACTGTTGACCCCTCAGTCCTGCCATGTCTCTGGATGACTGAGCAGGTCAGAAATAGCAGTGAGGGGCAGCTGTGATTGTGTGTGTGCGTGTCTACAAGCTCAAACATGCATAGACAGCATAAACAGGTGCCTCGAACACACACCAAACACACACACACGACCTCTGATGGCCAACATTCTGGCAAAAGGCTAAGCCTACTCCTCCTCTTCCTCACACCCATCATGTGAAACTCATATGACCCCCCAAACACTTTGATTACAAGATTTAATTACATCACCAGGCCAGTGGTGAAACATAAGGAGGAGGCAACTCTATGTCAGATAAGTATGGATTGCGCTGTATGGAGGATGAGGTCACCATGCAAATGTATAGCTGCTCTGCCTCACTGTCACTTTTCAAATTGGAACGACAGGCTAGGTCATATCAGCCCTGAGTTAAGATCTTAATCTTCTCAACAGGATTGATGTTGACAATGTTTTATACCAAGTGGAGATAAATATTGACTCACGTACCCAGATGGGCCGGCGTGTATCAGGCTCTCTCCATCATAGACGTCAGGTGATTTGCTGACCTTGGTGATGACAGGTTCATGCACAGGGCGAGAGATATGGCAGCACGTGAAGGTTGGGGGTGTGGATAGTATACGCTGTGTTCTACCACGGAGCTTCAACCGGGATGATGAAATCACAAGCAGCTGTTTGTGGCACAGACAAACAGACAACCAAATTCACCAGGGAAGCACCAAAATGGATGCCGACCACACAGCTCCAGGGGCATGCGGTGGGAAAAACAGTGCTACGGCAGGAGAGCGAAGACTCCATTAAGGACCATCAAATATTCATCTGCCATACAGCACCGAGCCCTGGGCTCTATCCCCACAGCATTGTGCAACAAACCACCAAGAAAACTACTCCTGCAAACAACAACAACAAGAAGAGCCTCCAGCGGAGAGCTAAGAAACTCCCTTAATTATCTTTGACCTCACAGCAGGCCACACTGAATGACTTATTGATGAATTGGCATAGAGCTTAGAGCATTACACAAATCTCTTAACATCACCAGCTTAATGGCTGTGCAAGTTGCACAATACTTTTACACTGACAAATTGGGCAGGAGGTTGTTTAATGCCAAGAGATACTTGTTCTCTCACCTGCCCGCATGAAGCATTAACAAACTAATGGTCCAAGCAGTCATCAATGAGGGGAATGATGACATCATCAGGCTGAACACATGCTCAATAAAGTGAGTTAAGTCCAAACTGTCAATAAAAACTCCATCAATGAATCAAACCAGGCCTATCCAGACTGCGATCAGGTCTTAAATGTGTTTAGTGCTGCTGGTGGGGTGGTAATTGCCTTAGCAGGCTCGCAGGCTGGATGTAATGACATTATCAACCTGTTAACGACCACAGAGGAGCTCAAGTTGTTCCACTAGAGGCTTTGTCATCCCTTAATTTATGGCCAGTCACACAGTTTTTTTTTTTTTTTTTTTTTAATCCACAGTAGGTTCCTCAAGTTGCATTTTGTTTAGCAATTAGAAAAACAGCACATAAAGGGGAGGAATATGTAAAACTCTGTTCTTCTTCATCTTCTTTGTTTATCAGGGAACGTAGTGGTCGTATGAGAATTTCAGCAGGGGGCAGCATCAACACACCTCTCAGACCTCAGTGTCACCTCATTCATTCCATTCCTGGTAAAAACCACTGAGGTTATTTACCTCGAAAATGTAATGTAAGAACACAGACCCACTGTTGCTTAAAGCCCTTGAGTCCATATCAGCATAAACATGCAAAAGTACTGGCGCCACCATACCATCACAGGCAGTCATTTGTTTACTGATTTGCAAAGCTGTGAATATTGTATCTTATTCTTTCACAGTAATTGATACATATCTGTGTTAGGATTTGCATGATAATTCCAGTGAGCATGTCATGGTGACAAACTGGAAAACTGAGACAAGCATGGGACACAAAAAAGAAAACAAAAAAGTGGTCTTAGCAGATGCAGCTTTAGCTTTAGGTTTAGTGAGCAAGAAAGCAAATAACTGACTCAGCAATGACCCTGAAAATGAATATCCATCCATTCAAACAAGACTAAAAGTAGCTCTACATAAATGGTTAATCTTATGAACTAATTTTCTTTTCTCAGCTTCAGACCAATTAGCCAGTCTGACATAACACTTATCACGACAGAGCCACCAAGCAATTCTTATGAGTAAACACAGCAACTATTTTATGACTTTGGTTGCATCCAAACACAGACTCATTGATGATTACGTGGCAATAAAGTTTATGAGATAACTTGGTTCTTCTTTTTCTATTATTTTGCATTTTAAATGTTGATGACACAGCACCCTAACCCTCATCACAAACCTTTCAGCTATTATGACAGAATGATGTGGTCAGCTGTGCTGTCTGCTCCACTGCTTGCCAGGTGTTAGCTGTGGATGCGTTCCTGCTGTTTGCCAAAATGAAAACATGACAAAGAGAGATTTAGACATTGTTGGCAGAGATCATTATCAAAAAAAAAGAAAAAAAGAGAAGCACTACTGTGATTTAAGAAAAAAAAAAAATATACAGAGTAACTCATCAACAATCAACATCTGATCACTCACCATCCCCCTCTGCAGACTCATCCCGCATGATTAGTGCACTGACCAAGCAATGTACAGGCCACTACCATGAACTGTGAGTGAGTGAGTGAGTGAGTGAGTGCTTGTGTGAGTGAGTGTTCCTTATCACACGTCTGATTCTACACACGCTCTCAAAAATCAGACACCGGGGTAGCAATATGCTGACTTTGTTTGGTTTAGTGTTGTTGAACAGCATAATAAGGGATCCTCAGCAACAAAACATGAACTCTGGGTAATGGAGTCCAAAGTCATGGAAGCAGCACTATGAGGCTGGAACAACCTGCCATGGCACATAAGGGTGGTGGACTCTATAGAGGCCTTTAAATCCTCCTTTAAAACATACTTTTGCTCCCTGGCATTCAGCTGAGTTGTCACATTTGTCTTTTTCTATTATACTTGTAACACATTTGTATTTTACTGAGGTAGAGCCTTCAGCTACCGGGCTCCTCTATTATGGAACCAGCTCTCTCCATGGGTCAGAGAGGCAGACACTCTTTCTACATTTAAGTCCAGGCTTAAGACCTTCCTCTATGACAGAGCTTTTAGTTAGGGCTGGCTCAGGTAGTCCTGATCCATTTTATAGCTACGCTGCTATAGACTTAGACTGCTGGGGGGCCCATCAGGTTACACAGAGCCCTATCCTTCCTCTCCTCTCCTCTCCTCTCCTCTCCTCTCCTCTCCTCTCCTCTCCTCTTCTCTCCTCTCCTCTCCTCTCCTCTCCTCTCCTCTCCCCTCACACATTTTGAACTGTCATTATTTGTTGCACCTGTAGTGTGGCCTTGGTTCCTCGCACTCTCTCTGTATTTCCACAGATCTCTTCAGAGCTCCATCCCCCTGCACCAACCAACCAACCAACTGCCGCCTCCATCACCTCCTTTCTCCTGCAGTTAAACCGGTCTGCACTCCCTGCTCACGACCCAGTCTGCCGTCCAGCAGTCCCATTAAGCTGGCCCTCCCTCCCTGCCCACCAGGAGCTGCCTTTATCATTTTTCGTTAACTGACTGATTCCATTTCCATGTTTTCCATATTCCATGTTGTAAATTGTTTTCTTGTCTGTATACAACATCTATTGCACGTCTGCCCCTCCTGGGTGAGGAATCCCTCCTCTGTTGCTCACCCTGAGGTTTCTCCATTTTTTCTTGGAGTTTGTCCTCAGTCGATGTGAGGGTCTAAGGGCAGAGGATGTTGTCATAATGTTGTGTAAAGCCCTTTGAGACAAACTGTTTGTAAAAACGGGCTATTGCCTTGCCTGCCTTGCCTTAAATTATGTATTTTATGGTATGTTATCAATGGTATGTTTATACTGATCTGTACAGCACTTTGGTCAACTTCATTTTTAAAGTGCTCTATTAATAAAGTTTGATTTGAGCTGAGTTAAGCTGTTTTGAATACTGTAACATGTATCCTCAACATTACACTGCACACATGCAAATGTTAAACAGGTATTACGTTTATTAGATGTTTACCTTCTTAGTTAGCGTGTCATTAAACAATAAACACATATATTCCCTGTACAGCTGAGACAGATGGGAATATTGATGGTTTGGCAAGTTTTTGTTGAGCTATAGATTGAAGTACTGGAAAAACTGAAATATTGTTCTGATGATGAAAAGTCAGGTAAGCAGCAAAGTTCCTATAGGAAGTAGATCCTATAGGGACTATGGGATACATCGCAACACAATAAACTATGCAAAATGTTAAGATCAAAACACACCTGCCCAGTGGAACAATTTGCATATGTGTCTTTAAAACAGCTCATAAGTCCATCTGTCTTATCAGGTGAGTACTTTGACATTTGAAGAACAAAATAAAATTGGAACTGTCTCCTAATACTGCAGAAATGGTTCGTGAGAAATACCAGACTCTTCAAAAAACAAAAAGCCGATGTACAATGTTCTGGAAAAACACCACCAACAACAAAAAAATGGGGCACTGTACAGCTCCATATGCAAAGGCTACAGTCCTTGCTGGCCCCGGTTCAAATCCTGAACCCTGGTGGCCCTTTGCTGCATGTCATTCCCCCTCTATCTGCCTCCCCATTTCCTGTCTCTCTCAACTATCCTATCAATTAAAGGCAAAAAGCCCCCAAAATATACTTAAAAGTAAAATAAATGTGTAATGTACTTTCCCATCCTAACATGAGTGTCAGTGTGCCAGTTGTTTACTGTTCTTTGACAGCAGTAAGAACATAGTGTGAAATGTGGGTGTGTTTCATTTGCAAGTTAAATCAGGAACAAAACAGTAACAGTGCCAGTAACATGACTAGACTGACTGTGAGGTGGATGCGAGAGATAGTGGACTGTGTCAGTACACAGCTCTGTGGTTAGGAGCCACATAGAATTAGATAGGGCTTCAGCATTGCAGATTGTCATCACAAACATGTCGCCAGTGGATGCAAACAGTGGCTGGATGTTTGCTGTGAGGACTATAATTCTGTTCTCTGGGGTGTTCCTCGAGATCACGTCAGGTGAGTAGGTTTTACAAAAACTAACTTAACAGTATTTCTCATCACATTTGGCATCAGGCATTCATTTTTTTTACAGGCATACCTGGCATTTGCGATAAGAAAATACTGGTTGTCAGTACTGAGGGGTGCAACGTTGATGTTGGAGGTAAGACTGACAAGGCTGTAGAAAGACAGAGTGGTGAACATTTGAAAGGGATCTCAAAGTAAACAGTGATTTCGCATCATATTTCAGAGTCTCTCAATTTCAATGGCACCAAGGTCTGTTTCTGGGCAATCAACACAACCAACACAAACACACAACACAAACAAGGTAATTCCTCACTGACATTCTGATCTTAACAGGGACAAACATACAACTGTTTCTCTTGATCGCTGATAAATGTGAGTGAGTTATGCTTTGTATTTTTAGACTGTTGCAACCATTTCAACTGCGATATAGAAATAATTCCTGGAGGAGACACGGTCATAACTTTGGATAAAAATACTTTATCTAAGCAAGATGTGGTGATGACAATGAACAACTCCAACTGTAACTCACCATCAGTTAAAGGTATTACTCTCAACTTTCTTGCCATGTCAACTCAACAAATAAGATGCAGTTACACACAGTACATTGGGTAAAAAGTACATGATGCATTAGCACACAGCAGTGGGATACTGCCCCCTATTGGTCAAAATGTGTTCTGGTTTTTACTTTTAACCAGCCACCTTATGCACATTTTTATCTGTTACAGATTACTCCCTTCTAAACCTGAGCAAATGGTTACATTCAGGTAAAATCACACATCTGTCTCAGCCTAATTTCTATATCATAACTCTATTAAAAACTGTGTCTAACAATGGTATGTTTATGTTGATGTTGTTGATGAGAAGATAGGAAGGCAATTCCCTTAACCAAGCCCTGTGTCAAAGGTGCCTCCTATGACCGAAAAGCTTGCGAAGGTATTGCCACTTGTCTGTTAGATTATATTATTATTAAATCATATTATAAGAGATTAAAAGCATGAAGAAAATGGTAGTGAAAATCTAATCTCTCTCTCTCTGTTGTGTGTGTGTGTGTGTGTGTGTGTCTGGGTCTGTGTGTGTATTCAGGTCTACCAGAAGCAAAATACAAGCTCACCTTGTTTCCTGACAGCCTTAAATGTGTGTTGTGCCAGTCACCAGGAAAAGAGCCAAACGTTTCTATTGGTCTTGATCCACCGCTAACCAACGCTAATGGAGGTATAAGCCCAGAGGCCGCAATGTAAGTGGCTGTTAACTACTGCTGCAGTGACATGCACACGACTGGTGTTGATTATGGAGATATTTTGTATATGCGTGAAGCCTCTAGATGCAGTGTTTCATAGTGCCTCATGCTTTATTACAGGTGATAGTTTGTTTGTTTTTTTACCCATATTGTGTTGTATTATAAAGTGAGCTGGTCATCCCGGGCCACCCATAGAGAGCAGCACTGTCTCTTATTTACTTTCAAAGCCTTGATTGGCAAGTTTCCACCATACCTGGCTTCACTGTTGCACTTCAGTAGATGTGCCATCCCAGCCACTCAGCATCATTTATTAGATTAGACAAACCACGTACAGGAAGGCCTTCAGTTATTTTGCCCCTGACAAATGGAACAGATGACAGGATTCTTTCATATTGAACCATCTTGTCCCTGTGGAGATATTTAAGAGCCTCTTAGACCGTGTCTTTCATAATGATTGTACCTGCTTCCCCTGATCATGTGATAATTAATTATTTATGTGTCTGTTCTGTTTGTTGTTATCTGTGAGATTGTTTTATTGACTTGCTGTGTTGTCAATTTTATAACTTTTACAATTGTGTAAATAATTATCAGTGTTATGGATTGTGCAATGTCACTGATGAAGAGAGCTTGCCCTCAACTGGCCTTCCTGAATAAATAAAGGTTTCTATACACAGTCATGTGAAAGAATTGAACCCCCCCCCAGGCAGTCCAGACGTCCTGGTGTTTGTCTGCGTTCTCTGTGGTGAACTTCAATCTGGCCTTCGTGTTTCTTTTAGAGAGCAGAAGTTTCCTCCTTGCACACCTCCCATGGAAGTTACAGAGACATGCACTTTCACGTCAACAGCAGAAGAGCCTGCTGTATGTCCTGTGATGATATTTTAGGGTTTTTGGAGACTTCCTTCAGCATCTTGCGGTCTGCTCTCAGGGTGAACTTGCTGGGACAGCCAGACCTGGGCGTGTTGGCAGTTGTTTTGAGTGTCTTTCATTTGTAGACTATTTTCTGGACAGTGGAATGGCTGATTGGTTTTGAGATCTTCCTTAATACCTTACCAGACTCATAAGCTGCTACGCTCTTCTTCCTGAAGGCCTCAGACAGCTCTTTCCATCTCACCATGGTGTTCACTCCCACTTCAACAGTCAGGAGCACACCATGATGTCTGAGGTTTAAATAGGGCAAGCCTCCTTCAAAAAGCTGAGTAACAGTGTTCAGATCATGTTCACCTGTGTGATTTTAGCCATTTCAAGTGGGAATAAATGTGGGGGTGCCCTAACTTGTTCCTCAACAAATATTGCATTTTTGTAAACCACAGTTTACAGAAACATTTAAAAAGTATTTTCTTCAGTTTTAATTGTTTAGTTATATTACTTGAATCTCCCAGTACTGGACAACACAGGCTTTCATAGGGTGTCCTAATTTTATCACATGACTGTATCTATCTATCTGGCGTCAAGTCATTGTTACGAGGTGTGACTCTGACATGTGTTTGTTGTGTTTCCACCACAGAGACATCATGGACAGTCTCAGCTCTGTGCTGGAAAAGCTGGGGACAGAGAGCATAGCCACCGTCAAAGCTGGGAATGTCACAGGGACTCTGGTTAAACTTGACCCCAAAGACAGTGAGGATATCAACTGCGGCATTAAAACAAGTGGTAGCATGAATGTATGCAGGCTGCTTAGCTATAATACAAGAGTGACATACAGTAATGATTAGGGTTAAATAATAGTCTAATATTTTTTCCTTCTTTATTTCATAGATTGTCGATAATGACACTGATTTGGTGTTGAGCTTCCCTCGGAGTGTGCACATCCCTAAAGAGGCGAGTGACAAGGCATTAGAAAGAAACGGTTCATTTGCTGGAGTTCTGCTTTTTCCAGACATGTATCAGGTAAAAGTAAAGTCAAAATGACAACTTTGGTATTAACATACCCTGATGATTAAGTAGATACATTCCCAGTGGAGATGTTTTGGCCCTCTGTGAATGCTACCACATGCTATATCTTGACAGGATGACGCCAACAGTTTCTTCATCAACAATGAAATATTGGGTATTGACATGGGAGCACAGATATCCAATCTCTCCCATAAAATCAACGTTCAATACAATGATGTGGATAAGGTAAAAGAGATGTGTTGACGGATGTCATAATGATCTTTAAATGGGCTATGGAAGGAGGCAGTGTACTGATATATCTCTCTTTATCCTAATACAGAAAGGAATGATTGCTTCTTGCAGGTCGTGGGATGGCAAAGGTAGAGTAAGAATAATATCCTTTTACTGTCACAATGTTCTCATTAATGCGAAAAAAGCCTTTTTAAAATACAGCAGCACTTTTTGCCTTCATAGATAAAACACAGAATTGGATCACAGATGGCTGTGAAACGAAAGAGATTAATGGCAGCATCACCTGCAGTTGCTCACATCTCACATTTTTTGCCATACTGTTGGTAAGATCATTGGTAACTATATTGGTAACTGACATTGCACACATATTCTGACACATTTTTTTATTATTATTTAAATTAGTCGCCTCCACCTGGAAACATAAGCTCTGTAGATTTCAAGTCTCTGACCTACATCACATCCATCGGCTGTGGCCTGTCAATGTTTTTCTTGGCAGTGGCTGTCTTCATGCATTGTCTAATCAGGTAGGGTGATGGCCGGGCAGTATGTCATTTGAATGTATTGCACTGAAGGCTTTCTCTGACAAAACCTGACACACTCCACAGAAAACAGAGAGCAAGCCAATCGACCCAACTCCTGATGCACCTCTTCGTCGCCATGTTCAGCCTGAACTTGTTCTTCCTGATAAATGAGACCATTGCCAACCTTGGGAACTACGGCGCATGTGTGGCGATGGCAGCAGCAATGCACTACGCCATGCTGGCTACCTTTAGCTGGTTTTTCATTGAGGCTCTGAACTTGTATTTTAATCTGTGGCTGGTCCCTACGCAAGTCAAACATTACATGATGAAACTTTGTATCACTGGATGGGGTAAGTCAGGAGAACTCGACCAAAAATTCAACATGTTCAAACCACAACACAATCATGTGACAACATATGTACACACTACAATCGTCTTTCTCTCCAGTCACACCAGCTGTGGTGGTGGTCGCTCTACTCGCCTCCAGACAATATGATTACATGGCCATTTACACTGATGATGGGAATTCAGCAAAAATGTAAGCAACTTCCGTCTCATAAAACATCCTCTTTTCACATCAAAAGAATGATGGTGATTACTAAATCCACGTTTTCAGGTGCTGGATTCCTGATGCCATCATCCACCAAGGGGTGAATATAGGTTATTATGCTGTGGTGTTCCTCTTCACCTTTATCATATTCATTATAACTGTGCGGCAGATTGTTCAGTTAAAGTCCACAGCAGACAAAGTTGCAGCCACAGCTAAGAGACAGAGCTCCATCAAGACAAACTCTTTCTCCATCTTTGGCCTGCTGCTCCTGCTCGGTATCACCTGGGCCTTTGCTTTCTTCAGCCATGGACCTCTGCTCCTGGCCTCCTACTACATTTTCACCATCCTCAACTCCTTTCAGGGTAGACTCAGAACTTTACTACAACAAACTCCACCCAGCCCAATTTACTGAAGAATAATAATACCTTGTTTCTAACATTGCCAATCCATTTTTTGCAGGTTTCTTCCTCTTCATCTACTACTACAATTCCAGCAAGACAGCTGCAGGTGACAAAAGTGCCTCAGCCAATGGTAGCAGCACAGCTACACCAGACACAGTTTTATCATCTCCTTATCAGTAAGGCATCTATATTGTACATACATGTTCAAACCGAAACAGTAACTACTCCTGCCTGAGATAAATTCGACACAAGAGGGCAGCATTTTATTTCATATAGTAAATAGAGCCTGAAGTTTCTTGCTGTTCTTTTCTCTCTTCAAGTGAAAAGACTTGTGTGTGTGTGACTAGTCTGACCTAGAGTTAAATAGAATTCATTGAGAAATAATACAGAAATGAGGCTGGAGAGATGGAGAGGTCTACTGGAAGTCATTTCTTGCTGATGACTCAAGTCCAGTCTCACCCCACTGTGTGGAAGTCGCAGAGAAGGTTGTGATTCACTCAGAATATATCACAGTGCTCCATAATCACAGCTTTAGTCATATGCTGGAATGCAGTGTAAATGTTTAGGAGGAAAAAACATCAGCCTCTTATGATTGATGTGGTTGTCATAAGGACTGAGGATGGCAGGAACGCAGAGGAAACACAGGGTGAAGGGAAGTCTTGTCTCTCACATACTGTGCAGTGCTGGGGGCTGAGCTAGTCGGCTCGCACTTTGCGTGCCTGCAGATAATTACCGTGTGCCTACAGAGAGCAGTATCCACCGTGCGGGGAGCCTTAAATGGCTCACAAGAAATGAGCTCATGACTACCAATAGTGATAAGAAGACTGTGCTTTATGCCACCATGTTGAAACTACTCCCTGAAATATGACTGCATATAATTAGCATTTATACTTTAGTATATCTAGGGGAAAACTATATGTCATGGAAGGAACCACTGGGAATATATCGTATTTGATCTTCATACCTGATAATATTATGATCAGATGTTTTCTGTTGAAGAGTTCATAACAAATATGTTATTATATCTTCTTTTTTTCAGTCTGCGGCTTGTTAAGGGTTTTATTTTAATGAAATGTGGTAATAATTGTTCCTTGCAGAAATATGTGCTTTTGTGCAATAAAACCTCTAAGTTATGGTGTTTTAAGTTTATACCAGACTAGTCTTTCCTTGTGCGGAGCTCTGGGCGTGTAGGCCAAGCCTGTTTATTTATCTATGTCTGATTAATCTTCTAAATGACCACAGCGTGCCAGCCAAAAACTAGGGTAATTACTGCCATACACGTCTGATTTGTGTTGCCCCCCCCCCCCCCCGCAAAAAAAAAAAAAAGGCCTTTCATGCAGAGCACAGCAGGCTTCTATATTATACATGTACCTGTGTATGTATGTATGCTTTAGAGCTCCCAGTGCAAGCCACAGCAGAGGTTTAATCTGTAAACTGAGGTTACTACACAGGCTGCGATCACAACTCAGAGCGCCGCGGTAAATGATGGCTTGAGAGCTAGAGATGTGAAAGGCCAAGCACATGAATTTATGCGAGCCAAAGATCAACAATCATTGCTCTTTATTCATTAATTTACCAAGTCACAAATCAGTCAGCTTCCGCACAGAGATAATGGTTTGATCGAAACATAAATCTTGACATCTTAAAGAAACGTCTGAAAGGAGGCCCTCATGTTGAGGCTTCTGAGAACATTTTAATAAGTGTGTCAATCTAAATGATTTCAAAATGAGAAGCGTGAAGAATGTTCAATTTTCACGCCATCCCATAAAACTGTCTGTTTCCAGGGTGAAAATGTGGACACCAGAGTAAAATTTTAACATGTGTTGCCTTGTTTCCTTTAGTGGCCAGGAACCGTGAAAACACTTTTAATTGCTCTCAGTATTAAACCATATGTAAAGTGAAGCCGTGAGGAAACACATTCACATGCATCTCCAGGTTATAAAAGACAGCACAATGACACAAGACTGTAACAGTGGAGTTAAGGTGCAGGAAAAGGAGGCGGCTGGAGCTGGAAACATTAGGGGTAGATTTCTCTTTCTCATGCCCCTTGTGTTGGTGCATACTTAAAAAAAAAAAACAGAAGAAGAAGAAGAAGTCAACCTCAGCCTGAGCAAATAAATCATTCTTCAAAGGTTTCGTTTCTTTTTGATGGGGGATCATTAGGCTTCAGGAGAACAGGAATAACAATGATAACACTGTTCTTAACCGCAGCACAGAGTGTGAATAGGTTTGGTTTAATGATTTGCGTATTTAAGGTGCAGGAAAAGGGACATTGGCTTTTCGTGCGTATTTTATTAAACAGTGTCTGGACTGAATCCTGCCCTGTAAAAGCCAAATTGCCAATCTCAAATGACCTATAAAGCCTAAGGTCCTGTTCAGAGAAACAAGCCTTTCTAGAAGAAATATGATTAGTAAACTAGAACTACACATGCACCTGGATGTTTTATTTAATTAATAATAATGAGCAGTGATCTCTATAAATGGCTTTTATCAACATGGAGCCAACATGTTGATCGGTGTATGACCTCTCCTACCAACAGAATAACTAGAACTAGACTTAATTTCAAGCATCCATGTATTTTTTCAGGTCAGGGCAGCACACTTCCTTGCACCCCCTTCTCTCGTCTCCTTTTTCATAAATCCTCAAAATGATTTATTTCCTAGTAACTTTGCTCGTGAAATTGATGTGGACCCGGGCCTTTGTAGAGTCTGGTTTCCCTGCCGACTGCAGTAAAATCAGGCTGAGGTCCAGGCTCGGGGCAGCGCTTGCGTGACTGCAGAGTGGGGGAGCACCGGCCATAAGTCTAAGCACAGGGGCACCTGTGAGCACCCCCCACCCCACCTCCTTGCATGTCATGATGTGGCCCCATAGACTCAACAGTCAGACTGATAGATTTGAGGGCCAACAGTTAAAGGTGCAGATTTATAACAGGCGGTTGCAGCATGTCAGAGAGACTGTTACCTTTTTTAGGGAGCGAAAAATGAGGCCTCCTCCAACAGGAAAACAGCGAGTAAATGGGCATAAAAGATCCAAGGTGCTTCCAGGTTACTGGCTGTGACTTGGGAAACTCTCCAAACAACACACCGCCTTGTTGTATTTTGGGAGGGGAGGCCAGATGGCTGCAGATGCATTCACTGCACTTGACTGAGATGAACTGTCTCGCCTGACTCCTGGAAGTCGGCTCAAGCTCCGTCTTCGTGCTCATTAAAATCTTTCATCAGGTGGGGAGATGATGCGGTGAGAACGGAAGGGTCATGATTGGGAAAAAGAGGAAGGCAGGGGGAGGTGACTGAGGGCGTGACCTGTTGCAACCTCTGCATCTCAAGGTTCTCCTCCCTGCAGTTCCCCTTCTCGCCTTCTCACGTCATGCATAACAGCAGGAAGGATCATTCCCCCTCATGTCACGTAATGGGGTTCTCTATGTCCCCCTGTGACCTCAGCGGCTCCTCATCACTTACCCATGTGAAGCAGCAGGGCTGGTGCAGTTGGGAAGACTGAAGAGGTCTCACACACATCTAGATCTATCCATCCAACATCACCAGATTTATCTCAGTCACTCCACCATGTCACTGACATTTAAAACGGTGTTGCATTGTTGCATGATTTAAATGCAATAGCACAAAAGAGAACCTCGTCATGAGGACAAATAATAATCAAAAACAGATGGGAGTTTATTATGTTTGTTATTATTCACTGTTGGAATAAAACCACTTGCAAAGTTCCCTTCAATGGCAGCAGGAAAAGTTGTATTTCACAGTTGCCAAGGAGCTTTAACTGCAGCTGAATAAATAAAAATAGTTTTCAGCAACTAAAATTTATAACACGTGATTAATCTCTCAGTAGCAATTTGTGCATTAGATTCCACTTTGCATGGCATTATATTATCCTTAGTGCTGTGTCTCACTCTGAAGTATTTCCTCATTCATGCAGGCTTTAAACCGACCTCATAACTACCAGTTTGGTCCCGCACTTAAGAGACATGAAAGCTTATGGTTAAAAAGCTAAAGCCGTCTGGATTCACTCATACTGTGCCTAGTTTGCTTGCTATTGACTTGGCTGCTGTTTAGCCTTTAAAATTCACACTTGATGAAGTTGTGGTATTTGCTTCACACAAATGGTGCAGGCCTTCCCACAATGATGGAGAGTTTACCACAGGGACTGATTCACCCGCTGGTTTAATGCTGCAGAATTACAAAATCTGCCCAGGTAATAAATGAGCCCTTGATTTGCGTGCAGTAGGCTATAACTGTTCCATAGTGGCTGCAGGTGTTATTAGTATCTACACTTCCATATGGTACCAAAGCATGAGCCCAGTTTTGTTGATTTCTTTTCCATTGAACGTCAAGTTATAGGAGCAAAACATTTTCCAGGATCAACATGTTCAAATGAAAAATTGACCTTAAAGCAGCACTTGTCAACGTTGTTTTTATAAGAATATACAGTATATACAGTAAATACCTGGGTTTACATGGAGCCAAATATTCTGATTAGAATCGGTTTAGATGTCCAAACTGAATGAAAATGCTCCATATAAACAGCTCAGTCAGAATAAACAGGCCCAAACCAAATTTCATTCGGTTTCAGAGAGGTGGAATAAACCTTTTCTTAGACCAGACATGTCAAACCTATTCCACAAAGGGCCAGTGCAGGTTTTTGTTCCAACCAATCAAGAACCCACAGTTTGACCAATCAACTGTCTGAAGACTGAGATCAGTTGATTAAATAAGTCAAGTCTGGTGTGCTGCTGCTTGGTTGGAACAAAAACCTGCAGCCACACCGGCCCTTTGTGGAATCGGTTTGACATCCCTGTCTTAGGCCGATCGAAAGTAAAATTAGATCATCTAAATGGTGAAACAGAATGTTGTCTGGTTACATTCTTTCTGCGCATGCGCATGTGTCGACTTAAATGCGTAGTGATGTTTCTTCACTTGCAAATGCTTGAATAAAAGGGTCAAAACAATGACAACTACTGCGCTAAGTAGACCATAGATCTCCATCTTTGATCAGTCGCGGGATGCTTTGAAGGGTTCTCAACAGGCCTGAAAATTATAATCCGACCAGACCTGGGGCCACAGGTGTTGAAGAGTCATTTCTATGTAATTTCAGCCTGAACCAGCGCGTTGTTTGGTTGGACAGGCCTGTTAAGAACACTCAGCGCATGCCACATGGCTGTAAAACATCCATTGTGAATGCATAAATGCAGGGGCACATGTAAACAGCAGATCAGATTAGATCATATCATGTGTAAACAGTTAACCCGAAAGATTCATTCGGAATTCAATCAGAAAGAGGAAAAAGTGTCCATGTAAACCCACCAAATGAATGCTACGGGGGTTGGGAATTGAACCCAAGACGTGGAGGTCGAGACACAGCTAATCAGGCAGACACATGATCATCTTTCTATGAGCACTGACACTGAGGAGCTGTCAACCTGTTTGTGTGTGTGTAGTTGTGTTTGACAGAGACTTGATATAAATGTATGGGAGACAGGGCTCAGAAGCAGGTTAACTGCAGAGTATCAGAGGAGTCCCTGATTAATGAATTGGTCTCAGCTGTGGCTCTGGTCTGAGGCTCAGAGGTTGCCACTGCACTTTGAGGGGTTGCTACGACGATAGAAGAACGAATGAAAAAACCACTGACGCTAGTTGTATCATTAGGGGAGGGTTACACTGAGTGGAGTTCCAAGTGTGTCACTGATTCCCTGTTTTGGACCTACCCAAACGCACAATGAAATACAGTTTAACAGTCGGATTCTATACTTCAGTACCGCAGAGTTGTTGAGTGTTTTATAACTTAGATATTTTCAGGAATAGTTGTGTAATATATTTCATTTTTGTAAACAAATCTGTGAATTTGCTTTATAGGATCTGTAAGTTCAGGGTGAAATAATATCTTCATGCTACCAAATATCAAATGCAGGCTAAATTTAGTAATGAAGTTTTAATAGATTATTTAACAGACTGTAAGAGCCCTCTTGTGTGTATACAGTAAGTGTATGTCATGTGTCAGTAGGACATGTGTACATGGGCACATGGTATGTACAATATGCATCCTGAGTGCACAGGGGTCAGATAGGGGTAATTTAAACTGTGCTGCTCAAGCATGACAGACTTGCTCCATAGAGACCATTTAATCACCCTACAGTGCTCTCCTCAACACATTCATGTGCGAGACTATATTCATCTGTGTAAATAAATCAACTTAAATCACGAGGAGAAACAAATGCGGAAAGCGTCTACCTTTCTGCCAATCCCAATCAAATCTTGTTTGTATCTGTGTTTGCATTTGGGTTAGTGGCAGTTTAATGTGAGAGACCACCAGAAAAGCTGGTTTTCCTGGAACAGCAGAGGAAGGTTGTTTTTTCGTCTTCTCCATGGCTCATTTCAATGTCTCTAGTTTGTCATTTATGGCCGTCTCATAACATAAGGATGTGGCTCCTCTAAGTAATTTGTGACGTATTGTCCCAATATGTGGTCCAGTTCTTTCACCAAATCGCATTGGACAAACCGCACAATTTAGTCTTGATGAGTGTTCATTTGATGCAAATAAATCTTCTTAATGTGCTGCTTTGGATATGTCCATTCAATCCATGCAATGAAAGACAAGTTTCACTCCTGTGAATCAGCAGTCGGCCAGTACCAACATGTTTAAGAGTCACCATACACAAATCTGCACTGGGAGAATAAATTATTCAGAAACAGGCCAAAGAGCAGGGTGACATAGCGGGCTCCTTCCTCCTCAGAGACACTATCTGTGTTTAAAGCCAAAGCATCACTTCCAGGATCCAGAGCCAGACATCTCCAAGTGATTCCATCCCAGCAGAGGTATTGACTGAAGCAGTGGCAGAGGTTAATCTGGAACATACTTGGGACTATGTCAGGCTGTGTTATCCTGCTGTCCCAACATCCTGTTTGATTTATGGGCCTCGTCTTGCTGCTGTTCACCATGTCTCTTCTCAGACTTAAAGGATTAGTGGGAAGTGACGTCAGCTGACGTTCCCTGCTTCTCTGTCTACGCTCATACATTTCAGAAGGGCCTGAGTGCGATATTTAACCCGCACCAGGTGCATGAATAACTCAATTTATTTCCCACACTTTTGCTTCACTATAGAACTGTCCTCTGGTCCAGTCTCATTATGCTTTTGTGTTGAGCAAGTAATAGTGCACTAAACATTGTGGAGAATAAAATCAACACAACCAGTGTAACTCAGTCTGGATCCAGGGAATTAGGACCACATGTGTTTATATGCTGTTTTCTCTGAATCGCAATAGCTTTATTTATCTAATTATTGCAAACTTTAAAGTAGCCTAAGGCATATGCATGAGGACTACTTACTTCTGGGTTTCACTTTGTGGAGGTGTGGGTTTTCTCTTGGTGACCTTTAATATTCAACTTTTGTTGTTAAAGGTCAGTCAGTGACAAGAGATAATAGATTTATCAAAGCCAGTCCAGTATGTCTCTGAATTAAAAACATGCTGCATAATGCTGCACCTCATCATAAAGTTCAATCATAATATTTCCTGTACATTAAACAAGGGTTTTATTTAACCTTGACTACATTTTATTTGCCATAATCACAGAGAAGAAAGCATGTCAATATTGTCTAAAAAAACAAAAACCCATGTTGCCATTGAATGTAATCCAGTAAGAGATTCTTGTCTTGCAAGAACGGTGATTAAAACACAGGTAGCCAGTCTGTTTGGACTGATTGGGGCTCAGTGAGAGCATTCACCCATGCACTGGCAATTCAGTGCAATGCGTCAGAATGTGACCCATGTAATTGCCAGGAGGAATTTGTGTGGATGGGCAGTGGGGATGATACGGTCTGAATCAGATCCAGTTAGTAGCTCTGGGCCAGTATTAGCACTAATCGTGGTGCATTATTCATCAGTGGAAAGGAGCTGCAGGGCTCCGAGTGATTTCAGAAAATGTTAAACTGATATAGCAGTAACCTACCTTCAATGCTTTTTTATATAGCACCAAATCATAACAGTATCTCAGATGACTTTTGAGATCGAGCAGGTCCAGACTGTATTCTTCACAGATGTCGGAATTAAGTGTGTAACATTTATGGTGAGTGAAGTTACTGCTGTACTGACCTAACTTTGTAGCTTTGTTTATGATTAAGCAATTTCAAAGTTAGTTTTTCGCCTGTTTTACTCCCCACTGTATTGTCTCAGTGCGTAGTGTGCTAGTGCCTCTGTGCTGGTTCACTTGTGCGTATAGGGGAACTCTTCAACCATACTCCCTTCTGCAGATTCGTGTTAGCCCTGTCCCCTTGTTCCCATCTATATTTGTACATCAACTCTGAATACAATGGGGGAAATTTGGCAGGAGAGGGAATGTACAGAGACATGAATGTTTGCGTGAGCATTTGTGGGATTACATCAGTGGGAACAAGTTACATCTCCACACACTGCCACGATCCTCATGCTCCCTTTTCTCCAGCACTCTCTGTGGAACGGCAACCGGGACGGTAACCTCTGAGTGACCCGTCTGTGCATGTCATTCCTCAAAAGCAGTTACAGTGGGGCATATTTCCCTTTGACCAAGCAGGGAGGTCACACACTCAAATATACCAGCCACACATTACCACGCACATGCAAAGCACAGAGCTCTTTCAGCTGCTGATCCCACCCCATTTGGATTGTCTCCACACACACACACATGCACACACACACACACACCACCAACCACCACCTCCACCAACACCTCCATTCAAGAGATGACCCCTCCCTGAGTGTGGTCAGAATGTGCCTTTCACACAGGCGGCTGGCCAAAGCAAATAAACCAGTAACATGCCAGCTAACGAGGGCATGAACAGGGTCAGGGGGGGGCTTGCTGGGAGGTGCCAGGAGTGACAGAGGGAGGGACATGGTCACGCAAAGAAAACAAGCCCAGCAAGAGCAAGCCAGCCTTCTCACGCAGGGGCCCAGACATGTGTCTTGTCATGCAACAGCCACCCCATCAACCCAAATTAGGTCTGACGGAGGTAATAAAGCGAAGGAGCAAAGACGGAGGAAGAGAGAAGCAATCCCCTCCCTCTCCTCACAGAGTGAAAAAGTGAGAGGGAGAATATATTGTTCACCTTTTAAAGGAGTTTTATAAAACAACTCTGGTGACCTCAGTGTACCTCAGAGTGGCAGGCTGCCTGCATGCTAAAGCCTCAGCCATCAGATCTGTCTTACTCACACACACGATGTCCTCGGCTGACCTTCTATGAAAAGCAATTTTTAAAAACACTAGGGTCTATGTCATCGGTTTTCCCAGATGCTAACAGATGTAAGGGGAGTTTGACTGTGGCAAAGCCTATTAACATACAGTATATGATTTCTCAAGGAGCCTCTAGACTCTTTGTCTGCAAGAAATTTAAATCCAGCCATGTATTTTCTATACCCATGAGGCACTGGGACAATGAAAGGAGGGAAAACCTTGTGTGCAGGATGCTAGTATCCTGAGGAGATGTGTCCATGATGACTGCATCTGAACATTATGTGCTGCACACCATTTATTTGCATTACCATTTAGCACGCCACTTCTAAGTAGCGTGCACTCAGTGTAGAGAGGCGGAAAGTAGGGGTGTGAAGGTCAGGGTGGTGTGTGTAGCACATTTCACCTTCATGCATGAGACTGGAGTTTGCATCCAGTCACAGACCTCCAATAAAAGTTTTTGTTCCACCTCCCATTTAGCCACCTAACCTTAACCATTCAGCGACTAGATGTAATTTGTCCTAACCATGATCTTTCCATCCTTAATCACACAGGCTCCATGTGCAGACACTGTGGAAAGAAAGACTTGTACATTATACACTCTAGTACACAGAGGTTTACAGAAGCACCCAATAATAACGTACAGGTTTGGTGACAGGTTTCCCTCGATCAGTCTGCTCTGATCACAAATAAAGGACATAAGAAGATGAGAGAACTGACGAGCCTGTCATAGAAACAATATGAATGCCTTCTCTCACTTGTACCCAGGAGAAGTGACAGATGTGACTGTGCGAATAATGAAAAAAGAGATAGCACACCTGGACAGTCGTTGCGTGAAGTGAACGTGCTCATGGAAAAGTTTCAGAAATTGCTGGTTGCTGTTTCAGACATTGTTTGACAGTCCAACAAATGCCTCATCTGAAACACAGATGATTAAAACCAAAGCCCATGAAGAAACTCACTCACACAACCAGAAAATCCACAATTTCATATATTTGCAGTTAATAGATACAAAGTGATTTACATGAAGTCATTGTGGAGAAAGACTCATCATGTCCATTTAGCCTGATTGTAGATAAACTCACTGTGCCTCCAAGTCTCCAGTTCATAAACAAATGCAAACATTAAAAGGAGAAAGAGATCACTGATGAGGCCGGCCTGCCTCCACTGAGAGGCAGCCAGTCTGATGGGCTGAGGAGGAATATGTCAGCTAGCATAGGTGGTCCGTGCCAGATGTGAAGTATAGGGTGCCTCTTGGCCTCTGAGTGAGCATATGGAATACATTGTGTGTGAGGGACTCCTCCGAGACAGTTCTCTCTTAAGCTATTTAGGCTGTGAGGCAGCCCCCGCTTTTCCCTACAGAAACTGTGGGATTTAGAAATGTATCACCTTCAGCGGTGGGTGCAACAAGGAGGAGGGGGGCAGCAGGGCGTGCAGGGGGACAGGGTAAGAAGGTCAAACTTTAAAGTTGTTTGTGTCTGGGTCTGTCTCCATGGGAAGCCTGAGGATGGGAGAAGCTGCGTCTCAGATTACACTACTCATACAGATATGTGTAGGCCTTCGCTTGACAAGATGTATGTTGTGCTTGTAACTAACTTATCAATGACTTATTACCTACTTACTGCATTTATTACATGAACAACATGTCTTTTTTTTTTGGCCAGCTCAGTACTTTTCACAAAATATGTGACTCAGTCTTCACATCTGCCTCAAGTCCAGCTCCACCCTGAGGTCACCCTGTAATAATATCAATGAATTACCAAAGCATATCAAATGGGGAGGAAAAGGCATATCATCCCATATGAAACACGGGGCCAACATTGGTCTTCATCGCACATGTCTGTGAAATTGCTCCCAAACAATGACGGAGCGCCACTCGCTCCAGCTAGGCCTGCAGGGCTCGTTTGAAAAAAACCATGCAAACAGACTCCAGTGTTCCCCACTGACTGAACTCCTTCAGGATCTGTTCTGCAAATTAACTGGAATCTGACAAGCTCTCCAGAGAAATGGGATTTCTTCACTCTCTTTAGTGAAAATTAACCACTGCCTCCTAAGTAACCAGGTAGTCACTACCTGGTTACCGTCTTTACACTACAAGGTTCAAGTGGCCCAATTCCGATTTTTTCCTCTCAAGTGGCACAGATTGAATCTGTAATGTGAACTTGTGAATGGGAGGAAAACGCATTAGATCAGACATCAACAAATTGGCTTCAGGCCTCCTTCATATGTGGAAATAAATCGGATATGAAATTCTGACAATACAATTCGTACGTCATCAATAAAGCAATGACTGCACATTTTGAAGATAGCATTGATAACCGATGTAGCAGGGCTCTCTTTGTGTGCACTTTTAAAAATGCTTTGGAAAAAAATTGCTTAGCATACTCTGACCATTTTGTCAGTGTCCATGTTGTTTTCCTGCGTAATCACCAGCTTATTTCCCTTTTCCATGTTGGTAGCCAAACCACATTTGCACATGCAGGTTGTATCACACAAAGAAAGCAGGTATAAATGCAGATATCAGATATAGGTCACTTCTGATAGAACATGTGAACAGACCGTCAAGAAAAATCGGACATAGGCAAATCAGAATTGGGCATCAAGACCTGTGGTGTAAAGATAGCCTAAGGAAAATACAAGTGTATCTATGAGGAAGCTACAGATGACAGGATGGGAGAGGTGTAAAACTTTCTCAGGAGGTCCATATCACACTAAATGATCATCTTCACTTGAGCTAGTTCACTTTCTCTCCTCGAACAATAGGACTGCTAATGGCTGTTAGTCTGCTAACAGCTATGTGTTTACATTCCCCTATAAAAGACTGTAGCACTAAAAGGAACACGCCTTATATAGACCACTGAGTCCACTGAGTGTAGCATCTGAACTTGTCTCATCCTTAAACAGAGGAGATGGTTGAGATATAATGACTGTAAATGTATCTTTTCTCTAACCACAGACTCCTGAGACTCTCAGGTCGACTGTACATTAAAGAGAAAATATGATGATATAAGCGCTTTCATCATGCAGCAGACCTTGTTACACAAACACCATGTGTCCATGTGTATACAGATGACTGCTTGAAAGCACCCTTGTGTCTGCTTGCATTGCATCAGTATATATAGATAAGTATTCACACTCGTACTGCTTGTTTCAGCCAAAAGCCCTGCACAGGTCAGTGGTTCCAGGTTATTTCCCACATGGGCTGGGCCACAGGGTGCGCTGCAGCCTGACAGAGGCGATGAGGACTCCAGTGCAGCTGTGGCTGGTCAACATGCCAGGGTGAAATAAATCCTGGAAACTGACTGGCTAGTTATATGAAATGATGCTACAGGATACATGTGCACCAGAAATTGCATTTAGTAAATAGAGTTCTTGGCATTGTCTTCTGAATCCTTGACTTTTTATTCACTCCAATATGAGCAGTCACATGTCAGTCCTCATCAGTCCTGTTTTGTTTTATATTATGCTGCAGTCTGCTGGGGAGGAAGTTTGGGAAAAAAGCAGGCAAAGAGGCTGGATAAGCTTGTAAGGAAGGCTGGCTCTGTGATCGGAGCAAAGATGGACTCTCTGGGGGAAGTGGTGGAGAGATACACAGAGAAGATGATGGAGGCCATCCTGAGCAACACGGATCATCCACTTCATAACACCTTGATGGATCAAAGAATCACAGTGGTGGCCGGCTCCTCTCTCTTCGTTGCAGGACAGAGAGATACAGAAGATCTTTTATACCCACAGCCATCAGACTCCTTATCTTCAGCAAATGGTAGATGAGCTAGTAGACAAATGAATTTCCCTTTGGGGGATTAATGAAGTAGTTTGTATCGTATCATATCGTATCATATCGTATTGTATCATATTGTATCGTATCCCTCAGCCAGAGCCAGACTGACTGGCATAAAGCATGTCTGTACAGAATCATATAATTCATCTCTGTCAGCTGGTGTCAACTCAGATAAAGTTTACTTTTTGATGGCTTGTGTAGTGCAGCTGTATTGCTCAAGTAAACAAACTAGTACCCAAAAACAACACCACAAACATATTGCAAAAAAATTCAAGAAACCTCAGTCAGATTTTATCACTTGGTAAATCAGAGGATGTTGTTTTACATTCTGAACCATCATCTGTGCCAAACAACAACAGAGCACAGACTCTGATGAGTGAACAAAAGTCATAAAATCAACCAACAAACGCGCTCTGTGACACTGAGCCTCGGAAATGTGAGGCGGTCGTGACCATCTGTCACCTAAAGCCAAACAATGACACCTCTCACTTTTGAAGAGCGGTGGAGGGCAAGAGGCTGCTGAGGTTGTATTGTCTCCAAGGATCACACTTGTTTTTTCATCAGCTTGGTCTAAGAAGTGTAATCACTCTTCATACGCTTGCAGACGCTAAGTATAAACACTTCTGCAGCTCGTTGGAGATCAGAAGCGAAGAGAGGACTGACCTGTCTGCACTTCATGTGAGAGCTTCAGGGTCTGCTGTGAGTGAGGACTGAAACTGAGCTACTTAGGATGAACTGTGGAGCTGGGTTGACAGAACAGTTTCCCTCAAACAATCTGCACCGATCACAAATAAAAGAGCATAGATAAATAGAAGCAGATGAGTTAAACAAAGTTTTAAGACAACTGAAATGTCAGAGCAGGCTGCAAGAGGACGGCCTGAACGTTACATCCATGACTGTTTCTTTCTAAAAGGAGTGTCACTGTGTAGAAAAAAGAAGAAACTACTAGTGGGTATGATTTAAAGTCATTCAAGGGACTTCCTTGGTCTCACTGAAGTCTCTGCTCCTCTGTAATTGCTTTATAATTTACGATCCCAGATACACAGCACTGTGGTGTGTAAATGGAGCGTGTGGTACACAAAGCCAATATAAATCCACCCACTCACTCATTTCACACTTTATTATACAGCAGACCTGTTTGCTCCAGTTCAAACTTTGTATATTTTTGTTTGTTTGTTTCACACAACGGGTATTTGAATTCTAAATACAGGCCTGTTTTTTAAATTCTTTCCATTCTGCTAATAATTTTAAAGTATGGATTATTCTGCCAGAGCTTGCAGTGCTGTAGTGTATGTGTGCCAGTGAGCCTGCAGCAGGCTGCCAGAGGGCCCGGACGGCGGGTGAACTCTGCCCTCTGTTCCACTGCTGGTTGATGAAGTGGGCTCCCGACCGCTCGATGACCCGGCTTCATTTTCAGGATACTAAAATGCACCGAGCTGCTCAAGCGGAACATATGGAAGTGCAAAAGAGAGGGAATCACGGAACATTATCCGCCCAATTACACAATGAGAAGAGCAACCTGCTGGTAGTATCCATACTGCACGTAATGTTCAGTGGGCCTGTGGCCGAGCCACCAGCCCCCTCAGCCCAGATCAGACCACCTCAGCCTCCCCACCTGCAGGGATCCCAGCCTGGGACGGCCTGGGATGGTCTGTCTCGAGGAGAGACGGAGGCAAAACAGCTCATAAGTATGTGAGTCAGTAAAAAAGTATGGAGGGGTAAAGGAACATCCTGTGCCATACCAAAGACAAAGAAAAACCATTCTTCATGTCATATCACAGCAGATGCTCTACAGACGATATGAATTGAAAGGTATCAAGAGACAAGCATCTTTAAAGTTCTAGTAAACACACCAACATGTTGCCTGGATACATCTCTCTCTCACTCAGGAGCGCAATGATCTGACTCTCAGTGATACAAACTATGTAATTTCAACAAAGGACTGAACGCTGAGAAGGACTCACACACATTCGTACAGGAGCTGGAATGATTGTCCTCTCTGTGCACTTCTTAACAGATCTGACAGATACTCAGTGTGGTAAATTACACTAAGGTATGTGTTTTTAGTTACATCATTTATTTTGACAATTTAAAATGTTTTGAGACAAATACAGAATAAATCACACAGCGATACAGATAGGACCTAAACCACCAGTGTGTGGTTTGTTCTGATGAAATTTGCCAACTTAGTGTGTGTTTTATGAACATAAACTGCTCAGTGTAACTGCATTTTGTTTGTTTCTTGCACATTTTTAATTTCACTAATGAAAATCCCTGATATACCTGATTTGCTCAATCAAAAATCCTTCAGTGATGTTTAATATTATATATATTATATTAAAAAATAACACTCAATATGGAAGATATGTAATAAGAAAGATATAGGCTAACACCAACAAGTCAGAGGAAATATATATATATATATATATATATATAAAGAGGATTAGTGGAAACACATGCTGTGACACTGCATCAATTATGCTGGATAATGACTGATGACAGCTAAAACATGTTAAAATGAGTGCAAGCACATCAGCATTCTGGAAAAACACTTTGTCCCAGAAAAACTATTAAAAAATGTGGAACAATAAACTCAGTATCTTCCGAAGTGGAACATCTTGATCACATACTGTACACAAACCTAAGCATAGTCGGTCATTATCTTCTGGATTTGGATGTTGTGTGTGTGTCACATCTGACAGCATCTCTGTCAAATGGGCATATAAAATGAAATTCAAGATGACTCTCCTCACATTCATTGGATTAGCCTCAGAAAACATCACCGACAAGTGCTGTCTTTCTAGTTTCCAGCTGTGTGAGACTTTTCTCCATGTGCAAGTGATTTATTTTTCAAGGTGCTTTTCTATTTTCTCTTGAGTGACCCAAAATATCTTTACAAAGCCATCCACGTACGGTAAAGTCAGTGAGAGCTTTAACAAAGACTAACTCTGACAGTTAATGATTTGCAGCACGACTGTGGGTGGCTGACGATAACATCATTTCACTGGAGCAGCTGAGATAAGTAACAGATGTTGTTGTCAAGTTTGTATGAAAGGTTAATTGCAAGAAAGTAAGTTTATGAAATGCAGGCATCTGTCACATCTTATGCTAAGATGTGATGCATTATCCCAGCACTCAACTATCATGAGTGTGATGAGGTGCACAACAGAAACTCTGCAATGACTCGTCAGTAAAGTACGAATACTGTAAGGTTTTTCTACATAATCTGCTGCATTAGATATGTGAGGTGAGATGTGCATCTTCACTGTAAAGACAAGCCATACAGTCCATTAAAGCTTGGATTTCATGGTTAATGTAACAACCTTACTGTATTTTCAACCTGGGTCTGTGCTGATGTGTTAGCATGTAGGCTGCAAACTGACAAGAAACACTGGATCATGTGTAAAAAAATAAATAAAGAGAGAGAGAGACTGCAAAAAATAACCTAACCATCATGAACAGGTCTCTGTGATATTCATACACCTGGGAGAGACTCTGATAATTCCCACATGGAACCGTGAGACCCCAAAACCAAACCTGAAACATTTCATTAAGAAAATAAAATTGTCTTGAACAAAACAATTTTTTTTCCCAAACCAAATCTGAAATAAATTTTTATGAACACAACATAAAATAGAGAATGTCGTGATACACAGGCCGCAGGACCACGTGGATGAGTGAGCTGAGAAACGCAAGGAGAGTGAAAGGGAAAAGAAAAGGGTAATGTACTGTAACTTCCAGTGTGTTGTCTCCTATCATATGTTACTGGATGGTGACTTTACAATCTCTTCAATCTCTTTACAAAGGCTATCAGTCAGTGTGTGCATATACATCCATATATACACACACACACACACACACACACACACACATATGATAGAGCAGAAGGCGAGCTGCCGATGTCTCAGCCTGTCTTTGATGAGCTCACAGAGTTGAGGTCATCTGGAAGCCATTTCTACTTGTGCTTTCTCCCTGGTCTCATTTTAATCTCTCAGCATAGCCCCCCCCCCTCCTCTCCACTCACCTCCTCCCCACCCCCACCCCCTCCGCTCTCCAGGGAAGCCGAAGTTCAGTAACCGAGCTCCACGCACGCCAGGCCGGCATGGCACGCAAGCTCATCCCCGCTCTGCTCCCCTTGCACGCAAAAAACTCTACGGGATTAGAAACAAATATCCCGTATACTGTACATAATAGATGGCTCCTGTCCTGGGTGCCACATTTGGTGAAGATCTATCACGCAGCCTGCACACAGTGGGGAGGGAAAGGGTCCAGTCCAGCAGCAGCTTGAGGGAAAGACCTCCTAATTACCCTAATATTTTTTTAATTCATTTATTTTTTTGAGTAATAACAGCAGAAGTTTGGGTCTGTCTGCAGAAACCTGCTGCATGTGGACCTGGCTGGAATGTCCTCATGCAACTGCATTTAGTCAGTTACTTAAATGTTAACTCTGAAGAAATTAATTGGAAAGAGCTGATGCAAAATGTGTGTGTGTGTGTGTGTGTGTGTGTGTGTGTGTGTGTGTGTGTACCACTTCAGAGGAACATTTCACTCAACAACACAATTTCTACTTGACAACTTTAATGTCTGCAGCTCTAATGTTTTTCCATTAATGTTTCCCTTTTGATAACTAGTGTAAAAATGTGTGACGTGGGTGGTCACTGTGTTGAATCAAAGCACTGACCTTGTCCAACCACAGAGTTGCATCAAAGTGCAAAATGCATGGTATGTGTAAGAAGATATTTAGCTGCAGCTCAACATGATTCTTTTGACAGAGCTCTGAATTCACGTTTTCATTATGTCAGTGGTTCCAGGAGAGCACCGTCTCCTCTCTCATGTGGGCTGTTTGGTATTACCCACAGAGACACAGCAGGTCTAACACAACAACGCTATCAGAGATAACCAGATTCTTTTGCACAGTGCGTGTGTGTTCTTTTTTTTAAATCCCAAATCAAAATGAACACAGGACACTGGGGCTGCTGTTATACCACAGTTCACTGTGTCTTACATAAGGCAGTCTGTGCCTCTTTTTCACTGTGGAGCAGATTTTAAACAAGTGAAACCACGGAGGTTTGGACGAGTCCACCAGCAAACAACTGAATCGCAATAATTTAGTCTTGTTTTGTGTGTTGTCGGGGTGAGTGTGCTGTGTGTGGTGAGCTATATGTAACACAATACACACACAATACACACAGACTGGTCATGCTGTGCAAAGGCTTTGTGAATTTTCTTTTCTTTCTTCTGTTGTTGGACTTGGACTTTCCTTTTTCTTACAATATCAAACAGAGCTTTGATGCAGATCAAGTTTTCATTCTCTATATTATCACTAGAAGTCATTTGTTAGACAGCTAAAAAGGGGATGAATCTGCGTTGATGTATGTTTTTGACCACTTGGGGGCAGTGCAACAAGCTGTGATCCTACATTTAATGTTATCACTTTATAAAGTTGTTACAAAGGTGTCAGCAAGCAGTTGTCTATATACATGTCCAGTGGACACAGATCATCTTTAGCTTTGGTTTGAAGTCGTCTCTCTTTCCACCTGATCCACTCTATATTCCTCTCCAAGCTCTGTTTTGGTCTCTGTGGGAAATATCTGACTCTTCAGTTTCTAAACACTCCACCAGCAAGCTTATAACTTGATCTGATTGTCTTTACAGTGCTCAGCAGGTAGCGTGCAGTGGCTTTTTCCTGCTGTGACTATAGATATGAGTTTAGTGAGAGCTGTGAACCAAACCAGTCAAGTCACATGAGCAAAAAAAAAAAAAAACAGCTGAAAGACACTAAACTGGGTGAACGGTGTCTGTGGGCTAATTAGAGGAACTTGGGGCAGGATCAAGAAATAAGACTCAATACTGACACGGCGGCCGTTGCGCGTACCTGCAGCCATCAGTTAAGCTGGCACGGGAGCGCGCGTGAACTCTTCACAGCAGTGCAGCTGATGCTGTGACATGTTACTTACGTTACTTACATGATACGTTACTTTATCAGAAGAATGAGGTCGGCAGAGATGAGGTCGGCAGCCTACAACTGTGAACGGCATCACGTAAAGCAACGAAGTGAGTAAACCATGTTCTTAGGTTACATTAGGTCACCCCGAGTCCTCAGCCATCTCATCTGATTTTCAGATCAAGCTCTAAACATGCAGTTCAAGCTGAAGCTGCCTCCATGACTCCAGTGCATATCCACTACCTATGACCTCAATTAATAGCCGGTATTCAATTAATTGTCGTGTATCATATACTGGTTGTTTACACCAACAAATACAGGCCAGTCAAACAAACAAACAAACAAACAAAAATTAAATTAAATTAAATTAAATTAAACATAAAATAAATATAAAACTCCACCGACTGGAACAGACTGACAGGGATATGATCAGAAACCCTTTGAAAGTTTGTGGAGTGTCAGTGAAGACCGATGGCAGTGAAGCTGACCCCATCCTCTGCTTCAGAGAGGGGCAGCCTGTCACTGCTGGACAGCAGGTCTCTGCTCATGTCCAGAGCCCAGTCGTACCTGGAGGTAGACCGCAGCACATGCTGTGAAAATGCTCTGATTGACTTGAATGGGAGCGAAGCACTACGGCAGCGCATCGGAGACAGAGAGCCAGGTCTGACAGCACAGCACATGAGGAAGGTGAAGATGAGCTAATGAACGATGTGTAAAACTAAACGGAGGGATTTAGAAATAAAGGCCTCTCTCAAATAAAAGCCTGCCTCCAATAAAGGCCGGGTATCATTGGCAGTTGTGTAAATAAAGGCCCAGCTACTATTTGAGGGAATACTGTATTTATTCAGGTGCCAGACCGGCTTTTGTCATAATTGCCTTTTGATTGACGAGATGCCGCTGATAAAACTTTGATTTTCTTCTTTGTGGGACTTTTCAGTGGACTTTGTGTGGTGGTGGGTCGTTTGTTTATCGTAGCAGAGAACATTACTACTGGCTTTTCTTCTTCCCGTATGGAAAGCCATCAAGAACGCGCATTCAGCCTCATCCGACATCACGTCCGCAGAACTGCGCGGGAAATTCGGACCTCGAATTGCAGTACATTATGCAGCACACAGCCTGTTCAAGGCAATGGAGAGATACGTGGGTGGGCTCATTCTTTTTGGTTTTGAACGCTTCACCCATTAGCATTAAAAAACTTAAAATGCATGTTTAACTTTTCACAAATCCTGCCCCAAGTCCCTTTATGAACAACTTCTTTTACTACGTGATTTCAGCACTTTCTTCTATTTTCAGTCTGGGTGTCACAGAATCTAAACACTGTCCTCCACAATGAAGCTGTTTCATCTGATGACCTTGAAGATTCCAGAGCTGAACTCATGCTGGGTTGAAACATATCCCTCGTCCCGCATGTCAAACTACTGCTTACTTCCACCGCCTCAGCCACAAGTCCATTTAATATCATCCCACTGGAGTGGATTGTGTCTGTCCTTGTCTTTTCTCAGGCTTCTTACACACAAACAACACAATCAGGTCAGACACTGACATTTTTTTTCCAAGTATCTCTCTTTCCTCATATTGTGGTTTGGCAGGCAGCAGCACTCTCATTTCAAACATCACCATCTCTAACTAGCAATGTCCGGTGGTTACCTCCTGGCTGTCCGAGATGGCTCTGACCCAGAGGATGTTTTTGTTGGTTTGTTTACTGATTTGTCTGGGTTGTTTTTGGCTGCAGCTTTTTCGGTCTTGGCTCACCTTTGTTCTCTCGAGCAAAAAAAAAAGAAAAAAGAGCAAAGAAAAGCTTCACTCAAATTCCTTCATTCTGTCTGCTCTTCCCTTTCACAAAGTCCCACCAGCTCCCCAACTGCCTGTTGGACCCCTGGCTTTCCTCTCCCTGCTGCCCCCCCTTCCCTTCCCTCTTCCTTCCTCCCTGTCGGTGCTGTGCGTGACAGTAGCTCACTGAGAAGTGGAAATGAGACTAGTAAACAATGATTAGCTCCAGAGCCGGCGCAGCCTGGTCTACCGTTGGTCCTGTCTCCACACAGCCAGCGCCCACCCGCTAGCTCATGACATGCAGCAGCAATATAGACCCCCCCCCCCCCCCACAAACAATCACACACAACCCCTCCTCCATCGCTGACTACTTCCCTCTCACTCAGAGTCAACGGAGGGTCAGGGCCAAACTTTCACAGCTAGGTTACAAGGGGTAATCACAGGCAAACACAGCAGCCACACGCAAAATGCGCACACGACCCCCTCCTTAAAAAAAAAAAAAAAAAAAAAACCTAGCACTCTCCATCCACCACCCATCCATCCCCCCTCCCCAGCCAGAAACCTGGCTCTAATTAGTGTGATGGGGATGCGAGTTGCCACATGTGTACGAGGAGCACTCAAGCAAGGAGGAGGAGGTAGTGGTGGTGGTGGTGCTGGTGGAGGTGAAGGAGGGAGGTGGGTGGGGTGGGGGGACCCCCTATAGGAACAGTGGATAGAAGAAACAGTCATCCCAAGTGCAGCCAGTGTATTGGAAGACGTTGCTCCGTCTCTGGTTAACCGAGGAATCATTCTGGAGGCTGCTTGGTCCTCGGCCACGCCACATTTCTCAAGACAAACAGCTCTCAGGCTAAACTGAACCATCAGAAAACCCATATCAGTGAAAGGCTCTTTAAGTACCATTATTGTGAAAGAACAACACATGACACACACACTGAAGGTGCATTTAAGTTGCCTTACTGTTGCCTTTCACTATGTGAACAGACTGTGCCAATTAGACCAGTTATTTATCAGCATCCGAAATCAGAACTTGTTCAGCTGAGTGTATGAGAATGAATGAAACATCTCAGATGAAGCAAAACCTATACTTTGCAGAAACATTAGCTCATCACAAGTCTGTAAAACATCAACTGTCACAAAAGATTTGAATGTTGTGCTGAAACATGCAGATTTGACTAATGAGAGATGTGCACCGCATGACTTTAACTCATATGATAATATGTAGGACTCCTTAATTTATCATTTTTATGAATATTCACTCCAGTGTTGGCTGTAAAACACACTTCTGTCAGCTCAGTATTACTTTCAGCACCATCCTCCTGACACTGACTAACAGTGACTGCATGTGCTTGTGCGGCGGTGCAGCTGCGGTCCCTCTGACTTAGTGCCTCACTTCGGAAACGTTTTAGTACCTTCAATTAGCGTCATTACCTCTGTGCAAAAATAAACTTCACAGTTGGTGGGAAAACAAGAAACAAATTTTGTTCACACAGAGAAGGGAAATGTTTTTCTTCAAGAAGTCTATCTATCTATCTATCTATCTATCTATCTATCTATCTATCTATCTATCTATCTATCTACAGTACTCCTGATTCAGACATGTTTGTGCAACTAGAACAAACACACAGTACATGATCACCTGAGGCAAAAAAAGAGTTAAACATGACCAAGACTTGATCAGATTATGACCAGTCCATTATTTTTCTCTTCTGCCCTTAAATAAACTACTGAATTTCCTTGTGTGTCTGTGGAAAGTTTAACCACTGCTCAGAGGGGTGAGTGGGGGTGTGGGGCACCTGAGGTTTGCTGTGGTATGATGATGTAACCTGAAGTGTAGGTAAAACTGCAGTTTAAGTGTGTGTGTGTGTGTGTGCGTGTGTGTGTGTGTGGGTGTGGGGGGGGGGTCAAGATGTTGAAGCAAATTCACGTATTAATATTTCATGGCTGGTCCACATCACTGCTAGTGTGTTATAGGAAGCTGTCAAATGGTTCTGGCTCATTCAGACGGCAGGGCCAGTGTGTTTTACTGATGCTGGGGTTTGGTGTTTTAGAAAACAGTATTACATTCATTATAACCACGGTGTCATTTTATTTATTTATGAACAGTGCATGTTACTGCATGATATTAAGAATGATTGGCTTTACATTAATAATAATAATTGAAAAGAACACATCGCAGACATTTATAAATCTGTGACAGTTTTAAATGATCAATCTGAATAAAATAAATCTCTTTGTAGGTTTTATATTTGGCACTAAACACATTTTTACAACCAACAAACTGAACCATTCCCTGCCACAGTTTTTCAAGATCACTGCAAAACTCATACTAGTAAACAGCTGCTTGAATCCACTGGCTCTGACTTCTCTGACAGCTTAACTCACTTTATTCAGACCAAAGTTACAGTAACGGAATGAAATCAATAAATTAAAGTTACGTTCATCACATACTTCACATAGTTATTAAGCTTTTCAATGAGAGTCGCCTGTAGATTAAGTCTAAAGTTGGACAAACCGTGTGCAAACACTTTCCTACACCCACGGAGCTCCCGCTGAGTCTTCTGCAGCCACCACGTATACCATGTGAGAAAGATGCACTTTAAAATGTGCAAACTCTGTCAGTCTTCCAGTTAGTAAAACAAACTGGCTCGGCACCTTTCCTACTGAATCGGTCACCAGTTGCTTTGAGTCCTCTCTGGTTTTTTTTCCGGCGGAGAGGACGTTGGTCGTTCACGCCGCCGCACGCTCACGGTGTCCCCCGGTGTCTGCTCACAAGTGCGCGCCTCCAGCAGCGCGGACCGACAGCAGAGAGATAATGTGGTGGGGTCTGTAAGGCTACCACAATGGGAGGAGTATGGAAGTTATCCTGAGCCCTGCCCACCAACTGCAAAACATATAAGACCCTGGAGTGGAGCAAGAAGCAGGCACTGAAGCCTTAAAGCCTGATGACAACACTAACTAAAGACACACAAACTTCACACTAACTCACTGCATTTATCACTCATTGTAAGGTTCCATCACTATGACCTCTTTGACATTTGACTGGCATATTTGAAATTTTTTTCTTACCTGATATGGATATTCAAGAGCTTTAGTAGATTTTTTTTCTTCCAAACTTACAACCACTGAGCAGACAAGATTTTTTTTCTTCTCTGAGGAACAAGTGTGCAGAGAGATCTGTGACGATGGCACTGGACACAGAGTTTGGTGTGAAGGGCAGCAGCATCATCAGAGAGTGGAGCGGACAGGTCCAGCCTGCTCTGGTCGCCTCCTTCATTTTCCTCTTCTGTCTGGAAGCCTGTCTGTGGGTCAGGAACCTCAGGCACAAGAGAAGACTGCCGGGACCCTTCGCCTGGCCTGTGGTGGGCAACGCCATGCAGCTGGGCCAGATGCCCCACATCACCTTTGCAAGGCTAGCTAAAAAATATGGCAATGTGTACCAGATACGGCTTGGTTGCAGCGATATTGTGGTTCTCAATGGAGACAGGGCGATACGTGAGGCTCTGATACAGCACAGCACTGAGTTTGCAGGCAGACCAAACTTTGTGTCTTTCCAGATGGTCTCTGGAGGCAGGAGTGTGACATTTTGTAATTACAGCAAACAGTGGAAAGCACACAGGAAAATTGCCCAGTCAAGCCTCAGAGCCTTTTCCTCTGCAAACAGTCAGACTAAAAAAGCCTTTGAGCAGCACATCACAGGCGAGGCCATGGAACTGGTGCAGGTATTTTTGCGGCGTAGTGCTGATGGACGGTATTTTGACCCTGCTCATGAATTTACAGTAGGTGCTGCTAATATCTTGTGCGCTCTCTGCTTTGGGAAGCGATACGGACATGATGACCTGGAGTTCAGGAAACTGTTACAAAAACTGAACAAGTTTGGAGAGACAGTGGGGGCAGGGAGCCTGGTAGATGTCATGCCCTGGCTCCAGTCCTTCCCCAACCCCGTCCGCAGCGTCTATGAGAACTTCAAAAACCTCAACGAGGAGTTTTTTTCCTTTGTGAAAGATAAAGTGGCACAGCATCGAGAATCCTTCAGCCCTGATGTGACCCGGGACATGAGTGACGCCATCATCAATGTGATTGAGCATGGGAAAGACAGTGGGCTGACCAAAGAGTTTGTGGAAGCAACAGTCACAGATCTGATTGGAGCAGGTCAAGACACGATATCAACTGCCATGCAGTGGATCCTCCTGCTCCTGGTCAAATACCCAGACATCCAGGTCAAACTCCATGAGCTCATAGACAAAGTGGTGGGCCCAGACAGACTACCAACAGTTGAGGACAGAAGCAGCCTGCCGTACCTGGACGCCTTCATCTACGAGACTATGCGCTTGACCAGCTTTGTCCCGGTCACCATCCCACACTCCACAACCTCAGACGTCACTATCGAGGGTCTCCGCATCCCCAAAGACACAGTGGTCTTCATCAACCAGTGGTCTGTCAATCATGACCCTCTGAAGTGGAAGGACCCTCACGTCTTTGACCCCACACGGTTCCTCAATGAAAACGGGGCCCTCGACAGAGACATAACCAACAGTGTAATGATCTTTTCAACGGGTAAGAGACGCTGCATTGGTAACCAGATCGCCAAGGTTGAGGTGTTTTTATTCACAGCTGTGCTGCTGCACCAGTGCAGCTTTGAGAGTGACCCCTCTGAGCCCCTCACCCTTGACTGCTCCTACGGGCTCACGCTGAAGCCCCTCCGGTACAGTGTCAATGCCAAGCTCAGGGGAAAGCTGCTTGGCTTAGTCTCCCCAGCATGAACAGCATGTCCCAATACTGTGACACAAGGCCAGCAAACACTTTTTCACCAATGACATTTAACAGTGAGTATCAACGTACCTGCACTAAATCCTGTTGTAAGATTCTCATATTTAATGATATTTAATGGAACTTTAACATGGTCTGTATTTGAATTATTGTGGATGCAGGGCTGAGAGTATGATTTCAAAGATGTATCGTTCACTGCAGGTAGAATTCACACTTGTGGACTGTTGGGATCAGTGCAAAAATGATGACATGTCTGTTCCACAAAATATTCTATACTTGATCAGATTTTGTACATAGTCGTTTAATTCTGAGTTTTGTGCTTGTTTTACATCCACTATTGAGCATGTACATGTATGATGTGTCCATGAATTAGCTACATCCCCTAAATGTCAGTTTAAACTAATAGACTATATGAAATGCTTGTGAATGTTACAGAGTCACTTGATGACTTATGGTTCAAATTGTAATATGTAAGAATATATTTAACCTTTGCCACGTAAAGCAGCTGCATAATATATTTTATATATAATTTCCTACTTCAGGTATGTCAGTTAATGTAATGAAGTTTAATGCATTTCACTATCTACTGTACTCCAACTATATGAACTTGTTAAACCAAGAGAGCTGATCAGAGGAGGGAGAAAGGCAGGGGTATTTGTGAGGGAGGGAGCCGTTCATCAAGGAGCATCAATCACAGTCTCAAGAAAGAAGAAGAGACTGAATGAATGGAAGAATAAAGAAGTGAACACTTCACAGACTTTGTATGTATTCAGGGTTCACTTTTACTGTACGAGCACTGCAGCTACTCCATGCCAAACCCAAGTCTCACCAATTCAAGGAAAACATGTGCAGTCTTTTTTTTTTTTTCATTCAGGAGGCATTCTCAAAAACATGTTTGTTTACAAAGTAATGTTTTCAAAGCCACACGAATGTCACGGCATCCTTTTTAAGCTTCTGTATTCAGGAATAGATGTTGTAATGTCCAAGGGATGCATTTCTGTGTGTGTGTGTGTCAAGGCCACAGTTTGAATCAGCAGGCCTTGAATGTTAAAGCATTCATCTTAAAAGGTATTTTGTATCAGTGTGTTGGCTTTATATGATGGAAAATAAGCTATTATCTGAAATGAATAAAGTGAATTATTAATGCACAATGTGTCCAGGTTAACTGTCTGTTTTTCACCTTAACAGCGAGCCTGAACTTAAGTTTCATGACGCTCGTTTGAAGCTGCCCAGCTGGATGCACAGAACAACTATAACATCAAACTAGCCTGTCAGTCTTTTATGCATTTTTTAGTCACTACTGGCTCTGTCGGACATGTGCCAAAAATGTGACATTAGGAACCACCATTGTTTAGATGTCTGTCATTACACATTGTTCCAAAAATAGAAACCTCTGGAATACTTCACTTGGCAGAATATGACTAAAACCAAAGTTGATTCTTTTTTAAGTTCTTCCTTTTGTTGCACAAGCACCCACATGAGTAGATTTACAGCCAGGGTCCCCAGTTCTGAATCCTTTTTAAAAACTATTTTGATGCAGCCACAAACCTAACAGCTACATTATCTCAGTGACCTGTGTTTAAAGAGCTATTATGCCAACAATAACGCTGTATATATATTTTTATGGAGCATAATAAATCCTGCTGTTTTTATCTATTCAGTGCTTGGATCTTGAAAACCCACAGCTTTCATGGTGATATCCCAGAGCCTCTTTCCCTGTATGGTTATAATTAACAGCTTGGCTGTAAATAACAGAAGGCAAATTGTATTTAAAACAGTCACGGAAAGTCCATAGGAAAAGTGCAAACAGTAAAATCATCTAATTCCAGAGGAAAAAACAATCAGTTCAGCTCATTGTCCAAATAATTACAATATATGCTCCCACTTTAAAATTCCACTCGTTCATTCCATCACATTGATAAGGTGAATCATTTCTGAACATTAACAAATGTAAATTAGACATTTTGTTTATGTAATCTCTGTTATATTATTTGGCAACAAACATATAAATGTGTAGTTTTTGGCATCAGGGCTTATTTAGTAGCTGCTCTCCTTTTCCGACATCCTACATGGGGACGCTGCTGGAAGGAGGCCTGAGAGGGAATAGGACTAAGGTCTGCAGGCTGTGGTCAAAATGGGAGGGGAGAGATAATAAAAAACCTGAGTCGCTGACCCCTCCCACCATAGAGATACATATAAGCGAAGTGTTAAGGCTTGAATCTGCATTCTTCTAAAGTGGTCATCTGAAGACGTGCTGCACCACTGCTAACTGCTCAACCTGATCGAGCCCTTCTCACTAGCTCTTGTGGAGGAGGGGGGAGACAGCATGTGAGTGCTGCTCGGAGCACTTTTTTTGGTACGGCTATTTTATCAGGCTGACGAGATTAGAAGAAAAGAAAACAGCAAGTGTTTATGCTTTAATATATTTAAGATTTGTTGAAATAGCCACCATTTGGTTTCCAAATTTTCAGTGAAAACCTTTTTTATTGGCTGAAGTAACTGATAGACAAACAACAGGATGGCTCAAGTGGACACAGAGTTTGGTGTGAAGGGCAGCAGCATCATCAGAGAGTGGAGCGGACAGGTCCAGCCTGCTCTGGTCGCCTCCTTCATTTTCCTCTTCTGTCTGGAAGCCTGTCTGTGGGTCAGGAACCTCAGGCACAAGAGAAGACTGCCGGGACCCTTCGCCTGGCCTGTGGTGGGCAACGCCATGCAGCTGGGCCAGATGCCCCACATCACCTTCGCCAGGCTAGCTAAAAAATATGGCAACGTGTACCAGATACGGCTTGGTTGCAGCGATATTGTGGTTCTCAATGGAGACAGGGCGATACGTGAGGCTCTGATACAGCACAGCACTGAGTTTGCAGGCAGACCAAACTTTGTGTCTTTCCAGGCTGTCTCAGGGGGAAAAGTATGACTTTCACCAATTACAGCAAACAGTGGAAGATGCACAGGAAAATTGCTCAATCAACGATCAGAGCATTCTCATCTGCCAACAGCCAGACCAAAAAAGCCTTTGAGCAGCAAATTGTGGCAGAAGCCACAGAGCTAGCTGAGATTTTCCTTAAACTCAGTTCTCAGGGCCAGTATTTCAACCCCGCTCACGAGCTGACAGTCGCTGCAGCTAACGTGATTTGCGCCTTGTGCTTCGGAAAGCGTTATGGACATGATGATCCTGAGTTTAGAGCTTTGCTAAAGAAGGTTGATCAGTTTGGACAGACGGTAGGGGCTGGCAGCCTGGTAGATGTAATGCCATGGCTTCAGTGTTTCCCCAATCCAGTTCGCAGTGTCTTCAAAAGCTTCAAAGACCTAAACGATGAGTTCTTTGGGTTTGTCCAAAACAAAGTAGAGGAGCACAGAGACACATATGATCCAGAGGTAACAAGAGATATGAGTGACGCCATCATCGGCGTCATTGACAAGGCTGACACTGACAACGGACTGACCAAAGGCCACACAGAGGGGACAGTGTCAGATCTGATAGGAGCAGGCCTGGATACAGTCTCCACAGCTCTTCACTGGCTTGTCCTCCTTCTGGCTAAACATCCTGAAATCCAAACCAAACTCCATGAGCTCATAGACAAAGTGGTGGGCCCAGAGAGACTGCCATCAGTTGAGGACAGAAGCAACCTAGCGTACCTGGACGCCTTCATCTACGAGACCATGCGCTTCACTAGCTTTGTCCCGGTCACCATCCCACACTCCACAACATCAGACGTCACTGTTGATGGTTTCAACATCCCCAAAGACACAGTGGTCTTCATCAACCAGTGGTCTGTCAATCATGACCCCCTGAAGTGGAAGGACCCTCACGTCTTTGAGCCTGCGCGCTTCTTGGATGAAAACGGCTCCCTGGACAAGGATCTCACCAGCGGTGTTATGATCTTCTCAGCAGGGAAGAGGAGATGTATTGGAGATCAGATTGCCAAAGTTGAGATATTTCTGTTCTTTGCAATTTTACTCCACCAGTGCAGCTTTGAGAAATGCCCCAGCGAGGACTTGTCTTTAAACTGCTCATATGGTTTAACACTGAGGCCTTTAGATTACAAGATCAGAGCCAAACTCAGGAGGAGAACTACCTAAAGAGCAATAAAGAGCTGTTTGACAGCAATATGAGGTATGTGTTCTGAAGTACATACTTATACCTTGCTATATCTGTGTAAATAAAAGACTTTAATTCAATACAGATGATAAGCTTTCTTATTTTGCCATCGTTTAAAATTGTGACCAAAGACAATACAGCTATTTTACTCACTTACAAAATCCCTGGCAGTGTATGTATTAAAAACATCCTGATAATAATTATACTCCTTAACTCTTAAAAGAAACTGACTGTAAGTGACTGAAATCAGATATATCTGTACTGCATCATGTAAGAAAGAAGGGAAAAAAATGTAATGAAAGCTTTGATGTCGTTGCCCAAACCCACAATTCACAATAAACCTTAAGTATGTATTGTTATTTATATGAGGGTATTTAGTGGGGTCTCCCCTAAATTGCAATATAAACTGGTGGTGATGAATAAATTTCTCTTTCAGTGCTTTTTTTTCTCCAACGATGGGGAGAAATCATGGACCAGCTGTGTGGTCTCAACTCAACAATTATTCACACAGACACTTTCATTTATCTTCATATGTACTGAACTTCTTTATGTTTGAGCTCAATACAAACACAGCATGCACGTCATACAGCCTACATCCATGTACTCCTGAATCACTCAGAAAACTGTTGTTTTCAATAATTTATGTCACATGTAACATATGTCTAAAAGCCACTAATTTAACTGTCTTAGTTCTCTTGTGGACATAATACATTACTGTACGTGATTCATAAGACATACCACAATGTCTGAGAAATAAGCTGTAAAGAATAATTAAACAATGTTTTCATAATGACCTTGTGTGATACAGTGTGTACTCTAAAATGTGTGACTGAAGCCGTGAAAGTACAATAAACATTTTGTACTGATTTATAACTGAATCTGTGGCATGCCTTAGCCCAAGTGTTGAGAGTCACGGAGGCCAGAGAGGTCAAAGAGATAATAATAGATCATGATGTCTGGTCTCGGTGTTGTTGTGAAAGATTAATAAGGGTTACGGGCCCTGCATGCGCTTGTTCTCCGTGCCTTACAAGCAGCCAGTGACTCAGTATGCCAGTACAGGCAACAGTGAGCAGCCGCGAGCTGCCCTCATCAATATTTAACCTGGGCCGTGCTGTGCTCTTTTGACTGCTGTGTCATTTTTCTTCTGAGCAAACACATCCAGATTCAGTCGCTCGCTGCAGAGCCATGCATCTCTTAAACTGACATCATATCTAATAAAAGGTGTGAATTTCAAAAGACTAGCGAGCCAAGCATTACAGCTACAATGTTATGGTATAGGGCAAACAATGCTAACTGCACGCAGAGACACTTGGGGTGACAAAATCACCAGGTTGTCAGGTTGTATTTCACTAAACAGCGTCTGACAGGCCTCTTTGTACTATATGTGCACCACATCCCCTGAGTGCTTTTATTTTGAGACCACTGTTTTAGTGCAGTTTGCAGATGTGACATGCAACAAGAGGACTGGTAATGTGGCCCTGCTGAAGCTCTTTCAGTGGGAAATAAAGAAGAGCATTTACTTCAATACTGTGCTCAAGTACCATTTTGTTCCAGTTACTTTTCAAATGAAGGTTTTCAATATAAATAGAACAAGACAAATAAGAATCTTACAAACTCCCAGTCTTTTTGACCTGTGACCCATTACACAAAAGCAGTGTCTGCTTTGGTTCCCTGTCATGTTTCATTTGTCTCTGAGTTGTTAGTAGTTGTTCTCTCACTTTATGATTGTGTATCAGGGTCAAATCTGTGTAGCAGAAACTTTTTTTCCTTCTTCTTTCCTACACCAATAATCATGTCACACCCCACAGATGTTTTCTGTGAGCCCTGTGTGTAAGGCAGATACATCTAGCTACACCTCAACCAGCTACAACAGTAAAGTGTCTTTTGTGCATTGATTCATTAGTTTATCATAATTGAATAACAAGTACATTTTTGACATTACTCATGGGCTTAAATTCGACTGAAAAACTTTTACCCATAATGGAGCGATGACATTTTAAATAAAGGGTCTGAGCATACTTCTTCCACCACTTTTAGTTGTTTGAAAACTCACATACCAGAGCGATGATGACCAGACATCTTTCATGGACATCAAAAGCTGCTTACTGGCACTCAACCTGACATGACCCACCTGTGTTTCTCTTGTGTTCCCATTATTATCTACCCACTGTTTATCATCTTTACTGTCACAGGATTTTGCAGCAACCATCATTTGCATCTATTCCAACAAAGGCGCTCAACAATCTTCCAAATAAAATTCCCCCTCCCTGACTGACATTGTTTTTGGAAGACCAAAAACCACCCATTGTTCAACATTTATCCTTGCTGTAAGTATGATACATAAATATTAGTCTAAGTGTGGGTTAGCAGCTTGTCATTTTCATCCTTCGTCCTACTTTTATCTCCCTCCTTTGCCCCCATGAGACTGCTCAGTGCCTCTGTGAGCGGTCCTGAGCCTCTCTTTAAACCTGCAGGAGTGTGGATGAGCTGTGAAGGAGGCCTGTTTTCACCAGGGTTACTGAAGACATTCAGTGCTGTTAAAGACTCTTTCTCCCTCACTCTCTCTCCCTCCTTGTTCTGACACCACAAGGACCCTAGAGGGAGGAGTGGGCCGCCTGAACTCCCCTGTTTCCATCATTGCCTCCCAAAACATCCATGAAATGTGTCCAGCTGAAAGACTTCCTTTCACCCTGAGTCACCCGCACTGCGCTCCACATACCAGCGCAGCCCTCGACCTGCCGATTTTTACTCCTTACAGGAAAAACTGAAAAGTGTACAGGCTGACAGTGTGTCAGCCCTGAGGTTACTCGCATTCTGCACGTACACAGAGCCGCAGAGTGACCTCCCACAACGTTCTGTCTGCTGCCACCAAATACAGCTCAGCACTCTTACCCAAAAAAAATTCCCCCCTCTCCTCCTCTGTTGGAGCTTTGACATGCAAACTGCAGTCACTGTTTGGTAGATGACACTCAGTGAGGTAGAATTACTTGGAAGAAGACAAACGCAATCCTCCAGAAAATCCCCCCCTCCTCCTCCCGTCTGCTGCCATCATCCGCTGAAACACAGCGGAACATTGTGTCTGAGCACTGGCTAGGAACGGCCTCATGTACTTATTCAGCCAATCTTTCCTAAGACCAACAAGCTGACCACAGCTACACTCTGAATCCAAAATGTTGCAAAGAAAAAAATATGAGTGTAATTCTGCATTCTCCTCATTCTGCCTGAAGCACAGAACATCACAGCAGATCATTAATCATTCTATTGCAAAAAAGAGTAAATAAACCGACAAACATTTTTCTTTCAATGACAAGAACAAATAGCCCTTGGGTGGGAATAAAAAAGTTCATGTAAAATAACCAAGACTGGACAGAGGTGACGTTTCCAACAAGAGAAATGACGACGACTGTTCTGAGGTCAACCAATTCACATCCCACTCCAGCCTTGTTTATGGAAGCAGCCAGACTGTGGTAATTTGGCTTCAAAAAGGAAATGACAGCTTCCGCCTGACACTTTAACAATCCTGATCCCTGCAGCAAAATAATTAAATGTGTCAAAAAATTGGAAAGAGCTGCATTTCACATTCTGATTCAGTGTAACATATTCCAGAGTATGTTTGATGTTGAATTGGTTATAAATGTTTCCTCTCTACTGAAGCCCCCTGTGGAATTATGTCATAAACACTGAGCAGGGCTTACAATAATGTTCCACTTGACATAATAATGCAGTCGTGCCACTGTACCATTTGGTGTCCTGCTATAGTCTTTGTATTTTAGCACATTACTAACACAGTCCAACAATTAGTGACCCTTCACTTCATGTTCTGGAGAACGACCTCACGCAACCATCGTAAAGACTTGTGACGTGACCCTTTTCAATAAACAATCACCCAATTCATTATTACAGGGTGGGGCAGCCATTGCCTGTTGTTTTGTCCATGTTGGGATTGTGTTTTGGAGCGGTGGCAAGGAGAAGACCTTTGACATGAAATAATACAATGTGCAGTTCCATTTGCTGAATTTCTTTCCATATAACAAACAATTATTTTCAGGAAGTGCAGGGGAAGCGTTCCGTGTTGGTCGGAGCATGAGAGCACGGCATGCATGTGGTTTTTGTTCATGGACGGAGAGTTCACATCACGGTCGGACACAGTCACTCATGTTAACCGTGTTTAACTGGTCGATTTTTGTTTGATATGCAAACTGAGCGACACTGTCTCCTGTGATTTATGTTAAAACAGTGGCATCGAGTCGACTGCCGGGGCGACAGGCGATCTGATGTGAGGTCTGTGAAGTTTGGTGAGTGAGTGAGAGCGTGTGGAGGCGAGGCCAGTGAAGAAGCTCGCACCTCTTTGTTACCATACGCCACTGGTGAGGCCTGCTAAGACTGAGGTCACGTCAGGATTTCCACTTTTTCCCGAGTGCACTGCGGTGAAATGATGTGTCTGAGAAGGCTGACAGACCGCATTTGCACCATTCACATTCTTCACAGTCTAAACAGCTGTACTTCCTTACTTTCTATTAAGAACAACAGGACTTGGCAAGATCTTACTCAAGCAAACACAAAAGCTCCCTCTTCACTTGCCAAACCTAGAAAGCAAATTAGATTACTATAGCATGTCTCCTACAAATAGCTCATGATCTCATTTATCTAATGATAAATCAGTCCTGGTGGACCTTCAGAGTAAGTATCTGGTACTTCCCTGTAGGTCCAGCACCTTCAAGAGCCCATCAGTCTTCTGCTGTGTCAGAGATAGTGCTGTCAGCTCAGACGATAACGAACCACTGGCACCACTGTTGTGTAACACAGACGGGAACCCCTCTGAGATGAACATAGAGGGGTCTCTGAGAAGTAGACACATCAGGGAGGAAATAAATCAGATTATTGCATTGTGTATTTTCTCAAGTAACATGAGAACGTTCAAGAGAGTGAGATCCCATGCATGAGTGGGAGGGGGGAGGGGAAGGTAACCAGAAGACTTGTAGATAAGTGCTACTCTGAGCTGCATAAACCGTAATGGCTGATGAAGTTTTCTTTGCATTTGTGCAGAAAGTGTCAGGAGACACGTTCTGTACTTACTCAAGGGTATAAATGAGGAAATTACCCTGATATATTTGACAGAGGTAAAGGATGATACTGTAGCTCCTTTGCACTTAACTTGTGGATAGTAATTACACATGGCTTGTGCTCTGGAGATAAAGACAGAACAGGAAAAGCATGACACATACCAGACAAAGTCAAACCATGTCCCGCTGGCAAGACGAGCACTCTTTAGCACGCATCACAGCTCACAATCAAAACACACCAAGCAGGCAAACGGGCATATTATCAGACTGGTAAATCACAACGATGAAGTCAACACTGAGGGACTGGACAGTGTGTTTCAGCTGAAGAGGACAACTGTTAGACTTTTATAAAAGTCAGGGTGTTTTTCTTTCTCAGGGGTCATTTGATATCAGCTGCTTCTTAGTTGACTACACTGTCGTTGGAATGATTTTGTTTTCAGACACATTCCTCTTTTTATTCCTATTACAAAGGTTCAGTGTGGTTTCATTTTCGCAGAGATTTGTTTGGAAGAGATTGATCAATAAAGTTCTTTATCTATCAAGAATAAATCACGATGTCACAATCACTTCATGAGAAGAGGTAAAAAAGATATTTTATTCCGACCTAATGGGCGACAGTGTATAAAAGGATTCTTCTATTTCTTGAGTCCAGACAGTCAACATGAACTTAGCACACTAGCCACAACTTCTTTTTTCAGGAGTTTTAGAAATCCATACACGCAGATAATATGGACAGTAGAACAAACTGTGTGTGCACAAATATTACATCTCATTCCAATACTAAAGGGCATTTTTGTCTAAAACATCCTTGCTTGTGAGCTCTATGGGCAGAATGAGAGGTATGGATAATGAATGAATGGATGCATGAATGAAGGAATGGATGACTGTGTGCTGCAGCATTGAAATCAACTAAACCCAAAAGCAAAAGAAGACAAAGGAAGGTTAGATAACATCTGTATACTTTTGGTCATATAGTGTATAGAAGACAACAAATAGTAAGTTTCAGTCTAAACAGATTTTGTGCCAGTCCAAGCACTTGAGTGTGTGGTTTTAAACAGTGGCCTTGGCGCTGTGCAGCGGGGGTTATCGTCTGAATCCACAATGAGTATGTAATATTTTATAATCATTGCCGAGCATGAGACAGCAACATATATACACAGAATTTAAGGCCAATCGAGATGCGGTCTTTTCCACTCTTTCAGAGAAATAACAGAGGAGTCACTGTCTGTGTGTACTCGTCATCCTTCATACCACTGGTGAGTGAAGGAAGAGTAACGACCCTGCGTTTGTCATAACTGCGTCTGTGTCTGAAATTCTAAGTTGATGAATTTGGGGTTAAAATATCTTGTTACCATCTCTCTGACAAAAAAAAATCACATGCGTCTGTGTCAAACAAGCTAGCCATAACTCAGCAGCAGAACCCCTCTCCTTCCTCCATCCCTCGCTTTCACGCCATCCCACTTCAAGCTCTCCTCTTGGCAACTCTTGACGCCAGACCAAAACAATTTAGCAATAAGCTATTTGCGTTCATAGGGATTCATTTTCAGTTGTTTTTACATTCTCCTTTTGTAGTGGGCTCTGATTGCCTGTCAGAGTTTCCCTACTCACTGAGAGACTAACGGTTTGCTGGAGCTGACCGCTCCACTGAAAATACCTAGCTCTGTTAAGACTTGGAACTGTCTGCTCTTGGAACGTGGCGGCTTGTTGACAGAGTGACATGATATATTTCAGTTCCTGTTATCGAAAACAACACTTTCCCATATTCTATTACCAGCAAGGGATTCACACAGAAAACAAAGAAGATCATATGGAGTAAGTGTGTTTTAACGCAACATTTTGACTTTTATTGTCCCTTATAAATATCAGGTGAATATTCTTAAGCGCTTGTTAGTTTTTTGCTTCTTTTTAGCTTTCTTTTTGCAATGGTCTGATTTCAATAACACCATTGGATGGTGCCAGATGCCAGTACTGTACCTGGAGTTGAATTCCTTAACAAGGTCAAATGTGCACACATAAGACACTGTGTACCCTATGCTTTATTCAGCACTCATTAGCTTCATGACAGCGCACAGAGCACCAGTGGGACACGAGCAGCTAGCGAGCGAGGTCAACATCCCACCAGCAGGTCGTCTCTTCCTATGTCATACTTTGCTCAGTTGTATCTGCCTTCAATCTTTTGATCATGTGAGTGTCTGCGGGCCAAATATTACATAAACCTTTGTTCCTGCAACACATAACTGGAGGTGGAAATGAAGCATAACACTTTCATCAGGGCCAAGCAGAGTCCAATCATTTAATCGACCATCTACAACTTTTTTTTTCTAAGGGACACACAGACATCAGTAATATTCAGTTAGAAACATCCCACAGTTCCTAGAAAACAGATGTCTACAGGATGTTGAATGTGTGGGCGTCCACTCTGTGAGTCTTCATCACACTATCAGCTGGCCTGCAGGACAGTACATCCAGTGGACCCGAGAGGGTGCAGGGTGCCGCTCGGGACAGAACAAGAGGTCCCGGAAGACGGCTTGAGCTAGAGCGGAGGTGCAGATCATAAAGAATAACACAGCAGGGATGAAGGGTGCTTATGGGAAATGCTGGGGCTAAAACAAGGTTCCGGAGACACAGTTTACTCAGCCTGCCAGCATTAGAGGGGCCGGCCGGCGCTTCCTCCTCCTCCACGAACGAGGAGCCGAGCTCGATGCCACAGAAGGGAAAAACCGAGAGGACACAGAAGCCGATGGCGTTCCGACTGTTCACGCAGTGGCATCAGTATACCAGAGTGAGATGAATCTGAGATGTCAGAGTCATGGGTTGGCAGTGCTTTAGATTTACAAAAACAACTTAGGGATTTTCTGCATACCCGCACATCGTCTCTTAACGCACACTTGACTGGATACTCAGGGGAAAACTGTCAAATTTACTGGAGAGTAAAACCATGCAATGTGACTGATGACAACAAGTATGTATTACAACTTTGAATCTGTAGTGGGGGATCTCATAGTATTATGTAAGAAAGCTGTTCCTGTGCCAGACAGAGTGCAGGGGAGGCATTCAGGTGCACGCCGCTGAGCACGCAGCTCTCCTCTTTGTCTGCCATACTTGGAAATAGTTGGTTGAGCATGCTCAACTTGATTACCCCAATAAGAATCCTAAGCCAAGCATTCAAAATGGGGTGGGCAGTAAAATGTAGACTTACTTCAGAATACTATTGTGTTAACAATACAACAAGATGAAATCGTGCAACTGTCCCACACGAGCACAGTAGCTCCAGTTGATTACATAATTCAGTTCAGGCACAGAAGGAGTTAACACATCTGCAGTGAACCACCTCTGTCTGAACTGTGGTGGCGGTGGGATGTCTCCATGGACCTGCAGCTCAGCTTTCAAATACAATTACATGTTCGTGCAAATTATACCCACTGTGCCCAAAGCCCTCACTGAGCAGGATCACTTCAAAAGTATCTGATCCTGACTTCTTCAGATGAAGATTAATGACCTGATTGGGACTCACAATAATGTTAGGGAGGATTAATTATGATTTTCCTCTCATTACTCCTGTGGTCGCAGAGTGTAAACGAGAAAACGGGAGGAAGGAACAGTGAAAATAAAGTACAGGCATCTGGTGGCAGTGAGAAGCCTCAGATCCAAAAGTGGAGACAATTGACAGGAAATGTACTGTATGACTAAAACAAAAAAGTTTCAGCATGTGTCTGCTCATCCAGTTGAAAGTGCGGATTCATTCAGGAGGTGTTGAGAGCTGAACTCAGACAAGTGCCGCTGATGATGAGATGAGTCAGAGGAAGAGGAAGCTGTGGTATGAATGACAGCCACTGACTCAGGATGCTGCACACACACACACACACACACACACACACACACACACACACACTCAGGAGGCTTTGGTTTTTGTTGGCCAGTGCCTCTTCTGTGACATGGAGACATGAAAAGTGACAGATGCATCCACAACCCCCCTCATCAACCTCTACCGCCTCCCCCCATGACCACCTTCCACAAGCCAAGCCCCATCACAGTAGGCAGAGCAGGGGAGTCAGGAGTCGGGGTGTCTGCTCCAATTCTCCAAACTGGGATCACATAGTAGAGGAGAACCCATTAAGCGAGTCCTGGACTTTGGCTGACTCCCCAGCAGCATAGGCCCCTCATCATCACCCCACCCCCCTACGCTGCTTCCATCCAATCCCCCCTCCTTCTCTATTCCTTTTACTCCTCCCACATGGACTCCTACCCCCCACTGGCTCTGCTGCCAGGAACTAAGACGTATGGGCCTCTGCAGAGAACAGCCTCCAAGGTAGCACTTCTCCCCTCTGCCAGCAAAAATAAGACATTCTGCTCTCTCTCGCCTGCTCTCCCTCCCACCTCCCCATCCCGCCTCAGCAACACAAGTCCCTCCGCATCGCAGTGGTCAGAAAGCTGCCAGAAGCAGCAGCCAACAGCTACACTCTGTTTTGCCCCCACCCCCCCACCCCCCTTGGTTCTGGGAGACATTTACTTTGCCTGAGAAAATTTATGCAGATATGGGCCTGCCAGTTTTGGGAGGCAATGTGTGTGTACCCTGAGATATGTTACTATGTACACACCAGAGCAGACCACTTGTTGCGTTTATTGTTGTTAGGTTGGAAATGAGGAATTACATGGGCTGTAGAGTATCTGGATTTGGCCATATTTGAAAACAGACAGAAACAGTCCAAAAGTGCACTTTAAAAAATTCAGCCAATGTCTTCAGCACAGTTCAAAGCTATGGGTAGAGCAAATACAAATACTGGCATGACGGTACACTTACAAATGGATCTGCACACATGCTCACAGTTGTGGGGACATGTAATTGACTCGTGCTCATGCTGTAACCCCTGCTGGCACTACTCTTAACCATAACAATGAAATGCTCCACCATAATCCTCACCCTAAACGTTAACTCAAGTCTAATTATAGCTCTTTTCCAAACTCCTGATCCCTCAGCAGCCCCTTTCAAAAGTAATGACAAGACTGTCTAATTTTAGTTGATATTATTTATACTCTTTTAAAGGAAAATGTGATCATCAAACAACACATAAATGTCTTTATGGCCCTGAGCACAGGCTGTAAGGAGAAATCCGGATGTCCTGCAATCGCATCTCTTTTGCCTTTAAATGGTCTTAACAACCACTTCCAACCTATAATTAGTTCAGCATCATGTCCTTTAATGTCTACAAATATTACAGACTTTTAGATCCACTGAGTAAGTTTCTAATAAAAGATCTAAAAGCACTTAGATACTTGAAGACTTTCATGCAGCCAGGACAAATTATACCAGCCAGCGGACGAGAATGTGAATTTGCCATCTGTCTTTGTGCTCATGGTGGGTCACCAATATTGGGGGCAGAGCAACTTGAACATGTAAACGTTCACTGACGTAATGGATACATCTGTGTTTCAGGTCCATGCGAACATGTGTGTATTTTCAGTGCAAACGGACGGCTGCCTGTGTCCTCCTGAGCGGAGCAGCTGAGAAAACACTCCCTGCTGCACACTCCACAACATAAAAAAAACATGAATTCCATCAGTCACATCCCATGGCACCCATTCCGTTTGGCCTCTAACTGACATCACACCTACTCCTCATTTCATAATATACTGCAAGGGAAGAGTTTAACATGCAGCACATCACGGGCTGATTTATGACGAGTCATAAAAGCTAGTATGGATCCTGTTGGCCGTGTAAGCTTTCGAGTAAGAAATGAAGGGGGATCAGGTGATTTCACAGGGAAAAGGGAGACTTGACACTGTGTCTCAGTCAGATCCAGTTCCTCCATGTGAGGGTGATGACATGGATAAATGCGCTGTGATGATGTACTGTACAACCATGACAGGTTTTTGCAACAGCAACACATGACAGGAGAAACTCAGCGAAACAAATAATTCATCCTTTCCAAACCATGGAGAGGGATTTCCTGAGAAACAATAACACAGATTTTAACGATTACAGCTGCACTAATCAATATGTCTATATCACCAAGGCACTGAATAACTATGTGTAATGTGAAAGGGTTCACTCATGGTGATAAACCCACAGATAATTATCACCCATCTCTTCTGTTCCCCTCAGTTCTATGAAGCATTTTCAAACTCCTTGTTTTGGTTTTTATGGGCTGCATGTTGGTTCACTGTCACCATTCTTCTTTAGACTCTTTTCCAATAGGACCAGACAGCTGTTTTCAGTGAGAAAGCTCAAGTCAGCAACTATATCTACACACAATGGAGCATTTAGCTGCTAACAAGCCAAATATTTCCATCAGGAATTGGTGAGAAAAAAAACAGAGCTAAAAGCAATAATGCTGGACTGAGACAGGCTGCATAAACACTATTGTTTCTGATTGTCTGCTGAAAGTTTTAAACAAGCTACTGCTTTGCTGACACATCCACCGTGACAGCACCCAAAGGAGATTATGTGACAAATGTCAGAAGTCACTTTTAAATGGAGAAACTTAAAAAAAATGTTTTAAAAATTGCCTTTGAAGTTTTATGATCTCTAAATTTCATGAACATTGACGTGACCTTCGTGGCCATGGAAGCAAAGCATCCTTTGAAAAGTGGTAAAAGTTCTGCTGGTGTATTGACCTCATAACAGCTGAGTAAGCTATTGAACCCTACAAGGACATGAGGATGGATGGGATGGGTGCTTTTTCATGGTTCCCAAGGACTGTAGACTTAGATGCTCTTTCATAACTTTTCATTGATATTTCTGTCTGACATTAAACGCAATGAAAGCTGCTGATATACATCCTCAGAAGGGCTTAACCAGTGGATGAATAGTTTGGAAAGCACCCAACCTGTTTGGCACAGGACTGAAGAAGCTGCGTCAACCATTAACCATTAATGTTGTAAAATCTATGATTCAATATTCACACCCACTTCATGGTGTGACTGGCTAACTGAAGAAATGCCCCTGGTCCTGAGAGGAAGAGCGGGGTGGATATTTCCTGGTAGGACTTTGAATGAGCCCTGATGAGTTTGCCACAGTTTCAGCTAATGCACAGCAGCTTCATTAAGTGGGAACGGCCTCAGACTTTTGTATCTGTCACTGGAGCTGGTCATTAACGCCTGAGATCTATCAGTGTTCTAATAGGGAAAAACACATTAGAATGAAACCCAGAAGCTCAGACACAAACACTACAACTGAATCAACATATTGAAGAGAACTTAATCACCACCAACCTTGGTCCTTAGCTTTCATCCCATAATTCATCTGTTTTCCTAATGGCTGTGGTGAGTTGTGGATGACCATGTCCCTGCTCATAAAGCGTGTGTGGTCACACAGCGGTTTTAATAGCATGACAGCGAAGTTAACCACCACCCAGTGGCCTTATTGAAAAAACAAGGCATGATTTGATGATTTTTAGCTTTTATGAAACGCTTATGAAATCTCTCTAACACACACGGAACGTATTCGAGAAGTACTGGCTAATCACTTCCTTCAAAACATTGGGAATACACAGAAGAAAACTGCAAAGAGTGAAACCATACACACAGCGACTACAAACAGTATAGACAAAATAGCAGCTGTAGACTCAACAACAAATTAAAAGTATTTAAGACATAAGGCCACAACTCCAGAGCGATGTATATTCACAGATTTAGGTTTATTATTCTCACTGTGCAATATTTAGACATGTGTCAATACAGCCCATTCAGACACGATTAGAGGCTAAATGACAGTAACACAGACAGTAACCACGGGATGAGGAGGCTGGAGCTCACTCTTTATCCCCAAAAATCTGAAAAAATAAATCTAACAGATACAGTTTAGGTTCATATCCATGGCACTTCCAAAAGGTTTTAGGGTAGTTTCACATAGTTCTGAACAGGCACGGCTTCTGGATTGTGATTGAGGACTGAATCTGACATCTCATGCGAACCCTGGCTTGATCAGATAATGCACCATTCTTTTCGGAGAATGCACCAGATATGGAGGATTCAACCAAGATCAAACTCAAATGAAGGATCAAATATTTTATATTAAAAAATATCCAGGAATAGAGAGGAGGCAGATAAAGAAGCCACCACCATCCTCAGCTCAACAACTTCCCAGATATTGCACTCATGCTGTGATTGGAAATAAGGCCGACATTTGTTTAGCACAAGGAGTGTTAATGTCAGAGTAAATACACTCACACTACAGAAATGACAAAGCTGGATTAATGGAATTCCGAAAAGGCCGAGGACATTTACCACTGGATCTAGAGACAGCTAAACATGAGAAGAGTTTGATGCCAAGGCAAGAGTACATGCAGCCAAAACTGCTGATTGAGTAGGCGAGGGATTTTGGGGCAGGACGAGGAGGGAAGGGCAAAGGAAAGAAGTGAAGAAAAAAAATCTTGAGGCCTGTTCCACTTTGGCAGGACCCCACCTTGGTAATATAAGAATGGTAACTCAGCAGAAGAAATATGCATGGTTTTCAAGAATCTGGCATCAAGGCCAACAAGGTTTTCACTGGCATTTTTATTTGCATTTGGACTGAAATTCAAAATCCCTTGGATAGCGCTCTTAGCTGCTACATGCCATCTGATGTGGTCAAACAGCTTGTGATGAAAATACTGTGTGTGATTATCTGACATTAGCTTGTGTTTTATAGGCTATTTTGAGGCATAATACAACAGAACCAGTTCTTTAGAAAATCACTTTATCTATGTCTCACTGATGTGGGAAGGGGAGTAGCAACTCTTACCCAATTTTCTGGATAAGCTTGTGACATCTCTCTCAGATAAGTGTTGGGAGGAAACAGATAAAGCTTTCCATGTGCCATGTTCTTTTCTGGCTCATTCCTCTGCCCAGCTGCCAGAGACCTCTGTTTAATGGAGTGGTACAGAGCAGACAAAGGGGGAGTAAATGGAGGAACCTCAAGGGGAACACTGAACATGCATGAAGGAAAACAGTCTTCCCTAAATGACTGTGATGACTGGGGGACAGAATGTGAAGTAATGTGGGCGAGTGGCCAAGCCAAACAGCCCAAGGGGGCAAAGGGGAAGCCATAGCCAGGAGTAGGAGAGTTTGAATAACGTATATTGAGAGGGTGGACAGGACAAGGAGAGACACATGCCGTTACAGTGCAGAAATCCAAGAGGGAACCTAGGAGTTGTAGGAGTGTTTCCTCTGAGGGGGATGGGGGGTGGGGGGTCAGGGTCTGACTGCACAGCGACATGGAGCCACCTGTTTAATGGTGCTTAACATGCACGAACACAAACATGCTGCGCACGCGAATGTATATTGTACACTGTACAGTGCATGCGGTCTCTCTCTACCGCTGCCTTTTCCCCTCATTCTCACATATACACACACACACACACACACTTGATGACCTCCTGGGTGCTGTGTTTTCTGCGCAACGGTATGTACTGCCAAGTCACACAGACTGAGCAGCCGGGAGGTCCAGAAACCCGGAGGGAGATGGTACGTGACAGAGAGCAGGCTGTGTATGAATGTATGTGTGTGTCAGGTTGGAAGTGGATATTTTGTGAACACTCTCAAAAATGTCTGAAAGTTTGCATGAAGCTATGTGCGTTGCATGTGATAAGTGGCAGTGTGTTTTGACAATACTGGGTGTGCGAGAGTGTGTTTTCATGGGAGGAAGGAAAAGACAGTACAATAAGAGAGAGGACACAACATCTGAGATCCATATGTTCACTTGGCTAAACCCGTTTTAATCAGGTTTGCGGCTTCATGGGGCCTAAGTAGCTGCCTGCAAAATAAAGACTACAACAAGAGGCACACAACATCAGCCCACTCTGTGTTGGTTTGTGTGCGTGTGTGACCGGTTGCATGCACACGTGTATACAAACTGTGCCTGGCTCCACCACAGAGTCAGGAGGAGAGACACGGGGGCATACGAGCTTCACGCTGCATCGATCGCTTGCTCCAAACTCTGAAAGTGATTTTCTCACCGTATCTTGGAGGAAATGATTCATTAGGCTGTGGCCCAGTTGGGACTGCTCTTGACATGGAATAAGAAGCAGCCACTCACCCCGGGCTGGTGCATTTGGAGTGTGCACCGAGACAAAGGGGAAGATGGGAAGCAGCCCATGAAGGCCACGAGGACTGGAAGGCAAAGCAGGAGGAGAGGAGGGACGCAGTGAAGGAGGGACAGAGAGGGGAAAGGGGAGCCTCTGTGGCTTTGAGTCAACGGTACAACAGCTCCCAGACAAGCTCGTCTTTCCTGGAACGCCACGGGACCACTCAGCACGAAAGAGAATAATGCACAATGCACTAATCTTAAGGAGGTCATCTTGAACACATCTTTGTCAGTTGTAATTCTATCTCAGCATTACAGCCCTTGGGAAATTTATGCCAACACGGTCCGGTCCAGATGAGAATATTGTGGTCTGATTCAGAATCACATCAGGAAACACATAAAAGAAACACACTCCCTGCAGGAGGATGACAGCAGGTATAGGCCTACACTGCATTAGCAGCCCTCTCACTTGTTGACTGCCTCTGCATCTATACTCATCACAATAACAGATATCACATTGTGTTCCATTTAAAGTCAGACACTCCAAGTTCCCTGTTGTAGGTTTTGACCTTTTACTTCTGTGATCCCCAGTGTCCGGGCGTTGAAGAAACACCCATGTGATGTGAACAGCTGCACTTCCTAACTAAGTTCATGTCTAAATTTGATGAATAACCCAGTTGTGAGTTCTCATAGTTTTCATTATAAACCCTTAAATATAACCAAACAAAGCATTTCACTTGATTAAAAACAAAATGTGCTCCAGTAGAATGACATTCAATTATTTATCTCTCTCCGTGTGGTTTTGAGCAGAGTTAATCTCTGCAACAGGATAAGATTATACTTTTTAATTTATCAAGTTCAAATTTATTACTGCAGTCGACTTCTATATCTCTGTCATGTCTACCACATGTTCATGTGATATTAGACAAGCAGAGACACTGTGGTTGATCACACAGAATAATGCCTCATTGCTTGAGTTGTCTGAAACACAACTTTTTTTTCTCTTTTTACAGCTTTGGGAAGCCAAACAGAGAAAACTGTCATAACTCAAGTTGTTCCAACACTTTGTTAATTTACTGCTCTGAACTTGAAAGTAAAATTTTACATCCTTTAGCGATAAATCTGCAAATGGTCCGAGGCCTCTAACTCCAAACTCCCATCAACAAGTCTAGCTGAGTTCACGAGCGACAAAGCAGAAGGCAGAGCTCCATCTGGGACCTCCCAACATCCTAAAGTGACCCACCAACATCAGTGCTGATAGGAGATCAGGAAGGTCTGATATGTGTGGAATGATATGTGGTTTAAACTGAACAGAGGAGTGGTGATGATAACCCAGGATTTTCCAGAAACGGTCATTAAAAACAAGAGTGAGAACTGAGAAGAGAACAAGCAGAGATAAGATAGGGAGGCCTGGATTATGTGGTAAGCCTCATTACTCATCCTCCCACTCACTTTAATAAAGTGAGAGACAGAAACAGAGAAATAAAGCGAAAATGCAAACATGACTAACATACAACTGCATGTGTGTTCGTGTCTAGCAGTGTGGGTGTCCATGTCTCCCTCATGACCTCGTGCCGCAGTTGAAGCTTGTAATAAAGCAGCAAATTATAAATTAGATAAGTGTCAGTGAGCTATTGGTCTGGGAACACAGAAACCATCCCGACCACACTACATTTAAGAATGTGACTTTCTGCCCTCAGCTTCATCTATCATTTTGTAAACCTACTGTGTGTGTCAATTACACATGTGTGCTCCCAAGAATTTCCACTGAGTTAGTCACATTAGTCGGGACGGTCTTCTTAACGTACCTCAAAACCCCCATAAACGTATTAAACGGTCAGATCCCAGACATATGCCTTCACCGATTCAGAGCCGAAACGGTAATTTACTTGTTACATGTCACAACAAGACAATAAAATCACACTACTGGGTGGTGATTTATTGTCATCCTGCACTGAAGTGGTGTTTTGCTTGTTTCTAATATGACTTGTTCTCACTGATAGGTCTGAGGTTGTCTGTACGTGATCTGTACACTTCCAGTCACCCTCAGACGGTCTACTTTCTGAAGGATGTAGGGCACAGAGCACAGCGAGGGAGCCCAATGAGACATATGGCCTTCATCAGAACCAGTAGTACCATGACATCATTGTCACATAATTTACTCTCATAGTCCATCACTGTGTTTCCTCCTTTGTAGTCGGGGCAAGTGAAGGCCGCAGCTATTGAAGTGTTCCTGTTTCACGTGATAATAGTGTTGACTGTGGGCTGCAATATTAAAGGCTACTAAGCCACTGGATATTCTGTTTGTGGAGTTCTTTCCCAACCAGACACGCAGCAGACAGAGGCTTTTCAAGGAACTGCTGATTTATTAATGGAAAAATTATTTTTGGGCTATGAAGGAGACAATGTAATGTCTGCTTCTGTAGCTTTGCTTCAATAGCAAAGTAACCATGGCGACAAGCGAACAACTGTCAGTCATAATCTGGCAGACTAAGTAGGGGTAGAAAACATCTGAGTTCCTGTTGACATCGAGCGCTTCTCAAAAACGGCTGCTTGTCAAGATGTACCACACGTCGCACAGTGCCACAGCAACTGGTTAAGTGTAAAACAGTGGAACTTCTCCGAGCTCCCTGTAGAACGAAGGGCAGGAATAGGGCAGCTATTGTGCTGTTGTTGTTATGCATTAAATAAAGTCAAGCTGTCCCCTGGCTCTTGCCAAGCTCATTGTCGTGGTTGTTTTTCTAGGAGCAGCCATTCTTTGTGTAGTGAAGCTGCAGCGATACACTAAGCAGATTACCTCTGCCAGACTTGTTCATAAACAACAACCACATGCTGCAACATATAATAAAAAACATGGTAATAACCACAGGCCTGATGGGAATTATGATGTGACTCAGTCCGGACAGTATGCATCCATGTTGTCATTCCTCTCTCTGCTCACTTATCTCTTTCTAACGTTTTATTCAGCCCATCCATATGTGCAACTGTCTGGAGAGATTAACATACTGTAATGATAAATGAATGGTACATTTCTATGACTATTTTGCATATCCTTCACCATTATTCAGGCAAAGTATTGAGCTATTAATTTTCAGTGTAGGCCTCAAACTTTTAACTTTCTCTCTATCAATGAGCAGTTTGGAGATCACTGATGTGTGTAAAGGTTAAGAAGAACAGTTGCAGTTACATTTGAAATCTAATCAATCATTAATGAAGAGGATTAGGTGTCCAAAGCAATGATCATACTCGTGTGTAGTGGTGGTCTGAGCTAACAACTCATATCATCAGCATGCTAACACACTGATGTTTTTGAACAGGCTAAATAGCATTACATACATAAAGAATGGATGTAGCATAGTTTTAACAGGTACTTGATCATAACCTAAACTGATTTATAAGCCTGGACCACAGTGAACACACAGATCAGTGTACCACTTGTTCAGCCACTATCACTGACATGTTATGAAACTCCAACAGAGTAAATGAAAGTCCTGTATCATTATGAGTTTTCTTTCAACGTCATCTGATTTCTGGATATTCAGACAAATATTTGACTTTGAGGGGGAAAATATGGCAAGATCACGTTTAAGAATCAAAGAGAATGAATAAAGAGTGATCTTTTTCAGCGCACCAGAAGAGTAAACTAGCTGGAGAGACTGAGAGACTAAACTGTGAGTACCAGAATGAAAAAGTTGTCATGTCATAATTTAATGAATCATTTGGTGAAAAAGTGAAATTGTGTTGGACACCTGATTTTGCAGCTGTGAGCTCATAGCTGTTGCTTTAAATAAACAGCTGGAAATGTTTGGATGAACTCCGATGACTCAGAGGTCACGAAATTCACATTTAACAATTCTCAAGCATCCAAGTCAGCTTTATTGTACCTAACTAGTGATAATTAGTCCTACTAAAAGCACATTACTGTGGTCGAACTCACTGGGATACAACACAGGCAAGCATCAACAACAAACTGGGCTGTATAGTTCAATCCTTGTTAAAATCTTTCCTCTGTTCCTCTGTGTTCATTACACATCATGTTTGTTTCCTGTTACTAATAGAGCAATTAATCCCATTTGTGGAAACCCACAGGGACATGCTCCTTGCACAAAATCAAGCTCCGAGGTGAGGTGATGAGAGAAAAGACGCAGTGTGTGAGAACATATCATTCCAAATTTCAGATGGCATTATTCTTAATCACAGAGAGAAAAGTCTCCCTAAACAAATTCTTTCAGAATGCATGACCGCTGAAACCGCATCCTGGTGTTTCTCAACAAACCTGGTGACAGCACTTGAAATGTTTCACAGCGATGTACATACGGCTATGATGTGTTGTGTAATTCCTAAAGCTGGCAGTATCATCTATCAGTGAGTGCAGCATGAAGAAAGTAGGAGGCGAGGTGAGGTAAGGTGACGAGAACAGACAAAGAAAGAGTGGAGGAGGAGAGAAGTCAACCTTGCCGAGGCTGCTGGGTAATATCGCTGCAGCTCGAAGACACTTTATGTAAGCTGTTGGGTGTAATCTGGAAAACAGCGAAGGAAAGGAGGTCAGTGATGTATCTTCTTGCAGAGGAGGGACTGTGAAGCTCCTCGCTGCACAGGCAGATGCAGACACTCACACACACACACACACACACTTGTTTAAATTCACAAGTCTCAAAAAAGAAATGCACGGCTCAACCATGCAGTGATTCGTCACAATTAAATCAATGTAAACCTATATGGAGTGTAACCCTAACACCTAATCTATCAGCGAGCTGCCTGGTGTCTCTGCTCTCCCACAGTTGAAATCCCTCGGCTGGATATTGGAGTATCACTCCGACATACACCTACAGTAAATCATCATATACACACACTGCCTGATGTATTATTCATTCCTATTTGGTCCCTGCTCAGTGATTTAAAGCGATCGCTTTAGCAGTGCACTACAGGTCTTCACCCACACATATTCACAGCAAGTAAATCCAGCAGACATATTTATCATAGGAAGCCTGGTGTTGTGTGTGGGATGTATGAGGTAATGGGAATTAGACATTACGTGACGTGAAGTTTATTTTTTTTTTTAAGAATCACTGTGTCTATTCAGAATTCCATATGTTATACTGTATGTTATATGGTTCATCTGCTGCAGGTCAGTTTCAATCGATACTGTGATAAAAAAAAATAAAAAAAATAAATAAATAAAAATAATTCACTTTAATAGGTGTTTTTGTATTTTATGACCATAAAGCAGAGGAATGCTGTATGTCTTCAGTTGCAGATTGTTCTTTTATCGTTTGACTGAGGTCTCTCTGCAAAAGCCTGTCACACTTTTGCTGTGAAGGTGAAGGCAAAGGCCTCATCAAAACATCAAACTGCTTCCTGCAGACCCACCAGGGACGTGATCCACTGTCACCACAGGTCACAGAAGAGGTGACCCTGTACTCCAATAACCAGCAGCAGATGAGCCAGCGCAGGAAGACACTGCAGGAGCACAGGAAGTGGCTCGGGAAGGAACATGTTTGGAGAGAGTGTTCTTTTTGGCAAGAAGCGGTTGTCTCTGGTTTGTTTTGGGGGGGCCTCAGCAACAACCCTGCTGCTTTCCTGTTTTCTTTCCTGTAGTAGGTCTCAGGTTAACAGGGACAGATGAAACAGGAGAAGAGACATTCGCTTGGGAACTTCTTTTCATTTGTCAAACCACAACTGATTCAGGTGGAAGCAAAAAATAAAACTACTGAAGGCCAGAACATGAATTTGTCAATCAACAAGTGGCCGTTCCGAGGTCAAAGCAACATAACATTTTAATTAAGTTTCTTACTGACTGAAACATACAGTGCATGAAAGTGTCTGACCAGTGTGAAGGATGTGGTGGACAGATCAGAGACAGATCTTGCACCACAAACTATGGATGACAATGATCTTGAAAGCCAGTAGGTGGCAATCTTCTCAGCAATCCTCAGCAAGCACCTGTGTCCCTCTGAACAAAGGGGTTACAGATCACAGGCTCTGCATGAATTCAGGAGGTGCTAACCACACTGTAAAGACACACCCATCTGACAGTAAACAAACAGCATCCATGCAAACTCACACTGCAGATCTCTATCAAATGGAGCAACAACATGTAATAAAATTCATTTTATTTTGTGGTAATCCACTTCAGTGAGGATTATGTGAACAGCACTGGTTGTGGTGCAGGACATTTCTGAATGAGTTGCTCAGACTCATGGCCGCCTCACATCACAATAAAAAGTTATGATCAAGCTCAGAATTACCTTTCCCATTAGGAAAGACAAGCAGAGGCCAACTGAAAGGCCGTCAGGCTCCGCTGGCATCAGCATGACATTATTTTCATATTGCTGATTTTATCTGAGTCCCTGCCATTGTTGTCTTCTTCTTTCATTTCCCTTATTGATACAAGACTGAGCCACAATTATTGTCAGCAGCACCAAGGAGGAAATTAATAAATGTGATCAGGGCTCCAGGTTCAATATTCTGCACTTTTTATTCTATTCTATTATTTTACTGAGGTCTTGTGGATTTATGCCAAAGATACTGGACAAAAAGTATCTGCAAGCCACAGAATACAGAGAATTGACCTGTATGTCACGGTCATGATCTCATCATATGTGTAGTGACACAGGACCAGGCTGCTTCACTCAGCACGATGATAAATGACATCTGTGTACTCTGCCACGCGCACACTGGCCAACGTCTCTCGTGTCAACAAACTCCTGATCACAGTTGAGCAAACAGTGTGTGCGGAGCGAGCAGCGGCAGCAGCAGCAGCAGCAGCAGCAGCGCTCTCAGATGCTGAGCAGAGACCTGTGATTGGTCCGTCGCGGTGGGCGTTTCCGCATTCCGCGCAGAGCTGTCAGGAGACGCGCGAGTTGGGGAGGAAACTGTCGCGTCTGTGAAGAAACCTCCACGGTCAAACCCCAGGGGAGTAACGGTCCACCGTCAGGGAGCCGGGATGCCTTACATGCTCGTCAGTACGCAGATCCGACTGGTGTGTATCCCGCATCTGTAAATGACTCGTGTCATGCTTGCAGGAGGACACACGCTCGAGTTGGACGGTCGGGGAGTGATTGATGTATTTATTTGGCAGCGCAACGTTGCTCATACTTCAGATCAGTCAAGATTTCCACTTGCACAGTACAGTTATGCAGTGGCCTGTAATATTCTGCATGGTGGAAACAACAAACAGTTAAGGCTACAAGCGGAGCAAGCAGCGTGCGTATGGCGACTGTGTGTGTGTGTGTGTGTGTGTGTTGTTTTTTCTTCTTTGCCATGGTGCAGTAAATTAAAAACACATGTTGCCCAGTTGTCGGCCTGTTGTTGCGCATGTTCACTTTGTTGTCTGCGCGACTGCAAGCTAATCCTATAGCCTCTGAGTGCTGCATCTATTTTTAGTCTGTGCAGATATTAGAGATTATGACCTGCACCTGCCACTGAGAGCAGGTATGAGCTGCACAAGTGACAGTGATGCAATCATTTCCTAAAATCACAAATAAACCATCGGCTGTATAATTAATGTGTTTAATTGCTTGTCTTGCAGGAAAATGGTCCAACAAACGTGGGAGATGAATATTCTGATCCAGCTGTCATGAATTACCTGGGAGCCAGGAAAACAACCATGCTGGGGAACAATTTGTGAGTATTCGAAGTGGAGACAAAGTAAAGGTGGCAGGAAATGAGGCAGGCAACAGTCAAATAGTAGCAGCAACTTAACATGGAGTAAAAACAGAGGGATTTCTATGCAGAGTTTAGATCCGGGCTTCATCTGCAAAGGCATCATGACAAATGGAGCTCTGAAGAATTTGAAGAAGAAGTTTGATCCGTTTTGCGAAAGCATCCCCACCATCATCCACCAACCAGGAAACAGTAAACAGTATGACACACTTCCAGTGTAGACCTCCACACAAAGAAACCCACTCCCAGGTGCACAGTAAATGTCCTCACACCAAGCCCCATTTCCACATTTAGACACTTTACACTGGTATTTCTTTCGGTTTTGGCAGTCAATGTGTACATATTGACAACAGAGCTGAGATCAGGTCAGATGGAGTCCAGGGAAAAATAAAACAAAACAAAAAAAAAAACTCTGGTGTGGTTGAGGCGAGACTGCTGCTTTGCAGATTTACCATAAACCATTCAAGCTGATAGAATGCAGATCAGGGAAGTGTTGTCATTGGCAATCTGATTCAAATGCTGCTGGGAAATGAACCAAGGTGTGGGAGGAAGTGAACAAGCACCAGAACAATTAACAGCATTCTGCTCTCCAAGCAAAGTTTACTGAAAGACAGAGAAACCCCACATCTGTGGAAAGTTGAATTACCTTGTGTTTATGCTCATTTAGCTCCGAGTACCATGTGGACGACCCACCGCGCCTGGTGCTGGACAAGCTGGAGAAGATCGGCTTCCGCGTGCTGACAATGACAGGGGTGGGACAGACGCTGGTGTGGTGTCTCCACAAGGAGACGGAGTGATCAATCATGGAGAGAAGACTGGCTGTCCAAATACCTCTATGAACATTTGACAGAATGACTGAATGAATGAATTCTTTAGTTTTTTTTTTTACTTTGGTTATCTGCTTTACATTTAACACACAGCCAGCTACATATTCAGGCTGCTGACAACTGAACATGAAGATCTAAAGTTGAGATTATCCCAGACATAAGGTTTCAGATTACCTGGAATAAGTAAGACTTAACAGGAACACCAACCACATTCCAGATTGTTTTTTATAAGCTTTACCCATATTGTTTGTGATTTACTACTGGTGACCAAGTTTAAATTTAGGGAGTGAAGACCACTTTTACTGTTAATGTCATTTTGCAATAGAACTTCATCAAAAGCGTGGCTGTAAAGTCAGCCTGTGTGAAAGGCCTCACCCACTTCTCTCTTTCTCCAAAGTAAATAAAACACTGCTAGATATGTTTGTACTTACAGCACCATGCAAAGATGCTTAAGCCTATCATATGCTTATGATTAAATGATGTAATGATATGAATTGTTTGTGTACTTATTAAAAAAAGAAAACAATTTGCAATCCATCTAAGATTTACCGCAGACAATACTGAACACATGCACTGGATATATAGTCGTCTGATAATCCCTCAAAACAGATACACAAATATCACGTTAAAAGATATACAACATGCTCTCCTTACAGCTCTGTGGCACCTTACAGTGATGCTGCATGATAAGGCATGAGACACTAGCTCTGAGAGCACATGGAGTGCAGGAGGGTGTCTGTGAGAGCCAAAGAAGGCTGGGTGGTGGTTTCATTACAGCTACAGGTCTGCCAGCACATGTCTGGGGCCAACCCGGATCACTAACCCGCAAACCAGAACCTTTTCCAACCAGCTCACAGCCAAACTCTTACCAGGTCTGCTGCCTCACACATGACTTAGCTTCCACATCCGCACTAAAGATCAAAAAGGTGCGGGTACTTCCCAGTTCTGTGACCATGGAGATTTCAGATAGTGTTTGAACACACTGACATGGCAATTATGATATGGACAATCCTCGGAAAACGGGGGAGGAAGAGGATACTATTAAGATTCCAGGGTTCTGCCGTAGCCGCTGATAGGACGGAGCATCCAACAGGCTCATCTTCCCATCCTGGTTCGCATGCAGCACAAGCCACTGTGGGCTCAGGGCAGGGTTGGTGGTGAGTGTGTTTCCTGTAATTGTATTTCCTCTGTTGTCATTTGGACCGAGTTTGTCTGTTTCTGGGCTTTTTTTTTCTCTTTGCCGGGATATGAAAAAGGCTACACATAAACCAATCCATGTGATGAGGGGATTTTGCAAGAGAGCAGCAGATGTCTCCCACCACACCACACCACTCTACTCCGCAGCTGGACATTGTGTAACAGAGCCACGGTGAGGCAGAGCAGGAGTGGCAGGGAGATGGATGGCCGGGTTGGATGTTACTGCCATGTAGCTCCTAAATAACACAATGACAAGAGAAAGCGCCACCACGCAACCCCCAAAAATACAGACATACCATTACACCATAGTCCTCTGAGGGACAGGAAAATAAGACTATTGGGATGAATAGAAGTTGCACAGGCAGAGGACCCGTTGCAAAAACCACAACGGCTTGGCACTGTAAAGTCTGACTTAATGTGGGTCACAGAGCGGTAGCGTGTCACATCAGTGAGCATGAATAAGAAATAAACAGTATCTTCTAGGTAATGTTACATAAGCCTTCTGTGAAACAGCTAAGAACAGTAATAGCTTGAAGAAACTTTGTTGGGAAAACTTGTTGAGATAAGTATCACAGGACAGAACACAGGCAGGTGGCATGTTCTTCAAACAAAGCTGGTCCAGGGTCTGTTACATGATCTACCTGGCGCTTTATACAAGATGATGCATGAGTGACTTTGCATTTTCTTGTCATGAGGTGTAAGTCAGTCAGAAATCAAGGAATCAAAGCTTCTTAGTTGGTGATTAAAGCAATAGCTTGTTGCCTTTGCATAGAAAAAAAACCCACTTTGCTTTCTTGCAGAGTGTTAGATGAGAGGATCGATACTACTTTCATGTCTGTTCATTCAATACTGAGCTGGAGCCACATGCGGTTGTGCAGGGGGTTATGTGCCAGACCATTTCTTGGCCAGGAGCAGTGATTATCTGGAGTCTCTGGTTACCTGGCAAACGCATGGTGATAACATGACTCCACAGAGTCATCTCCTCCCTTCCAAGAAATAGTTCAGCAACCAATCCTCTGCAACTTGTCATTTTTATGGTGTTTACTCATATTCAACAAACTGGATCAAATGTCTTCATTATGAGCTTTAGATATGCTGGGAGGTGGAGATTTTGAGGTCTTTAAACTAGGCCAAGCAAAGCTAACTATCAGCTGGTTCCAGCTTCATGTTGAATGGACACACATAAGAGTAGTATCAGTCTTCTAATCCAAGTCTCAGCAATAAAGAGAGATGTATTCTTTACCATTTTGTATTACTGAACATATAGTTGTAGGAAGTTTAAAGCTCAAGCAGCAATATTTAGTTCCCTTTAACAGCCTTTTCTGTCTGGATATAAATGTTCTACATAGAAGGTTCCAACTATATGAACTTTTCAAATTATTCCACCATCTACACTCCTTACCTGTGCAGGGTTATGGAGGATATGTAGCCAGTCCCTACTGACACCCTGGACAGGTTGCCAGTCAATCCCAGGTCAGACATACAGAGAAACAACCTCACACCCTTACATTCACACCTATGGGGCATTAAGAGTCACCAGTCAACCCAGCATGGACGTCTTTGGAACCTGGAGAGAGCCCATGCAGGCACAGAGAGAACATACAGAATCTACCTAGAAAGGCCCCAAGCCTGGGAATCAAACCCAAAACCAACCACTGCACTACCATGCCACACTCATTTTTTGCCTTAACCTTCCTGAAATTAAAACCATGTTTACTCTTTTGTCACTAGGCATGACCCCCACATCAGTAACCCCATGCAGTGTGCTTTGTGTGTTTGTTGCAGAGGGCAGAATCGAGATCACATACAAATATTGATCCTACCACAGAAAAAGTCTTCAGTCTGGAGTAAAGTTTTGGTTAATTGTATACAAAACCCAGGGAACAATCATCTAAACCACCAGATCTACAGTGGAGAGCCGCTAGAGTATGATCACTTTTCATCACATGGGACCACAAGAATTCCAATAAAAGTCTACCTAGTGTTCCAGTTGCAGCTTGATTACTGGGTGAACACGAGGGGGAGAGCAGAACCCTGCGGTCTGGGTTGCTACAACACTCCACTAATTTTACAGTTTATAATGAACCCGCAGACAAAAGAATGATTTTTGCGTTGCATTCGGTCGACTAGAATAATGAGGTAATGAGTTGTCACAGCTAACTAGACAATGGTTGACAGATGCAAATTACATCATTACACTGCTTCGATTACATGTGGTGTTGCACAGCCAATCTCCCCTGGCTCTTTTACAACACAGTGAACAAAGACTAAGTACTCGCTGGATGCTTTAAAACTCTTAAGGTCTTACATTAACTTACCAAGAAATTTATTACTGCTGGGCAACACTGCAGTGGATGAAACATGGACCATATTATACAATATGATGGTGTATGGAGCACAGTGCAACACTTTTGAGATTGTAAGTATTTGATATACTGAATATGATATATGGCAAACTGATAAGAAGGTCAGAAAATATTAATAACCAAACTTAGCTTTACAAATAACCTGTGACTGTTCAGACCAAACTGAACTATGAATTTACAGGAAAAATGTGACGACTAAGTACAGGTACTGTACCTTGAATGTGCCATCTATGTATTGGTACAATACCTGCAATCCATTCACTGCAGGCTCAGCGCTGGAACTCCTCCCCCTGGGACTGTATGGCTTAACACTGAATCCTACAGATGCCGTCACCTCTCCTCTACTCTGTATCTCCCTCAGTCATCATACATTGTCAATAAAGGGGGAACACACAAATTTCAAATTTCAAAGTGTTTCTTTCATTAAAAATATTTAATTTTCCACAGTTTATAACATACAAAATATAAAAACAAAAGACATCAAGAGGCTTTATGAAACTAAAGCCTAAGACAGGTTTTTATTTAATGGTTGCAAGCTGGGTGCTGTCGTGCTACGACCTGGCAGCCTCCTCCTCATCTTCTCTTTGCATTTGCTCGATGAGCCTCTGTCTCTCAGCAGCCTGCCTCATCCTCATCATCACCACACTCTCGTAGTCACGCTCATTTGTCAGGGAGTTCTGCAGAAGGGAGAGAATGTCAAACAAGGTAACTCAGACGGGATAGTTCACAGGAAAGATAATGCAACAAATCTGTATACATTTTGACAGTGAATGTAAACTTTAGCATCATCTATGTATTTGCCGTCTTCACTACAGACAAAATTAGACAATAACATAAATATCTGAGCCCAAGATTCCTTAAATTCACTACACTGTTGATATAATAAGCACGACGAGCAGCACAATTTTAATCCTACTTGCCTTGCTTGTTTTATATTTCCTTAGAATAAAAATAAACTGAGTTGATCAATTTGATCATCAATTAATTGTTCAAGTGATTTCTTTCAATGAAAATACTGAATACCTTTGAGCTTTTGTGTTTAGGGGGTATTGTTATGATGGTCATATTTCAGGTTATGGACCAAACAATAACTCATTAAATTGAGAAAATGGTTCAATAGATAATTCAAGTAAACCTTATGTCACATATAAAGTCTAACTGCCCCAAATATGTAACCTGACAAAGCTCCACCACAGCCACAATAAAGGTCTTACGTAAAAGTTAACACAGAAGACCTCCACACAAGTAATGTATTAGAGCAGTGGAGTGGCCCTTAATCAGTATTCAAGGAAAATGTCTTAAGAGTTATTACACAGGCAGGGAGTCAAACAAAAGTTCAACATGCCTGTATTTTATAGCGTGACAACAATGACACCACTGTCACCGTGTCTGTTTGTTTTCACGACGGGGTCCGTGGGTGCAGAGTGGAGGAGAGGTTGCCTGGGACAGATGCTCTCATCTCAGTTACCATCAGCATGACGGCAGGCTGAACATGCATGAGACAGCAGCATGCAGAGCAACTGTGACAGGGTAATTCCGCTGCCTGAGGTCATTAAACCCCCAAATGAGGGCCGGGATTAGGCCTGGCAGTCAACCCACTCAGTGTGTGTGCGTATGAGTGAGATTCTCCAACTGTGTGAGGGGGGATCAGAGAAAGCAGCCACCACCTAACGGCTAATCAAGCGGGGCGGAAGGCCAAACGCCTCGCAAACACACACACTACAAATGCCACACACAAGCTGGGATACACATCCAGGTACAAGACGACAGACTCTAAAGAAGACAGGAGGCACTTTTGAAAACATGCAGGCAGAATGTGCATGTTTGCATTCTTCCAGAATTTAAAATCGACACTCAGAGTTGTGCCATTTGAAAAGCAGAGCGAGGCGTGCATCCACAGAGTAAGCCACTGTTTTATAGGATTATATCCAGGAAGTCTGCTGGGCCAAGGAAGTGTCTCTTTAACAAGACAGTGAGCTGCAGGAGAGAGTGAGTGAGTGTGTGCATGAGGGACAGAGAGAGCAAGTGAGAGCGATTTGAAGAGGAGACGTGGTTTTTTTTGTCAATGTGCTGGCTGAGCTGAGGCATCTGGAAAACATCAAGGGGACTCCAGCATCCATGTGCTGAGAGAAAGAGGGTAAGTGTGGAGGAAGAAGAGAGGAGAGGGTCGGTGAGGGGAAGTTACCCCCCGCTCCCTCCCGCCCTCCTCCCCCCACCCCTGGATTGAGGAAAGCTGCTATTATCATTCCAGTAATGTGAGCTCAAGCCCCTGTCTGACACGTAACTATGAAATATCACGCGAACGACATTAGGTAAATAAATGACTCGTGCATCTTCAGATTTAACTAAACACAAGCAAGCACACAACCAGGCTGGTGGAAACGCTTCCTCCTCTACAGCGTATAGCTCCACTCTGCCCTGCCCTCTTCTGGTTGCTACAGTGAAGTGCACCTCAAGGCAACTCCTGACTGGTCTGACCTGCTCTGTACCCAGAGTGGTCACGGGTGGACTGGACCGGGCTAATGATGTAGGGGAATTCTGAGCTTTAACAGGTGCTTTATGGGCAATGTGACGCATTTCTTCGCAGGATGAGGGATGTTTCCTTGCCCGGGGTGTTAACTTACAATGTACATGTTTAGCCGATGCATCACCGTGTAACTAAATACTTGGTGTGTATATATGTGTGCGTGCGTGCGTGTTGCAGTAACACTGGGCCCCAGAGTGAGTAGGAAACCGCAGAACACAAACAATGGGCCCCCGCACAAAGCCAAGGGAGGAGGGTACAAGGCCACCGCAGAGGTAGGATGATTGTAAAACACACATACGCACGCATACAGACAAACAAGCTGAGGATTAGCTATGTGACATCAGCACATGGCTAGCCCTCTAAACAGCACATCCCAGCCTCACTCCAGGCCAGTAATGACATCATGAATACCAGAAGTGCTGTGAGTCAGGCAATATAAGTACACACACACACACACACACACACACACACACACACACACACACACACACACACGAGGCATCTCTCAGTGCAGGTGGCCACTGCATTCCCCCAGCGTAACTTGTCAGATCAGCTGCAAATTACACAATCTCTTTGTGTGTGTGTGTTTGTGTGAGTATGTGAGTATGAGAGCATCAGTGATGGAGTGAGTGTGTGAATATGCAAAAGTAATAGAATACCGTGATGAGATTACCAGCACCGCTCCAGACCAACAAAAACACTCCACAGTTTCAGTGTGTTTAAAAACTTTTTTAAAGGAGCTAATTTGAAGTTTTGCTGCTGTTGCTACATGGCCAGCTTTGGCATTAGCAACTGTTTGTTTACCAATCTTGCTAAGAACTTCAGCTATTGTTGTGTTTACAGTACAGTAGGATATAATACATCCTCTGAGCAGCTCCACTTCTTCAGGGCTGCAAGGATGCAACAGTGGCTGGTATCAGAAAGAGACAAGACCTAGAGGCCTAGAGATAGCTGCTTAGCAGGCTAAGCAGAAGAAAAGAAGTGATGGAAACAGAAGAAAGAGAGTTTGCTTTCCACTGCTTCAGACAGTTGTTTATGATAACACGAGCTATGAAATAAGGTCTCTGGAGCTCTTTCACAGCACCTTTCTTCTTAAAGACTGGTGTTTATAATGATAGTGGTTACAATATTTTTATACCCGTCAAACCTCTCAGTGATCATCCCTGCCTGGCATGGATGCATCTATTACAGCAGCTTGACTGGAAACAACCACCTCACTGTGACCTGCACAGAAAGAAAGCAAAACTCCCATCTGCCATTTCTCTGCAGCTCATTCAAAGTCCTCTATTAAATAGGATCATAAAAAGGTGATTACTTTGACCACCATAAAGGCCTGCTCTTGTATAGTGTTTTTCTTAGGGAAGAATAAACACTACATGGGAATTAAAGCCCAAATGTACTTCCTGTATTTAACCCTTTACCTACACATGTGCTGAAGAATGAAGAACTTTCAAACATATAGGTTACTTGAAACTATATTGGGAAATATGTCCAAAAATGGCCAGCTTTGGCCAGCCAGGAAAATTGAAGGGGAAAAGGAGTGGATCTGAGGTGTCATGTCAAAACCTGTGTGTATGTGTGTGTGCATGTGGTTGTACGTGGTCACGGTGTTGGACAGAAGAGAGGCCTGCTGGATGGAGATGGAGGGTGCCTTTGGAAACTGTTAAAGTAAAGTAAATAAACAGTGAAAAGAGAAATGGCAGCAAAGACCTGAACTTCTGGTGCCCTGGCATTTCTCTTTATGATGGATGAGCACAGGGATCCTAGAATAGGGGGACGTGGGGGTTTGGCCACTATAATATCTAACAATACATCGTTGTAAAAGCAAAATTATGTCTTTCACATCCTAGCCTTCTGGGAAAAACCCTCTGATTGCAAAAGATTTCCCATTAAAACATAAGGGGCCGCGGGACTGGTAAGAATGCAGTCTGAACCTTGGAGATGTCAAAAAGAGCTCAGGTATTTTGAGAGGAGAAGAAAAACAGAAAATTATATCAAGGCTCCAAACACAATACTGAAATGTCTGTTGGTTCTGTGTATGTGTTCCTGTATTAACAGGGTTTCTTATCTACAGTAATTAAAGTGCAGAGCAAACAGCCAGTATAAGGCGAGCACATTGTTTACTTCAACTATCCCGTCTACTAAGTAAACCAAATATCACAGCTGTGATTTAACAATTACTAATGATTGGGTGCCAGGACACAGAGCAGTACATTCCCAGTTTTCACTGACCGCCCACATTCTCTGGGGAAAAAAGCAGCATGTTATGTGCATTAAACCTTTCAAATTGCTGCACAACCCTGCAAAAGAAAAGAAAAAACACGACCTGATTTCTTGGTATGATGACAAAAATTTACCTTTATAGAAGCCTTGATTTTCTGGAGATGGATTTCTGCCTTTATTGGACATTTGGATGTGAGAATGACAGGAGAGGGGGTCCAGATTCTAACATGAGACAATGCAGCTCTGATGTATTTTCCATCTGGACCCTACCACAATTCCCCTAAAAGTGTATAGTGCTTATTGCTTAAATATTTATCATGGTTTATCAGATTTGTAGTTGTATGTATCTGTGTTGCAAGTATGGTGAACAGTGATGATGTAATAGAAATAAAGTCTTATAAAAGGGGAATTCTAAAAATAATGATGATAATATTAAAAAGGTTTAAGGTTAATCATTTTTATGAAGTATAATTATATATCCCACAATAAAAAATATGCTATGCTATATCATATTTTAAAGGCACAAGGCCCAATGAGACACGGGGCGGCTCAATGTGACCCCTCCTCCCCTCATCAGGTCAGGCTAAGGCTTAGCTCAGTGATATCTTATGCCATATCTTGTCACATTCTCCATTGCCAATTTCATACTGTGCTTTCTTGCTTTAAGTCCGATATAGGTCCTCAGATGCTTTGTTAAAAAAAAAAAAAAAGGCACTTCATATATACTTCATTAATGACCCAGCCTATTCTCCTCCATGCTGTGCCGGCCTTGATGTGAATTAATCCTGCCAATTACAGGATACTGTAAGCTTTTGTGATGTGTTGATGAGTCGGAATTTGGTATTCAACAACATCACACCTGGACTTGGACTGACGTCAGACCTGCTGTGTGACAGTCCTGTGGTGTCGACACTTCCTCTTAGCAGCCAGACTGCCAAGTTTCTTTTGGAGCACCTTCAAAAAGCTCATCATTGAGTCATAAGTTTGGAGACAAACAGTGATGGCAATGGTTAGAATGATGACAAATGCTAACCTGAACGTTCTCATCGAAGCTGATGAAAGGAAATTACAAAGAGTAGCTACTAGACAGAGATAAAGATGTGGCCCAGTTTCAATCGTCAGGTTTCATGGTTTTCCTGCTCTGAGTATTTCAGAGCTGAATGGGCTGAGTACGGTATGTCCTGTGTTTATCATTATTGAACAATGTTTTTCATAAAAAAAAAGAATGGGACGGAGCTCGCTGTAAATCTAGTCTAAATGCTGGCTGTCTAAGGGCCTCCATAGAGCGGAAGATGAAGAACACACAACAAAGGGCCAGAAGAATATCCACCAAAGCCTCAGTTTGGGCTTCTAGCGCCAGTCAAAGCAATATCTGGAAACACTTTTTATCCTGCAACAACAAAAACATGCAGCATCCCAGATTTCAGGCCCAGCATAGCTGCATCAAACCACATTGCCCGCTATGGTCAGGTCTTAGAAAAGAGGCTCATACAGAAATCCAGCCGGGGTAAAGGCATCAGCTCAGAGGCTACATAGCATGACAGCTCTGCTAACAGAGTTACCCCAGCTTTGGTCAGACAGAAGGACTTGTGAGGTCATTCCCAGATACCACAGATAAAACAAGCTGATCGCCCTGATTGTCTTCTAGCATGAAAGCAGTTTTGTGGTGGTAGGTGGAAGGAGGGGGGGGGGGTTTTCTCAGAAGAGATGTACAAAAATGTTCTGTTTCAGTCTTGAGTAAATGTTATGATAATTTCATTTGCGTGAGTAATTGTGTCTGGTCTTGCAGACTGTTCTGGCACTAGAGTTCAGAGCGGGAGAACAAGAGGATCAGGCGGCACGCCTATTGTGTATTGGATCAATTTGAAAGGACTGGAAGAACAGTGAAAGACACGAGTGGTCCATTTCCTTCGCACCCCTGCATGTTTGAGTTTAGAGAACAAGGGCACGCAGTGAGGGTGGACAGAGGGATCCAGAGCCGTGTCCTCCTTTCTGATGGAACACAGCGTTAGGAATAGGATGGGATAGGAATAACTTTATCGCCCGAAAGGGAAATTCATTAGTCAGGCAGCTCATCTATGAGAAGAATTAAAAGTATTAAAAAGCCTGATGGCCGTAGGTATGAAGCGTCTTCTGTATCTCTCCATCCTGCAGGCGATGTTCACTATGAATCTAAAAAAATACCAACATGACGGCTCTTGGTGATTTTGATATATACTCTTGAAATACAGGAACACATGGTGTAGAAGACCGAGCAGTCTTTCTAAACCATAAGACAAAAAACAGCTATCGTGCCCTTCGTGCAAGTAGCAATACTTCCTGTGAAAGCCCAACAAAACGCTTTGACGCACCAGTTATGACAAACTGCACAGAGCTGAAAAGAGTTTGCTGTTGTGACACAATTTCCAGTATTACTACAGCATTCCAAAGGGCAAAGACAACATGCTGGAGACGTGAGAATTGGAAATGCAACATGTTATCTCCCTTGTGTAACCCGGTGTGCTGCGCCTGTCCATACATGTCTGTGTGTGATAGTATGCTTTGATTACATAGAGAAACTATAGGCCTCCAGTCAGGCAGAAGGGCCTGTAGAGTGGGGTGGACTCAGAGGCTTTAGACGAGCCAACAACGGCCAGGAAATCAGGAAATCGGCAGCGCAGGGGGACAATGACATGGAGATTAGAGATCAGTTAACCCCCTCCTCTGGGTGACCGTCCTGTTTGCTCACTGACTTGTGGCTTCCTATTTTTTTTTTTTTTAAACATAATCACACATCTACACAGACTCAACTTGTTGTGCACTCACAATCCTATTCAAACTGTGTTGCTTCCCACCTCTCAGGCGCTCTGACACTCATCATTCAGCCTGGAGAAAATTAGCTGGTGCCGTCAACATCACAGGAACTGAAATCAGCTGCTACTGTGCATCCCGCAGGTAATGGGTGCTGCCAAACAACCGCGAGGAATTACTTGATCACTCATGACTAAAGGTCCAACTCACACAACAAACAGGATGATATCATCTGTCGGCTGGCAGCCATTCTTCAGGGGGATGACAGCAAATATAAACTAAGAGTAGCTTGAAGGAAAGCCTCCACCTGGACGCCTCATCACTCCTGAACTCTGATCCCATCTGCCTTATCTCTTTTCTCTAGAAGACTTTCCCCAGCAACACACCTGGAGACTTCTGCAGGGCTAGTGGGAGTTCACACTGGGGAGGATCAAAAAAAAAAAAAAAAGGTTGAAATGTCCAAGGACTGAACACACCCATCTAAGTAGCAGTATGGACAAAGGTAAGAAACAATCTCCTTGCAGTCACTGTGGACTATATTAATTGCTTCACTCTCATGTCAAAGTGCACTGTCTGAAGAAATGTTATTTTAACGCTCTGTTTCTCCCTGTCTCAGGCTGTGCAACAACAGCTTCCCTGTAGTGACTGAACAAGTCCTATCATGCCCAGGGAGTGTGTCGGGATGTGCAGGTAGACACAGCCTAGTTTCCTGACAGAGACGTGCGTGCATGTGTGGGATTCAAATGCCTTCTATTTGCTCGGCAGAACAGGTAAGGAAGGATTCAAATATCCGTCTTCATTCTATTGCTATTCATCATCCTGTTAGACAAACAGCTGTATGATCTTGAAATCCATTGCTTTTAACTTGTTGCTGATCAGACAGATTCCACATCTGTCCCAAAGATGGACAGTGTATGGCAGCACTGAGAATGATCTATTAAAAAGTGTTCCTTGGCCAATCTGTTTTAATGGACTACTTTAATTTTTACTTGGTTATGAAGTGTTTCCTGAACATGATACTCATGGCTGAAATCCGAAGACTCCTCCTTGGCCAAACTGACATGTCTGGAAAGGAATGCTGTTGTGTCCATGCTCTCCAATCTCCCGCTGCTACTAAAGTGCCGATAAAACCTTTACAAGCCAACAAAACCTGTTTGCTATAGTGACTTACAAATTTACAGAGTGCGTGTTTCAAGTCACGAACACAGACCTAATGTGGGCAAAGCTGTTTGGGAGACCATAAAATCACAGACACTGAGCAGATTATCTAATTGACATGCCAGCACTGATGAACTGAGATCTGTTTTACTCAATAAAATGATTACAGGTCACGGAATACAAAAAGAAAAAAAAGAAAAGGGTTTTCTCTTTTTGACCACGTTTGACTCCCATTTCAAGTATCATTTCATTTTAACCAAGATGTTTGCTTTCAAGTCAAAGCCTTTCAAGTGAAATTTGAAAAATATAAAATCTTCAAACTATGGAAAACTAATGGAATTTATTTTGAAAACATTAAGGCTACAGTGTGATGTTATTTATGGAATAAGAATATTTCATTTTATTAACTTCCACGTCCACAGTCACTGCATACCTCTCACACCACAGCAGAATAAACCCACTGTATCCCTGCCATTTGTACTTTCTCAGAAAATGATAAACATATGTTCATAAGCTATCACTGTGATTTCTGACAAATAACAGTAAAACCTCAGGGTCTCCTGAAACTAAATAAAAAGAGATACAATGTACTTAAATGCAGATTCACAAATGGTAATTGATTTTCCTACAACTTTTATTGCCTATGTTACTGGAAGTCTTGAGCAAGCTAACAGACATCTTTTGGAGGATCTGCAGAAGACCACACCTGCATTTACAGGAAAAACTCTCATTTGAAAAGCAAATATTTTGAAACGAGAGCTTCAAAGCGCTGTCAGAACATCCCTCCGCTGCCAAATAGCACTGAATTTCATTAGAACAAAATCAAGTGGAGCAGGTGCAATCTCTAAACAATGGCTGTCGATTCACATCAAGCAGACTCATACAGTTCAGAACTTACATCTGTGCTGAATTTCATGACAAGCCCAGGCCTGCTCCATCTTCTAGCAATATGAGGTTCCTCCTCATGGGGAGGGTTATCAAAAACTGATTTACAATTTAGAGTTTTATCAATTACCTTCACAGTAAATCTGCCACCAGACTGTCTTTAATCATTTCTGCTCTTTTGTGATTTGTTGCAGATGGCACTTCACAACTTCCTAGAAATCCACTTTTGAACAGACAAGGAAATACAAAAGGCTTCTTTTTGAATATACAAGAATATTCAGTCCATCTCAGCCAGATCTCTCAAGATGCCATTCAGAACACCGTCACACAGAAAGCCATCCTCTGGTCGGTGGTCCAGCAGGAACTCCAAGCGGCGGGAGGTGCTGTCAGTCAACATGATCAGCTTACCGCTGGCGGATTTCCGCCACCTCTCACACATTGGCAGTGCCCACACAGACAGCTTCGGAGACCTGTCATTCTTACAGATGGGCCACAGTTTGCTTCTACAAAGCTCCCAGAGTGAGCAGAACCTCTTCATGGCCTGCTCTCCGCCGCCAAAGCCCCCTCGCCTGAACCTGGATGAGATGGAGGGTTCGGAGAGCCCGGACTGGTCGGTCAGCCACCAGCACAACATCTCCCAGAAGAGGAAGAAATGCAGCTCTATGCCGCTGCTGGACAGTGAAGAAGGAGAAGAAGAGGTAGAAAAGAAGGATGGATACCAAAGAGGGAACTCTGTGGTTTACAATCAGAGTCACAGCCTTGGTCGGGGCAGCTTGAGCTCAGACAAGGACGGAGACTCCTCTGACATCTGTGATAAAACTGATGGACGACTAAAGGACGAGGACAGTGGCTTTTCTTTTAGCCTTGACCTGGGCCCTTCGATCCTGGATGATGTTCTGCAGGTGATGGACAAGCTCCACAATTAGACAACACAAGATCCAATTACATGGCTCTAATGATCGACTGGGGAAGACATCCAAATCATCTCGGAGGGACATGCACTTGATATTATGGACAAACAAAATCCTTAAGTGATCTTACTTGTTCAAATGAACCTAGACACATGTGCCCCTATTATCCCAGCAGTATCACCGTGACTAAAAGCCTGAGGAGAGAACTGGCAGCATCCATATTTCAATGCAGGTAAACCAGCACACTGGAAACATGTTCACTTGTGAATCAGGTCATGTGAGCAAACTTTTAAGAGGAGCAGGAGAACCAGATATCGCCTCTGTAAGACCGACATCCACAACATTTGTTAGAGTACGCACAATCTGGTGGTTTGAAAGGAGACTGAAAAATAAAATACACCTACACATAGTTAATGATCTCCTTAGATTCACCCCTTGCAGAGGTAGGTGTGTTTAAGTTAATGATTAATCCCTGCCTGATATCAAACTCCAAGCTAGACATTTTTACCTTCCTTTACTTCCCTCCTTTGCTAGTGTAATCCCCCAAACCACACAGCGCTGTGCTGAAAACGGCTGTTAAGACTTAAGAGTGTTGTGTTTAAGAAAAGAAAAGCTGCGGCTGGAATCCAAGGTCCTCGAGCTGTGATGTCTTGGCTCTTGGCGTGCTTGCCAATCTATTGTGTGCAGAGGGCAATTTTTCCTCCGCACGCATCCCAGAGGCCCCACTCAAAGGTAGGCTAAGGTACCCCCCATCACTCTCAGTGCAGTGAAAACAAACACTTAGCTCTGCCTCCAATAAAAACCAGCCAGTGGTGGCAGGTTGGGCTGCAGACCAACCCAGGCCACAGGTCCAAGACCTCAGAAGAAGAAGAAGCAGGAAAAAGAAAAAGGCTCGAGCAAGCTGTTTGCTTAGCTGCAAATCAGAGTCCGATGCTCTGGTGAGTGGCGCACGAAAGGGAAAGTGGTAAAGAGTAACGTGATACTTCCACATATGCAGGGGGTGTCGAGGGAGGAGGACCAGAGACATCCATTACTGCAGCACAAGTCCTGATGAGGTTTTAAACACTACCTTCTGACTAAACAGACCCCCGACACGTGAAAAATACATGCTTGCATCTCACACACACACACACACACACACACACACACACACACACACAGTAAAAAGAGAGACACCTGTATACAGTGCGTGTAAGCACACATAGTCAGATTTTGTAGGCGATCTCAGTTATTTTCCTCAGGTCTGAAGAGAAGAGAGTCAGGACCACTTATGCCTTAGTGGGAGGTGGCCAAAAGGCTGCGGGGCAAAACCAGAACCAGTCAAATTCCTAGGTGCCCCATGGGTCATGCTGCAAGAATAAACAAACCACAAGTGTCCCGCTCCTACAAATAGATTTAGAACTCTATGTATGTCCTAACAGACACAGCAATGTTTGTAGATATATCTGCACTGTACATCTGTTTTGGCATCTCCTATTTTAAACTGGATATCATTGCACCCGTTTCTTGTATATGCTCTAACATTAAAACATTGTGAAACTTTTTTTTTTTTAATGATGAAAAATGTACTTTGTATTTTGGGGAAGTAAAGAAAATATGTTTCAAATTCCAGCATTGGTGGTTTTGTGGACAGAAGTGCTGGTGTCAACATTTTAAAAGTTTGTATGAGAGTGTTTACACACCCTGATGGACTGACATTTATTTGGCTTTGTAACCATCAGAAGCCACTGTGGAGGCAATAAGCCCTGTCTGTCACTTCCACAGAGAAATTACAGCCTTGGACTATCCAACACTATGAGCAGGCAGCACAATATTATTTCAAGGTGAAGAGATACACAAACCTAAATTAGACAGGCATGTCAAGCAGGAGTTCATGGAGAGTCATGGTCGTGCTGTAAAGTGGACTTTGACCTGTTGGGTTGCTAAGCAATCAGTGCACCTGTATGACAAAGAAATGACATTCAGTGGGTAACCAGGGTGTGTCTGCAATTATACTGACTTTTCCAGCTGCTTTTTCATGATAAGCTGGAGAAAGAGCTTTTTAGCCACACAGACTTTACTTTGGACAGTCTTCTCTCGTCTACTACAATGAGCCTTTATGATCAAAGCCAATAATAAATGATCAAAGAAGAATAATAAAATATTTAACAGATATTTAGCAAACAAATTACTGGGTTTGAAAAAATATAGTATTTCGTGTACCAAAGATAGAACTGATTAAATTAAATTCTGGCATTATATAAAAACTAAAACTTTATTCATTATAGCCAAAACTTAACAGTGCCCATTTTTTCTGGATAGAAAGCCTTCCTGCAGAGCCCTTAGCTGCTTATGACTCTGCAAACTATACAAGAGCCCTCAGTGTGAAGAATCATATAAAGTTAAGCTCAACAAGAGTTCAGCCACATGACTGATGTGAGAAGAAAGAGCCTGTAATTGAAGACAAATTATCTTGTCTGCACTGCACAAACTGGCAGAGCTGTGAAGTATCCCAATCACATCTGGTACCACTTCACTCCCTGCAAAAGTCTAAACTCACTGTCATATAGATTACCAAGAAACCCTGTCATCTCACCGTGGAGTAGCTGTAATGAGTTATTTATTTTGTCAGGTACTAACTAAGAAACCTAGAAACACAGTTTTGGAAAATAAGAGACATGTCCTTCGATTATAATTGCATCTCCCAGTTCAACCTTATGAAGTCACTGAAATAGCATACAGAGAAGAAATCTGCAAAGGAATGAGATAATGTAATAATACTGAAATGTAAAGAGGAATAACTGACTGAGGATGAGACATAATTAAAACAATAAAGCAATCTGGACATATATAGAAAACAATACATATATTTTCATATAAAATAGGTAAGATTTTCTATATAATTCTAATTCTGTTATTATAAGTGATTTATACTTATCCCTTCACTTTTTTTACTTATTTTTCTACAAACACTCACAATTAGGAAATAAGAAAATAAATTATATAAAAATACATAAATAAAATCTAAAAATAGATAAGAATCTGGGTTATTTGGTAATAAACAAAGAAATATTTATTTATAAATAAAACATTTCATAGAAATGCAGACGAATATGAAGATAAATGAAAGTGTTTATACTTATTCTTTATATTTAATTTGTATTTACATTTCCACATTTGATCATTCTTTCTTGTATTCCTCTTTATTTTTAATGTATTTTCATATTCATTCTTTTGATGGCACTTCTGTGACTCCATACAACCTTATACTACTGAAGAATACTGTATGCTTTCACATGGGCTCACACACAAAAGGGGATTTTGTGAAAACTGATATTGTTTATGCTGTCTGTATCATGTCAGAACATATTATCAAACTATACATGGATAGGGCCAACCCACTCCACCACAGCTTTCCCTTCTCATGAGATACATGATGAACTGAATGCACGTGGGTGTAACGCCATCAAAATGTTGGCAATTAATTCTGTATCAAATGGGAAAAAAACAAAAGCTGTGCCTGTCAAGCTCCCCTTCTGTAAATTGTGTGGTCTTTTGTTCCTTGAAGTCCAGTTATACACAGATGATATCACCAACAAGTCTAGCCTCTTATAGTTTCACAAAACCTGCCACACAATATTAATATCAGGGACAAACCAAAATAACAATAACATTTCCTCCCTCTGGGGCTGATCGTAGTAAAATACAGAAGCCTACAGGTCTTCCTTCTAGACATCCATTATCCCCATCCTGAGTTGAATATGGCAACAGCATGGCCACATACAGTGCATCTCCAACTCAGGGGCTATTTTAGGTGAGAGTGCACTTTTTAAGCACTAGCAAACTGACGGGCTGGAAAAATAATCCTAGAATAGCTGATCTGCTGCATCTGGTTTGTGTCGTGTCAAGCTTGCGATAACTCTCTGGCTCAAGATGGAAGAAGCAGGCACAGAAAGCTCAAGTTTAAATCCTTTACAATAGATGCACTTTAAATAATACGGTACGCTAAGCTACGTAATAAACCATGAATCAAGTCGCAGTGATTAATGATGGCATCATATCTCCAGAGACACAAACACTATGTCTGGCAAGAGGAAAGCAGATGGTAAGATGGGAAGTGAAATATGAATTATTAGTCAGATTCTGTGGAATCCACACAGTCGGCCACACATGACATACAATCATGATGCAGCTTTTACTTACACCTTACAGCGCTCTGTTTTTTGGTAGACATTAGCTGAGCCCTACACTGTGTCTGTTAGCATACATGCCAAAATTAATGTCAAACAACAAGCTCTGTGCCTCATTCAGGATTCACGGAGGTACAATACAATGCAATAAGTAATGTTGTCCGTGTGATAATGATTTAAGCACTTTCATAAACTTTTTAACCTCCCCATTTCCCAATCTTTCACTCACTATGTCAAAGGGTAAAAACATAACAAAAAACAGTCTGGAGATGAAACCAGATCCATTCCCAACAGAGAGGTCTAAATTAAGGCCGGAGCATGGGGGAGCAATTTCACACAGTGTGGATGATGTGGCCCTTCCCTATTTTGAAAATTTTAATATCCATGGTGAGAAAAACTGGGTGAATGTAGTAGAACGGGTTTATCTCAACCTCTCAACAGGCAGAACAAAAACAGAGCCAGCAGTTCAACAGGCCTCTCTCTGTCTGTGAGAGCAGTCAAAATCACATCACAGTGCAGTTAATTATGTTCAAGGTCCCTGGACCCTGAAGGGGGTCTTCAAGGGGAATTTGTGGCCCTTACTCCATTAGGCCCCTAACATTGACCCCAGATTAGTTTATGAAGCCAAACGGAGCTGGACCCGACCTGAGGCTGAGTCATTCACATGTGTCTCTGAGCTCCCTTCGGTGAGACCCGGACTCTCTGAGCACTATGTTTGGATTGACAAGGTTAAAGAAGCAAGTCCTCGCCCAAGCTGCTCCTATGTGATTCCAGCTGGCTGGTGTAGGGCAATGAGGGGCGAGGGGGGGGTGTGCAGCAGAATAAGGATCTCATTTTTACATTACAGATGGAATCGGAGGAGATGAATGTCATGTCATGTGGGGCCTCTTTAGCAAGAAGTATTCTTGCTTAGGGCTAATGCGAATATTATCCAGCAGTGGTAATGATTTCATTCTCAGGTCCAGGACAAAAAAAAAAAAAAAAAAAAACACAGACAAAAACATAGATAAAGCAATCAAATATGGATATCTGTGAAGCAAACTGTGTTACCATAATGAAATTTAAAGAGATTAGAACGACAAGTCCCAGTGCGCAGGCTGTGCTATGCTAGTCCTGACAAGAGGATCTGCTACACTGCACCTGGCTGAGGGGTGAAACCCAGTTCAGTGGCTGCTCGGTTAAGCAGAGGGAGAGAGTTTATCAATCTGCAAACCCCCAAATGTAAAGACCTGTACATGAGACAGATAAAAATGGACTCAGTGGAAATAAAGCATTCCTTCATAATAATCTAATGACAAGAAAGAAAAACATTGTAGGCTCTCAGTGGATACAGCTGAAATGAGATTACCCTGTCTGAGATGCAGTTAATATACCTTTGGTGTCTGGCAGCAGACAAGACAATATTACATGTGCAAAATTAAATCAAAAAAGTGGCGATTGCAATATGTTCTGCTGTGATTGCCAAATCACAAGTGGCAACACATCAGAGGAAAAAGTTTTTTAAGACAGTTGTTACTCAATAAAGCCCAGTTTTGTGCTGCAAATGTTTGGCCTGCAAAAAGTAAATCCTTTCAAAAATGATCAAAAAAAAAAAAAACTAATTTATTTCTTTATTATCAACAGCAATACAAACACACGAGTTCACTTGCCCAAGTGCAGACGTTTAATCACTCACACATGCCAGGCTACCATTATTGCAAACTGGGTCTCCTGGGTTGTTATGTGAAGTAAGGCATTCCTGGGGTCTCCCAGGTCAGGCCCGTTAATGAGTGGCTGACCAGAGGCTTTGGGCCGGTGCCGAGCCAGCGCCTAAACACTCCAAAGCAAATAAACTGAGGTCCGTTTAACCAAACACATTGTTCTAGGCCAGACGAGGTGAACGCAAGCACTGGGGCAATATTTGCAACACTGATATGAAAATAAAACCTCAGAAGGTTTACATACCTCTCTTTGTGGGGCAGTGTTTAGGCTATAGTATTTGTGTTGGAAGTGGTGTACATGGGAAGGGTTTGTGACATAGAGCCGACATGCTTTATGAGGGAGGGGAGAATTACAACAATGCATTTGCGTGTTATACGGTACCTGTGAAGACATGAACTGGCCAGGCTGAGATACTGGAGCAATAACTTCAGGCTGTCCTTCAAGCCAAGAAATCTTCAGGGGGTTTCCACTCAGGCCACATTCATTCTTCACTGCCAGCTCCTAAACACACAAAATAATCATGTGGATCTTGAGATGATTTCTCTGATTATATCAGGCTTGAAAAATCAGGCTTGAAAAACTATTCCACTTTCTCTCAATATCTGTTAAGGTTGTCTTTTATCAGTCTTACACGTATGGGGACAGTTGGTAAAGTAGACATATAAAAAACACATGTAGACCTAGATAAAGCTGAATTATAACTGGGCCAACTCGCAGAGCGAAGCCAGAATTTGGAGATGGGCAGGAAGAGACCACAGGCCCTGAGCCAGGGTCCTAGTAAACTGGCAGACATGTTTCCCTGGAGGGAAACCACACGCCGTGGTGAGGAAACCACAATAGAAAAGTACACCATTAGGACAAAGGGCCTGAGGATCCAGACAGTGGAGAACAATGAAATAGCTAAATAGCTCAAATCCTTCCGTCCAATGGTTTCCATCAGCACAGAGATCCCAGTGACTAAAAACATCGATTTAGGTTGCAAATATCATCCTGAGGCCAGGAAGTCTGTGACAGGTGTCATTCTTAGTAATAATCAAACTCAGCAGGTGATCAGAGACTCCGAGGCAAGTGAGTGGTAAGCAAATGTGGTTGTGTGCAAATGTCCACTTTGGATAAGATTTTCCTTATTGGACAACAAACAAATGGGGACAGAGACTGGGGAAGAGTTAGGTACTTACAGCTGCTTTCACAGTTGCAAATTCAACCACAGCACTTCCTTTCTTCTTACTGGATAGGATCACATTCAAAACATCCCCATACTAGAGGTAAGAAATGGGAGAATAAAAGAAAAGGCAAGTAGAGGAAGAGGAGAAATGCAGAACATTCAAATTAGTATTTCCTTTCACAGCACAACCCATAACCATGAAAACACAAAGCATATGCAGACTCGAAAACTCAAAACACTGGTGAATGTAACAGACTTCTGGCCAAAAAAAAAGTTTGGATTCAATATGTGTTTGGTTATTAAACCAAATCTCTAATGATAGGGTTTGTATGTTTGGGGCTGAGGTAGTAATACTGCAAAGAACATTGAGTAACATCATGTACTAAAGTGAGGCCTCTGAGACTTCTCAAAAGAGACAAGAGGCAATACTTTATGTCATCATTTCAGCTACTCCTTGTACACTGACGACATCTGACGAATAATATTTTTGGCATGGAGGCGGGAAGTAAATGTGGCCATCATCCAGCTCCCTGACTCAAATCAGAACAGGGAGGAAAGGTTGGCCAAAAAGAGGATCAGGGTGAAGAGCATCGTAGTCATTCCCTGACCTCTGCTGAAGTCCATGTAGGATATGCCTATGTCCAAGGGAGGAGGAGGAGGAGGAGGAGGAGGAAGGCTAAAAACAGGGCTTAGCAGGAGAGACCAAAACTACATCTCTGTTCAATGCAAAGTCGTTTTTTCTTCAGTGTTTGTATCACCTATAACCAAGGTCTTTTGTCATTAACCTCGTTCCACCCAAAGCAAGGGCCTTGGAGCAGAAAGGAGGCTGGACGTGGCCTTTGACTGTCTAATGAAAATGTAGCTTTCTGGGAACGGGAAAGTCCAGGAATGCTAATGCTTACTAAGGACACTCTGTCTGGAGCTAGCCAACAGTGACAAAGGAGACTCTCAAAAGGCCTCTGTTTCATAAAACATAAATATCTTAACATGTTTTTTTTCCTCCTTAAATGAAAATGTATTATTTTAGGCGGCCAAAGTACACAAGGCCACGCACGTACGCTTGCACAAGTACACACATACCATGCCTGCTTTCCCACACAGCGGTGGCTATTTCTACTTGCCCAAACCATTAACTGTCACTCAGCTGAGCTTTGCCATCTCAAACAAAAAATTTTTCCTGAAATTTATTCCCTTTGCTTAAGAATTTAAAAAGGAACAACCCTTTTTTTCCAGTGTTCACTCCGATGTAGGCCTCCTGCCTGGGACTATATTGATTGAGTGTGTGCACAGGAGAAATTCATACGCCTTTTTCCGGATGGCTTGACGTCAATGACACTTGCCCTATCCTCGTTTCAGGCAAACCTATGCCCCAACAAAAGCCCCTGTGACTGATCATAGCATGAAGTGGTACCAGGTTGCATGAGAAGAGCACATTTCCTAATGCCTCCCTTGGCACTGCTTAATCACCTGGTAAGAGGGCCGCAAACAATGGTGTGCATGACTTTAAAAGGGCACTACAACATTGCCCTCAGCACTTTCACTCCAACAAAACTTAATGGGCCTTGTTTAAGGGGAAGAATAAAATGATCTACAGCGCTGATGTCATGCAGACCTCAAATATGGCCGGACTCTACACGCAGGTTTGTTCCCATAGAGCTCCGCTTTGGGACAGGGAGGTAAGAGAGATTAACATTCTCACATTGGAATTTGAATGAACAGTATCTGTAATCTAATACTGTAAAAGACCTATATATCCTGATATAATGAATTAAACAACTAAATGTTGATTGAGAAATAATTCATAGATTAAATGCACACATGGGAATGATTGTTTTAGGTTAATTACATCACATATCACAGTGCTTCACTGCATCTATGCAAATCCCGAAATCCTGTAAAGCATTCCTGCTCATTCACAACATTTCCTGCAATGTCTTAACACTGCCAGAAAGTCATCAAGGTATTTACACTGACCAGGCATAACATTATGACCACTGAGAGGAGAAGTGAATAGAAGTGAATAACACAGAATAACACTGGATAACACTTCATCATGGCACCTGTTAGTGGGTGGGATATATTAGGCAGCAAGTGAACATGTTGTCCTCAAAGTTAATGTGTTAGAAGCAGGAAAAATGGGCAGCGTAAGGATTTGATCCAGTTTGACAAGGACGACTGGGTCAGAGCATCTGAACAGCTGCAGCTCTTGTGGGCTGTTCCCGGTCTGCAGTGGTCAGGATCTATCAAAAGTGGTCCAAGGAGGGAACAGTGGTGAACCAGCCACAGGCTCATTGATGCACGTGGGGAGAGAAGGCTGGCCCCTGTGGTCCCATCCAACAGACCAGCTACTGTTGCTCAAACTGCTGAAGAACTTCATGCTGGTTCAGAGTGCTGTCAGAATACACAGTGCAGTGCAGTTTGTTTTGTACTTGGTGGCAAGAGGGACCAACACAATATCAGGCAGGTGGTCATCATGTTATGCCTGATCAGTGTAAATCATAAAATAACCCAGCCCAAAATTATGCTCTGTATTTGTTGTGTGGGCAAAAGAAGAGTCTCATCAGCAGGTATGCATTGTAGTATTCTGGCTCTGCATATTTGATCTTCACCTTTTGTAGTAGTTTCAGAAGAATGTCTTGAGAGTAGCCTCCGTTTGTTTCGTCATCTTTTTTACACTTCCACTTCAACTGCAGAGAGAAAGGAGACGGAGAGGAGAGGTTGGTATTAGTCATGAAGAACTAAAGACGTGCATGATTCTGTCTCATCATTAGAGCTCAAATGATTGAACTCAGCTGACAAAAAGACAAAGCACGCCAGCTAGGCTTGGTCCTAATAAGACACTGATTACCACAGCCATCAGAACAGACCGGAGTTACCAGGAGAAAAGACTTGTTAAGCTTCTTTGAACATCACCCTGGCACCACCTGTGAGACCTGCAGTCAATTTCCATTCATACCAAGAGTGCTGGTCAGCTACAAAGAGTGAAACTTAACACACTGACCCTGGGACCAGAGAATACACAGTGACTCACTTGCTTAACTGCAGCTCTAAGGAATAAAGCACAACACCAGACACAATAAAGACTAAGTAATCCAAAGCAGGTCGATGCCCAAGTGGCAGTCCTTTTATGGAATGCGGTGTATCTTCGTCTGAACTGTGGTGAACCTATTTGCTTGTTTCTGGGATTTTAGTCTTGGTTCCTGCCATTTTGCAGTGTGTAACGGCTGTTTTAGAAATCACTGGGCAGCCTTTTCTGCTCAAGAGCAGCTTCCATAAAAGGTGAAAAGAGCATAATTTATATTTCTTTTACTTGGTAAGAATCCTGTCACTAAATGCTGATGTGGGTTCCCGTAGACCTAAAAAGAGATATTGTGCAACCTTTCACATTCATGCGGAAAGCAGAGGAGAGTCTAAGCCAACATCACACTAACTGCTTAAAGTAGCATGATAAATGGCGAGCACAGAGTGTTGATTCAGCTCCAGCATTCTCCTCACTGTCAGACAAGCAGCGTTTCTGGGAATTTCCATGTCTACGTAGCCTCTTACCAACAAATGTGCATTCTTCTTCCAAGAGCAGTCTCCCACTACCCGCTGATAACCTTCTTTCCCATTAATCAAGTATCAAGTATTTGCATGATGTGATCGCTACAGTTTTAGCTCACAGCACTGACACATTACTCATACTCCCGGTTTAAATAAATATACAGAAAAGATATTAGTGGAAACAATCCAAATGGCTCTGTCTGTATGTATTTGATATCCACCTACCTAATTAAAAGAACATTTCAAAGAGCTGTCATGTGATAATTAAACATGCATCAAAAATAACTGACTTCATACAAAAAGCAATGATTTGAAGTTAACTTAACAGTGAAATACTTAATAGTTTTGCTAAAGATGACTCAGCTAACATTGCCAGAAGATTATTAAATCCAGTCAGATGTTGAAAATCAGGGTCACTTTTGAATAAAACCAATGTCAGGGTACTCCACAGTGGAAGTTCTTGAGTTTGGTCTAGACACATAAAAAGCAGAAATACCTAATGATCCCTGGTTTATATATCTGGGACTGATACCAGAGGGCATAATAGGTAAAGAAGACATATATCTTTTTAAAATTCTATCTCTTGCGGCTAAGAAAGCCATTAAAAGAAACTGGCTGAAAACGGACCCACCTGGACGGAGCCACTGGCTAGACATTGTCGAAGAAATACGATCAATGGAACAAATGACCTAGAGCCTATGGATTAAAACAGAGCTATATGCTGTAAGATGGGAAAAATGACACCTTTATGTAAGAAAGTTTTTTGAAAAAGTATTTTTGTACCTGTTTTTGATGTTGGTTTTGCTATTCATTGAAAAATAGTAAAAAAAAAAAAAAAAAAAAAAAAAAAAGTAGCAACAATAAACATTATTTCTCAGATAAATGCTGTTATTTGGTGTAGAAATTTTGTTTCACAGCAACATGGAAAACCTGACACTTGATATAATCTAAAAATCTGAACCGTGGTCAGGACTCAACAGCCTCTGAGACAAACCTATGCTGTAACATTCCCATGTCCACGAACGTGACCTGTGATACTGTCAGTCTTAAGGCTGCTGTTTGTTTTTCTAACTGAACACACAAATGTCAGGGAATACACTGCTGCACTGGATGACTATCAAATTCTAAAACCAGATTTAATGTCTAAACACATTAGCTAACATCCCCAGTGTCTGTTAATATGCACAGGCTTGGTCGCTTCCAGGAGTTAATATAATAAGCCCTCTCTTGGCACAGTCGCAGGTCTCCTGACGCTCTCAGGCCTACTCTGGAGGAATGGCCGTTAGCACACACTGGTGAGACAGCGTATGTGGTCTTCAAATAATGAATTACAAATGTCTACAGTTCAATCAAAATCCCAGCTGAGGGTCTGCCTGTACTTTAACACAGATGAGGCAGTTCCTGCTGAATATTTTGGGACACCCACCTCCCCTTTTCAATTTTCCTGTACCGTACTCCAAGTACTGCAACCCTCACCCCGACCTCTGTCACTGACCGACAATGCCAAAGCTGAGAGCCTTACCTTCAGTTTGGGGGACACGTTGCTCTTGGAACATCTCTCCACTCCTGAGTCTGGAAAAAAAAAAAAACAATAGCTGTTAGATGGGATGGTGAGGTGAAAAGACAAAGAAACAATCACTTTGCTAAAGAAAGAAATATGGCACTCAAGATAGCTTTCAAGGGACTTGTGCAGATGGAGAGCAATTTAAAACTGGCTGTCATGTGGTAAATGTATGGTTCTTGCTACAGTCTGATGATCCACAGAGTGCCTCTCGAGATGGAACAGACAGAGCGCTGATCCAGGGGAGGGCTGGGGAGGCCTGACTGCGTGCAAAGGGAAGAGATGTGCTGACTATGCATGAGTAATTGTCCGGCCACAAAAAGGGATCTCATCAAGGGCCAAGACTCAGTACTTCCCTTATATACCCACACTTCCATAGCCTTATTTTACAAGACCATTTTTTCATGTCTCCGGCATGGAGACACCAAGGCTTTAATGCAGAAATATTATCGAGAGGTTAAAAGTTTGATGGACAGTGTGTGCAAGTGCGTGGTGCTTGGCATTCCTATGTTACCTTGCCAAGTTGTCATGCTGCCAAGAAACTAAAATAGACCTCTTCAAAGTGGTTTAACACAAAACATAAATTCAAATATACATTGACTTATTGTTATTGTTTTTTATGTGAATAATATTTGGTGAACCACAGGGTGCCTGGTGACTGCTGTGGTCACACTGACACCACGATGGGGTTCACTCAGCTGAGGTTTCAGCGTAGTAAAACTTCACTGGATCTAACTGGATTTATCCAGGCAAAACAGGACTGGGCTCAACTGGTATAGTTAACCTGGATGTGTCTAAATCTTGGAATTGGACTTACTTCTCTGAGCGTAGTCTCCCGTTTGCTGCTGTGCTTCTCTCTCCCTCTGGATCTGCTCCCTGATGAGCCTCTGTTCCTCCTCGAGCTGCCTGGATCCTTCCTCTCGCAAACGGGCAATCTGGTGAAAGTTTCATCACAGCAACATAAGAGTCTTGATTCTTAACCAAGCACTGATATAATCCATCACTTGCACCACCTTACCTGTTATTCTAATAGAGCACCACTTACCTTATTGATCAGTTACCCATAACACTTTGACATAAGACAGAAAATGGAACAGTGCCACCTACTGGATACCTCCTCCTCATTAAACCATCTATGTAGATACACTGAGTACATTGGACACATGTGATGACTCACCTTGGAAGCATGTGCACCATTTTTATTTATCATTGGCTGTCAGAACAAACTGTATCAAGTCATGCGATATTATCTAATGGGTTTACTGATAATTATGATATGGCAGTGAAAAAAGCTCCTCTCAGATAAAGTCTTTGTTCATGACCCAAAGATTTCAACTCAATCAGAGGGAAGTCTTTGATGAAGGCCAGAATAAAAGCACCTGGGCGTGCTTCAGAATTTCCTGGATGCACTGGAACACCTTGTTTCCAGTGCACGGCGGAGAACTGCAGTATAGTGGAATTTTTATTTTTTTTACTTTTTTCCCTGGGTGATGTGAGGTGGAATATCTTGTCTCACATGGTTTTCATTAATTCTCTTACCTCTTCTTCAAGTGTTCTAGTGATCTGAACCTCCTCCTGGTTCTGGGCTTCTGCTTGTCGCTCTCTGGCCTCTAAATCTGTTGGCAAAAACATGCAGCCATACACACACCTCTGTAATGCCATCACAATTTTCCACATGGAAACAGCAAAACTATGCAAAATAACTTTATTATTATTGTTACATGTGGCAATTCCCATCACTTGAAAAACCTCAGCTCTTTTTCTGTTAATCCTGGTATATATCTGACAAAACAATGTAATTTAATGACAATAATACTAAAATAAACCCCATTTTTAAGTTATGTGCTGTGATTTCAACTCACCGAGCTTAATTTTCTTTCTCTTCGCATCTAGTTTATTGTTTCTTTCTTCTGCTTGCTTCTTGGCAGCACAGATCTTGTCATAGGCCGCCTGAAAACAGTATTAGACACTGAGATGATTTTTTTCTGTGCGCATGTGTATCAGCGCTTCAGTGAGAGAGATCTGTGGTCTTACTTTGGCAGCAGCATCAGTTAGCACCTCAAGAGCCTGGGACAACTGATGGAAGAGCTCAGCTAAAAAAAAAGTGAGACAAGAGAAATGATAACAATGAAAACACTGTTGCTGAATTAACATACAACACATAAACACAGGGTTTTAGGTTTCTGAACACAGTACACTTCAGGAGTGTTTTGTGTGTGTAATGTGAGCCTTGAAAATAAAAATGTGGTTAAGAATTCATAAATTATTTTTTATTGAATGTTTATATATGTATAGGGACAAAACACATGGCATAAACTAGTGCTTCATACCAAATCCTTTGTAGCTACAATACAATTTAAAATGTCATAACAGCGGTAAATTTGTATGTTTGACAGGACACATAATAGGAGTGAAGAACGGGTTTATGCCAAAAGCCATTATGTACAAACTATGATATTTTCGTGGGACACTGGTCTGAGAGAAATTTTATGCTTTGAAAAAGGCACCACAAGTCTCACGAAACCTGTTTCCACCAATGACACAGCCATACATCAACACACAAACTCTTGCCCCCTCCATCTATCTTCCATTACAGCACCTCGAGGGGGCCACTGCCGCAGTCACCGCTACCACGCAAGACCAGCTCTCCAGCATTCGCCTAACACACACATGCACAAACGTACACAGGGAGACCACAATCCCACTCCCCATCACATAACCGCCACGCCGCTGCACTATACAAGCCAAGCTTAATCATTCACTTATGAGAGGCCTAACGAACCGATACTGTTACTCCCTGTGGGGACCGGCGGCGCACACCAACAGGAGGCTCTGGAGATCATGCTACCAGCGGAGGCGCTCAGGTTACCTACATGCATATAATGGGCTGGAATGAAATCCAACTGGGGGGAGACCTGCCATGCCTACTAGGCAGGAGTGTCACAACATGGGGGGTTGAGGAAAATGAGGGATAGCGGGGGTTGTCTTCAGTCAGAGAGGAATCGTGACCCACACATCACCTCTTACACGCACACAACGTTCCCCTGAGGGGCAGCAAGTCCCAAGACTTGCTCCGCTCTCGTGCGATAGAGACCGGGTCTGTACATATGTGGGTTCAAGTGTTGAGGCCCTCCAAACCACTTCTTTTCCATTTCTGGGAAACCGACCCCCTGCTTTTGTATTATCCCACTCAACCCCACCAATTTCCCAGTTTTTTTTTTCCTGACATAATCAGGAATTGTCTGAACCATCCAGTAACCACAGAAACCTCACTTGAAAACATGCCTCATGACCAGCCTTTTGTCCAAGGTGCCCCCCCCCCACCCCACCCCGACAAAAAGCATTGAGATTTCCTGGTCTAATTGTTGACATGTTGGTTGGCGACAGGCCGTGGAAGGACTCATAGAGGGGGACAGAGTGTGGTGATGGCGGTGTTTGGCTGGTCCTCTCTGACTGGAGAGCCGGCGGGAGAGAGAGAGGCGCTGGTAAGACTTCCTGCAGAGTGCTGTGGCTTTCGCTGTCTGGCAGGATTTACATCGCTGAGAGCGCTACTCTGGCGAACAGAGATGATGAAGAAAAGCAAACACAGATAAAAAGCATTAACTGGCTCGCTCACCTGCTTTCGGGTTGTCTGGATTCTTGTCTGGATGGCATGTCAAGGCTTTCTGTCGATAAGCTTTCTTGATCTAGGAGGGAAACAGAAGAACCCCTGAAGTTATGTTGAGTGGAAAATGCTGATTAGGACACAAAGAGAACGAATCATCCACTTAAGCACAGATTTTGGCCATGTGAAATTTAAATTCTTACTCTCAGTACCAATTATCTTTATCCTCCCCTTCTTGGCCCCGAAAACCAAAGTCTGAATAAAAAATGACGGCCCCATTGAAATAGGGGCACAAATTGTAACAGTCTGACATGAAAGCATCAGGGGTGAAATGTGGCCTGCATTTACATAGAAATCTGAGATTGTATCGTTTGGATCAAATCGACACCTGAGCGGATCCTCTGCTTTGTGTCCCTGTGACATGTTGTAAATGGAATCTAAGCACCACGGCGCAGAATGCACAGCGAATGACCCGCACATGAACGCCAAATTGTTCTCAGGCCTATTGCCAGTTTGCAAGATAGATGTGTCCCGAGTTGCAGCTTAGTATTAGCACATCTTTATTCAAACGTTATGAAAAAACGCTACAATAACACTCACAAACAGAGAGCCATTGTCTACAACAAATCTGAGGAGGACGCAATTAATATGTTAGGCTGCTCGCCAAAACTTGTGGGAGGTTCAGAGAACGAAAGTGTAAAAACTAAACAATACTTTGGAGTATTGTAATGTCATATGAGGTTTTAGTTTTGATTTTTTTTTTTTTTTTGTTAACACTGGGTCAATGCTCAGAATGTTAACCGTTCATTGGTCCTTCTAGGGACCAGTTAATGACAAGGTGGTTTTCATTAGATCCTTGCTCCTATGGAGAAAGAGGGGAAGCCGGAAAAATTTCCGTGGAGACCAGAGGGGGCTGTAGAGTGCGGTGATGAAGCTCTCCGCACACAATCCCTAAAAACACACGCTCATATTTATGCATCGCATGCAAAGGACTTGGCATTACTTCCCCTATACGTCCAAGCTCAGACACAACCACACACACTGACACACACACACATTCTCGCCAGTCTTAATCAACCATGCCAAAGTTCTGCATGTTTTCACATACACCCCCCTTAGCGCAAACCAATCTCGTGCCAGTACGCTACGGGCCATAGAATTTGGGAGCTCCTTTTCTTCAAGCCTGGGAAACATTTACGTCGAACGCCTTGTCCCTGTGTGTTGTTTTGCACAATTGACTCTCCAGACTGCACACCAAAACACACAGAGCTGACTTTACTCGAGGGGAAAGAAAAGTCAACTCTGAGGGAATTGAGCAGAATGGTGTAATCTGTCAGTGTCCAAGTCTTTTTACCTGGAGGCTCCAGTGAGCCCTCCTGACAGTCCCATTAGGCTGGACGCCCATCGTCCAAGGCACAGGAACGAAGCCTCTCATGGTTATATGAGCCACAGGCCTCCAGTGAACCCTCTGGAGATAATCATAGTTCAGACAGCTCCTAAATGTCACAAGTCCTTTCCTCCCCTATCTCTCGGTCAACATCAGTTTTTTTTCTCATTACAGTTCCAATAGTAAATGAGAGTTTGGTTCACAGAGAGGGCTTCGAGAGACTAGACATCATTAAGGGATATTTAGTCTTTCTGTTTGGCACAGAGCCTTCCTTCAGACTGAGCCTGACACGCAGGGCTATGGACTGGCGCCAAACACATATGCTTGATGGCCTAGGCCCATTTCCCCTTTTCAGCCTCTCCGCCTGTCTCTCCTTTTTCTTTTCTCTGTGCTCACTATCATACCTTAGCCCAGTTCTCTATTGAAGACAGTATATGGGAATGAAATCCTAAGTGTTCAAGTCAAGTATACAGTTTAACAAAATCTGGTTCATCACTGGGCCACTGGGAAGCAAAGAAGTAAAAGCAGACACTGTGAAAGTCAATGTTTCCCAACAGGGACCTGTCAGCTTTATAACTGAGTAAAGGAGTCTGCTCTTGAGAACTACACCACCAACTTTTACCTCTGCCACCACAATTTTCTGAACTTTTTTGCTGATCATTTCCCAATGCAAGTTTCCAAATGACTGTTGTTTTCCATTTATTGCAATGAAAATCAGATACCATAAAATCCAAACTTGCTTGTGTGACATGTTTCATGGTAAAGCATTTTATGTGTAGACTGATGCTTTTTAAAAAAGTCTGCAGTGCATTACCTCACAGCATAATGTCATTTTCACAAAAATCCACTCACCTTAATGCTTCAAAACAAAGATTAGTGACGAGGTGAACCTTTCAGACCATACCGAAATCAAAGCACTGGAGGTTTCTGCCTCTTAAATGGAGCTTTTTCCTCACCACTGCTGCCTTGTGCGGTTGCTCTTGGTGGGAACTGTTGGGTCTCTGTAAATATTATTATAAAGAGAGGTCTACACCTTCTGTTTTTTAAAGCGTCTTGAGACAACTTTGTAGTGAATCTGTGCTGTATAAATAAAAATGACTTGACTTGACATGTGTGGAATGGAGTGGTAGAAAAATTAATGAATATTTGTAAAATAGAAACAGAGTTTAAAATCAACCCCGTGCCGCGCTCCTCTAAGAGGTAACTCAGTGTCCTGAGCTCACACTTCACTTCTCATGGTCTTCATCACCTGCAGCCAGCTGACAAGATAAACATGTCTCTACATCTGCTGTAAACACTGGCAAAGTTTAATGCTGTCAGGACAAAAGTCTGGCCAGCTACCCTAACCCTGTCTGACAAGCACAACCTGTCCTCGTTGATGCTGTTCTGGTGGACAGAAGCCATGATACACATCTTCATATTTGTCTCCCAGGGCTCAGTTAAAGGTTAAGTTAACACACATGCTTCTCTACATTTCACTCTATTATCTTACCTCCCTTCTCTCCTCTTCCTTTCCTTTCACTCCCTCTAGCACCTTCTACCATATCAGGTCTTAACTACACTTGCAGTGCTGTTTTGTTAAATAGTTCATGATTACTCCCATCAATGCCGTATCACGCAAGCTTTAATTGACACTGGAAGCCCCTGAAGCCCCTTGGTCCTATGAACTAGAAGCAAAAGCAAGGTTAGCACATGTGTGTGAAGAAGAGCTCTCAGATCAAGTGGCATCTTTCTACAGGGCTAATCCAGTCAATTACTGTAGCAATCATCTTCATGGATTCAGTCTGACCTTTCAGGGTTGGCTCTTGAATCGGTTATGAGTAAGACCATGTGAAGAGAAAACCATAAGAAGTCCTTGGCTTAAACAAACTGCTGTCCCTTCTGCTAACAGAGGAGCAACAATTCTCCTCTGTCTTCTCTCTCTTGCAATTGAAATTATTCTGAACCTTCACATGCTCATTTTCCTCGTCTCATAAAAAAGGCAAAGTGAACGGGAGAAATATCAACTATTTCCCATGCTCCAGTCTGAAAAGTAAGGAACCAAAAAAAAACAACAACAACAAGGAAAGACTCCAATCATGCAGCAGCAGGCCAACAGTAGCCTAATGGTTAGTGCCTGGTGAAAAACAGACTCTCTGGGTTGCCCTGAACCCTGCCTGCCATGGTCTTAACTGCATGCCTACATCTTGTCCTCATTACACTACTCTTTGGTGCCAATTATAGTTGACAAACTGGTCCTGGTGCAGCCGCAGCACAGCCCTGTTAGGGTCCCTACCCTGCGTGTCTGATTAGCTGCTTGATCTGCCATGGGCCCATCCTCCTTAATTACAACACTCGGCTATTTACGGGATGTTATCAGCTGGAGGAAAATAATCACAGGCACAACAAGGAGAGGGAGGTAGAAGAGCAAGAACAAGGGCAAAAAGGCCACGAACAGATGGCAAGTGGCAAAAGAACTGGATGCAAAGAAAAGAAATGTTGAGGCAGCGCTGTAGTGCTGTAACTTATCTTGTGTCTGATCTAAAGACTGTGACCAAAAGAAATAGACCAATGCCTTTCACATACAGTGGGATGAAAGGCTTAAAACCTGATGATTCCCAGTTATTTCCCTGTGCATGTAGTCACCCAGTCTGCCACAGGGTGCGTGACAGTCCAAAGGAGCAGATACTCAAAGAGGTCACTCATCAGTGAGAGCAATGAGTTTGCAGTGCAACGCAAACACCTTCCTTTGGATGATGTGTCTGGAAGTTAATCACCCAGGCATGTAGTTACTGCATACTCTGCAACACATCAGGTACACTGCAACTTAAGTAGCTGAATAAACCACAATAAATTTTGTGTGGTCTTGGCTGTTGAGGGTGTTCTACCAAGCAATCTGTGGTAGGTAAAAAACACACTTTCGCAATTATTACTCAAACCCTGCTGATATGCATGAGCACAACTCTTTAAATGGTGGCTAGCCTTCAACAACAGCCTCCCATAGCACTACAAGACTTAAACTAACCCCAGTCATCTGTAGTCATTAAATCTTAGGGTCTGACATACCAGTTTCCGCGGCATTGACTCGACAGCCAAGCTCAGAGCGGGCAACAGCAAGAGATGCTGAAAAGAAGCTAGAGGAGATGCAGAATGCAAAAACTTGTTGTTTTACGACCTGTGAGCCCACATATAGGCCCAGGGATGAGCTTTCCCTGTCTGTGACACACACATGCCCGATGGTGGTGGCTGAGCAGAGGGCCAACAACTGGGATAAGTGGCCTATCTGATGACATCTGTCTTCTCACACTTGATTGATTTTGGGGGCCCCCCACCCCCATGCTCAATTCACCACACACGCACACACAAACCCTCACTATCTCTCTCCACCATCAACAGACCTCACAGAACCAGCCTTCTGCATTTTGAAGACTCAGTTCTGCCCAAGCCACAACCGCCAACTTCCTCCAAGATATTCCTCTGGGGAGGACAGGACTTTGAAATCCAATTAAGAAATTAACTTCCTCCCTCGTTTTGGCAGTGATTTTAATTTCCCTACGGGGCTGTGGATTCTGCAAGCTGGAAACTGTGAGGAGCAGTGGTCTTAGGGAAAATGCTGGTCCAGGATATCTTGGTGAACCGCTCTGGGCCGGGACTTTAAATGCAGAGGAATCTTCCCAGAGCTCATTTAAAATCCTTGCGAGCACAAAATGCCATTCTGGCAAAATCCTGTGTGTAGGATGCAGAGCTGAGATATCAGATGTCACATATGCTGCCCCCAGTATCACAGCCATTACTGCCATCTATTATCAATTTTCCAGACCTGATCAGATGTAATCACATTAGTACTCCAAGATTATATCTGTTCAGGGCTGAGAATTGAGTTTTAGATTAAGAATGTACCCTGGGCTGACAGACTCAAAATAAATATCACATCCATACAGTTTGTAATTTATATTTATTTTCTATAGTGACGTTATAATGTTAAAATGTTATTTCATGTCAGTCTTGTGTCGCTCATAAAGATGCCCAAGACTTCAGTGATGCAAGGTCGCCACTCTGTGGCCACTTCACTGTATCACACCATTGTGATTTAGCCTTTAGCCGGTTTGTCTGTTTTACTGTGGAGTTTCAACACACCTGCTACTGCAGTCTTCGTTTCATTTACTTGGCCTTCGTCTTAACTGACTTAAATCCGAGTGTTACGGTTATTTACATGTACACACCCAAATACACTCCCACGCTGTCAGTGATAGCAGGCTACCACAGTTCTCTGCTAACGGACAGAGATCCAAGCTCTCTCTGTACATGCATAACTTTGCTTTAACATTACACAGTGATAATAAAAAGACTGTGACAAACATCCCCCCCTCTACAACACGTGTCATACCAGCAGCGGCTAACTTACCGGTGACGGTTTGTATCTAAGCTAGCTTGACAACTAGCTTATTTACGTACCTCTTTCGTTGTAGCAGTGCTTTCAATGCCGAGTAGACCGTACAGGTCCATTTGTAGGATATCCTTCGCCTTTCCGGACATTTCTGCAGACAAACAGCTACAGTACTAACACAGAAGAACAACAAATGGAAGCGAAGTGTCAACGTTTCGAGCTACAGCCCCTGCTGCTATTTGTTGTTGTTGCAGGCCGCATGAATTTGTCGTCATCGACATGTCGTCGAGGATGCGTACTGCAAACTGGGAAATGTAGTCTTTACTCTCATCACATGTATGCTCAGCAGCATTTCAGCATTTTATCATTAAATACACATCTGAAAATTGGTTTCATGAGTTATATTTTTAATCTCTTTGAGTGCAGTTAACCCGTGATGAATCTGCCTCGTGCCTTCTCAACATACAACTAATGTTTTCTACAGTGAAGTTGCTTGTAGGCCTACTACTGCAGGTTTTCTGTCTGCCATCACAGGTCCTATAAGCATTGGTCTGAAAGTTAGATTTATGGAATACTTGATTTCATAAAAAAAAAAAAAAAAAAAAAAAAAAAAAAAAAAACATTAAGCACATCAAAGTATACATTATATACAACAACCATGACCTGCAGTGTATGCATAGGTTTAAAACAAGACATATTAGACATATAAAAAGAAAATCACTGTCCATAATTAAGTACCAGCCGAAATCACATCAAATTACAATCAACTGTAGTTATTCACTGATGTTCATTAATGTCAGGGTTATTGTTTAAGCATAAAACTGGTTTCACTGGGATCTTCAGCTAAGATAGATGATAAGCCATTCCACTATTGTAAAGGCTCTCAGATCTGCACACTGTAGCAGTTTTTTCTATAGCCCCTGCCAGGAATGTTGGTCTGTCACATAACTTACCTGTGAGTACAGATAAGTTGGTTACTGTAACAGACATTCCTAAAGAAATTCAAAGGTTATGGCAGCCTCTCATCTACTCTGCACCATGAGAGACTGGATGGTGCATTCTCTCTAGTGGCTGCGGTAAGAAAAGGAAATCTAATGCCATGACATCAATGTTATGACATTAACAATGTTGTCAACACATTTCTGCCCATCAGTTCAAATTCCAAGCAAATTTCCCTCTAGGAAAAGGGAACCTCTAACTGGTCCAGAATCTGAGCCTCTGTGACTGGCAGAGTGGATTAGCTGCTAGTGGCATGTCTGGCTCTGAACAGAATACTGCTGGCTGTGCAAAACTGCAGATCTTTAACTGATCCTCATAAGTTCCTCTGCTGTTCCTGCAGTTTCTTTGGAATGTCCCCATATTCAAATATTTGTTTGCATTTTTATTGCAAAAAGTCCTGGCTGTGGTAAAAATACTCATTTCATCAGTATCATACAGTATCACCCTCAGCAGCCATCTTTGAGCCTCCAACCTGGGTATTAGACAATCTAATAATCTAAATTACAATTTACTCAACAAAACACAGTACGGATATTTAATCCATATATTTTTATTCTTATTCCAAATCGGTGCTTGTTGGTAGTATGTATATGAGCAGATGTCAGTTTGAGGTAAGAGACTGGAATAGACTTGGTCATTTGACTAAACAATTGTAGGAACTGTTAGCATAAAACTCGTTATATCAGATCCTGCAGTGTGCATGTTTATTTATGTGATCATCTGGTTGAATAACCATTAGATTGCTCATATAAATTGAATTCATCAATCGAAGTGTAATAGATCAGTACAAAGTTGTCACTTCTGTAGCCTATCAGTCACATTGTTAAATCATAAACAGCCTTTCCAGTTTGGACTGACGGAGGTAATAACACTCTGGTGACAGTGGATTGCATTTTCTTCACAAGGGAACACATAACAAGGCTTAATTCATGGTAAGGTCTACAATTTCATAATCGTGGCCTTGTGAGAAGCTTGTAATGTTTTTGTGTTTCAACCACTTGAGCTGTCCCCACACCTTGCTTTCCCACCAAGATAGCAGCGGGTCTCCTTTTGTCTTTTAATCATTTGCAAATTATGATGTCTAGACCTCTTAACTTCCCACCTAGATACAAAACCCTGCAGGATACCCCAGGTGTGAAACACAACCCAATACCACACCAATACCTGCAACGAGACATAAGGGTGTGAAACACACCCTGGGTAGATGTGCCGGGGAGCGATCCTCAGGTATAAATGTTCATGTCTCCCCATGCTCGGGGTTTTTCCTTTACCATCACCGCTCAGGTGAGGACTGACCTTTCCTTGCAAAGAAATAAAAATGTGTCGGCCAGCAGAAGTTTCTATTTCATTATTCACCAACGGCAAACAGTAAAGAATTTCAACAACAAGCTCAACGGTGTTTATTAGACCTCTCAGGATTCTGTAAACACAGGGACTCAGGTAGGGAAGATCCCTGCAGGAAAACAGTGCATGAATTTCCCAAACATGCTATGACTGTATAGGATGTTAACACAGTCATGTCTCCAACAAGAACCATGCCTGATGGATTTAATAGCATCATTCTGAATAAAATCAAACCCAATAAGAAAACACTGATATAAATAGTTGTTCTGGCTCTTTTTGATGTGAATGCTGAGGGTCTAACTGGACAGAATAAATGTTGCTTAAAGAAACTGGCTGAAGATCCTAAGAGAATGGATGTGCCTCAGCAAGGAGCAAGGAAGAAGGGGGGGAACTAGAGAGCATCACATGTGATGAAATGCTCCAGTTGTTAGAGAGGACATAACAGATGCCATCACTTGATAGATTGCGTAAGTCCACACGAGGGGAAGGACACCTGCAGGGTGAGGTGAGGATCCAACCCCCTGAAGAAAAACCTAAAGAGTCAGGTGGAGGCCTGCCAGATCACAGACAGGCAGAGCAGCCAGGACCAGCATGCTCAGCTGAGCATGAGGAACTACAGAAGTTCACCATAGGAGAGGAAGGTAGTTAGGGAGGGCTCAGGATAGAGTGTGGCATTCAGAGGCAGGAAAGACAAAACTTTAGCAGCACAAAGAGATGAAGAAAGTTCTTGCATTGTGAGAAAGAGGCAAACAACTGGGAGGAGATCTGACAGGAAGACCGAGCAGCTAAGACTATGAGGACAAAATAAACAACTCATGTCTGGAGGTCAAGATGAAAGTGGGTGAGGGGCACACTGTCAAACCTCCATGAATCCTGAGATATCATTTTTTTATGTTCTTGCAAGAAATATCCCACACATGAAAACTGAAAGTATATGGACAATCTGGATTATACAAATCTACATTGTTAGGAAACTGCACACTTCATCTAGCGACCACATGTCTGACCTGAGTAAACTACTTCACATGTCACGTGTGGTTTTCCTGCACCAATTAAAGTTTCTGTGATTATTAGGAATAATAAAGATACCTAATCAAGTCTAAACTTTTCACAGTTGTTTTGTTTGTTGTTTTGTTCTGGGAACATCTCAGTGTCCCCCAAGAAGAGCTGGAGAATGTTTGTAAAAGGGATTATATAGAAAAGGAAATGGAGAATGCACTGTGTACACAGGAGCCTCATGACGTCTTCACAAAACACATGCACATTCCAAAAATAAATTGACTAAGGCTCCTTCAGATCTACATATTAAAGTGTTGTGACATTTTACATTAGAATGACAAAGTGAGCAGCTGAACTGGAGTTACTCTGGTGCATCAGACTGTAGAGGGGGAACTACCATGCACAAATGATGTGACCGACACGTTTTCACCAAAAATAATTCACCTTTGTCCTCATGTAATTATGAAACTTCTGTAAAACACAAAGATCTGTACTTACATATATGTGTGTGTGTGTGTGTGTGTGTGTGTGTGTGTGCAGCAATGTTTCACCTTTGTTTACATTGGAGTTATGGTTTAGCCTGCTTAAGTCTTTGGGTTGGTTTAAAGTTGCCGACTCCTTGTAACAACTATAAAAACTAAATGGAAAACCTCATGGTGCTGCTCTTAAGACATTTCCATTCTTGGCTATTTCATCTGTGTTTTTCATTAAATGCTGATTAAGGCTCTCTGAACTGGTTGAGGCTTTTGGCCAATCTGGTGCCCAAACTGGGTGTGTGGTTGCTCTGAGGAGTCTATATTAGGCAGTAGTACTTCAGTATGATATTACAATGATATTGCTTTGATTTGAAGAAAGGATCAAAAACATTACATTAAAGTCAGCTGTTCTTATCAGATAGTACACAGCTCGTCAGCAAAATCAGAAACATGCAGGAACAAGCTCTGGTGTGTAGAGGAACTCTTCCTAGGTTTTGTGTGACATTTATGAACTGTTCAGTAAAATGATCAGTTTGTCTCCGAATGTGTTGAAAAAGCTGGCCTTCTTTCAGGACCATCATCTGTGTTACTGCCTAGTGCCTCCTATAGAGAGTTCTTTGTTCAGCCCATAATGCCTCTTGTAGTGACCCTTTATCCTTCCAGGATTCCTGTGACAAACACAACAGAGCTAAATCCTGTCAACACTGGTACCAGACACACCCTATAGACGCCAACATGTAACAGCAGGACTGGTGGGTGAGGAATCAGTTTCAGTCTAAACACATGGCAGAAATCATTTGTGTGGACATGTGCAATATCTACTGCAAACAGTAAATGGAGAAGGGACAGTGACACTGACTTTGATAATTAGGAAGTTGATTCCAACTGATGTTTTACAATCCTGCTCAACTTCCTCAGCTGAGGCCTATTCGTGATGAGTGCATGATATTTGCCCAGTAGCTTTTCATTGCTCAGCTTAAACAAAACCGGCACATGTGTAATGATGATGTTCAATGTGACAGGCTGTGTATTGTGTGCTCTGCACGTAACTTGAGTACCTATGCAGCTGAGTCTCAGTGGTCTTCCTGAGAGAAGCTCCATTTACTTTTAAATGTGCAAACAGCTGCCTTTGTCTAAGCCAGTGGAACTACAGTAATCTAAAGAGCCTCAAGTCACATGGGGAATGATAACAGCTACAAAAACACAGGACTACAAACTCAACACACATATCCATTCTGATTGGTTTACTAAATTATAAAGGTCTTTTGAAGATATTTGTGCACATCACACTTTGGTAGGAGGAATTTAACAGAAGACAATAGCCACAGTGTTCCTGTTGTCTCATCCCAACCCGCACATCTCCACAGTCCAATATGAGGTTCATATTCTTTCAACTGCGTCAGTTACTGGAACATGTGGTTCATTAAAAGACAAGTAGAAATGTCTCGGTAGTTTTCTCTGTTCTGTTGGTACGCTTCAAGTTGGCTGATGAATCTTAATCTTTTAGCAAGAAAGTGGTGGATCAGTGAGCTTTGTGTTGCTAAGCCCTGAAGCTACTGCAAACAAATGATAGAAGAAAGACTGGGTTTATCTAGGTGTTCCCTTGTTACATCTAAGCCCTGGATTCTGAACGGAAACACTCATGGGACAACTTGCGGTTTAATAGGAAAAACTGTGCACCACCCACTGGCTTAGGACCAGTCTGACATTATGCCTGATGTTGAAGCGTGTACCAAGGCTCTTCATGAAAGTCTGAACTACAGGACACACATCCTGGGGGCCTGCATTAATCTGATGGGGACAGAGCATGGCATTCTACTGTGGAAACTTGTACAGTCCAGTTGTCGACTGTCTTGGAGAATTAAGGAAACATGGTATTTTCCCTCCAGCAGCAGCAGCTCTCCGTACCGCCCGAGGTCAGATCCAGTTGCTGGGATGGGGAGTGTGGGAGTGTGGGCGGACGGCCCAGCCACTGGCTGCATTAAACATCACAAACAGCTCCAAGCCACACAACGACAGGCACACCGAGACCGGAAACACAGCATTTTCCCCTTCAAAATAAAGTGTTACACTAAACCTCTGCGTATGAACCATAGACTGTATGAGCTGTACATATTTGGGTAACTCAACTTCAGTTGAAGTTACTAAACCAATAATTAGTCATTACATACAAGTTAAACGATCTATTGAATCCCCATAGTTCCCGTTTCAGCTGACATTACAGCTGTCAGAAAGTTCACATAAGTACTATATTTGAATTTCCAAATAAAAGCATATTTTTCATATGTGTTTATGATGGGCATTATATCTTTAGAACATGTGTGCATATAAATCCCCTGACATGTGACATATAGGGCAACATCTTTCTTGACATATGTGTCCTATGTTAACTTTCCGTAAGGGCAGATGCATATAGGGTGGACAGACATGTTTTATCTAGTCATACCTTAATGGAAGTTTTTTCTGTTGCTGCTCACTTTTTAACCATTTTCTCAATTAAGTAGCCAACTCTCTAACAAAAGCTGTCTTGAACCTGTACTGGAAAAACATGCGCATAGGTTTTATTGTGAAGGGTCCGACCGGAAGTCGTAGCGCTGTAACGCTTCACCTTTGCCAGCTTCCCTCCAGTGAATGAAAGCAGAGGGGCAGTGGCAATTTGAAAGCGGTGCCCTCCCGATCTCGTACTGTAGTTTGAGCTGCCACTGCTTTCACAGGTCCACGTCTCGTCGGTCGGCAGAGGATCACAGCAGCAGCCGAGGAACACATCTGGGGGTGACTGCGAAGCGCCCCTCCCACCTGAAAGCACACGGGAGAGGACGCAAACCTGCAGGTGTACTATATTTATGGAATAAACCAGGTAAGATGTGACACCGTGCAGAGAGGTGATCTGAAACGATGCAACAGTGTGTGGAGATGTGATGTGCCCTGTGCGGACGCAGTGGTGATCGGTGTTATGGTGCTGTGTGTGTGGACTGCCTGGTCCACTCAGCTCCCTCAGGATGTGGGGGGAAAAAATCGCAGCGCAAAGTAATGATGTTGGCAGCGTGAAGCGTCCCTGTCTCATGTCCTTTACAGCCAGTGTGCAGATACATGATGCAGCCTGACAAACAACAGTCTCATGTGTAGTCGGTCCATTGTGGAGGTGGTGATCTGTTCTCGCTTTGGACAGGGTGAGGGGAAGAAGGCTGTGATGAACAAACACACACTTGAACTGAGGATTGCAGTAGTAAGGCTGTGGACCAGATGGGCTGCCACTTGTGTTCTGTGGAACCAGACTAATAACTGCTGAATAAAGCCTCAAACAGACTGGAAATAACGGAAACTAAACTACTAGACCAGACTACTGCTAATGTGTAAGTATAGAGTTTGAAGGCATGTCGGTCCCTCCCTCACAGCAGAGAGGGCAGGACTGAAGGGAAGCAGTGAAACGAGGACCAGATGTTCTTCGTTGGTATTTATTCATTCTGCAAATACTGTGAAAGGTTTTATGGTGTGGATACAGATGGAATTATTCTCTAAAATGACTCAACCTAAAAAGGAACACATAATCCTTGTGTTAACACAGACCAAGATGACAGTGATCAAAGGTGAACATGTAATCACAACAAACACACTCCTCATGTCATCTTGTTACATCTGCCATGTCAGTGGAAGGAAACAAAAATGAGTTGGAAAAATGTGCAATCTGAGATCTGATGAATTTCCTGGCAAATCTGTTGGTTTATTTACTCTTTATTATTGCAGCACATTAGTGAAGTTGTATTTGCTTTGCATATGTGTTGGAGGAAATAAATCTGTAGAGATGTTCCTGTCTGTTCCTAAATGTTGAGGCTGCACAGTAGCAGTGGGCTGATGTGTGGGAGGCTTAACCAGAGGACAGACTGAGTAGGTTTGTCCTGTGTGCAGTGAATCAGCCTGCTATTAGTGGTACATGTGGGAGCTCTGGCAGACGGGGTCGGCAAATGACAGTTTCTTATACTCAAGGAATGTGCAAAAGGATATGCAAATGTTGTTCTTCCCATTGCTGCTGATCTTTGATGTTTGAAATCCAAGCCAGATGTTTGTGTAGGAACGTTATTTTACTTGGGGCCAAGCAAAAGGAAGATGTTCGGGAACGAAACTGAAATTTAAATTGAAGAGGAACATGAGCGGTCACACCAGCGTGTTTATCTCGTGCCAAGTTTCCTGTCCCAGGAAAGTCCTTTCCTTCCCTCTGAAAGTTCCTGAGCCATGCTGGGGAGTACAGCCTACAGAGCACATGACCCACATACACACAGATGCAGACACCAGCTTCTCTTACGGATTAGTCATTCTCTGTAGGAAATGCTCTGACAAGAAAAAATCCCTCAAATTACAAGCATCAACTCATAACTTTTGCTCCCTGTCTGTACATGACAATACAGTACACGAGTCCTGAGTGTGTCGAAATGACTGTGGGGCATAACTCTCACCAGGGCCTAAAGGGGGGGAGGGAACATCCCCATCCATTCTGTGGCTAATGAACACCGCTCTTTGAAGAGCACTGAGAAGGCCTATTGTAGAAACCCCATTGTCTGACTGCTTGCTGCCACGGTAACACTCTCATACTGGTAACAGGACTATAAATGCTTCGGTCTGAGCGAAGAAATGCCTTTGCCAGAATATGAGACAGAATTGTACCTCCAGTGAGTGAATTGTTCAATTTGTCAGATTGTTCACAAGTCATTGCTTCTGTTCTCTGCAAATTGCCCTTTGAAAACAGAGAGATAAAAGACGTTTGGAAACAGCTTGTGGTCGTGTTGTTGGTTTACCAAGCTCCTAACATGCAGAGGATGTTGTTACATTGTCTACATTGTCAAATTTATACCTTCCAGTCTCATGACCTTTCTGTGTTTGTACGTGCTCATCACTCAGCGTCTCATCTGTATACGTTATCTTTGCCAAGTGTGAAATCAACAACAGGAGATGGAGGAAGCACTCATTTCAGGCGGACCACCTAATATCACAACTGCGGTATAGAGAGAAAGTATTTTTAGCCTTTTGGGGAAACTTTTCCCCTTTTTTGGTCTGAACCTTATTCTGTTGATTTTATTAGAGTGTGGGAATGTGCTTGTTCTTGTACAAAGTACTGGAATCTTTTTTAGAGGCTTTGGGGTTAGACAGGTTGGTACAGGAAGGGAACGCGCTCTGAGGATCTGCCAGGAAAAGGGCTCCTGTCGGATCAATATGAGCATTCATGGCGAGGTCTGATGTTTTTCTCTAAAATCATTTCTGTGTGTTCATTTTGCCATGTGAATGTGCATGTTGTCCGGTCTTTACATCCCTGTAATGAGCCTGAGATGTGTTTAGTTGTATCGTAAATGACACTCACTGCCCAGACAACACAGAGCCTGGCTTTGTGCAGAGTTTTGATGAGCTGACAGTTGAGCCTCTTTTCTCTTTCAAGCAGGATTAAGATGGAATGCTTGGCAGCGCTGGTGACGACTGGACTGCTGACATATCTTTTACTCATACACAAACTGCAGAGCTATCATTTCCTATTCTGTTTTCCTTTCTGATAAGGTGCAGTTATGGCTTGCTTCCTGTGCTCTAAAATAGCTATTACGACACTGTACACTGGACGAAAATCATTAGTTATCAGTGCAAACAGACGCATCTGCAGAACAAAACAAGCTGTTTTTTTGTGGATAACGATTGCTAGAGAATGTCTATATTCATCTGCATGACCTCTGTCCCTCTGGCCTCCACAGTTCTACCAGCCATCATGTCAGGGAAGTCAGACATGAAGAAGAAGTGGGCGGCAGTCAGAGGTCGCCTGGGCTCCTCGCAGGACTCTGATACCCCGCAGGAGGCCAACCTGGAGAGTGCTGATCCGGAGCTGTGCATCCGACTGCTGCAAGTTCCCACAGTGGTCAACTACTCAGGGCTGAAGCGTCGCCTGGAAGGCAGCGACCAGACATGGATGGTCCAGTTCTTGGAGCTAAGCGGGCTGGATCTGCTCCTGGAGGCCCTGGACCGGCTCTCGGGGCGCGGATGCTCCCGCATCGCCGATGCTCTTCTGCAGCTCACCTGTGTGAGCTGCGTCCGGGCCGTCATGAATTCCTCTGCAGGGATCCACTTCATTATCGACAACGAGGGATACATCCGGAAGCTCTCACAAGGTTGACTCCTCTTGCATCAGCCTTCTAATCCTGTGTAACACTGTCACACACACTGTACGCTTTCCTTCATAATGTGTTTAATTAATCCAGGCTCAGATCAGTACTTCTTCAGAAAATAAACTTTCAAGTGCAGTACATCTCTCAGTCGTGAGATTCAAATCATCCCATTAATTAAAAAGAGATCTGATATCGTGCAGGACCTGAAGCTCCAATTGCTTCTCAGGTATCATCACTTAGCATTTGTAAGTTAAATTGGTCACGATTCGATGGTTCTCATTCGGCTGACTCATTCTGCTGAGCTGAATTTTCCGGCCAGTATTCAGTTTTTCATGTGGACATGAATCATTGAGGGCTGCTTAGGGAGATCCCTAAAAATGTTGTGTCACAGTGTGCTGTGAGTATTGGATTTCCCCACATTAAAACACACACACACACAAGTACTTGTTTATCTCAAGTACAACACCTCATCTGAACAGGGCAAAGTTCGAGAGGAGCTGAGAGAGTGAAACAAAGCATCCTGCTTCTGTCTAGACACAAGGAGGGGGAGATCACACAGAGAGACAGAGGGAAAGAGAGCATTACTTTAAGAGAAACAGATGGGAAAATGAGTATTCTACTTGCACTGATGTGTGTGATCATGATGCTCTGTGTGATCATGATGCTCCGCAGCCTTGGATACTTCCAACACCATGGTGAAGAAGCAGGTGTTTGAGCTACTCGCGGCCCTCAGCATGTTCTCCGCAGATGGACACAGCCTGTCTCTGGATGCCCTAGATCATTACAAGGTAAGTAGATGAACATGTAGAGTAATTTAGTTTTGAAAGCTTGAAAACTCCAGTTCCTCAAGTGATCAGTGTGAATAATAAAAGCCCTTAACAGTGCCCTCTAGTGGCAGGTTATGTGTACAAGGATTATAATCATTCCTCCACAACGATTGTGAGTTGATCTCTGACACTGACCTTGTTTGACCCTCCAGGGCGTGAAGACGCAGCAGTATCGCTTCAGCGTGATCATGAACGAACTGCAGGCGACAGATAACGTCCCTTACATGGTCACACTCCTCAGTGTCATCAATGCCCTCATCTTCGGGACAGACGACCTCAGACAGAGAGATAAGATGAGAAAGGAGTTTATCGGTGGGTTCTGTTTCGCAATTAATCATGAGTCTGGAGCCACATCATGGCCAAGGTCACACCGCGGTCAATTGTCAGCACAACAGTGTCTACCCCCTGGGCTGAAAGTGAATGTAGAAAGGAAAGCAGGCCATCAGCAGGAGCTCTATTACAAATATCTCTGTCACTGGGTCTGTCTAAGAATAGGTCTAATGGCCTCCTTCTCACTGTCACAATGCTGCAAACCTTAAGTGGAGACAGCATTGTGTACCTTTTGCATTTTTACAACAACTAGTGACTGCTGTATGTTTCACTTTAAAGAAAATGTCGTCACTCCTGCATTGATTAGATCACACCATGCTGATATGCCATCTGCCATTTGAAAGTCTATGGCAGATAACCACCTTTCAGAGTCAGCGAAGTCCAGCATCTACTGGAAGAAAATCAGTATCAATTTTGTACTGGCTCTAACACTCAACACACTGTATATCACATGAGCCACGGTGCAGTTCATGGTAGGTGCTATATAAACCCTCCTACATTCACTAAAACACTGCCCACCAATTAGCCTTCTGATTGGCCACTCCTCATTTGTGATTGCTCACCTGTGACCTCCTGCCATCTGTTTGCCCCTGTGACTCTGTGAGATGTGTGGTCCATTTTTTAGGATAAGCTTTCTTCAAAAGCTGATGAATTGAGTGTTTTATTGTTATTGTGTTGCAGGGCTTCAGTTACTTGATATTCTGCCAAAATTAAGGTGAGCCTTCCTTCTGCTGTCCACATTTGATTTTGTTTTAATATTTAAATCAGGTTTTATATAATAAATAAATATAGAGTTTTGGATGATAAAGTACATTAACACTTCAACAGTGCTTTTAGGAAAGGATGGCTGTAAATTGTGTCCATTAATGACAGTAATTTGTGCAAAGGTCTTTATCATTGCTTTTTTTTTTTTTTCAGTGAAAATGGCATCTAAATGTGTTTACGTGTCCCCATCAATGGTGTGTGTGTGTGTGTGTGTGTGTGCGTTGTGCAGGGAGCAGGAGGATGAAGACTTGATTATTCAATGTGAAGCTTTTGAAGAGGCGATGGCTGAAGATGAGGAGGAGCTGCTGCGTGTGTATGGAGGCATTGACATGAGTAATCACTTAGAGGTCTTCACCACCCTCTTCAACAAGGTGAGAAGTGACTGTCTGACTCATTTTATATTAAATTACTAAATTGAAGGCTGAATGAATGAACATTTTGTTACAGGTGTCTCACAATGAGGAAAAATATCTTTTATTATCTGGATATGTGGAGTTGCTTTTGCAGTACTGGCACATATTAGACTTTGGTAGCTAATAAGTAAAAGTAAATAAGTAGATGTCAAGCATCCCTGATTTGTCCGTTACATGTGTGTTCATGCAGGTGAGCAGCTCTCCAGCCTCCCTCCAGCTGCTGTCCATCCTGCAGACACTGCTGGTGCTGGGGCCGAGCCGCTCTGATATCTGGCTGGCTCTGGAAGCCATCACTAACAGAGCCATACTGCTGGCCCAGGACTGTGAGTCAGCACTGAAGCAACAATACACTCACCACAGGTCAACTCTCTGAAGAGGCTAATGGCTACTTAATAGCCGCCTCAATGATAAATGTGTGAAGGGGAGGCGGCTGTGTGTAGCTGACAGGACAGCTGAAAGCTTTTGTTTTAGTGTGAGTAACTTCAAATGGGTTTCATCCGTGTGTGTGTGTGTTTGTGCTGCAGCTCAGATGGAGTCTTTTGAGAAGATCATGCAGCGGCTGATGTTCTCTAAAGGCAAGAGCTGTGGAGGTCATCATGAAGTGGACGGGCTGGTCAGAGAGGATAAAGCTGTGCAGACAGATCAGGACATAGACAAACTGCACAAAAGCACAGCCTCACCGCAGAAGCAGCTCGGTGCCTCCCCCCCCCTCCTCCTCCACCGCCACCTCCTCTGCCCCCCAGCATGACCGGACCCCCACTCCAACCTTCTAACCAGTGTCCACCACCACCTCCACCGCCACCGCTACCTGGAGGGCTCGGCGGACCGCCACCACCACCTCCTCCCCCTCCCTTACCCGGCATGCCGCCTCCTCCACCACCACTACCCTGTGGTCCAGGCATGGTGCCTCCACCACCTCCACCACTCCCACCAGGAATGGGCGGCGGACCGCCACCGCCACCTCCCTTACCTGGCATGGCACCTCCACCTCCTCCTGTCCCGGGGATGATAATGGCTCAGAGCGTCCACTCCCTGGGGTGCAGCGCACCCATGACAGCAAACCGATGTCCCACCCTGAGGATGAAGAAACTCAACTGGCAGAAACTCCGCACTGTTACTGGTGAGTAGAAAAACCATTCTCGTGAAGTCTTCCTATCTGCTCCTGGTTCCCTCCACCTGCAGCATTAACCCATCCAAACTGTGCTCATCCCCTCAGGATGTTTTGATTTGTTTAAACAGAACAATATTATGGAGAGACACTGACAGAAGGGACATGTGCATACAAATGGCTCTCCACCTGAAAGGTCAACAGACCAATAGTTCATAATTGGGTTTTATTTCCTGTGGATGTTGCTCAGGATTCCCCTGAGCTTTCAAATGAGTTTCAGACACTGTGTGTTTGTTGATACAAAACGAAGCCACATGAGCTGATGACAGGTTACTCTCTCTTCTCCACACACAGATGGTCACTCCATGTGGGCCTCGGTTCAGAAAGAGCCTCCTCGGGAGCCGGACTACAGCAGTATCGAGCAGCTGTTCTGTCTCCCGGTGACCGAGCACAAAGACAAGGGGGCAGCTGCTCCTGTCAAGAAGGAGCCTAAAGAGGTGTGCTTGGTCAACACTCGACACCGCTCCTCAGAGCTGTAGCACTCAGAACAAACACACCTGATTATCAGAGCTGAATAATCAATGCACCTCTCCACCTCCTGCCTTTTTCTTTTCAACAGATTACATTCATTGATCCAAAGAAAAACTTGAATGTGAACATATTTCTAAAGCAATTTAAATGGTGAGATATTACACATTATTTTCATTATACATATATTTTGGAGTTCCTTTTTTTTACAGCTCATTATTTTACATTTTCTCTGTCCAGCAAAAATGAAGACTTTGTAGCCATGATTCAAAATGGGGACCGATCTAAGTTCGATGTGGAGGTGCTAAAACAGCTTCTAAAGCTGCTGCCTGAGAAGCACGAGGTGTGTTCTGTAGCACGTCTGTATTCTACAACGTGATGCACACTTTAAAAATAACATAGCATGTCTGAGTCACTGTCTTGTTTCCTTAGATCGAAAACTTAAAATCCTTCCAAGGAGAGAAAGACAAGTTGGCAAATGTTGATCGCTTCTACACCTCCCTCCTCACTGTGCCATGGTAGTGATCATTTCCAGTTCTTGTTTTTCTGATTTGTGCATATGCTGCATATGATATTCTTCATATCCCAGTGCCACCATACTTGGCTCCATGCTTATTCTGTCTGTGCTCACTTGTCTCTGTAGTTACCAGTTGAGGATTGAGTGCATGTTGTTGTGCGAGGAGACTTCATCGGTGCTGGACATGCTCAGACCTAAAGTCAAGCTGGTGGAGGAGGCCTGCCAGTGTGAGTAAAGCCTAAAGCCTGTTGCTGAAATAACACATGTCAGGTGTGATTTACTAACTTCCAGAGGTTACTGTTCTCACAGCTCTCAGAGACAGCACACTCGTGCCCAACTTCTGCAAGCTCATCCTCAACGTCGGGAATTTTCTCAACTATGTGAGAACCACATCAGCTCATTTATATTTAACTCCATCTGACATTTAGAAAGATCTTGCATGTTTAATCGTCGTTCTACTTCCAGGGAAGTCACACAGGGAACGCAGAGGGGTTCAAGATCAGCTCTCTGCTCAAGCTCACCGAGACCAAGGCCAACAAGAGCCGCATAACGCTGCTCCACCACATCCTGGAGGTACACTAACTGGTTCCTAGCTGCCGTCACTGTTCTATCCCCCCTCACCCATGAACCAGTGTAATTTCCCCACTGTGTGGCTTCTTTTCCAAAGGAAGCAGAGGTAAAGCACCCAGAGCTGTTGGAGCTGCCAGATGATATAGAGATCTGCGAAAAAGCAGCAGGGTACGAAAACCTTTGACATGTGCTCCAGCTCATGTTCTTTATGACTGTTAACAGACACATTAAACGTTGATTCTTTGTCCCCAGAGTTAATCTGGACTCTGTCCAGTCAGAAGCCAGTGCCTTATTGAAGCGACTGAATGAGACTGCCAAGAAGGTCTCCAACTCAGTGGAGGAGGTGAAGGAGCAATACGCTGAAGTTCTTGATGTAAGATGATGGTGTCTGCTTTCTCTAGAGATGAGATCAAAACAAGAGAGTTGGAAATGTTGTGGCCAACTGGGTCCATATCCCAAATGCACCATTTCCCCCTTTTCTTTGTTCCAGGGAAGTCGAGAGGCCTGTCAGGCTTTAAGTGACAGGTTCACTGAGATCGATAAGCAGAAGCGTGAGCTGGCCGTCTACTTATGTGAGGATCCCAACCAGCTGTCGCTCGAGGAACTCTTTGGAACCATGAGGACTTTTCGAGGACTTTTCATCAAGGCTCTGAAGGTCAGGGAGGATACTTCTGTTGCTTTTAGGCGTTGTGAGGTCTTTCTCTTGTGTATGGGGATGTTGTCTTTGGATCATGAGTATCATTTTACTGTGAGAAACTGGAAAATGTTAATATGTCCCTGCCCAAATGCTACAAAGACAGACTGCTATGTACATTCTGTACTTGGCAGCGAGTGACATCCCTTCTTTGATGATAACAGGAAAACAAAACCAGAAAAGAGCAGGCAGCCAAAGCAGAAAAGAGAAAGCAGCAGCTGGCAGAGGAAGAGTCCAAGAGACAGAAGGGAGAGAATGGAAAAATAAGTAAGTTAAAGAGTCTTCAGTGCTAAAGAAAGCCCCACCAGGAGGGCATTTGTATGAAGTTAAAGCCCTCTGTTTTTTTTTTTTACCTCTGTCTCCAGTTAAGAAAGGCATCTTGCCACCGAATGATGGCTGCATCATTGACCACCTCCTGGCAGATATCAGGAAAGGTTTCAGCCTCAGAAAGACCAGGCCAAGGTGCGATTCGGAAAGCCGAACTTCTAGTGAAATGCGTAGCGATTCCCACCCACCTGGTAAGGACAAGAGACTGTGGCCCCCATCCGCAGTTCCCAGCTCCGCCCCCGAGCCGCTTACCTGCAAGCCACAACACATCCTGCAGCTTTATCTAGGGCTCTTTTCATTTGCTTTAACGCCACTTAAAGCAACCACTTCTTGTTCAGCTAGCTCCATCGCTTTGCTGCTTTTGTAGGGCTGCAGTAGCTCACGTTCTCATGCAGAGTCTGTACCTGTCGTGCTCACTTCACAAATACCTTCTCATTAAAAATAGTTGTCTAAATGTCTTCCTTCCACATTGGTCCTGTTTACTTCTCCACCGCAGGATCAAGTGTGAAGCCTGCAGACGACGGAGCCGCAGAAGTAATCACCACTTCCGTTCCTACCAAAACCATGACAGAGGATCACCAGGCCACCACAGGCGAGGTGAACGGTCTCATCAGCCCATCAGAAGAGACTCCACCAGTGCCGCAGGATGCCATGCCAGGCGGAGCAGCTGCACCTCCCATCACACACCCAGTGGAGCCAGCCATGACGACACAGGCACCCCTGGGAAGACCTGCATCACTGCAGAAGGCTCAAGACCCAGAGGACCCTCCTGCAGTACCAGCCCTGGATATGACACAAGCTCTGCCTCAGGCTGAAGGGGAACAGCAACCATCTCTCACCACAAATGGCTTCTCAATGGATTCAGCTGAGACCAGCGTCCTTAGCCCATCCTCCCTCTCAGATTCTGACCTTTTAGAGGCCGTGTCAGACAGCACCTCCAGCCTGGTACCAAAGCCTGAGCAACCAGCAGACATTAGTGTGAATGTTCAGATCGAGGAATGTCCTGTACCCGAGACAGATGTGAATGTGACGCAGAGCAGTGAAAGCAATACAACGGGAGATGGGAAAGGTGAAACTAGTAATAAAATAACCCATTTAACAGAGACTGTGGGAGAAAAGAAAGGTGGAGAAGAGCCAGAATCCATTACGACAAGAACACACAGCCAGGATGAGGTTGTGAGTCATGAGCATTCGGACCCTAAAAGCAATGTGACCACACTTAGTGAGGGCATTGAGGGGTATGACGTCCCAGATGGACTGGAACCAGAGGATCTGCCGTCAGTATCTGAAGCAGTGCCTCCCTCCCCAAAGCCCGACCTAAAGAAACAGCAGAGCTTCTTTAAACGAAACAAAAAGAAGAATAACCAAGGTAATCTATTTATTAACTTCAATAAACACTACCTTTGGAATGCTAGCCTCTTGACCTGTCTTAAAGGGAGATCCTTATTTGTTTTGTTTTTATTGCATTTTGCATTTTATATTTTATGTATGGGCTTTTTAAGTATATGTTCCTAAAGTGATTTGCATGATCACATGCATTTTATTAAAGAGTATGGTTGCAGTGTGTAGCAGTTGATTTGCAGATTTTAATACTGAATAGACTTGAAATCTCTGGTCAGTTTGTTTGAATGCTCTGTTCTTCCGTTTTGACTCTCTGACACACAAGGTGGAAAAGGACACACTAAACATAAAAAAGGCTGTGTGTTGCAGTGAGGTAGGTCAAATCGATGGGATGGCAAACTGTAAGCAGGACCATCATCCTAACGAACTCAATCACCGTCGAAGCTTTGTCTGAAATAACACGTCATTTTGTTGATCTAACTGGGATCTGGATTTCATTTGTCTGTGTTGTCCAGCTTTTAACACTCGCTCTCTCTTTAACTCTTTAACTCAGTGGTTCTCAGGCCAAAATCTTAACATTATCTGATGCACGTCTCTTGGTTGTTCTACTTTATATTAAACCTGGGGGACAATACTCCTAACAACACTTACGTTATATAGTGTTTAAGAGGTGCAGTTAACATCAGTGTTCTGATCTCAAACAGCCATGCAGTGTTTGGTGTCATCGTGAAGTCATCGTGGACTGAGTAATCTCATGAAAGCTGTCACTCTTGTCTCCTCCTTCCATATTTTCTTGTCCATTTTCCCAAATCTGCAACTGGGACTGTTTTTAATTGTCTAACAACAAACTCTTGTGTTTCTTGTGAAGTGTACTTTGTTAATCTGACTCTTAAGAAAGCTACATGTGCTGTAAATGTATTAAAAATGTTTTTAGATCTGAGAAGAGCTTTGAACAGAGATGTAGTCATGTTTGCAAGCAAACGATCATGAATAAATTTCTCATGTTGGTGCCAACAGTATTATAATATAAAACTTGAAATATAATAATTTGATATTAAAATATTTTATTTCTATATATTTTGATTTTATCCATTCATTTCAACCTTTTGTTTCCATAGGTGACAGAAAAAGGAGATCCAGAGGAAAAAGAAAATCTTAATTTCTCAGCGGACATCACAACTGGAAGGACTACAGTATATTTTTATTTAGAGACTACATGAATGTCGACTCCTTCAGGTGGATGCAGAAGTCTTCCTTTTGCAATGATTTGTTGTTCCAGAATGAAGAAGAGGAAATGCATTGAAAAGGCTGGGACCTTCGCAGCATGGATGTAAACGTCTCACTTTATGTAAATGATTTGTAGTCTTTGTGTATACAAGTGCTTTTGATTCAAAAAGATAAGTTGAATATGCTTTGTATGTTTTTTGTATAACTGTTGTAATATGCATTGTATGTGTTTTGTTATCATGAGCTTTATTGACCTTTGACACCTTTGGGGAGGAGGCTGCAGTGTGTGGTGCAAGATATTTAATGTAACATCAAATACTGAAGTTGCTTTGAATAATGTCTTAGTTTCTTTCTATATAATTCAAATGGTATCTAACAGGAGAGCATACAATGGATTGCAACTTTTAATGTTAAGTCAATTTTAATAAAAGTAAATTTACTGTTCAGTTGTTCTTATCAGCCTGATCAAACAAATGGCCTGTAATGAGCTGGTATAATACACTTAGGAAAGCTTTATTATGCAAGTTACACACTGTAAAACCTCCAGCACGCTTTAATTAGGACAAGCTCCACTCATATATCCCGGGTACTCCTGTGTGAAGCGTGTTCTGTCGCCTCAAACCGGGCCGAACACGCGCGCGCGCTCCAACCTGTGCGTGTGCTCGCGCGCGTCTGGCTCTGACATCATGGGCTATGAAGTTACAGATATGGCAATGCCACTCTTGGAGACGGTTCAGTCTTCTTGAGGCGGACAGACTAGAGCCACCACCTCCACCAGCACCATGTCGCTAACCTGGTCGGCGAAAGACCACAAAAACACGAACCAAGCCGCCGCGGCCGGGCTGAAGCGATCTCGCAGCGACGTGGGCAACAAAGCGACGGTGGTGCTCGGTGCGCAGTGGGGAGATGAGGGCAAAGGAAAAGTCGTGGATTTGTTGGCGACAGAGGCTGACGTTGTCTGCAGATGTCAGGTAAATGTTCGGATTCGTTGATTTCAGCCAAGCGTCCGGAGGGGCGTGTCCTTGTCTTGTTCTGTTGTGGCTGAATGCCACTTTTACATAGGAATTAATATAAGGTCTCTGTGGAAGCTGTCAGTGTGTAGTGGTGGTCTGGTGGAGAGCAACAGGTGCCCTGAGTGAAAACACTCCTACCTCAGCTGGAAACAGACCTGCATGTGCAGCCCATCTGTGACTACTACTAAGACATACTGAGCATTGATTTATATGATGGATAAGTTAACTGTCATTCAACATATATTTTAGAATATTTTGCAGATAAAATGTCAAATATCATTATCAGTGTAGCGCATGAAGAACAACACACAAGCCTGAATTCAATGTTAATTCTTATACAAACTTGTGAAACTGATGGAAAGTTGCCCTAAATATAAACTGACTCAGAGAGCTGACAACAAAAACAACCTCAGACAGGTCAGCGACTGTCCACTTGCAAAGGAAACATAACACTGTGGTCAGAAATCAGAGGTCACTTCAGCACTGAGACAGACACACTGTGAAACCTGCCAACAGTTGCTGCGTTGTACTTAACTCTGCTCTGACAGGACTGGCACCCTGTGTTCTGGAGGCTTGAGAGCCCCACCCACCGGGCTGGAGCGAGGTCACATTCTCAGGGTGGCTTGATACGTGAGAAGGCCAGGTCTTAGAGCGGAGGATGCATAGGGCCAGCCAAGCCTGTTAAAATAGGTGCTGGAAAAGCTTGGTGAATTGGGAAGAGGGTGGCTCATCACTGTCTCGCCAAAATAAGACAAGACATATGTATGCGGCTGTATCGCCCCAGGTGGTCCTTGGTAAAAACATATTGTATGTGGTATTGTCACCAAAACACTAACAGAAACACATACTCACAGTGTGTACCCCACTTTGATTTACAGGGAGGCAACAATGCAGGACACACAGTGGTAGTGGATGGCAAGGAGTACGACTTCCACCTTCTCCCAAGTGGAATCATCAACCCCAAAGCATATCACTCATTGGTAAAGGCTTTGATCTTTAGTCTGTATTGAGAGAACATCATAAAAGTTTTACTCAGACTGAGTGTATCAACTCTTCTTCTGCTCTTGTAGGCAATGGAGTGGTCATACATCTACCTGGCCTGTTCGAGGAAGGAGACAAAAATGACAAAAAAGGTATTTTATTAAAAAAAATATATATATATACTACGCACAATATATGATGCACTAATGAAACCTTAGATTAGTGTGTCCTCACACAGATGTGTTCTCTCTGACCAGGTCTGAAAGGCTGGGAGAAGAGGCTCATCGTCTCAGACAGAGCTCACATTGGTTTGTACAGTTATGCAGTTGTTTATAGAGATTTGCTTCAGTCATGTGCAGCCTGTGTAAATCATGTACTTTTAAGTGTGCAAAGGTTGTGTTTCTTTGATTTGTTTGCTGTCTCTCTCCACAGTGTTTGATTTCCACCAGGTTGTCGATGGCTTGCAGGAAACTGAAAGACAAGCACAAGAAGGAAAGAAGTAAGGCTAGATAAGGTGACAGGGTTCACAATGAGCAACATCACCAACCAGCTTTTGCCAAAAATAATAAACCTTCTGTTTCATATTGGCAGCATTGGGACAACCAAGAAGGGCATTGGACCTGCTTATTCTAGCAAAGCATCTCGCACTGGCCTGCGTGTCTGTGACCTCCTGGGCGACTTTAAGGACTTCTCCACCAGGTACAGATGACAGGAAAATGGTAAATAAGGTTGTAATGATGTGATATGACTCATAGCTTCATTTCCTTCCAGATTCAAGAACCTGGTTCACCAGTACCAGTCCATGTATCCATCCTTGACAGTTGATGTCGAGGACCAACTGAAAAAACTGAAGGTAGTTACTCACTGTAGAAATGAACAAAGTGATGGTTTATCATCATTGATCCTCCAACATTAAACATCATGTTTCTGTTGTTGTCAGGAATATGCTGAGAGATTGCGGCCAATGGTGAGAGACGGGGTCTATTACATGTACGAAGCTCTTCATGGACCTCCAAAGAAAATTCTGGTTGAAGGGGCCAATGCTGCTCTGCTTGACATTGACTTTGGTAGGACCAGCGGTGTTCTTTCTGAAACATGCATGTGCTTTAATGGATCTAGGAAAGACTCTGTGCTATAGTAACACATTTTTTTTCTCTTCAGGCACATATCCTTTTGTGACCTCATCAAACTGCACTGTAGGCGGGGCATGCACAGGTCTTGGCATCCCTCCTCTGAATATTGGTGACGTGTTTGGTGTAGCAAAGGCTTACACCACCAGGGTGGGAATTGGAGCGTTCCCCACAGAACAACTCAATGTAAGTGCTCAGTGTTACTTGAGTAAATTACAGGGAGTATTAACATGTGTAAGCCACATGCCGTCACATGTCTTCTCTGCTTCACTGCCGGTCTTATTGTATGGAGGAGGGACACATGGCTTGTTATGTAACTCACTGACACTGAGCTGGACACGTACAGTTTGTGATAATGGGCCTGACACACAGACAGCAGGGCCGGGGAGGGTTTGTGTTTGCTGGCCGAGTGCAGCTGTCAAATTTTGTGAGAGACGGGTTCAAACACTCTTTACCTCTTATGCAGGTCACATGTTCACAGGGATAAATTTAGGGCCAGAGCCTGGGTTCAGGATATATTTACTGTGTGTGCAGGGGTTATGTTACTTGTCACGAGAACTGACCATAGTAGAGACATAGATCAAAATGTCAAAACTCTATCTCCCAGATCATGTGATGTTTTATTGTACTCAAATGTTTATATAATTATTATATAATAAGTATATTTGGGGATTCTTATAGGGTTTATTAAAGGTCTGACATCACTTTAATTTCATGAATTATAATTAAACAGGTAAAAATGGGTTTTTCATATCTTTTTAGGCAGTAGGAGAGCTGCTGCAGACGAGAGGTCATGAGGTCGGTGTAACCACAGGAAGGAAGCGACGTTGCGGCTGGTTGGATCTTGTCATTGTCAGATATGCTCATATGATTAATGGCTTCACAGCGTGAGTGCACAAAAATCATAAGGTGTTTTGTGGTTGTTGTGTTTTTTTGTTAACACTGGGGCACATTTACATTACAAACTTTTTTTTCTTGCACCACCAGAGAATGAGAAATTATATATTATGCAGTTGACCAGTGACAATGATACAGTACTCTCCTTGCAGCATTGCTTTGACAAAACTTGACATTCTGGATGTGCTGGATGAAATTAAAGTTGGAGTTGCCTATAAACTCAACGGAAAAAGAATTCCTCATTTCCCAGGTAATTTAAGAGAAGAAGCATGTAGAGAAAAACTCACAGATCCATATACCTCATTTGATTACAGTGGAAGTAACTGTAATTTAATGACTGATTTCTTATAATTATAGCCAACATGGATGTTTTGCAAAAAGTGGAAGTTGAGTATGAGACTTTCCCTGGATGGAAAACGGACACTTCTGCAGCCAGGAAGTGGAGCGACCTTCCAACCAAGGCACAGAACTACATCCGCTTCATTGAGAACCACATTGGAGTTCCCAGTATGTTTCACACAAAACACCAACAAATGCAAAACAGCTGTTGTCAGAACTTGGCCCTGAAGGCCTCCAAACCAAATAAACAGTAGTTTAGAAATTGCACATTAGTGGTGCTGTCTCACTCAAAAAATACCCTTAGTTGTGACTTTTCTAATCTTTCTCTCTTTCTTTCTCTCTCTTTAGTCAAGTGGGTCGGTGTTGGAAAGTCCAGAGAGTGCATGATCCAGATGTTCTAAAGAGAAACCTTTACCTCCCCTTGATGGTTACACAATGTGGCAGGAGTGGCATATTTTCATCATCTAAAATTATTTCCTCCTCATTAGTTAATAAACAAAACATTTAACAGTGTTGGCTATGTTTGTTTTGTTGTTGGAGCCCAAAACTTTTGTTCTTTTATTGATACAATTATTAGATTTAATTTTACCACCAGTGTCAATTTGTAACTGTGTCACCAATAAACCAGCACATGTGTTTTCAAATAAAAGTCAATAAATCCACAGTTGGCACTCTGCAGCTCATTAATCAGTGTTTTGATTTCTGGAGCTCAGCTTATCTGCAAACTAAACATGATCAGTTAAAGCAAGTCCATAAATCACACACCAAGAAGTTTAATCATAAGAAAAAAAAATCTCATATATCCACGAATTTATTCAAAAATCAATATGATCTGAAAATGAAGGCTTCACTTTTCTGGCTAGTCTATCTACTGAACAGTGGGACTAAAATTCAAAAATTCGGTAATAACCACAGTCCGTGAAAGCAGCATAAACGGTGGACGAATTTTAATGGAGAGCCAAGCGTCACAGCAGCGCGGTTGTCTGGTTGGTTATGAGATTTCACGTGACAATAAAGAATGTGTGTGATTGGCTGGCTGTTATCTCGCTCACTTTTTTCCCGCAACAAACAAGTGTGTGGAAGCCCGTCGGTCGGCCGCTGAGTCCGTGGCTCGACTTTTATAGCTGCTAAAATGCCGAAAAGAGCGTGTCCGTTTCCAGAAACCTTCTCTTCTCAGTACAAAATCCACGTCGGGCAACAGGAATTGAATAATTATGGCGTGTTTGGGAACAAATACAGGCAGGAAATCTACGGTAAGTGCTTGTTAGCGGACGTGTTAGCGCTGCGCTGAGAAGTTAGCTGCGCCTGTACAGACTGTTTGTTGGCGCTGTGCAGCGACTGAGTAGTGACTGAAATACGTCCTCAAAGCTGAAGCATTAGTCCGTTTTAATGTTGTCTTTATACGTCAACTCGGCCTGTACTGTTCATGTCAGTATTTTGGTGTGTAGCTCTTGAACACGTTAAGTACGACAACTGTTGAACGAGATATTCACGGTCTACTTGCCGTTTCTGCCTAATGGCCTCTGGACTAATACAATAGCACAATCAGTGTGGCTTTAATGTGGCGGAAACAACAGCCTCCTCGGTGGCCCGGGGCGGTCAGCTGCAGCTCAGTTAGTCACATGTCATTTCACTCACTAGTGGCTCTGTTTTCCCCACAGAAAAGACAAAGAACTTGCTCTTCAACGGTGCCAAGGCTGTGATGGGAAAAATATGGACTGGAGAGGAGAAGTGCACAGACCCACGGCCACCTGGACAAGCTGAGACACCTGCATGCAGCCAGACACTGCTGAGGGGGCAGACACTGATTGGACACGATGGGAGACTGACAAAGGCAAATGCTGGTCCAGGTGAGGCTGGAGTGAGGGGCAGATGAAAGGATGGATACACACAGTCCCAAAACAACAACACTTGACGACAACATGGGAGATAGCTCTGATTTGTCAAACATCACATCATCTGTTCATAACCCTCTAGTTACACTGCATGAGACTGTTTCAGCAGCTAATACTGTCGACCATCCATCCATCTATTTCCCAGAATATGTCTCCCATAAGCCTTGGTGATGGACACACGCCCTCTAACCTCCACACCCACATTGTAGACCTCATTGGGTGGGGTCCACAGTTTGTTAGCTCTTTTCCCCTGTGTGGTTCTGCCTCAGCTCAGCTTAGAATTTTGAGTTGTGAATAGTCCCAGATACCTGATACTTTTTTCTTCCCATCATCCTCACTGAACTTCCATGTCAGCTGAGATGATGGTAAAAGATGCAATGAAAACACTGCAGACAACTGATTGGTCAGAGAGAATCACCACTCTTGTGTCATCATTTTATGAGAGGGGTCATGCTGAACACTTTTTTAAAACAGTAAACTAACTCTACTCCACTACCATACAGGATACTGAGAGATATCTGTTATTGTGCTGTACCTCCAGAACTGCACTTTGATCAGCTGAGGAGGTGCACACGTTTCCTCTTTGCCCTTAGACAGCCTTCCTGTGTGTGTTGTGATGAAAATGATCACAATCTGCAGTTAGAAAAACCAGTCACTGAAGCAGAAAAACATCTGGCAGAGAAGAGACTGACAGTAAACAAAGTAGACATGTGAAAACAGTGACGTCTACTGATGGAAGTGGAGTAGTGAAGCGACTGGGCTTGATGACTACATGTAATGAACAGCATGTCCTCCTGAGTATATTATAACCTGTGAAAATATTTAATGAACCAAGTCCAGTAAATGTTGTACTTGGCCACAGATCTCTGGGTGGGTGGGCAAATAAGACATTCATATAAAGAATATTTCACCAAGCCTGGGATTAGAGTTGCTAACATTTACAAACTTTTTCTTTATTCAAGTCCATGTCATATATTTACTAGTAACTGGGTAAATTCTCATTTTTTACGTCTGTCAGTAGAACACACATGGCCAGATGTAGACTCACTGGTTGCAGTCATTTCCTTTTGTCTGCACTGGGCATGGTGGACATCCGTCCTGAAGGAAACATAAACATGTGCCTGCATATCACGTATGGGTTTTTACTTTCAAAAGTGATGGAAACAAATTTCTGGTTGATATTAGAGTGAATGACTGTGCTCCAAGTCCAAAAGCAAACCGGCTTAGTTGAGTTTATAATATTCACCAGCAGGTGTCAGGGTTGTCACAGCATTGGTTACTTTTTCAGCTCATCCAGTGTGTTGTATGGATGTGTCTCTGTGTGTAGGTGCACCAGTGGCTCCCACAGGCTGCTGTGTGTGTCAAAAGAGCCAGGGGTCCAAGACACAATGCTCCCAATGTGACCGTCCAGCATGTTCCTCCTGCACCCGCCAGTGCTCAAGCTGCTCCAGCCACTGCTGCTCTGTGTGCACCATCATAGAGTGAGTTACCTTTCACTGCTTCATCACTCCTTTTCCCAAAGTGCCTCAGCATTGACGGAGCTTAAAAGCAGTTTCTATGTCATATAAAGGTCAAAGTAGCTAAAAAAAAAAAAAAAAAAAAAAAGAAAGAGAGAAAGCATGCCCCCAAATTTTCACCTCCTCTGTGCATGAATGTGTCACTCATTTAAATTAATTACCTTGCAGTTAATGCAGGCAGGAAATATTGGCCTTAAAATCATTGCAGTGCATCTTTAGCTGGAATCAGTGCTGTTTTTTGTGTTTTGTTCTTCTTGTTTGTTTGAACAAGCAACAGTTTCAAGGTTCCATTAGATTCCTTTGCAGCAGAGAGACAGTGCAAGCAGAGGTTAATTGGGTGTCAGATGGAAAAACACTCTGTTTGGCATTAAAGAATTGTTTATATAACACAAGCTGTTCTTCATCTGTTCGGTGAAAGGCACTTCTCTTGTGCAGTGCTGCAGGTATTTGTTGTTCATCAATGACACTGGACCCCAAAAAATTGAAGTTTATTTTAAATGAGATACTTGAAAATAATCAATAAGACAGGACATAACCATGAACCCACTAAACCCTGAAACTTGTTGGTTCATTATCAGTGTTTGGCTGGATGTGAGTTGCAGGGTTTTAAATCAGAATTTGCTGGAAGGTTAGACAAGAACAAAAAGCGATGGAAGCAGAAAGCACCACAGCTGCTCATTCATCTTTGAGTATGAAGAAGCAAACTACCCACGTCCTTCAAGCCTGCAGAGTCATCAACACTTCAAAGGTTTAGGGCTGGGCTAAGTACTGTTTGTGGGGCCCAGTGATTTATTATCATAGCAAGTTTTGCATCGGTGCAAAATTATTAACTTTTTTCCAAATTGGTTTCCTTTTGTACATCATGTTTTTCACCAGTAGCTCTAGTGTCTCCTTCTATCTAAGTGCCATTAAGCAGGAAACCCAGGGTGTGAGTGTGAAGTCCTGTCAGACTGTGAGGTCGTTGAAGATTTTCTGTACAGTTAATCTAATGAATATTTTGTTTGTTCAACAGTTACAGCGGGCGATATGACGAAGTGCTGTGCTGCAGCTGCTCAGCGTAAAGGACGACCAAAGGAGGGACCATGAGTTTAAGCTTGAACATACTGTGTATGTAGTTGCCTGACATGATATTACTAAGACTGCATTTTATACCTGTGATTGTCCTTTTATATGATCTCAATGTCTTCTTGTACATATGTGTTTCAAAAGTAACTGAAATAAACTTGAATGATTTTTGTACTCAGTTAAACGTTGAGACGTGGTCATTTATACATTTGAGTCATTGAAGGGACACACTGGTGTAATCATTTACTACTACAATACAGCCTAAAACTTACAATTAACCAGTTTACCGGTCAGAGGTTACAGGGCTGCCGGTGCATCAGCAGATGGCAGCACACCTCAATGTTCCTGGCTGACTGCACCACATTCAGGGTGAGACACTGTGTTGTCTCAGCGGATGAGCAAATTTATCTCACCATGCTAAAGAGGTGCATTTTCAACTCTTTATTATTTCAAGTATGAGAGTTTTGTCTCAGCTCGGCAATGATAATGAAATTCCAACACAGGCTGTCTGTCCCGACCTTGAGAATGTGCTATCAAATCTATTTATTAAAACAAGACCATCCAGAGGTTGAGCAGCACCACAGGCTTCTGCAGCACACTATTTGGCTACAATTAACCCCCGCTGGACACGACCTTGAGGCGCAGTCTTCACCTTCTCCCGGCTGCAGCCTGTCATTGATGACGACTGGGTTCGGGGTCAGGTATTGTACAGTGTGAGTAATTGTTCTTGGTGGCAGAAGTCCTCAGCACTGCTATAGAGATCAATCACATGGTATGGTGTTAGAGATATTAGTTTGGATGAGTGCACTTCCTGGAGCTTATTGCAAATGTGCCTATGAGCTGTTGAGTCACATCCCCTGCTCAGCGGGCCAGTTGTGGCTCTGGTCTTTGGGGAGCTCTGCAGTTGGTGTCCGAGGGCACCACTTGATTTCTGGCTGAGTGAGCAGACAGCTGCTGGCGAGCAAGGCGTCAAGTTGTCTGCACATTTCTTGATAAGGCATTAAGGAGAGGTGAACAGAAAACACTCAGAGGGGAGACATTTGTTTAAAAATGCCATTTTGTTTTGTTTTGTTTTTTGGAAATTATTGATTTACTTATAAAATCCAGTATGAATGTCCATAATTATAAACCTGCTGGATGCATTCAGAGCAACCTAGCTGTAAAGAAAACAAAACAAAAGAGCTGAGCTGAGTAAGAGTCAGGCTGATCAACAGGACAGAGATCTGCAACAGATTTATTGGGGAAAATCTGTATTTAGTTTAATGCCAAATATTTTCTGTTTCCTGCCTCTCAAATATCCGAATTTATGAGTATTCCTGTTGATGATCTTTATAACTGAATATTTCTGTTGAAACAAAAACACATCTTTAGAGATGTCACTCCAGGCTCCTGGAGCTGCTGACTGGCAGTTGTATTACTTGTGCAGTCTTCTTTGAGCTGATATGATTTTAAAGATAATCAACAGATGAACTGACAATGAAAATGTGAGGACACTGAGATGGATTATTAAAACAACAACTCCCTGAGATACAGAAGTACCATCAGTGAGTCTTTATTTCCCTGGATCTTTCTTTTAAATATGTCAAATCAACAAGTCCAGCCCCACAACACATGACATACACGTGTGTACAGTTTGATATTTTCTTTCCCTGTGAGTCATCATTGCATCAGACCTCAATTTAGTGTTCTTTGGTAGAAGAAGAAAGATCATTTAATGTATGGGTATGAATCATCCCCCCTCTCATCAGTCAAACCAAGGCTATTGGCTCAGTGCTTAGAGCAGCTAATACTGGTGATGATGTGTCTTGATGTTCTCCAAAGCCTGAAAAATTAGGAGGAAAAACCATTTTCAAGTAGAGATGGTGGATCTCTGCCAAGGCCAATGTCAAACAACATCACCAGACTTCAGAGAAGAGAAAGAGTCAGAGAGAGAGAGAGAGAGAGAGAGAGAGAATCAAGTTCCCAGTAAATGGTCCACATCTGCCCCAAAGTGTGCGGGGCTCTTCTCTGGCTCCTGCTCCATCCCTCCACCAAGTTCAGGGCAGATCAGTTCATCTGGTTTTGTGTAATCCTTCTGACAAATGAACACACTCAATACAGGACAATTATGAGTCTTCACCCAGAGTGATGCAGATGCTTTACCTCCTTTTCTCCCTCTCTTCTCTCTGTTAATAATGCTGTGATGTGTTCATGAACCCCCACCTCAGGAGAATGCAGCTGCCTTGGTTTTTTCAGCACATCCCCATCCATGACACCCAGAAAGACAAAGGTCACGGTGTACTTTCTCTCAATGCCCCTCCCATCCACCTCACCCCACCCCGCCCTACGAATTGCCCTCATCTTTTCTTTTGGTACATGTATGGCTGGGTGTCTGCGAGGAGGGGTGGGGGGTGGGGGGTACATAATCACCCACAGTGCTCCAGACAGGACCAAATGCAGTCGGCCAGCGGGAGCACGTGGCTTTGTCTTTCACCCATTCTTTTGGGGACCAGCTGTGGACTGAGCGTGGCGAGCGTCAAAACCCAGTGATGCTGCTGCTATAAATATGCGTCAACGAGTGTGAGTAAGTGACAGCTGTACAGTGGACCAAGGACACACTGTCTTGGCACTGTCAGGGCGAGCCACTCCAAAAAAGGCAAACCCAGTATGAGAGCACTAGTTGATATGTATTCATGCACTCAGAGCGATTGATATCTGCTACACACACTTCACATTTGGATTTTCAGCTACTTGAAATGTAGGTGTCTGACACTGTGTCAATAATGGTCACTCACTGAGATTATTATTATTATCATTATTATTATTATTTCACACTCCAGACTATTCAATTATTCCCTGGGACTTAAATTATTATTGTTTATTCTTGGGAGCAGCGTGATTTTCTGAAAGTCAAAAGAGTGGCTCCTCCAAAATTAAGTGGATGATAACCATATGCATGTGTGTTAATATGGAGAGAGAGAAAGAAAACTACCCGTGTGTGTGTGTTGTCTGTACACAAGTGCATGTGTGACTGTGTTTGTGTGCCCTTTTCAAGTGTGACCACCTGTCTTTTGTTAAGAAATAAATAAATAAACACAGGCCACACCAGCTGTCCCTGGCAGTCCGTCCCTTCAGAGGTCAAGGGCTCCCACCGCTGGCCTTGTTGAGGTGGTGGACACTTACAACTTTCCTCTCAACTTCTCTCAAGTACCTCTAAACACACACACACAGACACACACAATCACTCACAGCCAAATGAGCCAGGCTTTGAGCCTCGGAGAGGAATGTTTTATTACACCATCGAGTTACACTGCACATATCCCAGCTCGTCACCCTGCAGCTAAGCCCTATCACATGGCCCCTACTTTCCATGTGAAGGTTTTGGTCCATAGGAAACACACACACACACGCACACCAGGCAGTCTAAGCCCTGGATCCTGTTAGGCAGATGTGAGGTGCTGGTGCCAGTGAGCGCTCTGAGGCCTGCTGCTGTGGATGTTTACAGTGTGAGGTGGCCGCGGCATTGCAGAGGGCCCTTATTTACCGTGGGCTGGCTGGGGCTGTTCAGGGTGTTTATGAATGATCTTGGGAGGACATTGTTTTCTTTATGTTGTAGCTGCCTGGCTAGCGCCGCTGTGTCGTCTGTTTGTGCATAAAGTACGTGCTGGGGAGCTGGGCCAGACAATAGACTGGCTGAACTACTACCCACGCACACAATAGAGTGGTGGGATGAGGGCGAGGTTTGGGGCCGTGGTTTGGGGGGCTGCGGGGGTGGAGGTAGGATAGATGGGGGGGCAGGGGCAGTTGGATGCGACCCATGTCTATATGGTGTTCCCAGAATGGGTGAGCAGGGATTGGGGGGAGGGCGGTGGGAACCCGAGCACATCCCCATTGGGATCACGTCGCCGAGCAGCTGGATTTCTTTCATCGTGCAGCAGGGAAATAATTAAAAGTTCTCGCCATTGAAAATGTCCAGTGAATTGGCATGAAGTCTCAGTTAGACACACTCCCACACTCACACACACACTCGGTATGTAATTGTTGATGTAGAAAAAGATGCATGTGTAGACAGGTTTATTGAAGCCAGCATCAGTGATAATGACATGACAGATTCAGCTGGTTTTGTTATCCCAGGTTTATCTCCTCTGGAGAGTATTGGCAACAGGTCAGGAACAATGGGGGCCTGTCTTGAAAGTGCTCCGTCCTTGAGCTCAGTTTATGGTTTCAGAGGGATCGGGTCTGTAAGACCAGCAGTATTATCACATTCTGTTGTCTCTGTACACATTGCAATTCTGCCCACACACTCTGTCTGTCTGATTGTTGCTGCTGTGTGTCAGACTCTTCTATAATACTCTCAGGCTGTTCTCCTCTATGATGATGATGTGTGTCTGATATTGACATATGACCTAAAAATAATCTACTGGGGTGTAAAAGTAGTGTGACAGTGTGTGTGGTGCTGGGGGGCGGGGGGTTGGGTGTAAATGAATGAAACACACAAAAAGAAAGTTGTTCCATTTAATTCTATGCATAATCTTAATAAAGACCTAAATCAAGATTGTCACATTTCCACAGCACACACACACAAGCACACTCCAAAAGCGCAAACAAAGAAAATGCACATACAGTTATAGATCAAAGTAAATTGCCTCAATATCTAAGCAATGTCAATTCTGCATAAAGATTGTCCTCTAATCTCTACACCACTAACACTGAAGCAATTGATTACTATAAAATATACCTTTCTTATTAAAAAATTATATTAAATTCTAATGGCACTTCTACAAATTCTATTAAAAAGATTTTCGTTTTGACATTTAGAAGCTTTTTTCTTTTCTTTTTTTTTTTTAAACCAAATTGAAACGGAGACAGTCAAATGTTGCACAAGAAGCAAACGCAATAATAAATATTTCTCATGATTATACACAATTTCACAGTTGTAACCTGCAGAGGACAAAATTCCAGTATCAGTATATAAGTCAGTTTTAGACTTAAAAAAAAAAGATCATACAGCATGAGTTAGGCAAACGTAGCCCTCGGTCAAGAGAAGCACTGTTTCCATAGAAGTCAACAATCAAAATCTCAGTGTTTCACATTCAACAGTGACATTAACTGAGGAACAGACTGTTAGTTCCCAGTAGCGCTGGCTACTAAAAGCCAAAACACAAAAATGCTTGCCTTCAGGTTAACACATCCAAAAACAGATTGAGTCACAAACAAAACAAAGAGAAATGGTCAAAAATAAATCTCAGAATGCCGATGTAATCTCTTGCAAAGCAGCAAAATGAATTCAATGGACTTCAAACTTTTAGTTTGTCTGGTTTGACATTTTTGATATGATAGGAAAAAAAAAACAGGAACAACAGCTGTGAAGTGTTTCACATCAGTGGGCCACTGTTGCTGTGACATGAACTTTGACACCGCAGTCAAGGGCAAAAATGTACAATATAGAAAAAGGCCTTCTCCAGATGCAACACCTATTCGTGTGTCTACAAGGCACATTTGGTGATCATCCTGGAGGTATAAATAAAGACTGCAAACAATAAAAAGAAAGAAATTCTTTACATATCATTAGTTTGTTTGTCTGTCTACCTCTGTACACATGTACATTAGAGAATCAAGAGATTTTAACTTGCACCACATATGAAATATTCCTTTAAAAAAAACTGAAACAGACAAAATCTACATTCCTGTGGGTTCGGATTGAAATATACATTATTAACACTACACGACATCTATGTCTCTGAAATATAGCTATTGTTCTGATGACTAACGACGTGATTAACCTGTCATGTGAACAACAGGAGTGTTGTGCAAGTAAACAGGAAGCCAAAGCACATTCCCTGAAAAAAAATTACAAGCAAACCTTGATCATTGAAGCTCCACTGCTGACTGCAGGTCAGGGAGGAGAATGAAAATCAGATTGCACGTAATTCTGTGAGAAACGCTTTGATTCCGTCTTGACTTGGGCTTTCTCCGCTTAGAAATGCTGACAACCCGCTGCAAAACGCTGAGAAATCACAGAGAGAACTCATTTCTGAGTCCTTAGAAGAAGTCTTGATTAACAGAAAAAGAAAACAACACCTCGGGGGTGTTTGTGCTGAAATGCACAGGTAGTCAGCACCTACATCTGACCTCCACTGTCACAGTTGCCAGATACTTTTCCGTGTCAATCTCAACGATCTTTTCCTCGGTCTAGCACTTTGAAAACAATACTCTGATATTCTCCTGATGGATGTGCAATCAAATCACCGTGGTACTCCTCCATGCAGAGGAACAATGAAGCATTTATCTACTGCATGCTGGGATGTGGAGGGCTGTTCTTTGATGCCTCCAGACAATACACCTGTTTACAGTCTCCCTGGTCTCCCTTTGCTAAATACATTTCTCACATTCCAAGGGCTCCATTCAATACAGAAAAGTGCAAAGAGAGACTTGCGCTGGCTTTTCTCCCCACAGCTAGGAGAGAGACACACAATGATCCCTTGAGAACTACCTGGGACCTGGCGATGGGTGGGGGGTGTAGGGGAGGGGACAATGCCTGTATTGTCTCAGTTCTATAGGTAGCCAATGCCGTATCAGTGTGGCTGTGCTTGTGAACAACTGTTTCCTGTGGCAGAACAGCGGAGCGGTATCAACCGTGCCGATTTGTAGTGAGGCGGAGTCCAATCAAGCCGTGAATATGGAAAAGGGACCAAACTCCCCCGGGGAAGACGTGACACTTTAAGAGACTGCAGCCTTAATAAGACACCTGACTCTACTCTCTCTCTCTCTCTCTCCCCACCTTACGTGTGTTGTAACACGGAAAAACAAACAGTTTGATAAATAGAATATATATTTACATTAAATATACAAATTGTAAGAAATAGCAGCCTAGACAATAGTGTTGAAACTATATGCATGCTAAAAACAAGTGCTTCTCTATGTTCCATGTGACAAATCTCTCGCAGAGGTTTCTACATGTTATATTAAAATACAGTTACAGTAACTTGATTTGCACAGAGAAAAATAAACAGACAGCCCCAATACCAGTTAATGAGTACCAAACTGCTAGGCAAGACGCGATGTCTTTCAAGCTTATAGAAATAAGGACTACACCTACAATAAACCCTGAACCAAGTCAAAACTAATAAATAAATTCTGATCAAGTCTTCTCAGGACAGATTAGACAAACATCATGAACTTTTAGTGCTACGCCCCCTGTTAAGAATTCATACAGCCTCTAAGTGAACAGACAAGAAGAAAACCCATGTCCCTTGCCCAGAGATTCTTCCAAGGACTTCACCCTCACCAAAGGCTCCAGCTCCATCAGTAGTAACTTACACACGTACAGTAACAAGACACAACAATGTGGAAAAGTTCATCCTAAAGAAAGAAAAGTCAGTAGATTCGGCTGAATGGCACAGCTTTGATGAACATAACAGCGCTGACAACAGTTCCCCGACAAAGCACTGAACATCCATCTGTCTTCCCTCTGCACCCCCACACCACCCCCCTTCCCCTGGCTGCTGAGGGTTCATCTTCAACACCATGTCAGTGTAGCCTTAATGCCATACCAGGAAATAACAAGGTAATTCACTGTTAACTGCTTCCTTTTAAACCCCAAACGAGTCAGTGAACATTTAATTGATTTGTATACTTTTATTACATTCTTGTAATTGACTTTATTAAGGACACTGGTGGATCAGTTGGCGTTCATTACCTTTGTTATCACCTGGTATGTGGAGTGTAATGCAGATTTCGAGATTTAGGAAAAAAAGGCCTTAAAAGCCACTGAAGTGGGCAAGAAGGCATAGCAGTATATTTCATTCTTGTTTTGAGTAAGTACACTAGGTGAAGTGTAGAGGACTTCAGTAGGCACCAGTGTTACAGGCATTAGCTTTAACTACTTTCCATCCCTCCTCTGATTATACAACTTGTTTTGAAGTAGCAATTACAAGGCCGTTTCATCGATGTACGCTCGCTCACATTAGCAACTAAAGAGCTGGTAACTCTCTCCCCAAGGCAAAAAAAAAGAAGAAAGAAATGTGATGATATAATGGTCTGCTTGTCTCTCGTTATAAACAACATAAAACTCTAACCAGGTTCATTTCAATCAAACAGAGAAAAATATTCTACTTCAGTGAAAAAAATAATCATCATACTTCCAGTAGTCAAACTTCATTAGTTTTGCTGCCTTATGATAGTTTACTTTGTTAAGGACTAAACAAATCCCGAATAATAAATAATAACAATAACGTAGGAGTTAAAAAAAAAAAAAAAAATCATATATTGCTACTCACGGACGGTTCTGATCTCCCATGTGCACAAAGTCTCACCTACTCTGACGATTGTATTAACATATGTTAGGATTAGCCATCACCCATTCACCCAGAGGGTATGAACATGGATGCTTTCATCAAATATACTCCTCAAATAAACTCAACGACAGATTGACACAAACAGGACAAGAAACAAACAAGTGCATCATCTGATTTGTTCACCTTCGCCAACACAGATCCAGCTTGATTTTCACAGCACCCATGTTAATCTTGAAAGCCTGTGCACCTTCGACTGTCTGCCTCTGACCAGCATTTAACCCTCTGACTCAGTCCAGCACAGAGAACAGATCCAGTCTTAAAGTTGCTACATCTTTAACTCGAGAAATGCCACATGGGGTGGAATCCAAAAAGATATGTCTCCGACAGACTGCTGACGTGTGTACACCAACGGGGAAAAAAAACTGTTCAGTGATAGATTTCAGTGTATGAAAGGACATTCTGTCTCATGTCATGGCGCTGGTGAGAGGTGTTTTATCCAATGGCGAGAGTCTTGACAAGGCCACAGTGAAACTTCCTGATGTGGCGGTACAGGTCCCCAGACTGGGTGAAGCGCCGTTCACACCACTTACAGGCATGAGGCTTCTCACGTGTGTGAACCACAGCGTGCCGACTCAAGTTATGGGAGTACTGGAAGCTCTTGCCACACTGGCCACAGGTGTATGGCTTCTCGCCAGAGTGTGTGCGCTCATGGCGCTTAAGGGTATACATGCAGGAGAAGGTCTTGTTGCACTGCAAGCAGGTGGGGACCGAGCCGTCGGGGGACAGCTTGGAGCGGGCGCCTTCCTTTTCACGGAAGTGTGAGCTGAGGTGCAGTTGCAGCACGTGGGGGCTGGGGAAGACTTTACTGCAGAGGGGGCACACACACACCTGTTGCCCCGGGGGCAGGAGCACCCCGCTGGAAGTGGAGATGTCTGAGGAGGCCAAGTCGTCCTCCTCCTCCTCCTCGCTGTCCCCCAGCAGCCTACCCCTCCTCTCCTCTAGCTCCCTGCCTGGGGCGCCCTCCCTCCCTCTGCAGGCCTCCCCCTCCTCGTCCATCAGGTCCTCCTCCTGGGAGAGCAGGGCGGCTGTGGAGCCGTTGTTGCCTGGGAAGAGGGCAGCGAACCCTGTCACCACTGAGCTCCTGGCACTATTCCCAAAGCGCTGGCTCTCAGGGCTCGTCGGCTCACTGTCCTCCTGCTCTGACAGCAAGTCGTGTTCGTCTTTAACAAGTGGCTCAATGCCCTGCTGCTGGCTGTCGAGGGCCAGCTGTCCCGAGACGTAGGAGGGGTGTAAGGGATCTCTGCTAGACAGAGGCTTGAAAGACAAATCCAGTGCACAGTCCATGTCATCTGAAGCCCAGGACCTCTGGGACAGCGATACGGTGGAACTACTGACATCAGCTTTTGTTTTTCCAGCTGTTTGGACGCAGGGCTCGGCCTCTGCTGACACATAATTGACACTTACAAGGTCCGGGGACCTGCCAGAGTGACCGTTTGCCTTCTGCCTGCTCCGTGCAGACCTATCACAATCTGTGACAGCCAGCCTGACTTCGCTCTTGTCCATGTCAAACTCTTCTGCCGGGGGGGCCCTGTGAAGCCCCTGAGACGGTGTCTGGGGCTGTCGCCGGATGAGCTGCTTACTGTGCAGCTCGCCATCTGAGGAATTTTCCCTGTCCAGACAGCTCAGTCCCAAACCCTCACCCATCCTTTCATCCAGGGAGGAAAGTTCCTTATCCTTCAGTTTGCCTTTACACACTTTCACTATGTCATACATGTGGAGGTAACTGGCTGCTGCCAGGACGTCTTCCACCGGCAGAGTGCTGAATTCCAACTTCCCCTCATACATAAATTCAAGGAGCAGACTGAAAGCAGGGGCTGTCACAATGTCACTGTTGAGATGCACAACGTCCCTTTTGTCTAGCTGGTCCCTGTAGAAGAGATGGAAGTACATGCTGCAGGAGGCCAGCACGGCTCTGTGCGCTTTGAATCGAGCCTCCCCGACAAGAACAGTGCAGTCACAGAGGAAACCTTGGTGACGCTGCTGACTCAGACACTGCAGCAACTGGCGGCTATGGTCTGGGAACTCCATTCTTCCTTCATAACCTGATGAAAAACAGGAAAAACAGGATAGTGGGTGAGCGAAATGGAGGACACGGCCGAGCTGCTGTCGCATGCCAGAGGCAAACAGCGAGGTGGCCGGGAACAGAGAATGTGAGAAATCATAACTTCAGCTCAAATAACGCAAACCATTACAAAGTGTCAGCAAACACACATGACCTTCCACCCGCCGCGCGTCTGCACACAAGTTCATTAAATCATAGCTCATGTCCAAACTTCATTCAGATAAGGCTTCAAGTGCTCTAACAGCCTCTCTCTGCGACTTTATCCAACTTGAGAGCAGAGACCCTACAGTGATGCAGGACACGCTACGCTGCGCTCACCCACCCATGTTTCACGGTGTAAACGGATCCACGGATCCTGGCGCTCCGGGGTCCAGTGGGGTCGGCGGCGGTCAGCCCGGGGCTTACAGGCAGGCTACTTCTTGCGCTCCCCGAAATTCTAAGCGAATGGCGACGCGCCGGTGCGTTTCCAAACGCACACACAACAGAGGTGTTTACAGAACAAGCAAGTGTGGCTGGGAATGATAGCACTCGTCCATCGGGGAGGGAGGCTGGCGTGAAAAAATAAGAGCAGAGCGGAGTGAGTAAACTGCTGCTCTGTTTGCTAATTACACTGCAAGCTGTGGAGTCAGCTGCTCTGACATCACCGCAATGGAAACGCTACCTCCAGCTGTGCTCCCCTTTATGCCATATGTTAACTCTGGGCTACGCAGTGCAAAAAAAAAAAAAAAAAAAAAAAAACCCGAAAAGAAAGAAGACACTCAACTTACTTTAGTGAGGGGATCATTGAGAGATACACGGCCACAGCGCATTTCTAACTTTTTCCTCTCTCAGTCGGATCTGTTATCAACACCAAACTGCACTCGATGTCCGCGGATGAGGAGAAAAACGCTTTGTGGCCCCCTTTTTACGCACTGAGCACGCACACGCACACAGCTGTGGGGGATTTCTTCAAGGGGGCTAATTCAAAACAGAAAAGGCAGATGACAAAGAGGAGGGGAGAGAAAACTAAAGTCAAGGGAATATTAAAGTTTGATGCCACCGAGCGAGCCGTGCATGTGTGTGGAAATTCCGCGCACAGAAGTTACGACTGATCATAGAAAGAAAGGGGAAAAGTGTGCGGAGGAGGAGAGCGGAGGGCGCAGTAAGCCGAGCTCCGCGTCCGTGTCGGGAAAACGCATTGCTGGGATCCTTTTAAACAGCAGAGGAACTCGCAGCAAAAGCCAACTGCGCTGAACGAAGCGGCGAGGGGACACTCTATAACTTTCGCTTTCTCCGCTTCAAAGCCCCAAAACACTGTACTTACATTCACTTCCGCCTACTTCGTCGTCTTTTTTTCCTAAAAGCGCCGATTTCCTTTCATGATGTGCGGCCAGATGTTCGCTTCTCCTTGTCGTTTCTTGAGCTTCAGTCCGACCCTGGCAAGGCAGGCTGCACTCAGCGCTGCTGTGTGTCAAGCAGGTTGATAATGGCACAAGTCTCGCGATATCGCGCGGGCCACAATAAGTTGGGTACTACTCTGTGAATTCACACAGCGGCAGCAAGTAGCAGAGTACACTGGGAACATCAATTGGCTGTCTTATTAAAACACCTGTCCCTTGAACAGGGGGAGGGGAGTGGAGGGGAGAGGAGGGGGCTTCTCACTGGGTTAAAGCCTGAAGTGTAGCAGGAAGCAGACAAGTGACACAACTGAAACACCAAGTTATAGACTTTGAAATGGGCTATTTTTTGTTAACATAAAACTGTAAGCGTGGTCTTTTCTCAGAAGGATCCAGATCTGTTTGAAGATAATGGGATTTGTAAAGTTTAAATCCAGATTTAAAATTTGGTTCATTTAACAAGCCTCCCAAAAATGTTGCCCCCTTTTTTCCCTGCTTTTTTACATCTGCTGTGGCTGGAAAAATCAAACACACTTTTTGTCACAAAGAGTTGGTATTTGTGGAGGTTATCCAAACTGATAAAAGAATTGTAAATCTCGCTTTGTGATTTCGAGGGTCAGTGGTCTTTTGGGGAACTTTTAAGGGCTGTTCTCTCTAATCCTGCTTTGGGTTGTGGAATTCCCTGGCACCAAATCACCCAGTGCCTTTGTTTTTTCCAGACCACACCACAGGTCCTTGTGTTTTATTTAGCTCAAATCGTCTTAGGACAGGCAGGGTGACGTTAAAAAAAAAAAAATTCATTTGTGTAAGTTTTTGAGACATTAGCTATTTTAAAAACACACCCTCACACTCCTTCGAGTCTGCTCTGTAATTGTTAAAGCTATAGAGATGGTGGCACAGTGGAGGAACAGGGGCTCGAGGTTGCAGCTGCTCATCTCGTGCCCCCTCCCTCCCCCTCTCCTCCCTCCTCCTGTTCCTCCCTGTGCTCCCCCAACTGCCTCGGTCACCTTTGCCCTGTGTTCCAGCTGTCGTGTGTTTTGAAAGGGCCATTTGCAGCTCCTCACAGCCTTCTGACACAGAGGGGAATGAGCAATGTGACGGGAGGCGGCAGCCACTGGTCGGAAGGGGCCACCGGCTAGATTCTTATCCACTTACTGCTTTATTCCATTTTTAGTCCGGCTGTTTCTCTTTACAGCGAGCGGATCTCTGCACTCTGATCGTGTCCTGATGATCATGAGCAGGAGAATGTCGCAGTCGCTAAATAAAAACTCCACTGGTTAATTGGATGCTTGTAGATAATAGTGTATTAAAGCAAATGGGTGACTTCCTACACACCTGTAAACTAAATGAATACGCAAGTATTCATATTGAAGCGTGTGATGTGTTACATGAATGACAAATTACCATTCAGCACTGACACACACACACCATCCATGCAGAGGCAGCGATGTGGATAAGAATAGGAGCAGTGGCCCTGTGTTTCTCTAGCCCTGGCAAACGTAGGCGCCCAGTAGAGGAGGGGTGTGTGTTCACAGGGCAAGACAAAGCAGTGGTTGTGCCTGGGGACCGTGGCCTCAGAGAGAGAGGCTCGGCACGGTGAAGGTTCTCACACACAGAGAAGGATAGAGACAGAGAGAGGGAGAGAGAATGAGAGTGGGAGAGTGGGGGAGCGGGAGAGAGAGAGAGAGAGAGAGAGAGAGAGAGAGAGAGAGAGAGAGAGAGAGGGAGAACACTTCCTGGAGGTTCATTCTTCCTCTCTGCAATCATCAATGGCATTCTCCCCCTGACCCACTCCTCTCTCAGACAAACAAAAGACCCCGCATTCCAGTGTAGCCTGACCGGCCAACCAGCCAGCCATCCAACCACAGTTGAACCACATCACTCTCCCCAACTGGACCAGAGTCTCATCATGGGGGTGGGTTTGAGCTGTGTTGTAGAAACTGGGCTGAGGACACTTGTGACACATCCTGATGCTTTAAAAAACATTTTTACCCTCTACAAGTGTAGATAACTTTACCACAGCAGATGTGCCCCACAAACTAAGTAAGCATCCCTCTGTTTATTTCACATATGGGGAATGATGTGTTTTACCTTTTAACAATCTAAAGGTGCAGCATTGTGGTGGATTATACTTTAGTCATATTACTGACACATTCCTCATTTATGGTGCAGGTTTGTATTTATACATTGGACCTGTACACATTGAATGTTAGATGTAATGTGGAGTTAGATGAACAGAGAATATGTGGCTGGAAACAGCAGCTGATTAGCAGAGCTCAGAGCTTACACTTTACAAGTGTAAAACATTTTTGTTGTTGTTGTTGTTGTTGTTGTTGGATGTGTGGATGAGTTGTTGGTCAGTAGCTGTGTGAGTCCAGCTGCTCCCAGGACAGAAATGTTCCAGAAGCTGCATGTAAACCTCAGCTTTTCAGTTATGCACCTTGGCCTCTGTGCACATCAAACAAAGGTGTTAATGAATGAGTTTCAGCAGTGAGGTAGACAGAGCAAAGCTAACATGCTAAGTTAAGTTAACTGGCAGCTTGTACCTTCTGTATTTTCCTTCCAAGGAAGTAAGTTCATTAAAGTTTTTTTTTCGATCAAAGGTCTGAAGATGGAAGGTGTTGGGTGTAGTGCAGGTTGCAGAGCCCTTTGTGGTGAGTTTGTGATTTTGAGGTGTGTTTCTTTCTGCATGTGCCACAGGGAAAGAACTCAGAATTCCATTGCTCAAAGATACTGCTTCTTACTGAGCCTCAGCCTTGAATGTTTAGACCTGTGGATGTGTAACAGATGGATAATACATCCTGGAAAATAATGTGACAATAGAAGCAACATTGCACTGCAGTTGCCGGGAGATGTGGTATTGGTCGGACCCCCTCCCAACCTCCCCCTCCCTCTTATGGCCCTCCTGCCCCTCTGTGTCTAATTGTTGCTACTACATTTTATCTGCTCTCCTTCAACGGCCCCCGCTCTGCTCTGAATGTGATATTCTGGACAGAAACTGCAAGTAGACAATAAAAGAGAGCAGATGAGTCTATGACAGGAAAGACAATATTATCTCACTTTGACCCTTTGATCTTTTTAGTTTTGCTTTGATCCTAGAAAACTAACAATGGGGTAGGCATTCCCATCACCAGACCAGCCAGAGACAGCTGAGGAGTATGCAGAGGAGGAGGAGGTGGAGGTGGGATACCCTCAGTCAGCTCTTTCTGTATATGACAGGAACAGCTTGGCATGGCTGACGCATAGTAGCGGTGAGGAACACATTACAGTGTAAGTGACAAAGAGGGGAAATGACAACAGAGGGGGCTGAGAGACAGAGGCCAGAGGCCAGTGCGTTTTTCATCACGGAGGGAAGGCTGGCAGCTGTCGCTGCTCTCCTGTTCTCCCAACATTATTTATCAGGTATCAGCAACTTTTCACAAACACTGTCTCCCACTCCTGTATCACTTATCTGCAGTTACACTGATTAAACTTGCTCATGCTTACAGATAATATTTTGTGGAATAGATTTCATCTTCAAAAGTCAGAACATCAGACATATATCAAGAGCTTGGATGGTGAGAAGTGAAGGTGAGAGGTCTCCAGAAGCTTTAATGTGAAGTTTTTTTTTCTCTTTGACCAAGTCATCTGAGAGCTTTGATACAGAGGATCTCTGACTCTTTTTAAGTGTAACTGACTGGCCTGTCTGTGCCTGTCCTGAACTGGTTTAGCTCCTACCTCTCTGGAAGGAAGTCTTTGTGGCTGCAGATGAGCTTTAATCTTGAATAATCTGCCATAACAAGCAGGTTCACAAGATGATAAAAACCCTTTTGCTGTATAATCAGGACACATGCAGCATTTTTTACCATCTGTATTATCTATAGGCTACAGACTATCCTGAGACAACTGATGCATTTAAAATTAAGCAGGGGAGTTTATTCTTGTTGTCGTAGATAATATAATGCCTACTTAAAGTCCACTTACTAGTTTTTTTTCTCTCTGCTGTGTCACAGAGGTGGATCTGTTGACAGTTGTTGTGGTTTCAGTCCATCCATTCATGCAGACAATGTGATGTGGTTGGAAAGCTCCAGAACAGACTTGTTTCAGTCTCAGTCATGATAAATCAGATGTGCTGAAGTGCCAAAAAAGAAAAAGAGAGCATTGCTGAAAATGTACATTTGGAGAATTTTAGCCTTGGCTACAAGGTTAGAAATATAAAGGTTATGTTCAGTGCTGAAGTTGTCATCATATCTTGGCTTTTTAGTGGAAATGTCAAAGGCCCCTTCCATCCCACAGTAAGTCAGACAGAAAACCTCTTTTTTACCATCAACAGACTTTCACCACTGTCAATACCTCCAGTTAGATGTCCGCAAAAATACACCATAAATCACAGAGCTGCAGAAAGACAACAGCACCATACCCACCACAACACTCACAATGGTCACATGTGATTTTTTTCAAATTGATTTTAATATTATTTTTCCTACAGTATTCAGGGCTCCGTGTTTGCCAGATCATGATCCTCCTTTGAATCTGGCTTCAGAACTCATGCTTTAGCCTGATGCTGGTGGTGATTTCACAGTTTTATGCTTTACTTTGAGTTTTTTTTTTTTTTGTCTTTATTTTTCAATAAAAGGGGGTGAGTTATTTGAATGTGGCTTTGAAAGCAGAGAACACAAGAATAACACAATACAGTTATCACATCACCAAACTATGTCAACCATATTCACACTTTTGCTGTTGTATAATATGCTATACATGCAAGCGAGCACACACACACACACGCACGGTGTCTCACACAATGCTATAGAGTGAAGTGTGAGACAGTTTAGAAGTACATATACATACACACGATTTAACACCCAGAGGGAAGTCACTTTCCTTTTCATACTTCAGCAAGGTCAATATTTTACGTCTAGGAGTATATTTATGTTTCTATTTTCATATAATGAAAGTTCATTATCAATGGTTAAATGAAATATAAAAAATATAATTATATAAGAAATATAATTTTAAATGGTATTAAACAACAGCTGTCTACAGCCTATAGTATACATAATTATATGATTAATAAACCAGCTGACTGATTGAGATTCTATTTTGATGATGACTTCAAGTCAAAATAGGTCATGGTCACAGGTTCCAGCTGCTTTTGCGATAGTCAACTGGGAATTCTGGCGGTTTGGATTACTGTAGCAATATCAATCTGTGACTTTAGGCGTTGGAAAACTGTGAAGGACACTTTTCACTGTTCAGTGGCTCAGAAAAATAATCTGCAGAATAATGAAAATAATCACCAGCTGCATCATTACCACAGCTAAATATCAAAAACGAAGTCACTAACTACCCGCCGTAACTTAAAAAGTCATCACCGCGTGCGATTGTTTGAGGACGTTAACAACTGTGATGTACAGCCTGCTGCTGGGGCCTCAGTGGGTCCCCGGGCCACAGTTTGGATACCACCGTCACAGATAAAACAGCGCCGAGTTCAACGAGGCCATGCAGAATAAGCACGTATAGAAACACTGCAGGATTTTTCAATGGGTCGGCTGACAGCCTACTACTCCTCCTATGAGTGCGACTCATAAAATGGGGTCGGCGTTAGGACCCGGGAGAGCAGACTGCCACAGAGGCATTGCAGACTGCGCGTTTGGGAGGTGTAGTGGAAGAAAGGCAAGAGAAACGGAGTAAATGAGAGCACTTTGTCCAGATTGTTGAAGGACTTATCAACTTAATATACCGCCGAAACAGCTCCCTATAATGAGACGGACACATTGTTGAATTCCTGTCCAGGTAAATGTCCGCGTTTCCTTCGCATGGTTAACTACAAGAGGTCGACAGCTAGACAGGGTAGGTCCCCATTGTACTTACATGGGATGCGGTTATTCTCACCCAAGCTGCCCTGCTAGGCCCCATATCCTTTCTATCGCTAAATGCAAACCTGAAATGAGGTACTTTCCTGACTTCACGTCGCCGTTACAAGTTGTTTTTTAGCAGTAAAGTCAAGGGCTTACAAACGTCCCGCGGTGAATTATAACGCCTTGTTGTTTTTCCTCAAACAACACTGCGTCTCTGTAGATGTTAACCATTCATTTTTGACAATGACCACTTTTGAGACACAGCCCTCGGGCCAAAATATCTGCAGTCATGTTACTTTGAACGGCTCGTCTCTACGAGAAAGTTGTTTTTGCTCGTACTTGACGGCCCAGGAGGTAAATGAAAACAAATGAGCTCAACAAGAGAGCAGTTCATTCATTGTTATGAAGTAGCTCAGCGTGTGTTTACTGGTTTGACTGAGGAATTAATCAGCAGACAACCATTTTACGTGCAGTCACCAGCTTTGCTAGCCTGTTGCTGCTCTCCTCCATCCACACGCACTGATATGAAGTGCTACATCTCTGTTGTGACGTGTTGTCCCCCTGTACTGCCTCTCAAAATGGGGTCCACGCGGACCCTGTGAGCCACGGCTCGAGCAGCAGGGAGGTCACTGGAGAAAACAACATCTCGGTGTTATTGTCTTATTTTCCTCTCTAGTAATCAGCACGGTGAGATAATACATGTGGGTTAGTGTTATTGTGATAGGTTTCACTCTCCTCACTGTTATCATGCCACCTACAGTGATGACAGTTATGACAGCATGTGTTTACTAAATCATGTTAACTACAGGGCTTCTTGTCAAGTGGGTTTGTTTTCGTAGGAGCCTTATCAGGTGGTTGTCTGTGATGTAAACCAATGGGAGCTCACATGGAAAAGTTCCTTCGCTGCACAGGTTTCAGAGAGATGCCAGATGTGAAGGACTCCGCATGAGATAAAAGCTCACACTACTTAGGTTATTGTCACTGTTTGTCTCCATCCCCCAGAGGTCACACATGCATGTACAGTCTGGAGAGGGAACATTGTCCTCGGGCATGTTGTACCCGTTACGCCTTTAATATCAAAATGTTTTTATCAGTCATGGGACTACGTCTCTCCAGAGTGTGTACGCAAGAGGGGACTTGGCATGTGACCCAGGGAAGACGTAACAAGCTGGTGTAATGATGCAGCCGGTGACTGCTTGGCTGTCCTTGTTCTATTTAGAAAATACCAGTCACCTCCCACCCAATCCCCTCGCAGCCCCGTTGACGCAAATGTGCCACCAGTTGCATGCAGAATCTGAGGAATGTTGTTTGAAATTTTGTCCTGGTACACACACACACACACACACACAGGCAACTCGCGGCCTCCGTCTGTGTCTGCAGGAGTTGAGATGAGTCGTCACTGGAGAGCACGCAGGTGACGCTTCGATGATGGCGGCCCATTGTCAGAATCATGTTACAGTTCTGCTTTCAGTCTGTGTCACAAAACTGAGAATACTCCTTGTTTCATTCATCTTGTTTACACCTTGCTCGTGCTCACAAGGGTCAAGTATTTTCATATTGCAACAGACTAAAAAGGTCAGGACTCAGATGTCTTACTCTGTGGGATGAGTCTGTTACGACTGGCATACTTTTCAACTCCGGCCTTCACGTAAGTTTTGAATATAGCGTCTGGCTTGTTTGATCAGCATGAAATTGAATACATTAACATGAGTCATATAGGGGTTGCTTGCTGTTCATGTCATCATAGGATTAAAGCAGTAGGCTTCCTCGGCTTTCAAGGTTACGCTAACTGTGGTTTGGTGTTCAGCTTACACCTACTCAAAATATTCTTATCAATAGTGATGTGTTTTCAGGGAACTTGAAAGAGGAACTTGGCACAGCGTTGTAGATCACACTTGTGCTGGTTCCATTGTCTCATTAGGACACAAACGTGTTGCTTTAGGGACTGTTTTTCAGCAACAGGTGAGCAGGTTTGACGTTTCTCTTTTCCTTGAATCATGTTAAATATTTGAGTGTAACGCTGTCCCCGTAACCTTAAGCCAGCTGCTGACACAGTTGTTTACTGGAGCGCCAGCAGAAAATAGAGCAAAAACAGTCTTGTATCTATCGATCTGTGATGAAGGAAGTAGTGTGGTGATGTCGGCCTGATTTTCTGCTTCCTGCCATAAACACATTGGGCTGTCCTCTCTGGCCCAGTGACAGGCTTGGTGTGTGGCATCTTTGCTGCACGACACTGATTTGCATTGAATGAGGTGGCCCCTGGAGCTGGAGCCGGAAAGATGAATGATTGAAAGCTGCACGGACAGCAAGGCAGGCGAGTAGGCAGGCAGGCAGGCAGGCGGTGGCCCAGAGGCCTGAGGACCATGTGACCCGCTGTCAGGGTACTGGGTTCATTCAGTGGCTGCTGGCTGCAGCGCTGGCAGCAGCCCAGCTTTTCCACACAGGCCGCAGTAGCAACAGGTCGCTCCCATTAAAACAGCAGCGCTCTGTTGTGGCTCCAGAGCCGGTCTTGTGCATGTGTTGCTTTTTTGGCTGTGGTGTGTGCGCTCCAGTTTGTTTGTGTGATGTATCCCAATGTGTATATAATGTGTGCGTGCCTGTGTCACAGAGTACACACCAAGATGCCAAAGGGATCCAACGGTTTGTGTGATCCCAACTTTGAATTGCACTCAGTGTGCTTTTTCAAATCCCTCTCCCGAGATCCTTCCAACATCGACTGTGTGACACAAGCACCACAACCCCAGTGCAATAAACAAAAACACCGAGCGAAAATAAACCCTGCTTTCATAAACTCACTTCTGCTCGTTGAATGGAAGTGAGCAGAATGGAAGTAAAAGGCGTGTTTTGATCGCACATTCACCGACAGATGTGCTCGAGCCTGGGGCTGTACTGATATGACTCGTAGTCTGTCAATAGTCACATCCACTTCCTGTTGTTGTCCCCACCAGTAAGCTGGATGGGGCCACTCAAACAGAGCTCTCTTTTGATGGCTTTACTCTGACGGAGCAGCAGCAGGCAAATTGATTTCAGTCGATGGTCAGAGATTGCCTGCTGCAGTATGTGACATTTGTGTGAATAAGCACAGTGATTGATCATTCCGCTGCTTCTGCACTGCACTCAGAGCTGTATTTATATCATAAAACAAGTACTGAATGAATCGAAAGGTCAAGTGTTTGGGTTGTGATAGCCTGCAGTTTCTTTTAGTGTGTGCTGTTGATGATGGAATTCAGCCCTGTTGGTTTTATCAGATGACTTTTGTCTGGTTTTGTCTCATACGTTTTGACTTGAGTTTCAACAGACAGGACCGTTGCTGCAGTCTGAGCTTTTGCCTACATTAAGTTTCCATACTGCACTTTACTCTGAAGACCCTCTCACACATTTACTTTATCTGAACGTGACAGCAGTTTGCTACCACCACATGTCGGGTGTGAATAAAAACAGCAACGCTCACAGATGTGGTGCAGAGCAGTAAACAATGTGCCCTCTCTTCACAGCCATTTCAAAAAAAAATCTGACAGAAAGATCTCACCTTGAGGCCCATTTCAGTTGCTGTTCTGGAGCTTTTAATCATATCACATGATCTTCATCAGCAGATGGCAGTTTGCCTTGTTGTCATGGAAATAGTTTTTTTTTTTTCTGAAGCTAGTGAATATCTTAAATCAGATGATCTAAAATCAACATAATGACAAAACATTTTCATCTCAAAGATCATTTATTGGCTCTTTATACCATTCTGCCATATTTATCACATCATTGATCATATGATATGATAGTCGAACCTCAGCTGTATTTATTTTCTGCTTTTATTTAAACCAACAAAACACTGACTGGATAATGCCATGCAGGTTTATGTTTTTTTTTTGTGTGTGTGTGTGTGTGTGTACAGGCCCCAGACAGCAATGGAAATCCAAAAAATGTAATTAACTACTTCTTATTAACTAAACAAATCAATGAATTTGGTAACCACAGGATCAAATTAAGTCCATTTGAAGTGAGAGACAATGATGTACAACAACAGTTGAGCCTCTTTTCTCAGCAGGATGCAGCAGTATAAGTTGATGAAAAATAATTACAAAGTGGAAAATAATTTTGCTTCATGGCCCTTGAAGTCCAACGTCCAGTGTTTTAGCCACGACAAAATTCAGTGTGATAATGAGTTATCCCTCTCAGACTCATATGTACAGCACTAACAAAACATCACACTCGTCAAACCTGTACAAGTCCCTCAAAATGTACGCTTTCCTGCCACTTATCTACAATAAAAATCCGGGACAAATGTCCAGTTCTAGAAAAAAGTATATGGGAGCATTGTTGAATATGATTTTAACAAAGATCCAAGACCTACTGTACCAAACCAAAATAAGTTCAAAATGGTGAATCCATCATTTAACTATCCTGCAGGGGATTATTTGATGACATTGTTTTCTAACTCACTGCTCCTCTAGTCACGAGCAAAAGAAAAAAACACCCAGTCTATCAGGAATGGTTGTTGTGTGCGAACAGCATGGAATTTTCCAATACGGGAGACTTCATTGTAAATGCCAAAAACCACGGCCTTACACAGATATTTGAACCTTGACGTGGTGCAGGTTCCACATGTGAGAGGGACTGCGCTGTGGTCTGAGCGTATACTCCACTAACTGGGCCATAAATCACAAGGATCTTCTCAATTCCACTGCCTCTCCTCTCCGCTATGTTGACCTGAGGGTTAATATTCAGACAAGTGGAAAAACTCTTTCACCTCAATACAAGGCTAATTTTTACTCTTCTTCGACTAATAGGTAACCACCATTGAGAAGGCGGCTGTAAACCCGAGGACTCCGTCTCCAGGCTCCTGTACAGGGCTGCGTGAAGCAAACTTGGGAAACAAAGCCGTGTCTCTTCCTGTGGGAAACCTGGATCCTCCACCCTGCCCACCAACATGACCAATGTGGTGATCGTCAAGGAGGGATGGCTGCATAAAAGAGGTAAATTAATAGATGCTTTTGCTATTGACAGTTTGATTTAACATCAGTTGCAAAGGGTTTCTGTTCACTTGAACCTCTGCAGTGCTTGAAACCAAGCTAAATTAAGATTATTACTGTATACAGCTCAGCATTCACTGGACGTCCTCTGGGTTCTTTTATCTGTTGTTTACAGTTGAGTCCAGATCTAGTGCAGTCATTATCACCTCATGCACTAAAAAGCTCAACTGTGCAAACCTGTGGCCTAACCAAGCTGGCACTGACCACAAAATATGCAAAGACTCTTAAATAAGTTTATGATGTAAATACTTCACAATCCCTTTTTGATATCTGTATGATAAACGTATTTAAATTGCAAACCAACCGCACATGGTGCATGCGCGCGGCACATGCACGGCAGCTTTCATCTCCTGTATTTTGGGTGTTGATTTGAGTACAGTACAGTGATTCAAATTTTTGACTAATTGTTGAAATATTTCACAAATCCACATGACCTTCATTCCTGAGGTGCTTGGATTAGCAAGAGTTTACTGTAGTTCGCTGGAGACGGATTTGTTTTCTAAAAACTGCAGAAACCCGACGACGTGCAGTATGTCCGAGTTGATTGATCACCGGGTAAACCTATTTAAACAGGCAGTATGCCAGATCTAATGTAGAGAGCCGTCCAGTTGCAGCGTCCCCAGCGGGCCCCATTTAGCTGCTCTGACAGTGCTGTGCGGCGTGGCGTGGCTCCGTATCGGGCGTGAGTCCTGTTGTTTGGACGAAGAGGCATTCCTCACATACCTGCTGGCTTTGAGCAGCTTTATGTGTGCATACTGACTCTGCCTTCAAACTGCGCCTGCCTCACGGAGCCCACTCCACCGCTGCCTCCACCACCACCACCACCACCGGGGGCAAAATAGGATAAGGAACCTCTCCAAAACCACTGAAGGCTCCAGGGCCCAGTGCCAGTGTACCAGGCTTTTTACAGGAAGAGGGGGAAACCAAGATTCTGACTCAGGGGGACAAGGTGATGGGAGCAGGTCACTAGGAGTGTTACTGGGACACTAAAGGGGGAACTGAGTGCTGCTGTGGTGTGTTAGCCCTCGCTCCCCTCCTCCTCAAGGCCTGGGCTGAGAGCATAACAAGCTGCTGTTTTAGGAAAGGGTCAGCCTGGTTCGGCTCAGTCGGTCCCAGGCAGACACACCCTGGCTGTTCCAGTGAGTGTAAGGATAAACCCTTGGTTGCTGTGTGCGCAGTATCAGAAAAAGTTCCCAATGTTTTTTGCTGGGTTTTTATCAACAGCAGGGTCAGTACACCAACAACACATTAGTTTAGTATAGGCCTGGGACTGAGCTATTGACAGGATAAATATTAATTACAGACAGCTGAGAGGTTGAGGGTGTACAACAAGTGACATTTGTCCTTTTAACCATAGAGATCAATGCTCACACCAAACACGACTCATGTAGCTCATTGTTTCTACCCTGCTTTGTTGAAAATAAAGCATCAGCACTAGTCGAAGCGTTGTATGTTTTCAGCCTAAGTGGATGCTGTCTACTTTCACTCACCAATTTCCACCGACCTATGCAGTGACATGGTATGGAAAGCTGACTGAACCAAGCAAGAGTGCACCTCTGCGAAGTCGTGTAATTGTGATTTCATCAGACTCTAAAGAAATGGTGTCAACAGGTTTAAATGAAGCTATATAACAGTTGTGTTATATAGTGTAGACCAATGATGCACACTAGACGTATCTAACAAAAATTAAATATAGCTATTTAGACCTTTATCTAATCCACAATCGTGGGTTTCTGAGAAGCCTGTACATCTACCTAGAAAGCGGAATTCATGTGATGAATTAGATTTGTGTTACTCACCAGGGGCTTTAGATGTAAACTGTGTTTCTATTTTGGACAAAGCTAGAAAAGGAAACTCCTTTTTTTGGAAGGGAACATGTAAAATCACATTTGCATGGTATGGCAGTCAAAGGTCATTCATTCTGTGTTTAGATTTGTATACTCACAATTATTCTGCTGCTTGTTTTTATCCGTGCCACAACAATACTGACATATGTCGATTTTTCCACCCCTTCAGCGGCGCTGATAAGAACAGAGGGTGGTGCCTGAAGGCCTGTGTAAAATATAACTACAACAGTAGTCAAATAGTGACTGTTAGAAAAACACTCAGGTTGTGAGGCAGTACATGTGCACACACACAAACACACAGTGCCAGCAGTGACACCCTTCTAGCTGTGACACACACACACACACACTAAACAAACAACCCTTCAGGAATAGTGAGTTGGCATGCTGTCGCAGCCCAGCAGCTGTGCCCTGTGAAATGTCACCCAGAGCCGCGGTGTTTTGATTGGAGGGCGTCCGCCTGCCTCCTTGACAGGAAGGCTTTTAGTGTCGCGTCACTGTCATGCAGTCTTTGCCCCAGAGTCACTGCACAGAAGGTGAACCTGCAGTAGCCCTCTCCTGGTGTCCATCACTTCAGCCAGGCAGCCCCCACTCAACCACTATCATCCCATGATACACCTTGAGTGGATTTTTTTTTTCCTGTGTGCGTGTGTGTGTGGTGGTGGCGCCACCCAAGTGACTCACATCACCATGTGGGCGTAATAATAAATGGCTTATACCGCTTCCAAGTGCGTTCAGCATGCTCATTACTCCCATGTGTGCACTCAAAACACTAATTTAATGTTGTACAAAGGGACAGCCCTCCATATTTCCATCAACATTGTGTGTGAGTTCCTCGGACACGGCCTGACACCAAACCATGACTTAACCGGAGCAGGTACGGCTGAGGTGTTGCGCCGTCCTCTGGTAAATGCTCCGTCCCATTGCCGGCGAGTCACGTGCACACACAGAGAGATCCGCTGCAGCTCTTGTCCCCGCAGCTGAATAGCTTCAATGCCGCTCACGCTCGCTCTTTGATTCCTGTTTGATTAATCATGTTCAACACGCACATATAAACTCTGCAGAGATTCCTGCAAGAAGCCGGCGCGAGCATCGTGCCTCAGCGCTCCGTCGAGCTGATCTGTCATTAGAGCTGCAGATTCTTGGCCTCGCTGTGCTCTGTACATTTGTTCCAGACGGACTGCACTCAGTGAAATGATCTCATTGTGAAGGACACACCTTGATGCTTTCGCCTTTAGCCTCACGCCGTGGTAATGTGTCTGGCTCGTGGACACTGCCGGGGATGTGTTGTTGTGGCTGTTATCTTGGTTGTCTTGTTTTGGAAGGACAGTTTTGGAATGCAAAAGACAAAGCAGCCGAGGCGGACGGGAGCGGGTGTATGTGTACGTCTGGACATGCATATGCAAATGTGTGAGTGTATGGACAGTGTGAAGCATATTTAATGTGAAGTTACACTAGCAGCAGGACATTACCAAGTGCCCTCAGCGCAGACGGCATCACCATGCAGCGCTTGCGAAAACACTGTAACTTTGTTGTTACTATCATAACCAGTTGTTATATGTCCTCAAATGCTACTTCCCTTTTAGATCCCTCAGAGTGCACCCACACACTTTGAATGTGCCTACGGCCTCTAGTGGCCACAGAGACCGTGTAGCATGTTATTTCTTTTTGCAAGTGTGTTTTTCCAAAGTTTCCATCAAAGCCAGAGCATCATCAGACATCAAAGAGGCAGATTGTGGGTTCCCTAGTTTCCAGGGAAGCGCTGCGGCCAAGAACCCAGTGAAGCTCAACAGAACAGCGCTCGCTTGTCCTCCCCTCTTCCCTGGCCCTTGTTTGTTTGACTCATTTGCTCCCTGACAAGTATAAAGAGCCGGCCCCCTCGTTAGGCTAACGAAGGCCGCAACAACTGTTGGATTTGGGTAGCACGCTCAGCTGGCTCCGACTCATGAGAGGAGGCATGGGCTGAGGGAGAGGGAGGGAAGCAGAGAGCACACCAGTAGAGATAGCGAGGGAAAGATGAAGGGACAGACAGAGGGGGAGAGAGAGAGAGAGACAGAAGTTGTGCAGTGTCTTTGTGATGTTCCCAGAACATTGCTCAGTGACCCAGTCGGCCTCAGCAGAGTGGATGGATGCTGTGTGCGACGTGCCACACAGACCCTCTCGTGGTTTGGGTTGGAGCGCATGAGCTGATTTGCTCCTTCGCCGGTCATGTGGCTGAAGGACACCCATGAGCTGCTCCTCCGAGCGAGACCTTGTTGGTGGTCCAGGAGAGTGCATGAGACGCAGAGTGGGAATGAGGGGAGGGGGGACGGGGGAGGCTTGCATGGGTGCTGTGAATCACCAGGCACAGTAGTCGGCATAGATGAAACTCCTTTTTGTTTTTTTTCATCTTTTTGAATATGAGTGCATCTGGTGAGCAGGCCTCCGACAGCTCAGCCAACATTCTCCACGTTTGTATTAGTCTTCTCTGTACGCGCTCGGTGAGGGAATGTGCTGTTTCCTGCTCTTCAAAGAAACAGACCCACCTGATTAAAAATGTCTCATGATGCTGCAATGCTGACTGTCTCAGGACTTCAGGACTTTGACTTGCTGCCAGCTCTGCTGCTGGGCTCGCCCAGGCTCCTACACATCCCCTCATTATGGCTGTCATGGGCCACACACTGCTGCAATACACACACACACACACACATTACATACTGCAGAGCTGGAGCAATAGCTCATCCCATTTGCCGATATTTTCAACAGTGTCAGGCATTTCACAAAGAAGTCTCAAGTGCACATGAAATGACTAAATCTTTCTATATCAACCCCAATTTATTCCTCTTTGTCTTAAAAAATATGTTGCAGTAATTAGAAACACATCTTATATACTTCAGTAGTGTTATATGTTATATTTATAATGTTCGTCATATAAGTCAAAGTGAACTGCTCATTCCTTTCTACACACAAAACTAGATGTGAATAAACATATGTCCCACTATGCAAAAATAACAAAAAAATCTGAAATTACGAATCTGGCTCCATTCAGCTGATGTTTTATCATCACTTTACTCTTTTTTTTAGATGGAATCAAACATTTGAGGAGCAAGAGGAATATTTCAAATTAAACTGACTTTTAGTTCTCATCTAGATGTACAGTGAACATTAACTTATAACATCAGAGATGAAGAAGAATTTAAGAGACCAGGTAAGATATGTCAGGATTTGTTGAAGAGTGGCTTTCTTGACTTTCTCTGAAATGTTCATTGTAAAAACCAGTGAACAAAGGATGAAAAACAAGCCAGAGAAAGTGAGAGATAAAGGGAATACAGCTGGTTTCTATAGTGATGTAGCAGTTAATATTTACTGGTTTTCTTGCAGATAACTTTGCAACAAATAAGCCTAACTTTGGTGACTACATCAGCTACATCCAAACTGATAAACAGCAGTGTGAGTTAAGTGGCAGACAGCTCTGGGAGTGGAGCCCCTGTAGGCAGGGTCCAGCAGCAGAGGGTGTCACGCCGGGAAGCCAGCGCTCTGGCCGGGTGTCTGGCCGTCAGCGGAGACCCCCTGCTCTGGGTAATGGGAAGCAGTCTTCCTGCTAAATGTGGTGGAGAGAAGTAAATTACTGGGGTGCAGCTGTCGGCAGGCAGGCAGGCTGGCTGGCAGAGTGGGAGGGGGGGGCCAGGAGGCTGAGGAAGGTGGCACCTTCACCGCTCGCCTCCTCTCACTGCAGGCCCGCTGTGTGCTTACTTTGCTGTGCAGAGTCCGCCTGCTCGCCACAACTGTGCTGCTCGGCACCGCTCGCTCTTGCCTTCCCGTTTCTCCATCTCTGTTCTTCCTCTTCTTTTCATCCGTCTTTACTCCCACAGTCTTCTTCTTCATCCATCTCCCCCTCTCTCCTCTCTGCTTCTGTCCACCCCCCCCACCCCCCGCTTCCAGCACACGCTCCCCACCCACCACCCTGTTGCTAGGATAATGACCCTGCTGACAACTCAGACCCATGGCGGAAGCGGCTATGGACCAGCGAAAAGCTCTCCATCTCTGACATCAATCACATCACTGGCACCTCTCTCCAGTTTAGGGAGGGCAGAGAGACAGAGAGATGAAGGGGATGCTCAGCTGTCTGCAGACTAAGAGTGGAGTGTATGCCTTACATCCTCCACATCAGCTCACTCTGGTACTCGGAACATTCTTTACAGGCGACTCACAGGAAGCACAGAGGGTTTTATCATACTTTTAGGAGGAACACGGTCTCTACAATTTGAAACAGCTGGATGCCCCCCCCCCTCCCCTGCAGTTTATTCCTTGCTTGTTTTAGGGTGTTAGATCTTACACTGGTCATTGAGAGTTCATTGGCACTAATTTGCTCTAAATAATGTGTGTTTATTTGTTTGCCATGCAGTAACCCAGTTAACTAATCCATGGACTGCTTGTTTACCCAGGGAGAGGGGGCAAATCTCAGCCCCAGTGTGGCAGGGGGGAACTTCCCACAGTGTCTCTATGGTAATCAGCAGGTGTCACTCACCACAGAGAAGAAGTGAGGGCTTTCTTATGAGCGTGAGAAAGAGGGGCAGCCTCCATCGTGCCCCCCCATCCCCCTTGCTTTTTTTTTTTTTTTTCCTGTTGGGGTAGCAGCAGCAACCGCAGTGACAGAGAGAAAGAGAGAGGGATAAGGGCAAGAGACAGAGAGGGCTACATTGGAGGCCAGGGTGGCCCTTCCCCGCAACCTGTTGATGCTGCTGCCAAAGCCCTGGCAATGGAGACCCCCATCCAGCTGCATGGGAGAGAGAGGGGCCAACAAAAGTGGTTTGGAGAGGGGAGGGGGGGCGTCAGGAAGACATAAAGAGAAAAGGAAGAAAATGAAGGAGCCCAAACTCCTGGACAGTTGAGGATGGCATGTGAGACCGACACTGCCTTATATGGGCACAGCGAGAGGGGCAAATGGGTAGATGGGTGTCTGGGCAGCACGGGAAGCCCAGCACAGAGCGCCGTGGTGGCTCAAGAGCAGGGGGAAAGTGCGGGGGCGGAGTTTGCGGTTGCCGGGGCTCAGCGGTGACCCCTGCATCAGGGAGCCCCCTCTCCTCTGGAGCGGGCGGCCCGTGGCTCATTGAGATGCAGGGCACAGGGTGGCAGGCCACAGCTGCAGCCTACAGGCAGAACCCGGCAGAAAAGGGCCGAAGGGATGGCGGGGGCGGCTGAGGAAAAACCAACAAAAGGCGCAGGCCCCCTCCCCCCTCCCCCCTCGCTTTGGAGTTCTAATTCCCTAATCCTCAACCTCCGCCTACCCCCCCCCCCCTTCTCTCTCCCCTCTCCCCTTCTCATCCGATTCTCACCACTCAAACACACACACATACACAGTTCATGCAGTTACCACTGGCTCCCTTCCTCTCATCCCCAAGCTATGAATGGGCAGACGGGGACAAAACCCAACAGCAGCCCCCGCAGGAAGTCCAACCACTGGGTGTGGGCACTGAGAGGCGCATTCTGTCCGACCCTCTCTTGGTTCCTCTCGTGATGTGTGTGTGTGTGTGTGCGCGCATTCACCCACACCCAATGTGAGTGTGTGTGTTCGGTTTATATGGAACTCTCTGTTTTAAGATTATTGTTTTGAAGATGTTATTAAAACTCTTCAAAGTGAAGGAAGGACAGGATAGAAGAGGGTGGAGAGAGGGATGACATGTTAGTTTGGACACATTGTTAGGACGGGGCGGCCTCTCTATTGGGGGCAGCATGATGAATGCTGCATGATGTGTCTTATTAAAAGCCAACAAGCCACAGCAGCTGGGACCTCAACATTCCTGTCGTTGTCACGTAGAGACGGACAGAACAGGACGCTCCTCGGAAACAGCCACTAACCTCTGTCACTCTCTGTCCTCTTTCTCTCTGTCTTTTTCTCCTCTGTCTGAAGCTTTCCACATTTTTTTCCTCTTTTTTTTATTGACCCCTGCCTCACCAGCCCATTCTGTTAAAGCCTCTTAAACCAAGTTGACTTGCAAATGGCTGAAGAAAGCACTGATACAAACTGTGACTCATTTGGGACTTATTTATCTCAGGTTAAATAGCAGCAGCACCTGAATCACAGTGACCTGTTAAAAAGATCAGAGATGCCTCTTGATAAAAGTTTGCCTCTGTGGGCTTTCTGCTGCTTATTATTTGTCACACACACATGCATGAGCAAACAAGACGAGTGCTCCACTGTGTACAGCTGTGGCTGAACCTGTTCTCTCCCCCTGTGCCTTTATCTTCTGTGTGTGTGTGTGTGTGTTCAGGGTATAGAGGGCGTGTTGGTGGCCTGCTATAGAGCTGTCCACACACCGGGGCCGTGCAGCATTTGGCAAATAAAGATGAATTCTGTTGTGTTTGGCAGCGGTTCTCCGTTCATTATTTTCCACTTTGCCCAGCGCGCATCCCAGACCTCAGCAGCTGCTTGTCATGTAAAGACACTCTATCAGGCCCTGACAGCTCCTCCCATACACACACACAGGCACCGAACACACAGTACGCACAGGACGCATGGCTCATACACACTTGACTTGCGCTCCACACCCCCCACTTGCACTCCTACATATGTGAGAACATATGTAGTGATCTGTCTCACTACCACTGCACTCAGCACAACTCTTTGCTCAGTATGTTGACTTCTCATCCCCCGAAGTCCTCTCATCTCTCATCTGTGTCAAAATCAGTCCTCCTTTTCAGCAGTCCTTCCCCTACTTTGGTTGAGTTGACTCACATGTCTGCTTTCGCTACTTTACATTGGTTCGAAAAGCTTTGATTCTAGGACACGGATCAGTCGGTTAACTTCCCACACAGCCAAGTGTGTCTCTGTTACAGTCAGACCTGACACTTGAAGCAGGTTTTTTATCTTATCTCGGTTGTGGTCAGTCTGTCTGTTGGCGAGTTTCCTGTTTTTGGAGAGCACGTTGACATCAAAAGGGTCTAGTTTACTGGAACGCTGTGATGATGAACTGACTTAAAAGCAGAGGGCTCTCCTGTGTTGTTATGAGGCCCATTGTCCTTTGTCAGCAGTCTGCACTGTGTTTATCACTGTACACAGGATGTGTTGGGGCTCTATTCTCCAATCAAACATTTAAAGACAGTTCTTTTATGATATTTAGTGGATAGATTTGGTCTTGATTTCTTCTTCTGGTCTGCGTTACAACTGCATAACACTCCTTATGCATAATTACCATAGTAATATAATTCTGTACCCACACAACAATAAAAAAAAAAAAAAAATACAGAAAGCACAGCTGCTGGTTTCACTCTGTCATCTTGTCACTGCTTATGAAACGGCACAGAGTGGAGAGTAGAACAGAGTAAAAGTAGAAGAAGGGGAAATTAGTGAGAATGGGAAGCTGACAAGGGTCATCTTTGTTGTTTACGCTCTGAGCGCAGACTGTTTGTGGGGTGTTGCGGTGCAGGGGGGTAGAGACGCGCACACACACACACACACACACACACACACACACACACACACAGAGACAGGCGGATATAGCTGCTTCCACTGTTTGTCATGTGACCAGTTTTGTGGTCGCAGATGAGGAAGTTGCTGTGTCCTCCAGCCTAGAAAGAGCATGCACTCGTTGAGGATGCATGTTGCAGATGTGGTGTTACACCTCTGTGTGTGTGTGTGTGTGTGTGTGTCAGTGTCAAAACACAACCAGACTGAGTCACTTTTTGCTTTCTGTTACCCTTGCTCTTGTTTTTCACAGCCACCTGTAGAAAAGTGCTCTTTTTTCCCAGTGACACTATCACAATAGCCTGAATGACACGTTCTCCTGTTTACCTCACTCCGTGTGACCAGCCTCATCGCACCCTCTATGTCTCACTTGGATCATTTAAATACTGTGACACTTGCTAAGAATCTAGTGAGTGAGAACAGTGAGCCGGCTTTGTCATCTCCCTGACATCCATGTGATAGGGGCCACCTCAGTGTGGGAGAATGTCTACCAGTAAAGGGACACATCATGCCATGAGCTGCTGCGTCACAAATGACCACCCATGCTACTTGTGTGCGTCACCACAGCTGGCAGGAGAAGCTCAGAGCCTTCCAAACTAGATGTTGATGTAATGTGTTACACACAAACACCTTTCAGTGCCTACCGCAGGCAGCGTGCGCACACAACGTTCTCACACACACCAGCACATACATGCATGCGTGCACATAAACACCTGTCTCTGGACATCAGGATCTTGCTGTATTGTATGTAAGGTCTTTTCAGAGTCTGGAAGTGATTTGCTGCATTCCTGCTGCCAAACCGAAACTTCTGAACCGAAGGTTTAGTCTCCACCCACGAGGCGAGCATGTACGATGAGCCCTCCGTCTGGTGTCACGGTGTCAGGTAGGGGGCTCATTATGCTGTCTCTGCGTTGTGCACATACTGTCCTCAGTGTGGGCTGGCATGGACTAAGGCAGGGGGATATGGGTCAGCCAAAACCTGACCACAGAGCGAGGCACCAGCTGGGGCCCAGCTGAGGAAAACAAGGCTCGGTGTGGAGGCTCAGGAGACTTTCTGGCCACAGTGTGAAAGACTCAGGCAACCTATCATTGTGTTGTGTTTAATTCCCACCTGATACTTCTTGTATGACGACATGTGCTCTTTTGATTCTTTCAGTTTTATGTTAACCACATATGTGAGCACTATTGTTACTGATGCGAGGGAGTCTGGTTCTCTTAACGCGTGGTAAATAACACGACCCACGTGGATTCTCTGGAGACCAGTGGGCACGTGCGGTTGACTGATGTGGAGGTTGATCGGCGAGGCTCGACGCTTAAAAAAGACAAACGACTCATCACGACAACTGTGCTCCATTGAAACGGACATGAGGGAAATCCACCAAACAGATTCTTGCTGGTGTGTTTCAATTAAGGACAGCAACATCCAGCACGGGTGGCAAGAACGGCAATCTGATGGCTGACAAAGTCAAGCTAATTTCTAAACGAGCTTTACGTTTGGTGTGTGAAAACACTTACTCGGCAGAAAACCAGATGAAAAATCTCCTCCAGTGCCATGATGAAAAATGCAATAACATATTGGACATCTGCTGCGAATTGAAGACGAAAGTATGTTGTGCTCTGGGGCAGATGTTTCCTCTAGTGTGCTGATTGGTGCCAGTACCTTGCCAGTCACAGTAAATCAGGTGTTTCTACACTTGGGTGTTTGCTTTGGGTTTAACGGCTTGATGCTCTGCGGGAATGTGATGTACAGACGGCCTGGTTTACAAGGCCTCGTCCTGCTGTACTTGGCCAGAATAGCAGAGCTTTCCTTAAGTGTCCTTTTCCTTTCCTCCTTGCCTTTCATTTTACAGGGAAAAGCCATATGGGGGATGTCCTATTAGAGTTCACCGCTCGTGTCATTGCTTTCCGGAAAAAAATGTGGAGAAGACGCAGGAAGAGGAAGTTCATAATTTTGAGGTGTCAGAAGTGGCAAGAATGAAAAGTGACATTTAACCAGTGTTGTAAAAATCATGACATCCCGTTAAATATTTTATAAGACCGTAAAGACATTACTGGCTGCTGTACGGTCTGTACAGTCTCAGACTGGTCTGTTATCAGTTTCATCAGTCAGAAGTGAGTGTTTGAAGGAGGGTAACAGAAGCTCATGTTGACAGATCTCCTACCTCTCCTCTGCAGACACACTCACACACGCATGCACACACACACACACGCACGCCACTTCTGTGTTGGAGGAAATGGGGCAATTAAGGACAGCTTGCTACGGCTCTGCATGGGGTTAATATGCAGCTCCGTGATTAAAAATAAATTACACTTTTCCTGTATAAATATTCAAGTCCCACTCCACTGTGTGCCACTGCCTTGTTATGGTATGTAAGCTATTTTTTTCCCCCCGTCTGCACAACATCTGGCACGACATTTCCTGAAGCATCACCGGAATAAATTGAGTTTTGTCTGCCCTGCGAGAGATTCATTTGTGTGATGCTAGTGTGTCTAAAAGAATGGGACGGACATGCATGGCTTGAGGTTATGGGTGTTGTCTAGAAAATGGGAATTGCGGAAAGTTTTATTGGAAAATGAAATTGAGGCTTTGGCAAACATGACGGCGGTGTTACAGAATGATTGATGGGAAGAAAAAGAAAAGTGGTCGCGGTTGATAAAACAATAAACTCCATTTAGAGTTGCAGCGTCTTTAAAGGAGAAGGCTTCCGACTTTCACACATCAAAGCCTGAAAGAACATGAAAAAAGTTGTCTAAAGACTTTGGTGGTGTCACTTGAGTCAGTGTTGGTTGGTAAAACTACAACAACAAAAGTGGTGGTAGTGCAGCATTATGGGTAGTGTAGGCACAAGGAAGAAGAACTTGCTGAGTAAAAAATATGATACAATCTCAGCTGGTTCTTCTGCAGTGACTTTGACCTTGAGTTCAACACTGTTTATAAAAATACAAAGCTAATAGACACAGTATGAACTGTAAGCTTGGTCTTTGTGTAAAGTAACCAACCATCATGCTGGTGCAGTAGGTGAAGGTTTCCAGACAGTTTGAATGTTCCCTCAGAGTCTACTTTGCAGGTGACTGCTGGGGAGGGGACAGACGGGGCAGGGAGCAGGGTCCTGACTTCTACTAAAACCACCATTTGTCCTGCAGCTGACCTAACACTAAAAGAAAGACGGTGACAAGATGGTAATTCCAGGCAGCACCGGTGAACAGCATAGTAATTATATTGCAGGAAATAGGTTGCACCTCTGGGAATTAAAACAGAAAGAGAAGAGACAGCACCGCTTCATCGTTAATCATGAAACCCCCGTGTAAACAAAAGCCACTGAGCGTTGATCTAGTATTTTGAGAATGTGAAAGCTTCGCAAAGATCCTCAGCTGAGGTTTGTTTGTGTGCATACAACCCGCTGAAAATCTCTCATTACTGTGTCACGAGTTGTTTGATTCTGTCTCCTGTGACTCAACAATCCCTTTCAAACTCTCTCTCGTATCAGGAGAATACATCAAGACCTGGAGGCCGAGGTATTTTCTCCTGAAGAGTGATGGTACGTTCATTGGCTACAAAGAGCGACCGCAAGATGTTGACCAGCTGGAAACCCCCTTAAATAACTTCTCTGTTGCACGTGAGTATCTGCTCCAAAGAAACCACCACATTTTTTCCCCCCTCTGTTTCTTGGCAGCTTGTTTTACTCTTTATTTTGTTTGCTTCTTTCCTGTTTTTACTTGCATTGTTGTAACAAATACATCCACATACATTGTTTATAGAGATCTCTTCATCCACCCTGAAAAGTAATTATTAGCAGGAAAAAACAGTGTTGCCAAGTTCCTATGAGGCACAAGTATGAAAGTGAATCATCAGTAATAGTAAGACCAAGTATCCTTTATCATAGTTTGTCACTTTGAAGGATTACCAACAGGAACATGAACAAATTGGCTGCAGCATCATCTCAGCAGCATCACTGTGCATTCCTTTCAATAGGAGCACCGCTCCAAGGCAAAACAAGCCATGCCCCTGAATACAAGCTATGCAAGATGTCTGCCTCCTGATATTAATGCAGCGGATGTCATTCTTCTTCTTCTGTTTTTTTTTTTATACTGTGGCAAAAAATAACAACATCAGAAAAAAAAATGCCCACAGCGGCCCAGCCCACTCCATCACCACATCAGAGAAAGTTGCTGTGATAAGCTGTGCAGATGACTGAACACAGCAATTAGACAGCATACTGTTTGTTTAACAAAACGTTTCCTCTCCGACACTCTTGAGTTATTGTGGTTATTAGCCGCCTGATTTCAAGTATTTATCTGAGTGCCGCTCTGAGGCTCCGTCTCCATCAGCGCTGGCTTTGGGTTTTTTGTCACCGCCGCGACCCCACCGCAGAGGACACATGGTGCGTCGCTGGCTGACGGAGCCGCTGCAGCTGGATTACACATTCACCCTGATGGAGCCATGTTGGATCTCAGTGGTGGTCCACTTTTCCTGTCCTCCATCTATCAGACAGAGGCCGTTTTGTGTCACGTTCTGACATATTTGCTGACATGTTTCATTTGGGAACAGATGTTAATGCGAAGGAGGTGCAGATGGAAATCTCTGCTTTTCTAAATTCAGTTATTAGACTGTTGTGAGTAATTGTTTTTGCAAACTGCTTACAAGACAATTATTTGCTGAGAAAAGCGCAAGGATGAAAGGGAAATGGAATAAAAGAGGGATGTAATGACATTTCAAAATAATAAATCTATAATTAGAATAAAAGTTCAGTTTCAGCCCTTGTGAAAAATGTGTTTACGGTAGTCTAAAGGCATTTTAATTTTACACATTATACTTGGATAAAACAAAACTTGAATGTGGAAAAAATCTAAAGTGCACTGACTTGGTATTTAATGTGACGCAGATTTCAAATCAGTATAAAACCCCATATTAGCTGATATAATTATTTAAAGGCGATGACAAGTTAAGGATCAGAGTTGTTTTCCTCCGCCAAAGTGCACCTGTTCTTTTCCAAATTGGCCGACGGTGTCTGTTAGGGTGGCGATAAAGATAAATGGCTATAACTGTGGGTCTGTCTCTCCCCTCTGCTCCCCTACACACTGGCCTTTCTCTCCGTCTCATTCCCCTCCTTCCCTTCCTCCCTCCTTCTCTCTCTCTCTCCCTGGCTGTGGTCAGAGTGCCAGCTGATGAAGACGGAACGGCCCAAGCCCAACACATTTATCATCCGCTGCCTCCAGTGGACCACTGTCATCGAGCGCACCTTCCACGTGGAGACCCCCGAGGAGAGGCAAGCAAGGAGCACACACCTCTGGGCTCAGAGAGCAGTAAAACACAAATCATTCACACGCAGAGAATTTGCCTCTTGCTATAAAGCAGTTCAACAATTTAAGCACGTCTCTGTTTGTCTGACGCGTGGAGGCGCACGCACATAAACATACATTTAATCATTGTTATGCACTTGCATAAGGTCCAATGGCTATTGGCAGAACTCACACTTGAAATTGCCTTCCTGTTGATAAAAAGACAATTACGTGATTGGGCTGCTGGGCTTGCATGATGGTAAATGGGCTGATGTAATCTTTCTGCTGCCTGTGCCTCCCTCAGGGAAGAATGGACTAAAGCCATCCAGACAGTGGCTGAAAGCCTGCAGAAACAAGAGGAGGAGATGATGGACTCCTCTCCGGACCCAATGGACATGGAGGTTTACCTTACCAAACCCAGACACAAAGTGGTATGGACCTCTCGCATTGACACACATAAATCTTAACCTCAGCCTTCTTTAACCCCCACCTTTATGTCCTCATCTTTCAAGTTGACCATTACTCTCCACCTCCACCCTACCCTTACCTTATTTGCACTTCAGTCCACCTCATGTCGCTTCTCCCCAACTACTTTCTACTTTCCCACATGAGCCGTGGGTGGCTTAGCACCAGATAGCATGTCCACCAGGTTTCACAACCCCCACATGTGTCGTGACATAAAGCTCCAGGGCCACCAGATTGGATGTCCCTCACACAACCATTTTCAACATTCCCCTTAACACTGGGGTCAGAGGTTAACTGAGGCACAACCACATATAGGCTGAACCATTAGAGGAGTGGAAATTGCACAGTGGGTGAAATAGTGCCTTAAATGCTTCTGTGTTGTTGTCAGTGAGATTGTATGTCCCGGCTAGTTAGAGCACGAGTTTGTTAATGCCACTGTTTGTAATCAGACGCCACTTTCTTTCCTCTGGCCTTCCAGACTATGCACGACTTTGAATACCTCAAACTCCTGGGAAAAGGCACTTTTGGCAAAGTTATCCTGGTAAAGGAGAAGGCCACAGGACGCTACTACGCCATGAAGATCCTGAAGAAGGAGGTCATCGTAGCAAAAGTGAGTGGATGCCAGTGAGCGCGTAAAGCACACTGTGAGCAAGACCAGTGGAGCTAAGACTGATAGCTAAATGGTTAGCCATTGTGAGAGCTGCACAAACACTCTTTGTGACTTCTTTTTTTTTACCCCCAGGATGAAGTGGCGCACACACTCACAGAGAACAGAGTACTCCAGAATTCAAAGCATCCGTTCTTGACAGTAAGGAGCTCATCCATATACCTTAACCAAACCTTACTTTAACTCACAGAAATCCTCAGGAGCCTCTTCAGTCCCAGCAGCATCCATTCAAAAAAAGGGGCATTTTCACCAGGAATGTTAGAAGAGGTGTTCATACAAAGGCTGTGGTGGAGCTGGGCCTTTTTATAGCCTCACCGGACTTTTCTTTGAACCTTTTCTCTGTACGTCTGAGGTGTGTTATATTGAAAAGCTCCTCCAAAATGTTCAGTCTAAGTGGAGTGTGGAGGCAATGCATAATGCGATGTGCTCAGTGCAATGAACTGGACCAGTGTGTGCCTCACAGCAGCTGTTCAAAAGCCTCAGCATACTAGATACATCAGCTGTGCTGATGTTTGCCTAATTCTCTTTTCTTTACAGAGTTGTCATGTAATTGTAGCTAAAGAGGCAAAACTATTACGTGTATCATGTTTCATGTTGCAATGGGCTCTTTAAATGGCAGCTTCCTCTTGACTTAGCTGGAAATATCACCAAGTTCTGCTTTGAACATTTGTTTTCGCTGTCTACAGGGACTGAAATACTCCTTCCAGACACATGACCGCCTGTGCTTTGTCATGGAGTATGCCAACGGTGGAGAGGTAAAATTGAACTATTACTAAATCTGCACCTGTACGTGACAGAAAACTTTCCAACTTGGACAATGTTACTGTTCCCACTTTTCCCTGGACTAACCGACTCCATCTTCATTTGCCCTCTGCTTCCTTATTGTCAATCTCCCCTGTTTCTCCACAGCTTTTCTTCCACCTGTCAAGGGACCGTGTATTCTCCGAGGAGCGGGCACGGTTCTACGGTGCAGAGATAGTGTCAGCGCTGGACTACCTTCATGCTGAGAGAAATGTGGTCTATCGAGATCTAAAGGTAGGAGGGGAAAGCGCATCCCCCATGTTCACTCGTCGTCACTGTCAGCCTCGTTCGTCTTCTCCATCTTCCTCTCTCACCCTCCCACCCCACCAGCCTCCCTTCATTTCTCCCCTGGCAGGATATAAATAGGGTTTCCTCCACCCAGAGCAGTGGCAGTGGCCAGAGCTTATTGATCTGCTTCACCAAGATCGGTCTCCAGACCTCACTGCAGCTGGAGGGAGGCTCAGTCCATACGCGTACTGCAACTAGACAGAAATAACCACCAGTCCTCTTTGAACAGATCACCACGGCCTCCCTTTATAGCTCACATCCAGTGCTCTCACAGGGTAATATTTTTGCACTTGCACTGTGCGTGAATGACATCATGTTATAATCTGGCAGTATCAGAGATGTCTATCATACAGGAACAAAGACAGCATCAGCTGCTCCTGCAATATAATTCACTCATGCTCAGAGATCAGAGATAGATGCTGCGGATTCATCACACACGTTAGGCTTTAGGAGGGGTTTGGGAGGGGGGGGGTTATCAGTGTTGCAGTGGCATCTGTAGGCCTACTACTTCCAGCTGATTAAAACTATACCAGCCAGGTCAGCACAGTACTCCCTCCCTCCCTCCCTCCTTCTCTCCCTGTGTCCCTTGGGTTTATGAGGCAGGCTCCCAGCCTGCTAGGGTTCTCCTGAAAATGCCAGGGTAGCAGGATTGGAGGATGTGCTGACTCTGGCCGGGCGCTGCTGGCCACGTGTGAGCTACAGCTGCCAGGTGACTTTAACCGAGAGAGAAAGACAGAAAGAGGGAGGGAGGTCAATCTGATTTTAAAAGGCAGTGCAGCCTCGAGTCATGACACTGCACGATGCACAACCTTTAGGCTTGTTAGGTTATTCCGCCTGTACTTTTGCACTCTAGCTATCCTTCCCTTCACCTGTTTATTTTTTTTGTTTGCACGCCAGAGTGAGTGGAAATGCCAGAAATTCAAAAACACTGCCAACATAGAGCAAACAATTTTTCACAAAGACACGGCCAAGCAAAAACTTGTGGTTTTTGACATGCAAACTTTTCAGCCAAGGACAAGCGTTTGTGAGATGGAAAAGTTTGCATGGTGAAAAAGAGAATTGGGCTGATAGAAACAGACTTTTCTCATATATCTCATGGTTCTTGCATCTTGTAGCGTTTAAATAAAATTAGCTGGAAACACAACTAACATCAGCGCTAAAACCTGTATCTTTCACCACCCCACACATTTATTTTTATTTAAGTTCAGTAAGTTATTTTGCATCATTGTCTGATATCTTTCCTCTCCTCATTTCCCTCAGCTGGAAAACCTCATGCTGGACAAAGATGGACACATAAAGATCACAGATTTTGGCCTGTGTAAGGAGGGGATCAAAGATGGTGCCACCATGAAAACCTTCTGTGGGACACCAGAGTACCTGGCACCCGAGGTAACCAACACAGTGTTATATTTATCAGCCTGAAATAATGATGTACTCTTCCAACTGGCACAACCAACATTGTGAGTCTTGACACTGGTGATGAGCGCTATCTAACACGTTGGTCCAAAATATCCTGTAGATGTTCAGCTGAGGTCCAATCTGGAGACTGTGAAGGTCACAGCATATGATTTCCATAATTTTCCACTTACTCCTCAAACCACTCAGTATCTCCCTGTGCCCTGTGTTGGAGGTGTTATTTTTCCTTATGCATTTATTCAGGTTTAATTTGATCAGGTGTATGCAATGACAGCTTGGAGCTTTATTGGCTGTAATGGCACTGACTTGGACAGGTAGGTGTTGAACCTGCTAGGAGTCATCACCCAGGGGCACCACTCACAGACCTCTCACTCCTTCCAGTTTTGATGGACTATAAAATGATGTGGAGCCCCGATAATGAATATAAGACCCATCATGTGTTACATGAGTATTCCAAACAAAAAGGCAGCATGTGTTGTTGGACCTCAGTGGATGAGAAGCATGTGGAAGAAAGGGCAGCTGTCCCAAAATGCCTTTCTAATCTCCAGCTGAAGTCGAGTTAATGAGTGTGCCGTGTGCCCAGGGCAGGGCAGTCTGCGCTCATGTTTGCTGTAAGGGGAGGGGTGTGGCTACTCCCTGTTGCGTGCAGGTATGACAAGTGTTAGAATGGGCTGTGTAACCTGATACTTCATTGTGAGTATTGGTTGTGTGTGTAGAAGTACTTGAGTGTCTGCACTCGCCCCTGCCTGTTGCCATAAAAATGTTTTCCGGGAGAGGGTGTCCATGTTGACACAGTTGCCGTATCGTTGTTTTTAGCCTCCATTTGGAATTTTCTGTTTGGGGGAGAAGGAGGGGTGATTGGCTGGCAGCAAGTCAGGAAACGTGAGCTTCCGCCCCTGGGGAAAAAAGAATTGAAGACCACATTGGTTACAGCTGTTGTGTGGCACCAGCAGTGCCACAGCTCCCACTGCTGCCCAGGATGTCTCACCTGACCCGGGCCGAGCCAGAGCCAGGGTGAACATGCGATCCCCCTGTGGCTCACAGCTCAAAGCCTCATAGGAACGCATACCTCTACTTCTCATCACTCAGCCATGACGGCAAAGACCTGGGCAGTCCTGGAGTGTGAGCATTCACCTCCTCACAACAGGACAAGCATAAAGACACATGATATTTATTCTCTATCCTTCTATAAATCCTTGAGAAGAACCCCTCCACCTGTCCATCCCCGGCTCTTCCTATCCCACTTCACTCCTCTACAGAGAAGCGCAGCCCGTGACACCTCCAGCCTCGGCAGCAGAGAGCAGAGGGAGACATCAGGGGGCGTTACCATGGCAACAGGGTCGCTGGCGAGCTTCTCTATGGAGTGCGGGCCAGGCAGTGTTACAGGTTGTTCTGCAGTAAACAATGACCTTGTTGTGTGTGCTGCACAGGAATGCTGTAACGTCTGGGAATATTCCACCCAGAGCACAGGAGGGGGGGAGGGAGGGAGAGGGAGAGGGGGGAGAGACCCGATCTGCAAAAGCCTGGACCGGTTTGTCTCTGGAGTACCGAGTAGGACAAATTCACTTTGTCACTTTTATTAAGCATTTACAAGAAGAAAACCATTATTGGCTGAGGGAATTGGCTTTTAGGGAATATGTACAAAGAAAAATGTGAACAGGTTCAATCGAGCCACTGAAACTGATCTGAATTCACAAGGCCGGAAGATTAATGGCTGTCAGTGCAGAACTTTGTGAGCAGAAAAAAATGCAGTATACAGAGGGTACGGCTCCAGAGCAGCAGCAGCAGCAGCAGCAAGTGTTTGTGCTTTTATCCTCTCTCTCTCCTCCCTCTCTCCTCCCTCTCTCTCCTCCCCCTATCTGTGCTCCTTTGGGGCAGTGTAACAGTATTAGTTTGGGGCTGGGGCCCAAGCAGGCAGGCAGGCAGGCAGGCAGGCAGACAGTCCTGGTTACGTATATGAGGGATGAGCTTGGCTCCTGTGCTCCTGGCAGCTTCACAGCTGTGGCGCTCTTCTACATATATGGGGCAGCTGCGGGCCCAGCTGTCGCACGGTGTGAATCACACGACAGCAGCGCTGGAAATAGAGACGGCCCAGTAATCCTAGCCCCACACCGGCTTCACGTTACTCCCCCTGCCCTCCCAGTCTTCCTCCTTGATGCTCACCACTCACTGCAGCAGCAGGCCAAGTGCCCACAACCACATGCGCAACACACACCACACACACGCACACACACACTGTTTTTTTGTACCTTTTACGGACACATCCGTCCATCTGTTTCCTGGGACCCTCTCTCTCTCTCAGCTTGTGCACTGTTTTGTCCATATCTAATTCTATTAATCCACCCATGTCTTTTTACCTAAGTGTCTATTCTTAGGTCTGAATCGCCCAGCATCTCACTGCTGGAGGTTTAAGAGAACAGCCTGTTCTCCTTGTCTTGATTTCACCTTCAACATCCGCCTGGTGAGGTAGAATCCAGTACATGTCCCCAGAGACCTTGGAACAACTCTGCTCAGCAGCACATTAGTCATGCAACAGGTTGTGCTGCTCAGTAAGCATCAGTGGAGAAGTTTACTCTTTAAGATTTTGCCAAGAAAACCTCATCATATGGAAATAGTCAGAATATTTCTCCCACTCGCTCTGACTCCGTGTTCATTCGTCTTGTTTGTAAGAACCAGATCTGTTTGTTGCTACACATTTGCTTATTTAAGTGACCCACACCTCTGTTGCTTGTTGGTGTGTTTGTGTATGTGTGGAAGGGCCTGTGGTGATTAAATATGCAGGGCTCCAGGGGAAACTCTATCCTTGCTCCTAATGTGAGATGTGAGTCAGTGCTGGCTGTGGCTGCCTCAAAAGCCCAGACCAGTGGGGAGAGCAGGTGATTCTGTTGGGGGTGGGGTGATGGAGGAGAACACAGTTGCTTTAGGGTTTGTGTATGCAGTCTAAAGAGCTGATGTTGTCACAGCCACAAATACAGCCTGATTGGTATTTAGATTTTTTTGTCAACACGACAGTTTTGTTTAAAGAATATAACGCCCCCCACCTTCTATACCCCCTCCCCAAAACAGCTCAACATAAACTCAGCTGCTGCAGTGCATAAACTTTTACCCCCCCCCCCCTCATCCCTCAGGTGCTAGAGGATAACGACTATGGCCGTGCTGTGGATTGGTGGGGTCTGGGAGTGGTGATGTACGAGATGATGTGCGGCAGGCTGCCTTTCTACAACCAGGACCACGAGAAGCTGTTTGAGCTCATCCTCATGGAGGACATCCGCTTCCCTCGGACACTTGGCCCCGAAGCACGCTCTCTGCTCTCTGGCCTCCTCAAGAAAGACCCAATGCAGAGGTGAGGAGTCTCCCCTGCATGCCTTGCTCTCCTGAACCAGTGCAGTGACTCACATGTTTTTCCCTCTGTGCTTGTCTTCCAGGTTAGGTGGAGGGCCTGATGATGCCAAGGAAATCATGCAGCACAAGTTCTTCGCAGGAATTGAATGGCAAGATGTTTATGAAAAGAAGGTCAGTTTCTAAAATGCCCGTGCTGCCACATGTTCCACCTCCCCTCCCTTGTTTTTCTTCTCATGATTGTCGTCACGGAAATGACACCGAACTAAGATAGCCGTCATTCCCTCAGGGGATCGATAAAGTTACGTCATTCCAAGCGCCAGCATCCAGAAACGATAGAGATTGTCATCAGACCAACAACTGTTACCGAACTGACTGACGGCACTGATGTGCTGATATGTTTGTGTCCTGTCTCCTCTCCAACAGCTGGTCCCGCCGTTTAAGCCCCAAGTTACCTCGGAGACAGACACACGATATTTTGACGAGGAGTTCACAGCACAGACCATCACTATTACACCACCCGGACAAGGTAGCACCAAAGGAGACACTTACATGACCCTTTTTCCTGCATGATATAGAAAACAACCTCAAACCATCACACTGTACAGTGACACAGTGTGTCATAACTATGTTTGTGAATGTGACAGCGAGGCTGATGAGCACAGTGGACTGTGAAGATGAACTGCCATCCATCTTGAATGATACATTTCCCGCCCTCCCATGCAAAACTTATTTAAAATGAAAATTATATTTTCACTTGACTCAAGATGGGTTCAAGGGTCACTGACTTACCAAACCACTGAAAAATGATCCATTTATCCAGTGTTGCCGGTATTCAAACATCCTGAAATTCTGTCTCACTTGTTTCCTTTTAGATCAGTTTTATTTTGAAGAAACAGAAGATTTTATGGGAGAACCGGTGCAGATTAATTTAGTCAGAGTGTTGTGTTTGTTCCTCTGCACAGAATTTTACACTGATTTATTCCAAGTGTGAGTAAACAAAGTATTCTTCAGGCGTGTGTGGCTCCCTTGAGAGCAGCCTGCCCTCTCCTGGTGAGCCAGCGCCATAAACTCATCATCAACTGCATGTGAATGGCAGCCGGTGTGTTTGCAGAGATTTACAGTAAAAACTGAACAGACTGTATGTGGGAATAGAAGGACTGGATGATATTAAAATCAAATAAGAGAATATTTTTGAATGAAACATTTGATATCATGAGTTGAAAGTTTTGTTTTTTCCAAAGAAAAGTTTGGGGGAAAAATGATAGTGAAATGAAAATGAAAGTCTGGGTGTGATGACCCAGCAGACAAACCACTCACTGGATATTTCACTGTTTCCTCAATAATACACCAAACATCTGTGGACAATATTTAGTCTCATATGTCTCACATCACATGATCACATGATCACATGATGATAATAGGAATAAATGACATAAATAAAATTGTCATATGTAACTTCATATCCAACACTCCAGTGTGTGTTAATATGTGATCTTCTAAAAAATCAAGTGAGAAGCAGCTTATGGAAAAAATAAAGGGCAAAAAACACCTGTTGTTTGTGTGATCCAGTAAGTGAAGGGCCTGGCCATTGATTTTCACGTTGCTCGCAGTGATTTTAACACTCAGAGGTAGAAAAGGGGCCAAGATGAAGGTAAAAGTGGTGCGGAAAGTAGACACATGATACTGCTTGATGTATCCTTGCCATCTGTCCATAAGCACCACAGCTAACTGTAACTTTGCCCTCTGTCCACAGATGACAGTATGGAGTCTTTCGACAGCGAGCGGAGACCCCACTTCCCCCAGTTCTCCTACTCTGCCAGTGGGACGGCCTGAACGACTCTCAAACATTCCTCTGGTCCCACTGTGTCCCCTCACCCCACCTGACTGCACTCTCAAAAAGACCGGGGCCACAGCCCTGTCCTCCCAGAATTGTCTGCAGATGCCGTCGTTGGATGTAACATTTACGATCTGAAAGTTGCGTTTCTTTTTTCTTTCTTTTTTTTTTTTTTTTTACAGGAAGGAGGAAATCCAAGACAAAACAAAGATAACTGTCATTCCGTGTGGCATTTGCAGACTGACCACAGAGAGAGAGTGTGAACACTACCCTGCATTTCCTGATTGTTATGTTGTATACTGAGCAGGCATCCATACACCATAACGAACAGGGAAATGTAGTTATGTTATGCACAGATCAGGCCACTACTATGAATGTTGAAAAGGGCCATTTTGTATAAAACATACACAAATAAATATGAACCAACCATTTCAAATAGAAATAGGCATACTGTGGACCAAAAACATCAAGTGAGCAGAGAGTGTGTGCGTTGTTGTTGAGTGGGTGATTGAAACTATGTTTTCTTCTCTAAGACTTCTGAACAATTCAAAAAACCATTCAGACATTTCTGGCTTCAAAAGTGAATGTACCGTCTCAAATAAAGTCAATCTTTCTGCATACTTACACGTTGTAACACATGATTCTCCTAAGACTGACATGCCACCTTCTGGGGAGAATTTTTTGTTTTTAAATCACATTTCTACTCCCCTGATGCAAAACTTCCACTCGTCAGTCTGTTGTATTATCATGCTGCACCACGATGGGTTTGATAAATCAATTGTGCAATACAGTCTGATGTGAGGAATGGCAGACATGCAAAGAATGCAGAGTGATTAATCATTATGGTCAAAGTGGGCCTGCAGTGGATTCCTGTTGTAACTGTTTGCACATCAGTGTCACTGACAGACCCCCAGTTTCCTCTTCATGATAATAAATAGCTCCTCCAGCCCCCCCACCCACCCCCACCCCTGAAGTAAGTGCTTCTAGTTCCTGATGCCTTTCTCTCTCCATGTTCTGCTGCAGACACCACCTGGTTTCCCTCTGATCGGGCTCAGGCAGCACTGACCCGTCAGAAACTCTTCTCTCCTCTGGGTTTTTCCTTCATGTACAGTACAGTATTGGGTGTTTTCCACCCGGTGCATTCACTGCAGCCTCAATGAGGTCACTTTAACATGATACACTTCTTTAGGAATACTTTGCAAACAAACTGGGCTTCAGGGGAAAACATACACAAAGAGTCATCTTTGATTTGCTTCTTTAGGGGGATTGCTGTCCCTTCACGAGCTTCTGAGTTATTTATATGAGACCAGCGTTGACTAAAATGAGTTTTACTGTGCCAATGATATGCACTTTGCTGCCCCAAAATGATTGTATTTGGACTCTTATTTGTACTTTATGGTTGGTAAAGACTAAATTAGCTTCTTTTATAATGTAAATTCAAATGTGGATACAAATAAAACAAGACTTGCTTGTTTGAATGATTTCTCCCCTTTTACAGATGGCTGAGGCTAAACTGAGACTCATGGGAACTGAAACTTTTTGTTGTTGTTGTTGTTTTTTACAAAGTGTACTAGAAGGTTTCCAAAAGCGCTTCAGTATTTTTAATATGACTGATAATCATTTTTCAAAAGTGCATCATACGTTATTGAATGTAATGGTTTTTACGAATTTTGTTTTCACTTCAGTCGTTTGCAAACTTTTTGTTGAGTTTTTCAATCTGATTGTTACGTATTCCTATGCACACTCACCCTTTTGCTGTCACCTTCTGAAAATAGGGAAATTCATTTTATACTTTTTATTTCAACTTTTTTTGTACCTGCCCTTCCATATTCCCGAGACTGAGGACACCAGCTTTAGTAAACAAATAATATAAACTTTGTACACTGTTTTTACTTGTCTCTTTCAAATTGATGAAATAAAAGGTCTTAACAAAAGCTGCGCCAGCTGGTCTTTTATTGTGAAAAGCTTCCCTTGAAGATAATGGTCTGTGTTGTGAAGCATCCACAGCTGTAATGTGCTTTATTATAGTGTTTGGCTTGATTACTGTGTCTGGATATTCACATATGTTTGGTTTTGTTTTCATGCAAGAAATTGCAGTTTTCACAGGAACAACAAAGGAAATCTTTTTCAATCCTTCTCTTGTATCGGTTTTCACACACATACTCCTCCCATTTGTTCTGGTTGCACCTCATAATGTTCATTCTCTTACTTTCCTTATTTTCCTCCTGGATATGTTAGAGTTGCACCTGGGCCAGTCTAGGTTCATAAACTTAACACATTTTTTGAATTTTACAGTCCTTCCTGGTTATTTTCAAGTCAGCTTTACCATGTAAATATATGTGACTTTTCAGGTCCTGTGAATAGCAGTACATTTGTAGACTGTGACCTTACGCTCAGTCACTGACTGGTAAAAATGAGTCAATAAGAGACAGAATTGTGTTTATCTAAACCTCACTGTGATCACACCCTACAGACAAAACACAGCTAAGTGTGTGAGACGTGTTCCAGTACTCGGCTGCTCTTACTGTGTCTTGGCCATGTTCTCTGGCTCTGCAGGACTGCGCAGGTCCACGTCTGGGGCTCTGCAGCTGGTCTGAGATGGGGAGAGATGCTTCCCCCGGGCCCTTGGCCAGATGGTACAGTCTCTGGAGCAGATGTTGACAGCCAGGGCTCACAGTCTGTCTTTGGGCAAGCTGTAATGTGCAGCGCCACACAGTGAGACTGAGGCTTAGCCCAGTGTGGCGCTCACCTGACAACCATCCCTCACCTGACTCCAGCTGCACTGCCCAAAACACACGGCAGAGCGGGGGCTGCAGCTCTGCCACCGGCCTCCTGTGGGTGATGTAGTGTTGGGCTGCGTGGAGTAGATGTCACTCACACACAGCCTGCAAGCCAGAGCATTTCTCTTTTTTATACTAGATGCCAAACTATTCATGTCAAATATAAGATCACTCTGGTAAAGTGGGTGAAAATTTAGGCCATATTACTCTTTGTGCAAAATGGATTTTCATACATCATAAATGATAGGATTTGTAGACTTTTAGCCACATGAAATATGAGTTATGTAATGCAATAGGTGCAACTCAGAATAATCAGCAGGTACCCTCTATTTATTTCTACTTCATTCTCCTATATTTTACTACACAATGGTCACATCATAGAGTATAATAAAAAATCTACCAAAGAGAACGCTACATTTGTCTTCTCTGCTGTCACATATGAAAGAGAGTTTCCACATACAGATTAGCTTAGAGCAGCAGGTGTCGAGAACTTGCAGTTGTTTGTACCCATGACCTCTGACCACTAAGTCACACAGTGAATGTAGCATCTTGCATTTGTTCAACTTCACAACTATTTATGGAGAAGGGGCTGGTGCTGTGAGGACATGATAAGATGTAGGTTCATTTTGGCACACTGTAGAACATAAAGGGTAAAATGTCTCTCCCTTTAGCTGTTTATTCAGCCTGCTTTTTAATTTACCAACAACACAATAAGAGTGAAATACTAGTGTGTGCTGAATGGGGTGAGTGGATGCAGATGATTCAGGCCTAGCAGCACGGTAAATTGGAACTACAGTGCCATCTTGCGGGTACCAGGCCTACGTGAAAAGTATTTACGTTGGATTAATATGTCATATCTACACATCAGCAGACGTTTGAAAGTATAATGCAGTAGATCAGAGTGACCGTGTCTACTTGAAGTTTAGTTTAAATTGCTGTGTGGTATTTTATTACTGGTGTCAAATTCCCTCTGTTCACTCTTCGCAATTCGCCACACTTCCAGATGAATATTTCAGCTGATTGCCACATAAAAGTATAAGTTTTCAATGACTTTTAGGCAGGAACGTGTTTTCTGTCTGTACCCTGATCAGCCCTGTCAGCGTGAAAAACACTGTTGAGTCTGACTGTGAATAGAGCCGAAGATCGTCTACAGAGAAGATGAGTCATCAGATGAGTCAAACTCTAGTCAGTTAGGTCTACTTTCAAATTTATTTTCTAAAACCAAGAAATGTCATAAATTCTCATAGCTCAGAGCATATCTTTCATTCTCCAGGATGCTGTCAAACATTCACCACCACATGAACTCTAGCAGGATTCCTGTGGTGCTTTTGTCACCTCGAGACATTGTTAATAATTACAATGTCAGTTAAATTATAAGTTACTAATTACGTAACCCTGAATTAGCAATGCCATCTTTGGACACTGGATCCTTTATGAAGACTGGTTGACTAAAGCAATTTTAATGGTATTTTAAAATTAATTATATATAATGCAGAACCTCTGTATCCTTACTTCAGTAATCACATCTTTCAGTATGCTACTTTGTCTGCACTATTTTTCTATATTGTACTTTTGACCCAGCTTCAGTTATCTGACAAATATAGTTAATAATGACTTTGCAGATAAAACTTCTAATGAAGGAATAGAAACAGCTCTGTGTTTTGAAATACAGGCTCCTTCACGTGAACACAGGACCTCTTTGTGAGACAAGGCCACAAAATGTGCAAATGCCTCTGGAACTGCAACAGTTGATAATGATCCTAACGTTTTACAGTGTGGTCTACTTTTACTTTTTACTGAGTGCATTTACTTGGGACAAATGCAAATATTATAATATTATACATCAAACACAATAAATGCTACGCAGATCTAATAATAGTAATACAAAAACATGTTCAGAACAGATGTGTAACTATGTTATTAAAGGGTGTGCCCTTATATTATTCCACCGTGTGGTTTTCCTCACCCGAAATAAAGACGGAGTGAGAGCTCTTACCCTGCCTCCTCGTCCTCCACCTCTCAGATCGAACTCATAATGCTTTTGACGCGACTTGTCAAGCTACGTCACCGCGCTGAGAGGAGGTGAAGCGGCTTTGGAGCAGAGTTTTGGCCGCTTGTTCTCTCCCACAGGAAGAAGAGGGTGTGATCGACATTTACCTGTCCGGCGTAACCAGGTGCTGCCGTCGGAACTACATGTCGGTCGTCGAGTTTCCTGTGCTGTAGGACGGTTAACGCTGGCTTCACTCAGGAGTAAAGCGGAGCGGGCATTAAAGGTACGTCCCTGCTGAGAGCAAATCACTGGGGGAAAAAAAAGGCTTGTTTCAGTCTGACCGGAGGTTTACTGACGTTAGCTAAACAACGACATTGTCCCCGTCACACTGCTGTCACCTCACACACACAGCGGCGCCAACTTTGCGAGACCGCACAGGATTTAGTTAAACTTATAACGGGTTTTTTCGGCTATTATTTAGTTGGAATTAATGTTTAGATATCCAAGGTTACAGGAAGTAACAACCTGAGCTCTGGAAGTTTTCACTCAGTTGGCAAACGTTAATGAAGGCGCCGCTTCCAAACAGGTTTCCCTGCTAGCTTAATTAAACACAGCCTGTTTTTACGGGAGATTATTTTCAAACTTATGAACACATGAGTATGTGAATTGTGTCAACACACTATATATTCTCTCTGTGTACGGCTGACTATGTAAATATAGTTATAATGGCTGAACCCCAGTAGTAACAGAGGCAGACCCACACTAGTTTGAGAAAACAGGTCTAACTGTTTGGTGGGAGGTTACATGATAACTTCCCCTCACTAATCTCTACATTGAAACATGTTTTCAGAGGTGCAGCTCCTTGAGGACACTTAGCATTGTTCACTGGATGTTTATCATGCCTTCTGAATGTCAATGCATAGTACATGAAGTCATTGCATCATCAGCTTTTGAAATAAGTTTGAACTGTTTCCTTTTCCCAGGATGCTAAGAAGATCTTGACTCGTGGCCCCAACATGAGTGTGACATCATGGTTCCTGGTCAGCAGCTCTGGCACACGCCACCGGTTGCCACGGGAGATGATCTTTGTCGGCCGGGATGATTGCGAGTTAATGCTGCAGGTGTGTGTCTGACTTTTGTATGTTTAAGGGAGAGTGTGAGCGAACCCGTGTGTGTGCTCACTTGCGTGAAGACTGGGTTTACACAGCAAACACAGGCAGAGTGTCACATGGAGCCTAACTGGTCCTCACTGCAGTCTGTGAGAAGATGCTCAGGATGTGCTGCATTACTCCACACTGATGTCTGACAGCTCGCCACATAAGTATGTGAAACGCCAGCGGGAGGCTCCTCGCACGCTTCGTGTGTGTGCATTTCTGAGTGTGTAACCTGGTGACAGTGACTTCACACAAAGTTGCCCCTGACAGCCGTCTCGAGCATTGACCTAAAACACAGCTCAAGCATGCCACTGTGTTGTTTTTCCATGTTTTGTCAGTTATAAACACAGTTACTCTGAGGTCTTTGTATAATACTATCCCTTCTATTTTCTCCTCACTCTGTATTTAGACCAGTGAAAGAGGAATGCTGCCTCAGAAGCAGTTGTGTATACTTATCTAAGGCAGTGCATTTTGCTCAGAAAGGCCCTGCCAACCCCTGAGGTCAGTCAGATTGAAAAGTTGCTCATGTCCACATTTAGGCGTCACCGGATCCAGGAAAAAAACCTCAGCTTCTCCCAGTCTGAAGTGATGCAAACTTTTCTGTTGCTCTGCTTAAGTACTCAGGGTTGCTTCCTGCACTGGCATGCAATCAGTTTCTCCTACAAATCGTCTTAAATGCTCTAATCTTTAGGTTTGTCTTTTGTTTGTAGCTCTTTGCATTTTTCCCCCCCATTCAACCCCAGCTGAGTGTCTGTGACATGACAATCTTGTTTGGCTTGAATAGCAGAGATTGGTTGTAAGTGAAGTCATATCAAATAGCAGGGCTGTGGGCCTCGACTTGAATGTTCGGACTTTCTAGAACAACTGGTGTCTGATCAGTAACCATGTGCCTCCTACATTAGTGACTGCATTTTATCTGGACTGTAGTTAAATTGTGGATTGTTTCTTAGCACCGGAGCTGGCACCTTCTGTCTGGCAAAGAGAGGCTAAAGGCAGCACAATGAGGAATGTGGAATTTTTAAAGCGGCTGCTCATTAATTAGCCTTAATCAGGTGTGTAAACCGATTGATAAACCCTAAGGCAGTACAGTATTTACAAGCGGATAGGCCTTCACACAGAATACACACAGAAAGGTGGTGGCAGTTTTGCAAATGAGTTTGGCAGTCACCTTCAATCCTTGTGCTTTCTGTGATGAGGAGCCCCAGAGTGCCTAATGAGCAGAAGAGAAAGAGAGTCAGTCTGAATCATATGCTCAGTTTGTACTTAATTGGTGAAAGCATATTTAGAGGTAGGCTTATTTTTTTTCCTCCTCTGGTTAATGGCTGGAGCTACCAGAGCACCGTTTGGTGGATAAGCACCAACTTTTAATTTGATCTGCTGTAATACTTAAAGCTTGTACATGGTGTATAGAGGAGGAAGGTCTCTGTGGCTCTGCTCAAGGTTTCATCCACTCACAACAAGTCTTAATTTAGGATGATCAAGTAGGAACGACAGTGACTTCTGGGGCTGCCACCAATGATTACTTTCCCCATCAATTTATTGTGATTACTCAATAAACATTTAGTGCCTAAAGAAGCCAAATACAGAGAAACTTTATAAATTCAGAGGAGAAACAGACAGTGTTTGATGGTTTGACTTTTTTCTGTGAATCAACATATTAGCAAATTGATTGTCTGTCCATTGACTGATAGATTAGTAGACTAAAGTTTCCAGATCTAATCACTTGTGTTTTACTCTTGTTGCAGTCTCGCAGTGTGGACAAACAGCACGCTGTGATCAACTATGACCCAAACACAGACGAGCACATGGTGAAGGACCTGGGCAGTTTGAATGGGGTGAGTGAGTCCACCTCTGGTGTCAGACAACCTGCCTGGACCCAGAGTGATAAAAGCCTGTGGGCTCCCAGAGGGCTGCACTCTGTGTGCCAGAGCAGTGTACTGTTAGTCCAACGGTGGTCATCAAGAGACTGGGTTTTCGAGCTGGCCTGAATTCTTTTTCTTTCTTCTTCCCATTTTCTCTCTCTCTCTCTCTCTCTCTCTCTCTCTCTCTCTCTCTCTGTACCCCCACTTCCACCCCCCACTCCCACTTGCTCTCTTCACCACTCTGTTGCCACCTCATTGCACCATTATCCCAATGAAATCCCGAGTTGTGCAGAGGGAGAAGCCATTCATTGTTCTCACAGAGTGTTTCTTTTGGCCTTGGTTACCGCAGCCAAACTAATCAGAGCAGAACAGTGCAGGGACCTGTAACTGAAATCCAACATGGCCGACATGTTTCCTCCTCCCCCATTTATCTTTAGTTTAAGACCTGCTTCTCCACTCTCTCTTCTACTAATGTCCAGCATTATCTTCCTTTAATTTAGTGATCTGAAGATAAACTCTGGAACGTCTCTCCTACCAATTACTGTCAACACAGTAATCACAGCTGCATGTTTATTTCCACCTGGCCATTAACCACTCTACAAAAGCTGAGACGGCCATTGCATAACAACCTAATCTCATCAGGTCTTTAATGTGCTGGAGGACTAAACTTTCAATGGGAAAAGGGCCAATTGCAAAGCACCTTACAGCAGCTTGGTGTTTGCCACAAGGCATTAAAAAGCCTGTTACCTTGGCGTCAACACATTTACTTCATTAACGAAGAGTGAAAAGTGCTTGATGTTATCGTGCCTTTCTTTTGCAGACCTTCGTGAACGACCTGAGAATCCCAGACCAGACATACATCACCCTGAAGCTCTCAGACGTCATCCGATTTGGTTATGATATCCTTTTCATTTCTGTTTATTGCCCAGGAAGATTTAAGTCCAACATTTGTCTTGACTTTGATTGGATCTGTGTGATCATGTAATACACTTTCTGCTTTTGGCTGGAGAAGTTTGAAGTTTGTGATCAGCAGCAGCCCACGCAGAAATGAGCCTCTGCTGCTTCAGCCCAGAATTTTTTGCATTTTCTTTCTCCTCTGTGGTCTTTTGCTCCATCGGCATGTTAATCCCCAGTCAGGGGTTTTAGATTATGGTCAACTGTGGACTGAAAATCTCCTGCACCCTTTGACCCCCTGATCAGAAAACTCATGAATGGTGAAATGTACTTTAGATAACAGGGGCCAAAGCTGTTTAGAATACAGAGACGTTTAGGATTGCTTCTGACCAGAAGTGAACACATGTGACGCTGCATGTTTTGAGGAGTGGGAGGCTGAAGATTTGAGCTTGTTTGAGTTGCAACATGTTTTTATGATTTATCTGTTTCCTTCTGTCTTGTCAGGAAAAGACAGAGTTACTTTTGACCTCCTTTGTTGACAAAGTGAAAAGTCGACATGAAAGATGCCTGACATTTACAGTTTTTTAGGTATCAGATTTCTCTTGTCAGTTCTCTATGCCAGCAGATATCTTCTGAGCCAGGCTGAGTATATAAACAGTCATATTATTGCAGTATTTCACTAGAAAATAGAAATGTTTTTGTACCTCAACTCCTCCTCCACATGCCCATGTGTATATCCTGGAGAGGAGTCAACACAAAGTCCCAGAGGAGGCTCTTAAAGTAAGTAACTGACAGTCTGATCTGAAGTGCATTAGCTTTTGTTATTTTCATTATTAATTCGTCTGTACAGTTTATCATTTCAAGTAATCTCTTCATCCATGAAGTACTAAAGCCCATCATAACTGCCATCTTTAAATCTTTCTTTTTTGTCAGACAAGAAAATACAAGAGCTTTGAATTTACAGGGAGCACAACTGTCACCAGAAAAGTTTTGTAATTTCACTAATAACTTAAACAGTGAATTAATATTGCAAAATTTCTGTAGCTAGTTGATTAAATGACTTCATGCTTCAGCCTTAAAGGCTACAATTAATTTGTGGAACTGTCGCTGTCGGCTACAGCCAAAACTAATTATATGGGCTCAGATAATGAATCATAAAAACAGTGATCATTTATTTTAAAGTAAAAAAAAGTTGGAGATTGTAACTTTCTTCTCTCTACCAGCTGAAACCATGAAAACGTTTGCAAATTAATCACAAAAACTGCAGTCGGTGCAGTAGTTTCCATTGAACAATTTTCTATTCTCTTAAAGGGCAACACACAATAACCAACGGTTCTGTAAATGTGCCAGTACCAGCCAGCTTATTTTGTAAAGCAGCTCTCTGAGAGGTCCCTGGTGGATGTTCTTCCTTATACTGTGTATGTCTGAGGACAGCTACATCTGTACTGATTGTTGTCAGACGGTCATCCACATCCTGCTTCCCTCCTGTCTGTGTGCAGCATGAGAAGTACACCAGCCAGCTGCAGCTCAGTATAAAAGCCCTGGAGGCCAAGGCGAAGGAAAAACAGCAGCTTCAGAGCTCAGAGAAGAGCAAAGAGTCTCTTTCCAATGCCAAACTACAGGACAGGGCTGAGCGCAGAGCTCACTCACTCACAGGTAAACAACTCCACCCGCCCACACACTCCATCAGAGCAGATATTAACAGGAAGTTAGCAGGTTTTATAATGATACAAGTAGGTTAAATGTTCCTGTAGCCCGACAGGAACTGATTTAACTGGATTTGAATACCCTGTTCACACATACAGGGAAGAGGAAGTCTTTGTGTCTCCATGTGCTGCACGGCTCTGGCTGTAGATCCCTTGATAAGGCGGCTGTGGCTTTTATTAAGAGCCTCCCTGGTGTGAGATTAGGATGCCATGTGAGCTGAGAGGCTAAAGCCACGAGCCCATGGAGTCAGTAAAGAAATAGATCTTGACATCCCAGAGTTGGCAGAATGAGTATACATGAGTCAGGTCTCGCCAGACAAGCTGAGTTAAGGACAAGCAGCCTTATCTCTGTCACACACGCCTGACCGCTGACAAGAGGTGGGGTGCTTTGAAGCACACCAATACTTGTTCAACACGTGTCCTGTAAGAATGAGAGAGGTGTGTGGGTTTCACTAGCCAGCTTGGCACTTCTGTCCACGTAACTGGTTGTGAGTTTTGTGTATCAGTTGCGGTTTATATCCCCACATGCTCTTATACCTTCTGTGCCCTGAGCTGTGCTGAGTAAATCCTGTTTCACAGTGAAGGCAACAGTGGAACAGTCAGAGAATTGTTAGATTGAGAGACACAGTCTGTGAATGAAGCTCATTCACACTGACAAAACCCACTACAGCTGTTGTTGATTTAGCAATTCTCGTGCTTTCTTCTCTATAATGGCCCCTGTGAGTTTAGAGAGAAAACTACAACTGCTGCTTAAAATAGGACTTTTCCAGCACTAGGCCCGCTCCACTCAGAGCGCCTTACAAATGTCTCATTGAACTGCAGAACTCTGGAAAACATTTGGCAAGCCTTATTTTAGTAAGGCGTCTCCTTCTAGGATGGGAGCGTGCTTGTATCTCCTGCAGCTAGGAGCTAACCACAGTGATCCAGTGAACCTGTGACAGCAGACTCTTGCTGAACATGCTCGCTGGGGCGTTGTTTTCCAGCTGGCTGTGCTGTTGTTGTCTGTAGTGTGACAGCGGCCTTGCAATGTGCTGTTGTGTCCCAGTCCACCAGTGAGATAACGAAAGTACCCGCTTGATAAATGTGCAGTGTCAAAGAGATAAGGAGAGTGTTTCATCCCATGTCAGAAAAAATAAAGCTTGACTTGCACACTTAAAATAAGTGGAGTGTGTCAGATTGTTTTTGCAGATATCAACAACAGTCCGTGAGTTTGTTTATTTTGGCATATCTCTGAAACTTCAGGCACGTGAATTCCTTTGAATTTGTTTGACTTGCAGCCTTAACGTAATGTTGTTTTTCCTTTATAGATATTTCTGTGTTTTTTTTTTTCTTTTCTTTTTTTTTGGTGCATGCTGTGTTTTCTTTCAATTCCATACTCTGTCACTTGAGTGCTGAGAGAGCCGTGCATATCTTCTTCTGTGTGCTCTTGCTTGTTTTTCCCTGCAGCTGTACAGGATGTGGACTGTGTCCAATCCTCCAGCTGTCTACAGGGCAGGACACTTCACTTGTACAGTATCTGACTCAGTCGGTCCTATTTTACTCTGCCAGGGCCTGGAGCTATTCAGTATTTACTAAAGAGGCATGAAATGGATAGTTCAGTTTTCCCAGACACGGCACTATTCTTCACTGATTTAAAACGTCCTTAATTAATTAATGCCCCTGTTCCATTTCCAACTTTTTAATTTTATTAGACCAAATGTGAAATTAAGACTGATAAATCTGTCAAAGTCTGGTCTCATATTTAAAAGTGCTGTAGTAATGAACAGTTAGCCCTCTTTAGGGGGCTTTTGCTTGTCTTTGCTCATTAATGAAACAGTAAATTCACCCTAAGTTGCTGCTGTGCTCAGTCCACTTCACTCATGTTTTCTTTAGCTAAAAGCAGAGGATTGAGTAATGGGAAAGGAATGGGTAACGTGCCCTGTCACTGTGTTGATGTCTTATTGTGTGTGTCCAAGGCAACAGTGGTGAAGTGCTGCTGATGCTTGGGATTGTGAAGCCTCCGCATTAAACTCCACACAGCTTTTTTGGCCCAGATATCAGGGCGACAGACAACATCCAGATTATCTCATGCCAGCCATATAGTCTGCCTGTCATGTTTGTGCTGGTCAAACCACATGCTAAACACCAGCTCAGAAAGAGCATCATGGAAATAAGCCCTCCCTCCCCAGGTCGCACCTGTATGGGGAATATACCAAGGTCAATGTGCAAACTAGGAGTGTTAGAGTCTACAAAAGTCATCACCATAGATGCACTGGTTATCCTATATTCTGTATTGTATTTGTTTGCTTTGAAGATTAGGATTAGCTTTGTCCCGACTCACACAAGGAGGATTATGTTTTGGTGGTTTGCAAGATACAGTCGATATCCCAGTTTGACCCTCACTACTCTCTCTGTCTCATGGGAATGTCTGGGAATTGTAAAAGGCCCAAAGGCTACGGTGTAGTGTAACACTCTGTCCATCTGAGCTCCAGGGTTGTGCAACATCCAGTTGCTGCAAGACCAAGGCCAGACACAACACTGTTTGTTTTGTCATGTGACTTGCACGTAACATCCAAAAGGCTGTATAAATTCAGCGCTTTGTTCAGTTCTTATTTCTTCCCAGCCTCTGCTGGGGCTGAGTGTATCCATGTGCCTAATTTTGTGTGTTTGTCTGTGTTTGTGCTTGTTTCTGTGTGTATGTCTGTTAGCTGGCACAGATTCTCCAGTATCTAAGCCTACTCCTCTCTATGGCCAACCGTCGTGGTGGGGGGAGGATGAGGACCCTGCCAACAAAAAGGTGGAAAGAGGTGGAAAATCGCCAGAGCGGGAGTCTCCAGGTCAGAGAAAATGTCTTATATTTTTACTACCATGTGCACAAGGCCTGATTTGACAAAGGCATTGATACTGAAGTGTTTGTAATGACGTGTGCTGCAGTTATTTGTACTGTAAGTGTATTGGATATTCCCACATCTGTGAATTAGAGCCTAATTTGTAATGACATGTTTTTCTGTGGCACTGCTATCTGATGCCCTTTGTGGGTCACTGAGAGATGGATGGTGTAAAGCCCAAGGCAGGCTTCTGGCTGCCAGTCGTCGACTGTTAGCCAGGCCATACCATGCCAGGCCAATGGGCAGTGCCTGTCTGCCGCGTGATGGATTATGACCCTCTAAGCTGCTGGAGGAAAGGAGGGGGTGTGATTGTTGGCCTCATGTTGCCCAGGCTGAAACAGATTATTCCTGCTCAGCTACCCTCCACTGGACTCTGAGCTCCTAAACTGATATTTGGCCACATCCAGCTGGCACCGAAAGAGCCACTGGCTGATTTGTTTTCTCAATCTAACAGCTGGAATCTTTGTTATTTGTGGCTCCCAGTTTCAGGGATTGTGTGACAGTGAAATCCCAATTCTACTGCAACAACATTAGCTATGATGATTTAGAAATGTCCTTTATTTCATTCCCCTGTACATCTGCTGTGACTAATTCATCACTAAAATGACATTTTCTACATTTCTTCAGTACACTGATCACTGTGCAGTTGTATCTCCACTGTGACCTCATTACTGTTTTATTGTTAACAGAACCTGGTAAAGATGGGTCCAAATACACAACCAACGGCTCTCTGTCTGACGGTCAGGCCAAGTCCATCTTCGCGTACCGACGGGAACCCAGCTATTTCGAGATCCCAACAAAGGAGTTCCAGCAGAGACCTGCCAAAAAGCCTGAATCACAAGTTCACGAGGTTCCCACGAAGGACACCCCCGATCCTGCTCAGTGCGTCCCCTCCACCCCCACGCCCCCTGTGGTCCAAAGCCACGCCTCCTTCACCATTGAGTTTGATGAATGCACGCCAGGTAAAATGAAGATCAAGGACCACGTTACCAAGTTTTCTTTCCGCCAGCAACGAAAACTACCTTCCACTGAGGCAGTCACCACACCCACTGAGGTGATGTCACCAGAAAACAAAGTTGCTGATTGGCTGGTCCAGAGCAATGCTAGCATGATCAGAAGGAGGTCACAGGCTGAAGATATGTACAGTACAAACAGTGATCCGTCACTTCTGAAAACCAGCCAGGGTGAGTCAGCTGTATAATTTCTGTTAATGTTTACCAACACTAATTTCAATGTGCTAGCTGGTTAGCTAATTTTTTGTATTTCTATTATCAGCAAACAACCGTGAAGATGGCACTCAAAGTGATTCAGGGGATCCTACGATCAATGGAAAGAGTTTTCTGCTATCAGAACCTCAGATTGGCTCCCAGGTGACTCCACAACCCCTGAGAACTCCCCCACAACGCTTCACCTCCCCTGACTCTGAGGAGCCCCTGTCCTACTCTCCTCCAGAGTCACGCTCCCTCTCCAGTCTTGGCAAAGCTGAGCCTCACCAGGCCTTTGTCATTGAATTCTTTGACGACCACCCAAGAAAGAAGCGCTCCCAGTCCTTCACCAATAACACTACCCCGCCTGAGCCCTCAGGCCTCAGGGTCCAGGAGAAGACTAGGAAGACCTCAAGCCCATCTGGAGAGAGACAAACCCCAACTTCAGCCTCTTCCACTCCCCCAACTCAACGATACACTGTCCCACTGAAAGGACCTTCTTCCACAGGTCCCCAGAGAGCTGGCTCTCTACGAAGGGAGAAGACAGAGGACCGAATCAGCACCAGCTTCACCTCCCGCTCCACATCTTCTACCTATGTGCGACCATTTAGCAGTGTGGGCCGGCGATCCAAACTCGCCCAGGAATTCAAAGCTGAATTTCTCAGGCAAACTAAGCAGGGCTTTTCTGCCACCTGTGAGAAAAATGCATCAAGTTCCCCTGCAGCAGCTAAAACAGAGGCAGGGGGAGGATCACCATCTAGTCCTCCTCCACCTATTGCTCCCTGCCAGCCCCAGACTTCCTCTCCTGTCAGCAGACCTGTTCCCCTCAAGGCCCTTGTGATGCCCCCAGAGTCTTACAGTTTGGAAGTCAAGAGCCCCCCTATTGGCCCCAGAAACGAAGAGGAGGACACTTTGAGTGATGCAGGAACCTACACCATTGAAGCAGATGTTCAAGATAAAGAGCTGGAAGAGGCACGGAACAAGATTGATCAGGCAAGATTGATCTATTGTATGTTCATTCCTAAAAACACAAGTCAGTTAAAGGTAGTAAGACTTTACCATTCACCAATGTGCCATGGAGAAAGTCCCACTCAGACTGGGCCCTGGACATTGGCAGTCACGCTTTCTCCATTCGTACACTTATCCACTTGCAATGTTTTGTTCCTGACAGGTGTTTGGTGTCGTTCAGACCCCAGAGCGAACCAACCAGACTGAAGCAGAAACATCATCAGCATTTAGGCCTGTTATTGGTCAGGGCAGGGAGCAGCATAGACAGAGTAGCAGTGGGCAGGTGAGGCCTGCTCCAGAGCAGGGACAGAGTCTGGTGAAGGTAAACCTTCCTGCTGAGGGTGGGACCAATGATTGGATGTAATGATTAATAATATTAACACCAGTTCTGAAGACAATAAATTTAGGTGTTGGGTCAGTAAACCTGAAAATTTTCAATTCAGAAATCAGCATGTATTGCTATCTTGATTTTGTCTCTTGGTTTCTGCTCTTTTGATCTCTTGATTTGCCTCACCTTTCCTCACAGGTTGTGGGTCTTTCTGGTCTCTCTAATCAAATATGAGGGGAAAAAATCATCTTTTTTTCTAGCAGCTGCACTTCATACTTACTCAGAAATAGATTGATCTCTGGTGTCTTCTGCTGTTCATCTTCTTAAACATGCTCTGGAAATCATATAATCATAAACTGCATCTCTTAAAAGTGTTAAATCTTTTGAAAATGTATTGAATAGGTTGTATGTTTTCTCTTGTAGGTTCAGCCAGCAGGTGCAGTGTTACAGGGGGGTCCTAAGTGGATGTCTTGCTGGGCCAGCTTGGCAGACAGCTACACAGAATCTGGCCCCTCATCTGGCCTCTTTGACATCCCTTCCCAGATGGAGCTGTCAAGAGGGGGTAAGCTGCCTGACAAGACATGAGTCTATTTGAAATGATAATGAGAGACCCTGATGAATATGAATGATATTTCCTTTCAATATGTGAGGTTAATATGCATTAAAACTGTTTCACTTCAGCACACGGTACAATCATCCACAAGACCACGCTCAGCCGCAACCATGACAGCAGTGACTCGAGAGCTCGACGCATCCTGCCCCAGCTACCAGTGGGGGAGAAGAGTGACATTCCAACTCCCAGCATCCATGTTCACTGTGACCCACATTCAACATTTGATGTAGAGGAGAATAGCTTGGGGGCCTCCAGGTCTCAGGATGGCGTTCACAGGCTGTCAGTGCAGGACGACGTGGAGCCTGACAGCCTGAGTGATGCCAGCAAATCTGATGACGGTTCCATAGTGGAGCAGAAGAGGAGGCCGCTGTCAGACGGAGAAGAAAAGCAAAATGAGGAGAACATGTTTCCAGCTAAGTCTACATCATTCTATATCGAGTCAGAGGAGTCTGAGTCCAAAACGGAGTTGGGCTCAAAATCCAGCACACCTAAGACTGAGAGAAAACAAAAAACTTTCTCGACAGCCACCCTGACCAGACCCAAGAGTAACCAGGATGCTGGAAAAGTCAAGCCCAGTGCGTCAGCTCCTGTTCTGGGCCAGAGGACACAGAGTCCAGAGTCCAAAGAGGGAACAGTGTCTCCATTAATCAGACAGGAGAGCTTCACCAAGGAGCGGCCTAGCAACGCCAGATTGCCCAACATCTCTAGTCAGTTGGTTTCTAAGGACCCAAACCCTGAATTACTCCAGGGAGCCTGTAACCAGGACACCCATTCTTACCTCAAAGAGACAGAGAATGTTCTGGCTGCTCTGGAGGCCAAACTGCAAGCCGGACCACCAGAAACTACTCCATCTCCAATAATGGACTCTCTGTCAGGGGAGTCTGACGTAGATACCTCCAGCACAGTCAGCCAGCACAGCAGTAAGACAAAGTCAAGCACAGTGACGAAAAGACCCTCTGTCAGTGGGCTCCACAGGGAAAGGTCATCAGCTAGTATAGCTAGTCAGGACTCAAAAGAGAAGCGCCGCTTTCAGAAAGCAGACAGCAGTAAGTCAGAGTCTGCCAGGAGGCCACTTGGACTGAGGCGTAGTGTTGGGAAATGTGGTTCCACAGATCTGAGTGATGAACCTCACAGCTTACCTTACTCTGATCAGGAGTCTAACACCTACCAAACCCGCAGGAAGTACACCGTGCCCCTTCAGAAGGAGGAAGCTAGGACAACCAGAGTGCACCAGGCCCTCAGTCGTGCCAACAGCTTGTCGGCCCCAAGACCCACCAGGGCATCAATGCTACGTCGTGCTCGCCTGGGAGAGGCCTCCGACAATGAGGGCACAGAGACAGACAGGCTGTCACAGGAAGCCAACAACAGTTCAGCCAAGCAGCCTCAGGAAGCCAAGAAACTCTCCAGGTTGGATCTGCTCGCGATGCCTCGGAAGCGGACGAGCTCATTCAACACGCCCAGCGACACCGAGGCCTCCGCCCCACAGTGGACGGGAAGGAGCACGGGGTTCTCCAACCGCAGCACAGAGTACGGCAGCAGCTCTATCAGAAGGGCCTCTGCTCCAGGGCCGAAACCTGTAGACAAGCAGCAGAAACCAGCGCTGAGCAAGACGCCACTCACCCGCGTACGTTCAGGCAGTGGCAAGTACTCCAACAGCACAGCAAGTGAGTATAATATCAACCGACGCAAATACCTGTTTGTTTGACTGCAATATTGAATGTAATATTGTGACTGCTATGAGCACTTGATGTGAAACCAGCACCTTAGAGAAGAGATCATGTGGTGCCTGGAGTGGAGGCAGCACAACGTGAATTGGTTTGATACGGTCAGTTTATACATGGAAAGAAAAGCCTCTGTAACTCACCTGCTTAAGAGTCGATTCTGGACTAACATCAATATTACTAATACTCATACAACAAAACCTTTTAGAGGGTACTCTGGACATGATGAACACTACAATACTAGCCTTGTGCTTTAGGATAGACACTGTTTTTACTAATATGGTGTTATGATCTGATAATCAGCTGCTGGACTGTGGAATTCTCGTTTCAGTTCCAGGAAATTATTTTATAACAAACAAATACAATGAATAAGTTACAAATGTAGAGATGAGGGCTGCCACTGCAACTTACCTTTCTTCTTCTGGTTTTGGTGATTATGTGGTGGTGTTTTCTTCCCTGTATTCTGTGATGGCATTTCTTTTTCTGTCCCGTTTTCTTCTTTCTTCTCTAACGTCCATCCTCCGCAACTCAAACCGATTCATGACGTCAAGGCTCCAGGAGGCGACAGAAAGGCTCTGGCTATACCTCTACCTCAGACGAGGAGTACGACTCAAACCAGAGCACTCCTAAACACAAACGCTCCCAACCTTCCTCAGCATCCCACAGCCCACACAGTCAGCCTCGGCCCCAGCCGGTGGTCGCCGTGCGTGCGAAGCCTCGCAGCAGAGATTCTGAGGACGAGACCCAAGAGGGAGGAGACGCCTTCCAAAACTGGTCCAGTCACAGTGCTGAGATCGCACGGTAAGAGAGAGGAGTATGTTTTACAGACTGAGCTTTTTTTCACACTAATACGTCTCCAACAGTCACACCTGTGGCCTTTTTAACCACACATCTGTTAATGTTGTGAAAGGCCTGCGTAAAGAAAGCAAGGATTTTACATTCAGTGGAAAATGTTAATTTTAAGATTTAAGAGAAGAAAGAAATTTTTCTTGGGCATAAAGTGAGTGGTGCACAGGTACATACATTATGACAAAACAGGAGTGACACAACATAACAGTAACCACAAGTAAGTTAAATATAGTAGCAAAGACAATGGGCATCAGCAGTAGTTGAGGATATAATCCATTTTCAGGTGCATATGAAGAGTTTGTAAGATAATTAAAATAGTTAAATAAAAAATTAATAAAAGAAGAGATCAACAATGACAAGTGTAGACTGTCAGTCTGATTTTTGTTCAGTAGCAAGATAGAGGTAGGGAGAAAGGAGAATTTATAACAGTTGCCTTTACATCGAATGAGTCTAGAAAAAGCTCATTCAGAAAATAAAGCATGAGAGGGGTCGTCTGGAATTCTCTTCCTCTCACCAGCCATTGTTCCAACATGTTTCCTCCCTGCTAGGTTGAGTCAAGACCTGGCTAAAGACCTCGCTATCCTGGCCAGAGAGATCCATGACGTGGCCGGTGACGCCGATGCACAGAACACTGGGGTGGACAGCGATGCGCCCGTCTCCACGGTGACCACGTGTGAACAGGTGCAGCAAAGACTGTCACATACTTGTCTTGTAGTTGCCTTTACATCAGTCACAGAGGCATCAGATCTCTATTTGACTGAGTGAATATGGTTTCTCCTCAGTTCTCTGTCTTTAGCTCTCATGGCTCAGCTTGCCTTTCCATGCCAGGTGCAGTGATGTAATGTGATTTTCTTTTAGAGTCTTAAAGTAATTGTTTTAATCTCAATCACTGGATCTGTTCCCTAAACAAACAAAGCAGTCAGTCAGACACATGTGGTTAGTATAGAACAGTACCTTTATGATTTTAACTTTCATTTCCTTGTTTTTCATTAGCCTTAACTGTCCATTTTAAATGGTAACATTCATTTCTGACTGTGGCGCAGCTCATTCAGCATCTACCAGAGGCTGGATTAAACTACCAGAGAGTCCCTCCATGTTCTGCATCTACAAGGGAGCCTGACCAGAGCTCAAGTGACCACGAACAGAGCTCCAGGCAGCGAGCTCGGAGCAGAGACGAGGTCTGGTCACAGTCTGCTGCTTCGCCTCAACAACAACCTGTGTGATGGAAGCACCGGTGGATCCTTCTAAACTATTTCCTTTTTTTTCTCCAGGTGGTTGTGGACGCTCTGATGCTGAATCCAATGTCTCAGATCATCATGGCCATCAGAGAAAACACAGAGCAACTTGCTGAGAAAATTAAGTAAGATGTTCTGTCTCCCTCTCTCTCTGTCTCTCTAACACACACACACACACACACACACACACCTGCATTCCCAGACTTAATCTGAGCTTGATGAAAAACTTTATTGATCCTGTCTGACAACCAGACTGCACTGAGCCAGTAATCTTATTAAATTAGTATAAGTGAGTGAGACACCACAGAGACTTGCAGTCTGACAATGTGCGGCCGACAGGGATGTAATCATCTGCTCAGATAAGATGCAGAATAAACATTTGTGTGTGAAAGCTCTCATTGTGTGACGTGGCCACAGTGTGTTCCTCTCTGGTCTTTACTTCACCTACAAACAAGACACAGAATTAAACTGTATGTTACAATTTAAAAAGCTCCAGAACGGTATTTCACTCTCTCACTCTTCTCAATCTAAATCAACATTGTGGACACAAAAATGTGGATCCTCCCTTTTTATAACACACTGTTAGATGATGACAACTTAATAACAACTGCTCTTGGCATCATGCACGCAGGGTACTTTTCCAGGACAGGGTGGATGTCTGGGAGGAAATTGAGGCAAAGGTTAACTCTGACAATGATGTGCCTGTTGTCAAAACCTCCAACAAGGTTGGTGATTCCCCTTTTTTACACTTTCCAGTAGATTTCTTAGTAAAAACATACTTTGTGTTTGAGCTCAGTCAGACATCTCTATTTCAGGAGATCACATCCATCTTGAAAGAACTCAAGAGAGTTCAAAGACAGCTTGAAGGTGAGTCTCACTGATGGACGTGGTATAGATGTAAACAGTCTTTATCTTTGTAATACTTTTTCTAAGTGAGCACCAACTGTCTGTTGTTTTCTCTGTCCAGTCATTAACACAGTCATGGAGCCCAGTGAGCAGCTGGATGCTTCCAAGGCCTCAGCTTTTAACATCACGTCCTCATCTGGAGTCCAGAGCTCCAGACCTTCTTCTTCACAAGACTGGAGAACAGTCCACTCTGTGTCTAAACGAGGCGGCGGGCCGCGGCCCAGTGACAGTGTGAGGAGAGCAGCTGTGACACCAGAAGATCTCAGAGAGGGATATTTGGTCTGAGATCTGACGCAAACACACAGCACTGAACTTCTGTCATCACCCCACACACGCACAGGTGTCACACCAGTGCGGGCGGATTGAAACCAAGAGGGTGGAAGTGAGACGACACAGACACAACTGTACCCTCATACACATTCAAGCACACACACTACTGCACTATGAGCACTACACATACACTGTGCTGTAATACACAGTGAAGCCTGCACTAATGGCCCTTAAACACGTTCAGTCAGGGTTATGCCTGAGCTGATGGTTTGAGGAAGTAGAATAAAACCCTGCTTAACGTCCGGAAGGCCCCAGAGCTGATTCTGTGTCGGGGATAGTTCTCAGTAATTACCAATGATATGACCAATATTGCTGATTTTAAAAAAAGCTCATTGTGATTGTTTGGTTTCACTGAAAACCAGCCTGAGCTAATCAACTCAGGGAAATATATCAACAGATCACATATTTGTGTTTAGTGACAAAAATATATTTTAGAAAATGTTATTCAATTCAGTTTCTATTCATGAGTTGATTGGTATTTGATTGATTCAGAAAAAGGCAGTAACATGTTTCAGATGTTAGTGTGCTGTGTGTGTGTTTTCTCAGTAAAGCCGCTGCATTTCCTTAGATGATTTTTCCTTGGTTTTGTCTTTGTTGTTTGCCACTTTTCTCTGTGTGGACCTATTTGTGGAAGAATGTACAAAGTATTTATTGGGGGTCTTTTGTGAGACACTGGGTGTTTTGTATCCAAGACAACGTGGTTTTTGGGAGGGAGCTTGTAAAGTCTAGAGCCAGACCAATTCATCTTACATTACACAGTCACTACCAGCCAATATCTTGTTTATTTATTCAGTTATTTCCCAGTTAACTGACTGTGTGCAGATCCTGTATCTAATACTTTGCCCAGCTGGAGGTGAAAATCCTTCAGGAATGTCTGTCTGAATGGAAGCTGTGGCTGAGTCCACGGTTTAGTCACCTGGCAACCACAAACTCACGTGGCTATAAAACACTAGTAGCCAGGTTTCCTGAGCTTCTAACTTCTGGAAAGTGTGTGTTGTTTTTTTGTGTGTGTGTGTTGAGCACAGTTTGGGAAGTGAAACTTGTTTTTCATTGTTGTCCTCCACACCTGAAGAGCACAGTTACCTCTGAGGGTTTGACAATCATAAACTGACTGACAGCAGCAACTTGCCTTTTATCTGCGTCCACACACAGCTCATCACATGACACCTAAACCTGCATGGTTGGTGTGAAACACTACGAGCTGGAATAAGATGTATTATTTCCTCGGTCTGTCCAGTCACAAGGTCCTCACATGACAGGAGAAGTAATGTCATTTTATAAGTTGAGAAATCATGTGTAACTGTAAATCTGATTGTTAGTATGTAAATGGCTACAGATATATATATGTCCTACAGATTACCTCTCAATCTTGTCGTTTGCACTAATGTAGTACAGCGTTATCTCCTCGAGCTGATATGCTGCAAAACTGAAAGCCTCTGCTCTCCTCTGACAGACTGTACATTGATTCTTTAGACAAAGAAGCAGGGGAGGAGGCGAAACAGTGCACCAGCAAGTTCCCAGTTCAGACTGTACATGTGATTGTAATTGGGAAGTACCTATAAGTGCCACAGAGCTGTGTGGGGGATAATGTGTGATGCAGCCAAGCACAGTGGTTGTTTACAAACTCAAGCGAAAAACTGAATGTCTGTCCTTTCTCGCTCAAAGTATTGCTGCTAGTCATCATCCACGGGGAAGTGTTTCTCCTGTGCTTTACTCCATCTAGGCCACAGAAAGTTGGAGCTGAAGTTGAAATCTTCTGTGTCAAATGTGTGTCCCTGTTTTATGAGATTCAGTTTCTGTTTCCCCTCCTTTTTCCCCAGAATGATTTGGTTGTAATCTTGCTGTCTTGTTAGCTGGTATTTATGTCTGGTTCTTTCTGTAGCTGGCAAAGATGGTGATTCCAGGTTTGGTTTGTCTGTTTGTTTGTTTTTTCAAATAAATTAAATTAGCAAAGTGGTTTTATTTGGCTCTTTGTCATCTGTTGGGGGCATTCCTTAGAATATATGATGTATGAAAACCAGAAGTGAAAGTAAAAAGGAGAACTGTGCTGTGCTATATTCAGAGGCAGAGCTATCGCTTCAGCTCAGTCGGGTGAAAGCTGGAGGGGGATTACACTGTTTTCTCGGTGAGGAACTACTGCATCTTCTCTGTGTAAGTTGTTTTTGCCTCAAATACTCTAAGAACAAAACTTGTTTGGAAATTTAAACCACTAAACATCCAGAGTCCTGTCATTAGCGTGGTCTGCATAGTCACATCTCAAATGTGCTTATTTTCTGCCCAAGACAATAATTTCCTGCTTTTGATCTTTAACAGATGAGCGATGCTTTAGAGGAAAAATGTCCTCCGGGTATAGAAGCCTTCACGACAGCTATGTGTCAAACAAAGGGGTAGGATTGTATCAAACAATGAACTATTGCATGTGTTTCACTTTTGTTACTCTTAAAACTGTGTTTTCTCTCATCCTCCTCGTTGTCAGAGGGCCACCAGCTGCGTGACATTAGCTGTGGTTTTGGGCTTGTTGATTGTCCTGGGGATTTTGCTTGCCATCGCTGTTCTAAAGAGGCCCCCGCCACCCAAAGATCATGAGACACTCCCTGGAGACATGTTTGGGGGTAATTATTCTACAGACCAGTGCAGGTAATAATCCTATGTAAGGTGGTTCAGTGTCTGTCACGTGGCTGTGCACCAAAAGAACCACCAGGGAGACGAACAATAAGCAAAGTCAGCTCAGTTATTACATGGTACAGAAGTGACAGATATGTGTGTGGAGTCCAGTAAAAAGTTCAGTTAGTGAACTGTCACTGATGAAGTGATCTGGTTGAACTCACTGACAGTTGTGGAAATAGGCAATTCATCTAAATACATTTTTTTCTTGTAAATTATGACAAATCATCAAAATGTTAAAGGTAGACTTGCCATGGCTATACCTAAAATCTACCACACAACACCCCATAAGAACTAAAATAGCATTACTGAAAAGGTCAATAAGATACGCAGTGTTAGATCCTCAGGATGTATGTAAACATTACATACCATTTGTGTCTGCTGAGGCTCGGCTGATCTGTGATTCTAGTTATGGTTGTGTTTATTTCCCTTTATACTTGGAGCCGTCATGTATATGATGATACACACACTGAGTCATGAGGTTCAGAGCAATTTGGAAGTGAACCCACTAATCATACAGTATCCACATCTGTTGATGCATCAAGTAAAAGATTAGTGTCTCTAAATTGCACCATCATTTTCTCCAGTTCAGTTTCCACTGGATTCACTGTTTGTGTTTAAATCCCTCAGCATGGTCCTGGTGGAGAGCATCCCCCAAAACATCACATACAAAGACAATGTAACGATCGGGATCCCTCTGGAACAGGTCTGGAAAGATCTCATTGCCATGGCAACAGACCAAGTGGATGTGTCCTCTTTTTACTGGACTTTAACAGGGGAAGACATCAACGTCAACTCGTCCTCTGACACAGCCGTGAGTACAGCACATGATCGTCAAGCATGAACTCACGGTTGAATGTGTTTTAACACTGTCAGTGTGTCTCTGGCAGGGAAGAGAGATCCTGAGAGAACTCGGGGAGTTACCCTCCAGGAATGTGTCTGTCCGAGTGGTGACCAGTGTTCCCACAGTGAGAACAAACTCCACAGACTTAAAGATCCTGAAACAGAAAGGTCCTAAGCTCATCCTGTTTGTTCTGATGCTCTACAGTCATCACATCAGGTTTTGATTTGCTATGACTTCATTGTTCCTAATGTATTCTCCTTGTGTCTGTAGGAGCTCATGTGAGGGAGGTGAACTTTGGGCGCCTGACAAAAGGAGTCCTCCACACTAAGTTCTGGATTGTTGACAGAAAACATGTGTTTATTGGAAGTGCCAACATGGACTGGAGAGCTCTCACACAGGTCAGACCAAATATCATCCAGTTGTACATGCAGGTTCTCAACCTTAAAGCAACGTCCTGACATCTTACTGTTGACTGTGTAGGTGAAGGAGCTGGGAGTGGTCATCTACAACTGCTCCAGGGTGGCAGAGGACCTCCAGAAGATCTTCCAGTCCTACTGGGTGATGGGAGTATCTAACAGCTCCCTGCCTGAGCCCTGGCCTCCAAAGTATGAAACTGACATCAATAAAGCCCGCCCCCTGGTGGTGGAAGCTGACAATGTCTCCAGCAGTATTTACCTCTCTGTGAGTCCCCTCAGTTTCACTTCCTCTTTACAGAGAAGTGAATGTCAACTTCACTCACAGCCAAGCATCATAAATCATGTTTTATGGAGGCAATGTTTTTGTTTTTTTATAGTAATTTTCCAAATGATCTCGTCCCCACCCAGGCTTCTCCACCATCATTCTGTCCTCCATCCAGGACTCAGGACCTGGAGGCTATTCTCTCCACCATCTCAGAGGCTGAACACTACGTTGATGTAGCTGTCATGGAGTACTTCCCCACCACACGCTTCGACAGGCCCATAAGGTAAACCATGACACACAAAGGAAACTGTTTTATTTCCATCAACAGTGTAGCTCTGTGGCTTGACTTCACCTCACTGGATGCTGTAATAATCAAACAGATACTGGCCACTGATAGACGATGCCATCAGGATGGCTGCATTCGAGAGGAAGGTCAACGTCCGGATGCTGATCAGCTGTGGACGGGACTCTGATCCGGCCATGCTGCCTTTCCTTCAGTCTCTTGCCTCATTGAACAGCCCAGACCACCACATCAGCATTGAAATAGTAAGACGCCACATGGATTCAGCGTCATGTCATGTCTCCTTGAGATAAACACAACTTCCTTTCTTACTTTTTAAATGTCATTCTCTCTCCAGAAACTGTACATTGTGCCTGTGGGGAACCAGTCTAATATCCCCTACTCCAGAGTCAACCACAATAAATACATGGTGACAGATAAAGCAGCCTATATTGGTGAGTTTGATCTCTGCACATTTGTTGTTAAGTTTAAACGCAGTTAAACTCCTCTTCATTTGTTGCATGTGAATGAGTTAATCATTGACCTGATAACGTTGTGTTGTCACCAAGGCACCTCCAACTGGTCAGGGGACTACTTTGTGACCACAGCTGGAGTGGGTCTGGTGATTTCCCAGCATGCTCCTCACCCTGTGTGGAAGACCAAGGCCCTGCAGGGTCAGCTCAGGGAGGTTTTTAACAGAGACTGGCACTCAGAGTTTGCTGTGCACCTCGCTGACCTGGGGCACCACCCAGACTGTTCACTGTCAGCATGACAGAAACATGTATTTTAAGGTTGTATTTTTGATGCTGTTGTAATAAATCTTGTTTTAATATTATCTTTAATGTATGATCTCTCACTCTCTGATTAACCTACACCCTCAGATGTTTCACTGAGTGAGTTAATACGCTTGTAAATGCAAATATGGTTCATTGATGTAACCCTGATATACTCTAAATTTAGTGGTGACCCTGTATTGACTGACTGTTGAATGTGTTATTACTGATACTGTATAATTACAACATCTGTGTTATTCATACTCTTTAGAATTATTAAACATGTGTAAACATCAGTGAGACACAGTCATGTTTGAGTCCAGACTCAGTTGTTTGTAAAGACTACAGGATGAAGGTGTGTCCTTTACTTGTGGTTATGGCAGCTGCATCAGTAGCTGCCTCTGAGGCTGTGGTGACACTGACCAAGACAGAAGTGTAAAACCACACACTAACACCAGAGTTAAAACCAGGGCTTCATCTCTCTGTTCTTCTTCTGTTCAGGGCTCAGGAAGAAATCAGTGCACAGGAAAACATATTCACTGAAGTGCCCTGAATGAAAGTCAACTTTTCCTAATAATGAAGGTGTTCAACTGGAGAAGTAATTTCATATTGAAAATACTTTCTGATTCTTTGTGCATCTCTGTCCATAAATGTCTTTTCCAAAATATATGCCAGTGAATAGCATCCTAGCTCCTTCAGTATCCTCACCACTTGTGATCATCTCCTGTGGTACAGGTTCCTCTCTGCTTGTGGTAATAAAACATTTAGACACTTCATTCAACTTCCTCCTTATGTCAAAGCTGGTGCATTTTCTGTAGCTGTAAAAATTCCCCCTGTAAAGTCTCAGGACCACATAAACACACATCCCAACCCACTGTGTAATGAGATTTTTTATTTTGTTCTATTTTCTTTTATTCATAGTACCTTTGTAGCACACTTCCAATGGCTTTCGCTGGCTGTAACCTTATGAAGGTAATGGATAGCTTACCCTGCTATCCCTAGTTCGTTTTATTACAGTAATTTAAATAAACTGACCTTGACATGACGTCCCGGACAAACACAAAGACAGCCTTTAAAACGACAGATGTGTTCTCCTTTCATCAGCACCGTCTGTGTCAGTGTTCCTCCCTGTCAGCAGGGGGCGCTCTGATCAGGCTGCAGCCTTCACAGTGAGGGCGCAGGGCGGAGCTCTGGGTTGTGTAGTACGTGTGCTTCAAGCTTTCACAGCAGTTAGCTAGCTTGCGGCTACAGCTAAACTGAAGACAGAAACATGGTGCTGCTTGAAAATGACTCGGTAAGAACCGAAAAGACTTTGTAAATAACTGAGCCCGCCGTTGTGACTGGTTATAATGACACTGTCCTCTTCAGCTGTCTAACAGCTAGCCAGGTAGCTAGTACCCTCAACGCTGGACAAGCTAGTCGTCAAACTGATTCATTAGCCAGCCTGCTAACGTTAGGATGAAGCTAATACTGGTTTAGATTAGGCTGGAAAATGTCATGTAGTCCAGTTATTGAACTCTCTAACATACTGACATTCACAAGCCCGGTATAAATGATCGGCTGCGTTAACATTAACACTAAAGCTTTTAGGTTTTATTTTGAGACACAAATCTAGTTAGCATTAAACAAACTTTAGAAGTTAGCACCGAGCGACGTAATATGCTGCTACTTTAAAGACAGCTGTACCTGAAGTAGAAAAACTGACCTTTTATACTACGTGTTATTTAGAAAAATGTTTTCTAAAATACTGAAGTGTGTGTGGTTTAGTGTGTAACTTAGCGATACACTTAAAGCAGGCGAATATCCCAAATTCACCAGTCACACTGAAGTGAAACGGTTACAACGATAACAAACCTGGACGTCCCACCCTTCATGAAGATGTTGTCTATGACAGGATTTCACCAAAGTGTGTCCAGTAAGCAGGAAACTGTTGTGTACTGTGGATTGAACTGGTTCATACATCCCCTGCAGTTGTTGTCAGATCAGCTGCTGCACAGACCAGTCACTGCCCTGCTGTGTCTGTGGCGCTGAAATGTAATGAGTCATGACTGAAACAAGAAGCTGAGCCTTTGCTTCTGTTCCTCAGTTCCTCACAGAGCTCACACGGCTTTTCCAGAAGTGCAGGACATCTGGCAGTGTTGTCATCACACTGAAGAAATGTAAGTGGACTCCCACTGAGATTTATCAGTGAGTATTTATGATATATCAGGAAAGAAATCATTTGAGTTTCTGGTGTGTTTATTTTCAGATGATGGAAGGACCAAGCCGGTTCCCAGAAAGGGCCACTCAGAGTCATTTGAACCTGCAGATAACAAATGTCTCATCAGAGCATCTGATGGCAAGAAGAAAATTAGCACAGTGGTGAGTTTACAGGGTCAACTAATGACTGATTTCATAACCTCTGATTTTTTGCTCTTAATGTTTTTTGCTAAACTGCTAATGCTAAATTTTCATTTCTTGCAATTGCAGGTCAGCACCAAAGAAGTAATCAAGTTTCAAATGGTGAGTTGAGCTCGTTAAATGTGTTGGTTAAAATCGTCTCGATCAGGTCTCCTTGATGTGATTAAACAGTTGCTGAAAATGACCCTTTGTTTCATAGTTGCCTGTGATGAATGAGCTGTTGTGACTAAATGTAAGACTTCTCTTTACAGGCATATTCCAACCTCCTTAGAGCTCACATGGATGGACTTAAGAAGAAGGATAAGAAAAGCAAAAGCAAGAAAACCAAAGCCACTCAATGAGCAACAGACTCTTTCACATATCCATGGTTACGTAAACGGGCCTGTACGATCAGTGGGGGGAAATGGGAAAGGCCTCTGCTAGGTAACTGCCCCACCCCACTCTCTACCCATTCACCCGAGGCCACAGAATCACTGTTCATCCACCTGGTGACTGCTTCGACATTATGCCATTGTTTGCATGGTAACATCTCATCCTTGGCTGCTCAGTGCCATCGGTGATCTGAATGTTTGAGGAGGATTTCTCCAAACTCGTACAACATGAAGCAGGTCAACTTTATTCAACCTCCACGGCTCCTGCTTCTGACACCCAGGTCATCAACAGCCGCGTCGCCTCTGGAGCCCAACCCAGATGCCCAATGATTAACTGCCTTTCACCTTATTTAATTGTTAGAGTGAGTCCCTATTTATGTTTCATTAACAGCTAACCTCTGAGCTGTGGTAGCATGTTTCAATTGGACTGTTTAAAAATGTTTAATTTTCCAGGTATTTGATTTTTCTTTCTTTTACATATGCTTTGAAGTTTCAGCATGGGTGCTCATAAATGCAGAACTAAATATGATCAGGTTTTCTTTTTTCTTTTGAATGAATTTCACTGCATTCGACTGGGGCTTGATATTGGAGATGAAATTGTGTTTTATGTTATTTTACTTTTTGAAGTACATTAAATTCTTAAATGCCCTGTATTTTGAACCCACACACACCCATGGCGAGTTGCCAAACTGGAACATCGTAAATTGTATAAACACCAATAAAATGTACAGTATAGCTTCAGATAATGTGGTTAATTCATATATACATTTTCTGAATGATATCATGAAGTAAAAGAGTACAAAAGACAGAATTACAGATTTACTTTAATTTTTAATATCTTTTCTGAGTACAGAGACAAAGTATTGGCTGTATTTCTAATATGTACATTTCTGTTTATCACAACTACAAGGCAAGTGTAGCCACAGCCAGTACACCGTCAGTCACTTTGTTGTCATGTCGTGTTCTCCAGTCCTGATCTCACAGAAGAGGGCTGCAGCAGACTTTAAGTTCAGAGATAAAGTGCTTTGTTACAAGTCAGTGTGTGAGTTTTTTGTCCATTCTTGATAAACTAGCAAACAGTGACTGATAAACATGAGCCATGTAGAAAACGAGACAGTAGATACACTATATACACACACACACGCATTTCTGTGCTGCACTGGTACAAACAGTCTGAGTTGTTGAAGCGTCTCATAGTGCCGTGTTCTTCTCTGGTCTGTCCTTCGGGGAGAGTGTGAGGTGGCGCTGTCGGGCGCTCTCCTCCTGGTAGCCCTGCTTCATCAGGCTGGTCACATACTGGAACATGGTCTGGGTCACAAAATGAACTGGGTTATTAGGATAAAGCACAACACTCATACACTCATCACACACACACACACAAACACAGATATATTTCATATGGCATCAGCCTGCCACTGTCCGTGCTCAGCCTAAAAATGTTGAGGCCATGGAGTGGTTCTGGATGGAGCTCATTTTTCTAAGCACCCAGCTCCACTCTGTCCAAAGGGATACCAGCGGTGGAGCTCGCCTTTTTAATCAACTTGTTAGGAAACACAACAAGCAACACAGCACACAACTGTAACAGGCTGCTGCACCAGCGGTGCCATCAGGCCATCTGGTGCCTTAGGAAAATGCATGATGCACAAGCTGGTTCATAGGTGTCCACAGCCATGCAGCGAGGGTGGATGACACAGGGAGACATGGGCTGGGAACTATGTGAGGTTTAAATAAAAAATCTGGTGATCTGATCTGGAAGTGGCGACTTGTTCTGGAGGAAAGTGTTCTGAGAAAATAAGATTGTTAGGATAAAGATGTAACTGGGCCTGGGTTGAGAGATGCCCCACAGATGCACTTTACAGATTTTCTCACAGCAGTAGAAACCAAGATCTTCTACCTTTAGGACGATGAAATATTAACATTTAGAATATAATATAATGTAATATAATATAATATCATATCATATCATATCATATCATATCATATCATATAATAATGATTCTTACAGTTTATCTGGTCATTTTATACTTTTGGAGCTGGACACAGTAAAGAATGATCCTCACTTTGTTACCTGTCATACTTTTCACTGCATATTACTGAGGTATATAAATAAAAAAAAGTTATGGATGATACACAAAGACTGAGCTGCTCTTCATATATGAAACATTTAAATTGGTTACTTACTTGAAATCCAGGAGACCATAAACATTAAGCTTGTAGCAGCTCTTATTTAACGAAAGACTATCCACATAGATAAGCTGATGTTATATGATCCTGCGGTGTTTTTGTTTGTGTTTCTGCATGTGTGGCATGATGAAGAAACAAAATGAAGACAGACTTCAACCACTAGAGAGCAGTAGAGCTCACCAGCTGAAGCAGATGATCAAAGCTGTACAGACACCTTCAATTCAAATGTTATAATTTTCATACTTATTTATTATTAAAAACCACATGCAGTCTCTAAAGAGCACGTACCTACATGCCAATATATAGTCTACTGTGTCTGTGTTTTGCTAGAACTAAATAATGTCTTACACCCCTGAAATTTTATGACACCAGTGTCACAAAGACTCTAGAGCCCTGTTCACTGTTTTAAAGGTGTGTATCTAATAGCTGTGTGTAGCAACAGCTCTGCTCCAGCATCTCTGTACTGAAAACACAAGGGACTTTGTGGTGACATGACATGATGTGACAGAGCCGTGTTCTATTTTCTCAATATGCTCATGTATGGTTCAAGTGAGATGTACATTTTCACTTCAGTCAAGCCTGTGCAGCACTGCTTTCTTCTTGACATGTTACATGGCGCATTAAAAAGATGTGAACAACTCTTGACGCTGATGCGAGCCGGACACAAACCGTCGCCGCTGATGTACCGGTTGCACACATGAAGCCTATTTCACCAGGCGTTTTACCCAGAATGGATTGCTGCAAAGGTCTCGGTTGAAGAGCGGCATAAGGAGACGCAGGTCACAGCTCACCTTCCATGCCTCCTCCAGCTCGGCCGTCCACCTCTCCTTCAGGATGGGCTGCACGGCACAGATGAATTCTGCTCCAACGTACTGCAAAATCATTGTGGGAGACACTTAATGACACTGTGCTGTGGTAACTAGGCCAGTATCCAGTGTATGTGCCACTCCATTACTGTTATTATTTGGTTGTGTTTTCATTTTTCAGTTGTGGGGGTGGGTCAGTTCATTCAGCTGCTGAGGTTTTAGGGGTCTCAGTATAATGGTGAGTCCACTAGAGTGCTACAGTATTAGTGTAAATTAGAATATGTGTTCTCTACAAACAAAGCAGGATGACAAAAACAGACTGTGGTGATCATCAGGGTCTTACACTGTAGTACTTAGGTGGGGCGTTGTAATGATAATGGCTTTTCCCCAGCTCCAGAGCCAGAGCCTCCAGTCTGTCCAGCTGGTCCAGTCTGGCCACGCTCTTCTCGATGAAAGACATCACCCTGAAAGTGACAGGATTTTCAAACAGGATCAAAAGGAGCGATCAGGCCTGATGGATGGATAAATTAGCAGCAGGCGGCTATGAGCTGATGTAGCTCCACTATAGATAAGTCTGACACTCCTGCCTTGAAAGGCTGCACGGTGACATTTGCAGTTTCACCAACTCAAATGGCAAGAAGAAAAAAAAACTGAATTGATTGCATATCAATCTGCCGCTCACTTGCAAAACTGGCTGATTGCACAATACCCCCCACCCCCCACCCCCCCACACATGAAAACACTTTTCCCCTGCACACTGCAGGATCAATTTCCTTTGTTGCTTTCCAGGTGTGTCTGCCTCCACTGCAGAGTGTGTGCGTGACAGTTTTGAAGATGAATATGGAAACAAAGGGTTCGAGTTGGTTCAGCTCTCTCTTCTCTGTGTCTCGCTGCCTCCGTGGACATTTGTACTAATGTCCCTGAGTGCGGCTGAAGGGCCATTTGGCCTTATCACTGGGTTTGAGAGCAGACAGTTCACGCTGGAACGTGTAATATGTTTTGTCAGCGTGTTCCTGCTGCAATGCCACGCTGGCCTCTGTACCTTCAGGTCCTCAGGCAGTTAATGGCTGCTTTGTCTGCAGCAGAGCAGTAAGTATGGTCGTAATGATATGACCACATAAGGTGACTGATCTGCCATGGATGGAACTGTCTTATCTGAGTGAACCACATCCTGTGCAACATGGTTTTATCATATTGATGTTCCACTTATAAAAGAGTTGGTGTCAAAGGAAACTGGTTGATAAAGTCCATGAAAATACATGAACTGGCAATTACTTGATGCCTGTATATTCCTTATCCATGCTGGAGCCAATCGCAGCTAACGCAGCGCCTGGCGGGGTTCACCTGGACAGGCCACCAGGCGACTTATAGAGACAAACAATGCTCACTCAAATTCAATTTAGAGTTACCAGTCAGCCTTGTGTACATGTTTATGGACTGTGGGAGGAGGCCTGAGAATCTGGTGGCACAGGGAGAACATGCAGAATCCACCCAGAACCTTCTTGCTGAGCGGTGGAGCTGCTAATAGCCCCATCACTGTGCCACACACACTGCTTGTCCCACAGTTGTCCAAGAACTAGTAAAAGCATGTCCTTCATTCTCCAGAGACACAGACGCTGTAATCTGTCATCAGTCAGCACCATGTGCTCTGTCCTGCTATCATTACAACCCAGGGGGTACCTGGGAAATCTGAGGAGGGGCTGTGCTAATTTGAAAAGACACACGTCATATGGAGACAGACGGTTGAAGTGTGACGTTTACCTGAGCTAGCACAAGCTTTAGCATCAACAATTTATTCTCATATACAGTTCATAAAATAGCCTAAAACAAACATCTGGATCAGGACGGGTAGTGTCCATGAAGGAGACCTGGTGCTGTACAGGTTCAAACAGCAATTGTATTATTCCACAGCTGAAAGTAGTCCTGATTACACAGTGTCCAACAGTTTGAACAACGTCTGGTAAAAAGAGCTGTTCTGGAAGTGAATGCTTTGACAAGTCATTGATTATTGAGACATTGACTTTGCTGTGTTCTGTTTTTTTATGTATTTGTGACTGTTGCACTTTGACCTTTTAGTGTAAACCAGACCAGAGGCTGTGGATATTGATGTGTACCATGCTGTAAGCTATATGCCTTCATTGAGTGATTTACAGTGGTGCTGATGTGCTGATGTGAGGTGCAGAGTCGCTGACTGACCGTAAACCGTGCGCCCTGAGTTCCCGGCTGGTCCGCAACCTCTCCAGGTCCTCCACGTCTCGGAACAGGAAGAAGACATCCTTGCACTCGGGATGGGTCTCAAACAACCTGTTACCAAGACGACAGCAGCACATGCAGCCATCCGTGAGCCACTTGAAGAGCAGCCTGTCATATCCATTCCCACACCAAAACAAACCTCCCCCTGAGTTTCCCCGACTAAAGCTGACATCACCCCCAGAGTTCCAGCGTGGCCACTCAAACAACTGTTACCCTGCATTCACAGAGTCTGAATGTGCAAATCTCAGCTCATTAACACTGCGATTAGATGCTTCTCTTTCATCCTGCAGCCTCTCTCTCCACCCCACACTTTGAATAGAGATCTGATTGTGCCTTTCTGATCTTGTTCTGATTCTTCTCATCACTGTCCTCCACTTTGGTTCTTTACACCCAACAGCTGCAATCAGAAACAGCCCATGCTAGATACACAGAAAGTGTGATACCAAGGCAATCCATACCCTCATTTCCACCCACAGCTGTGATGAGCCACCCTGCCCGGTCAGAGCCGGGGCAGAGTCTCCGTTAAATGGAGCCGTCGCCTCTGTTAGAGTTTTCCTTTTCTGATTTAACCTCAATCAATTTCCTTAAGCAGAGACTTTAAGCATGCTGCCATCCAATCAAAGAGCCTCCCAGTCTCCAGCTGAGATACTGGTGATTAGTCATGCTACCAGAATACACAGCTACCTCCTCTGGATGTGAGCTGTGTTGTGCTCAGAGATGCAAAGCTGCACGGGTGATAGGCATCACAGCTTTTAATGTGAAAATATGAGCATGTAGCTCTGGAGCTGAGAGCAGCTGTTACAGTCAAACACTGGACCTGATGTAAACTGTGCAAACAATCTGGGATTTTATTTAGCATTTTTTCTTAAAAACTGAAATATAACATTATTAGTATTATTCCTTTAATCAACACTTCATGAAGCACCTTGGAAGTTTTGCACACTGACTTTGGGATATTCTGCCAGTCTTCTCTGCAGATCCTCTAAACCTCCTGTTGGATGTGACCATTTTCCCTCCAGAGATCTGCATTAATAATTCATAATGATTTCAATACATGTGGGTGTGGCTGGTTTAAAAGAAGCTTATTTTATTTTCTGTTGTTTTCCCCCCTCATGGTCTGCAGCAGGCTCCAGCCTGGAACCCAGAGCAAAGTCTTTATGAATAAATGCATTAGATCTCTATAACATGTGGAGCCACTGGCAAGACAGACAGATGGATGAATAGAGGTATTGGGAAAGGTGTTAGAGAAGAATGTCTGTCTAATGGCTGTTGTGAAAAACATCAGTAGCTCTGTACCCTTTGACAAGAAGATGATAATGCAGAGAGGTCTACTCAAATGCAACATGCTGACATGACCGACAGGATCTAGCTAAAGACACAATGTGATGTCATGTATGTTTCACATGAGAGCCTGTTCTGTGTGGTGCCACAGCCAGGCTCATTGGTTCTAGTGAATTTTTACTGTGACACATAGTTGTTTGTGTCGCACAAAGATAAACATTTGAGGTCTGTTTATTCAGAAGAATTCTTCTCAAGTTATACTTGACTGAATTACATAGACTCGACCAACCACACCACACTGTTTACACCCCTGTGTAATTGTCTTCTCTTTGGATGATGCCAGAGAAGCTGTGACAGGATTTATCTGGAGCGAAATGGCTGTGAAATTTGTTTTCTCACTATTCATACCCCCCGCTCACCAGTGTCATTGATGAGAGAAAAGGGGGGAAATTGGCTGCTTTTTCCTTTTTCCTCATCTCCACCACTGTCAGCGCAGCAGCAAACATGTAGGGAGCTGGTTATGCTGCTCCATTGTGTGCACCTCTTGTCAACATGGGCGCACATGCAAGCATGCATAACATAAGCAGACAATGTAGCACCCTATATAGCTCGAGTGGAATTTTAATTGGAGCTGTTCAGAGGATGTATCTGGCACTCGTGAATAGCATCTTTGGAGTATCTTATTTTACACAGATTTGACAAGCCTCTCGCCAAAGAATACACAGAGTGATAAACAGGTGATTCCTGTGCTGTCACAATTACTGTGCTGTAAGGGAATACAGGCTCTGACAGGCTGGGGGCCCTGGGGTGGCCCTGACCCACAAGAGGCTCACATATTTCCAGGCTAACATGCTAAGGTCAGTGCCTTCAACAGTTTGGGTCGTCCCTGGGGACACATGGCATTACTTGGGCTTAAAGCTACACTAACTGTAGACCCAGCAGCATCCACCATGTGGTTATCACCACGTTCTTCCATTTATTTTATTTCCCAGCCAAAGGACTGAAGATGTTTACCCGGAGGCTGGCCATCATCATAATTGACAAAATGCATTTTCCCTGATGGCTAATGCCTTTAATTGTATAGTAGGATGGCAGACCTGGAGCTGTGTGTTATTATGTAATGTTGTTAAGATGTGATATGAAGTGATAAGAGAGGAGGAGGGGTATTCTGCTCCGAGCTCTGACGGGAAAGCTGAGGGTCAGAAGGCGGTGCAGGGGGACGTGGTGGAGCTGATCAGTTCCTGGTCTGGATGATCAGGTCAGGCAACATGTCACCGCCGCAAGTGGATCTACAGTACAAGGCCTTGAGCAGCCCACTTTGTCTCAGAGCCCAGCAGGTCAGCACACAGAGCAGAGGGTCCACTGAGCTGCCTGATGAGGTCAAACTGAAAAGTCAATAGTCCTGCTCCTTTAGCTGTGTGTCGTGGTTAAAAGTAGAGGACATTTAAACACAGCTGAGACAGATCAGTTCTGTGTGCTGATCAAAACATCTGTCCCTGCTTCACTAGTACACCATGTTTAGGTGATGTTACTGTAGATCACTCTGTCACCTGATGATGGACTACGGCCATAAGATGAGCAGTATCTGCTTGAATATTTAGTAATGTGACATGCAGCCAACAGTGGATAAGTACAGACAAGATTCATGTATTCTCACCTGACGAACATAATAATCCCAACTTTGGCGATATCGTCCCGGATAACTTTCCATGACTCCTTGATCATCTGAATCTGATGCTCGCTGGGATGCGCAGCTGCAGCAGCATCCTCTGGACTCTTCTCTCCGAACTCCGCTTTTGCCGCTAGACCTGATATTGCGCAGCCCATTCTTTAGAAAAAAACAAAAAACAAAACTAACGACACGATGATATATTTTTTGTTCCAACCCTTTGATTTTAATGCCGGAGGAAACCTGAGATTGCTGGCATCTGGCTCCAGCGCGCTCCTCCTAACTACTCTCCTCTGCTGGGTTTCCCGAGCCAGCATCAAGTCAGTAAACACACCGACAGGATGGAAGCTCTGGTCACTGGTTTCAACATAAAAACCCCTCACTAATAAACGCATTGTGCAAAAAGCACAGGCTTTTATATTGAAGGGTTTCCTGCTTGATTTCCGGTGCATGCCTGTATGTTGTCTGTCTGACTTGACGCTTGAGCTTTCGAAAGCAAAGGTGATTTCGGTTTGGTAACCTGAGGAACAAAGGATGAGCTGTGCATTCATTTTATATGAAACACAGCCAACACAAAGTGACACAGACACACATGGGCGCTGTGTGATCAGCCTGTTTCTGAGAGCTCATTCTCATTAAATCACCTCCATGATATTAAAGCTCAGTATCTCATGTTGTCTGTTCTGGCCGGCTGCAGAAATCTGCCCTCATACACCTGACAACAAACATTTAGATTTTCAACTTTCTTAATTCTTATCTGATTGAAGAAACGCGTTTTATTTTGTAGGAACAAATGCATTGATTTGTTTCCTACTCAGATGTTTTTGTTCCACTGTTTGTCACATGAAGTCTCCTTCAGTTGAGCGTCTCTTCTCTCATCATTTGGGAAAAAAGAATCACATAAACAAGACACATTCCTTCCATGTTAAGTCGAGGACCAAGCACAGAGACGTGGGCTCTTCTTTAGTCTTGTTTTAGCTGATGTAAAAAAAGGGAGATTGTCTAAGCTTAATATAAACATGGAAACAATAAATCAGGTGATGGAAGCCACAGAACTAATGGATGTGACTAAAATGACGGGTAAAGAGAACACCCATGGACACTTACCATTTCTGGTTTTATTGAAAATGTGGGAAACTTCAAGTATGAAACAATATATTTTCTGAAACTGAGAAGTAAAAAGTGTTGCTACTGTTCAGTATTTACATGAGGCCCATCTCTCCAAATATACAATTTCATAAATAATATTCAAGAAAATATACAACATGTTGAGAAAATAAAGCACAATGTGATAGAGTGTGAGAAGAGTTTGAGACAACTGACTGCTGCGACCACATGCATTAAAAGAGGACAACTGTTAAAAAGAAACTCTTTGGTGTACGGTCAGAGACTCTGCTGACGGCAGAGCTCCCTCGTCAGTACTCATGTGGATAAAAGGTCTGAGCTCCGCTCTGCTCCCTGAATCTCCAGCTGACAGTTCAAACAGTGCCATAGTGACTATAGCAACAACCACAGCAGTAGGTGGGACCAAACAGATGCATATAATATATAATAAAGCAGGACTGAACCTTCAGTTCACACAGGGGGCTATATACAATTTTTACATTAACTTTGTATGGTACAGTGCAGACAAATACCCAATGTACAAACAATGCAATACACCTTTTTAAGGACAATATGCTTTCCCACCATGAACCTAATGGATAACCAATAACATCCCTTTCATTTTAAACATAGTAACTAAACAAATCATCACCACATGTCCCCTGTATTAAAAACATTGTGCAGACAACAAATTGCATTCTTTTAGAGGAGAGAGGTGGGAAGGGGGGAGGACACTGAGAGGCATCAGACTGGCACATAATGTTTCCACATGATAGTTCCTGATAATGGAAATGTACATGATTCACATGTTTACGAGCTTGCGCTCAGGCTCTGGAACTTCTCCCGTAAACTTTTCACCAGATTACTTTCAGACATCTTAACTGACGTCACGGCAGCAGACTTTGCTGCACAGTCTAGATCGTCCCGGGAGAGGATGTCCCCATCGTGGCGTTTAGCTGCTGTGTGGCAGGTCCTCACAGGCTGCTGGAGGTTCTGCACTTCATGGAGGGGAAAAGACCCGAGCATGTGGTCCAAGGAGCTCCATCTGCACAGCAGGGGCTGAAGCCGGGTCTGGGACCGGGACTGGGGCCAGTCCTCTACTGGGGGACGCAGTTCAGACTCCGTCCTAGAACAGTCTGTCAGAGCTTTGTCCAGGTCTGAGGAGCTATTGCACTTGTGCGAGCAGCCATCATACATGTTGGTACAGCACTCTAACATCTCCATTGTGCAGCTGTTCGTGACTTTAGTGTGGGGGGCGTCTGTGTATTTGGAGCGCAGCTCCTGCACGTCGGGCCAGTAGAAGGTCTCTGAGTGTGGGCTTTGGGGACAGGTGACTGTGCTCTGGGAGCTGGCACCAGAACTGGGGGTGTGAACCGGGCTTGGAGAACGGACTTCATGGATGACCATCTCATCACAAGCGATTAAGGGCAACCTCACGCTAGGTTTACCTGCATATGTACACACAAAACAGAAAAACACAGAGAATGCTTTTCAGTTTTAGCCATTCATGAGTTCAAGTGGTAGGTGACTGTGAGACAGAGCAAGTCAGCAGTAGCTTCCTATTTACCCCTTTTCCTCAGCTGCATCTTCTCCTCGTGAACAGCAGGCATGTTCTTGGAGCCCTGTTGATTTGCCGTTTCTCGGTTCCTCTGCCAGACAGTAGGTCTGTTATTTTTGATGCGCTGGCTGTACTGACGAGCCAGCTGGAACACCTTATTTTTCATCTTTCCCATGTCTTGCAGGATCTGGTCCTCGTCCACGCTCGTTCGGAAGCTGATGAGCTTAGGTAGCTGGTCGTGGCTGACATGGTTCTTCTCTTGTGGTGCAGGAGTTGTACTTGGCTCGGAGTCCCCCCCACATCCACATCCCCCCTGTGCTGCTGGAGAGGTTGTGTTGGCTGATGAGATGGAGGAGCTATCTGAGGCAGTGCTAATTTCAGACTCCCCTAAAACCTGAGGTGAGTGTTTACTGGTTTGAATATCTGAGCTGCTGTCCTGTGTTGCTTCGAATCTTGACACGTTAACTTTCTCCTCCCCGTTCTGCTGCACCTCCTGGCTCTCCTCCTGCATCTCCATGTTTTGCCAAACCTTCAGCATGTCTGATGAGGGTCTGAACTCTTCTTCTGTGGCTTCAGAGACACTCTGAGTTCTAGTCTTTGCTTCCACTGCTCTCTGAGGCACACTTTTCTGGTGGTTTTCAGTGTTTCGACTCTTTTCTAATCCAGGAAGGTCAAACACAGACCAGGACGTGGGCCGGTTCCGGGAGAGGCCTTTCCTGTGGACCGGGACCACCTCCTCCTGAGGGGCACTGCTCAGCTGTCGGCTCAGGTGCCTGACCAGGCCTGCTGGGATATAGGAGAGACTTTCCCTGCGCTTGATGCTGAAGTTGATATCCTGGTGCTCAGCGTGCTCATAATACCTCCTGATCTTGTGGATGAGGAGACGGTCTTGTTTGGAGAGAGTGGACCTGCGTTCTCCTTCCACGAGAGCATCCAGAGCAGGATCATGTGCAGGTGTTGGCAGATCAACCTCCGAGGTCTCCTGAGGCTCTGGGGTGGAGCTGGACAACATTTCCGTCTGTTTTTCCAAGTCCATGCAGGCTGAGGGGCTTTTGAAGACATCGTTGTCTACTGAGGGCGAGGGGCAGGCGAGGGAACCCAGGTCCTCTGAAACCAGACTGCTCCGTCTGGACAGACTGCTGATGAAGTGCTCGGCTATCACACCTGCCTGGTCCAACACGGATGAAGGCAGGATGCTTTTATGGTCCAACACATCCTCCTCCTCCTCTGAGAGCTCCCCATTTGTCAACACACTCGTCTCCTCCACCTGGAGGCTGGAGGAGTCGCTCCCTCCTTCCTCTTCTTCTCCAGTTTCCCGAGAACTATCCTGAGGTTCTGGGGTGTCAGCGTCTTGTTGGACAGGGGAGACAGGAGACTCAGGACACTGGGGGTACTGCACCTCCAGCTGATTGCTAGTCTTTGCTTGAGGGGCAGAGTCTAGAGGGCACAACTCCTCCACATTGACCTGAAACATAAGAGAAATGTTTGCAAATTGGGGTGTAATGAGTAAAAGACATGATACTGGTGAGCGTTCTCCATTCCCCATTAAGTTAATGGACCTTTTCAAAGTCAAACATCTAAAGCATCCAGATTTTATGATGCATGTTTTATCTTATGAGCCAAATTTCATCTTCATCACAGTGACCTATTGCTGTGCAGAATATCTAAGAGTGGAAAATTTGCAAAGACACAGTGATTACACTGGCAACCTTGGCTGTTTGTCACATTCTGGTTGGGAGAGTTAAACAGTGAGCACAGGGATGTCTGTAGCTCTAACAGTGTTCACCGTGCTGATGTCCCCTAGTCTGTAATGTAAATTTGTTTCCAGGTGTTCCAGTGGCTGCAATTGCAAAAAAAAAAAAAGTGCAGCTGTGTGGTGGAGATAAGCTTAGGAAGAATAACAACCAATATTCTGTTCAGATGCAAGAGCTGTTTGACAAAGTTACCATGAGAATCAGGTGAGAACAGCACCTGGCCTCCGAATCAAATGTTGCCTTACTCAGTGGGAGTGAGGCCCCAGGGCAGCAGTATGTGTGTGTGTGTGTGTGTGTGTGTGATTTTAATTTACACAAATACAAATATACAGCGGGCACTAATATAGCTCCAGGCACAATTCAAATAGGCCAAATACAAAATAACAACATCTGCAAATGCACTCAGAGTGTCATCCAAAATACACAATGGTTATGAAAATATGCTCAGTGAGGAACTAAGCGATACTAAAGGTGTGGATAGATGGGCACACTGAATACGTATTCCATGTGACCTCAGAGACACGTGTGGAAGTGAGGCTGAATGGATGTGTTGAAAACATGAAGCGGGGCTTCATTAACTACCTGGGCAGTGAGAGCCTCTTTCACAGACACGTCCACAGCTTTCCCCTCTGGCCTGTCAGTTTCTGCCTCCTCGCTTGGTGCAGTTCTCACCTCGGCTGTATCGCTGCCCTGATCATCCTTATAGATGAAAAAGCCAAAATTTAAGAGAGAGTTTCAAGTGTAAATCCTCTGACAGAGGTCACGCTGTGAGGCAGCATGAAGCAGAAGAATCTGTTACAGTGAACAAACATTTCTGGGACACTTCATGTGCATTCAGGTCACCCTTAAAACGCCCACTACAGCGCTTACAATGAAAGTGTTCTGACTAACTGAAATGACATGCATTAATACATAATTCAGCAACAATGCGAGAAGAACAATTAACTTAACAAAGACTTCCTAATTATGAAAATTCTGAGGGGAAATGTGATTAGAAAGTATGATTATCAAAGAGCAAAGCCCTTGCTATTATAATAATCATTTAATTAGATGGTTGCATTAACCTTTGAAGTAAAATAACATTTTAAGAGGACACATTGAACCAGTGGTTC